>OU343223.1:283477516-283576818 GCA_910596185.1 Chrysanthemum makinoi | reverse complement strand
ATGGTGCGGCATTGTTCATGAACATCCTATCTATCCTTCGCATAGCTTCTAGGTTTTGACGCATTAGCTTTAGTGTCAATCTTAACTTATCTGCGGAAGTAACGATGGGAACATTACATGGCTTCACTTTACTTTCACGTTAAAGTCGGGATGCCATTCTAGGAGGCACATCCGGGGTTGCTTGCGTTTAGATATGGAATAAAGCGCATATCAAGGTCACATGCTTGGCTGGGCATAGACGGATTTCTGTTTGGCACTAGGCATAGAACAAGGCTTAACTTTGCTTTTTTTCACCTAAGGGTTTTGGACATGTTGCAATTACACATTCAAGCGACTCTTGAGTCGGGTTTGGCACGGAGGCAAGCAAACCTAATTTCACTATCACAAGGTTTGTTAATGAAATCCTCTTCGACAATCTCACGGAGACATTCTAGACTATCCTTAAGGTGAGCACGGTAGTCATGAAAAGCATGTTCATTATTCCTAAGATGAGGAGGAATATATTTAAGCATCACGGTGTATTTGCAAATCTAAGGGTGATTTTGAGACAACATTCTTATTGAAAACAAGTGGCGGTTTTCCCATTTCCCACGACTTCTCAGTTCTCAATTTCCTTTTTGTAAAGGCGTTATTTTTTAGTTGTTTTGGTCACGGGTGGCGTTTATTGAATCATATAACTCTTTAAAATGTCGTTTAACCTTTTCATTTTCTTGAGAAAACTTTTCGTTTCCTTTTAAAAGCATTCTAGTTTGAAGATGAAGCGTTTGAGAATTCGAGAATCTAAAGGAGGAGGCATTTGGGGGCTTAAAATTGTTAGTTGTGACCCTTTAAGTGAGAGATTTGGGCTTTCAACTTTACGTCGTGTTGCCGAGCTTGAATGCATTCATCCCGTTTGTTAATTTAAAGCATCAAACTAAGGAGCATCTGAAGATGTCTTGATATTTGAAGTTTTGACATTTTCTTTGAGATATTGATATTTGAGTTGTAAATTAAAATGCTCAACTTCTAGTTTAGAAAAATGTTTAACAAATTGTATTGATCATCCAGTTCAATTTTCTCGTTTAGTTTAAATTAGTTTTCAAGCTCAATGACGACGATGTGGGAGACTTTGGGGACCCTGAGATAGTTCATGAAGTTTGGAAGCATTAATAGAGCAATTTGAGCTGAAAAGATATCTTGAGCAACACATTGAGTAATAAGAGTCTCATTTAAGGTATGCAAGTTCTTCCTCTCAATCTCATTATATTTTTAGTGCGCTTCATAATCACTAACTTCAACTACCATTGCATCAAATTCCTTTTCCATTTCTTTATGCTCGATTTTATCCCTTTTTAAGACTCTCAAAATGATCTTTTAGTTTTTAAAGAAAGGCATGACCTCGGATTAAATAACATTCTTTCATTTGCTCAAAACCCCTTTCTCCTTAGTTATACCCGATGGGTGTGATCCTTTTCTTGCAAGTTTTCTCAAAATCAACAAATAGTTGAAATATAACATATTGGCTAATTAATGTCTTGCTTTTAGTGGCAATTGTTCTAGGAACAAGATGCATTGGTGTATTAGGAGGATACATTCAGCTCTAGGCATTTTCCATAGGGGGTTTGTTTCAACAATATTATCGACTTTACGCTTATCTAAATCCTTTTCGAGAAAACTTGTGGGGTCGACAATGCGAGGCTTAAACATGTTCAAAATCAGGTTTTCCTTTTGTAGTCATGGGGAGTGATAATTATTTTTTTCTCTTTGCATTTAGGATCATCTAATTTTTTTGTTCATTCTTTCCCTAGTGACTTCATCTGATTTCTTATCCTCCCTCGGTGCACTCCAGCTGCAGCTAGGTTTTACATCTAGGTTTAAGAATCTCATTGCCATCATAGATCGCACTTTGAGACTGCTTTTGCTATCTTTAAAAGTTACTCGGGGTTGGGTTTATCTATAATGGGAACACTATGCTATGCTTAGGACTCTATGTTTAGTGACCATGTGAGCGGTCTGAATGGTGTTTCCTTGTATGTACAACTTGTTTTCAAGTTTGTTTTTCAAAGTTTTCTGATTAGAAAAATCTCTCAAGAGTTTTGATTCCTTTGCATTAAATTCTTGCTTAAGCATTTTCACATTTTCTTGAAGTTCTTGTTTTGCTTAATTTGTTTTAGAAAGTTTTTCTTGCAAGGAATTTAATTCTTGTTTCAATACTTCTTCTCTAAAATTACTTTTCTAATGGTATGCGCTTGGTCATCCATTTCACGCTTTCGGTGGTGGTGACTCAAATTTAGCCCACGTTGTTATAAATAGCAACACGCGTTCTTTATAGGCATTTAGTTGAGAAATTACGAGAATCATCGAGGCGGATCTGGTGCATTCATAAAACATAGTCATTGTTATTTGCAGAAGATGCATCCGCGGTACACCTTCTTTCACTTTGTTTCCACGTATTGATCGTATGGGATAATGTCGATATTACCCATATTTTCAACATTGATTCAATAGTTTAGATTGAATGAACTTTGTCATGCATCTTTTGCAAATTATAGTATAGTTTTAATACCTCTGAGATGAGTTTGTCTGGATTGGCGGACTAGTGGTGAAGAAGAGACCTTGTGAGGGACCATTGGAGAAATGCTAGCCATAAAAATTGTGTGTGTCGCGGAAGTAGGTCCATCATCACATAAGTGGTATGCATCTGTCGGCTGACTTGAAAGGCATTGATGATTGTGACACATGATTTCTGAATAGAACGCTCATCCATATCGCATCATAGGTCTTGGCATTGCCCTCAGACAAGAAGCGGCAATTCCTCTTTTATCAGTAGCACCATTGTCTGACTTGTACGTGACATCTTATCTCTGAAGTAATGTCGGCATTGTGGGCGCTTTGGGATATGCGAGTTCATTTGCAATGTGTCCCTCACCACCGATTATAACATTTGATTGACTTAGCTTGACCTTGGTTACCATTCCTTCCTCGATCGGTTTACCAACATAACCTCTGCCGGCTCCTCTTTACGATCATCTTTGTCTTTCTGACTGGTTGCACGATCCTTCCATCTGCTTGTTAGCGATTGTGTGGGTTAGATCTTTGTTACGAGGGTTGTTGTTGGTTTGATGGAAGAATTCATGTTTTGACTAATCGGAAGAGCTAGTTGATTAATGAAGTTACCCTGGTGGATCGGCATCGACTTGTTTGAACATAGGATCGAGGAATGAGTTTGTGATTACCATTACCCGGGTATGACTTGTGGCGCTTTGGTTGTGATTCGATGTTTGAGTAGAAGGCGGTTGAGTCATTAGAGCGAGCTTGTCTCTCCACTGGATTTGGTTTTAGGCTGATTGAGAATCAATTTTCAAACATAGCATGTCTCTCATTCTGAAGGAGGAAGGCATAGAGTTGCTCATAGTTTGTAATCTTCAATCCTTTAGTGAGCTTCCGCGTGACAAACTTGTGCCATTCGGGATTCATGTTGTTCACAAATTTTGAGTTCAAATGAATGTTAGGCATAGTCATTCTGATGTTCCTCATGTCATTCACCAACTTATGAGATCTCACATAGTACTGGTAGACACTCTCATGGTTTCATCTTGAAGTGTTCAAATTAGAGTCATAGAGTTGGGATTCTCACGTGTTTATAGTTAATTAGAACTTTGAGAAGCATCTTAACATTATCCATCACCCTTTGCATCGGTGTTATGATTGATCGACTTGTAGATGTCTTTAGGAAGACCTTGAAGAACAATGTTTGAAGCCACGATATGCAGCATGAATCTCTTTTCTCCTTATCCTCGAGCTCATCATACATTTTAGATTACGTCCATTCCGTACCACGGGGTACCATCTTCATTAGTATCCCGAGTATGTCTCTAGTCGTCTCAACTTCGATATGGTCGCTTCATGATGGATTTGAGAATGTTGACACCATTTTTTCTTCAAGGATGTAATCGATTCGTTGAGCCCAAGAATGCGTGATCGATTCATCAAGCATGGGTGGGCGGTATCGAGCGGTAGCCCGAACATCACAACGACGATGGAGATAATACGGTAGCGTTGGTAGACATGTTCACGGATTTATCACGAGGATTTTAACTCTATTATTAAGCGGAAATAGATTCTTTCCGGGATTTTTACTAAATCAAGAAAAGCGTAAACAATCACTCAAGTCTATTTAGAAGATAATGCACTAAATTATTTGAAGATATGTGCGCTAAATTAGAAGATAATACTTCACTAAATTGCTAAGCGGCAATTAAGCTACACCACTAAATTAAGCTAGATTCCCAGTCATTAGACAAATGCAGAGTCAGTTAAGTAGTAACTTCGCTAACCTCAATTAAGCTAAGTGAAATTTTGTGCGATTAAGCTACTTTCAGTGTTAGGATACAAAATTAAACTAAGAAGCGGCTGACTCTGAATAAAGTCGCTACCACCAAATCGCTACCCGTGGAGTCCCTTACTTGTCTTGTAAATACGCTAGGTAAATTAAGCTAGCTACAAACACAGCAACTTCGCTACAAAATGTGAAGCAAGAGTAAACTCTGAAAGAAACTTTTAAAGTGGCTCAAATTCGCTAGCATGAAAAACACATAAAACACCACTTTTCAATCCAAAAACAACAACTAACCACTATGATTCCAAACCTTATAGATCAAAACCTAAACACTTGTGATGATTCTAAACACAAAAGTACAACCAAAAACGAAACTTTAACACTAGAAATCAATCAAATGATGATCAAAAAACGCTCTCCTAAACCGAAACCACAAAACCACCACTAGAAATCCAAGATGTGCAGATATGATCTAACCATGGCTCTTGATACCAATTGTTGGATATAACTTTTCACATACACATCAAACCATAACATAAAGTAACATATAGATGGAATTCTAGAGAGGATTAGAGGTTTAGAACTTAGTGAGAGAGAAGTTGAAAGATATTATTATGACTCAAACTCTAGGAGGTAGAATTTATTCTTACATAAATGCATACACAGCTTGACGTGGATGCGGTACGATTGGGTAAAGACCGTCCAAAGATCCTTGTTCTTACTAAATACTACTTAACTAAATATTACTATGACTCTCGAGCTTTCTAGCGATTACATATACTTGGTGGTGACCGACTCTTTTTATCTTTGGGAATTTCTAATTCCTAACACGAACCACACCTAACACAGCGTGTACACCACTTTATACGATTGCTAGGATAACCACGGAGTTCTTTCACTCCAGGAGAACTAATCCTATCACAGCGTCGCCTACCCTTTATTGGGTACTAGGCTAGAGACACTGGATTCTATTACTATGGAGGAACTACTACCCGTCACAACACAACACTAAATATCAAGGAGATCTACTCCTTGTTACAACACCATCAAGGATATCACCATCCTTGGAAATAAACAAATACTTATATGTATAGCGATGCACCTCATCGATTATACGACCTAGGCATTCTTCCCTAATGCCACTTGATTAGGTTCTTAGGCATCCTTCACTAATTCCTTTTGTGCTGGCGGCACCTTTCCTTGTGCCTTGTTGACACCTTTAGCATTCTTACAATGCTTTTTGACGGAGCGTTTAGCACCTTTCACTAATGCTTTTGTCTTGACTCTTTCGTCATCTTCACTAATGCGCTTCAACATCTATGGAGGAAGAAGAACTATCAACAAGAACCTCCAGTTGTCTTGATGATGAAAGCATAACAAATCATGGACTTGAGCTTGCTTTCGACTTTAAAGTGGTGATCTTGCCTTTAAGAGGAACCTAGAATCACGCAAAACAAAAGACAAACTACATAGATCTCTTGGATATGAGGTTAGAGGGGTACAATACTTGGAGAGAGTATGGGTGAAAGTGGTGAGCAAAAAGGAAGAAATGGCTCACTATTTATAGAGGAAAAATTCTCTTGTTCCCGGATCGGATCCCTCCCACAAGGATCCGGCTGGCGTAAGCTAGGGATCCAGTGAGAGCCTCCTCTTTGCCCATGGGTATTTTTGGTTATGGGTCATGGGTTGATCCATGGGTTTCTTTCTAGATACAATGTATCTCTAGAATACATTGAACTTGGTTAAGTGGTTTGGACAAAACCATGGGTTATGGGTCAATACCATTTGTTAGTTTTTACCCATTTAGTATATACTTGTTTTCACCCATTTTAGTATACACTTAGTTTTTACCCATTTTAGTATATACATGTTTTACCCATCTAATATATATTAATAATATGTAAACACTATTTGTTGTACATATGTATCTCTAAAACATAAAATCACATACTTTCGTTTTAGTGTTTTGTAAGCGTAAGTGTGTTAGGAAACTATTGAATCAAACTATTTGCGTATTTTATTTGTTTCGTTAAAATGATTTTACGTTTGTTATCGACAAAGCATTAGAGGATCGTAAAATATAAATAAACGTTTTTACGGCTTATTTGTATTAACAGGTTCTTTTATCTATTATTTTTTGCACATTTAATTACTTAAGGACATATGGCAGTTTAGTGAATAAGTTTTTTTTTGCTTAATTTCAGCTTATTTCTCCAAACAAGTTACTGTTTTCTTATTTTTCTTAGATTAAGCATAAATCAAAGCACTTTCTGTGAATTTTTCAGATTTTTCCAAAATAGTTAATATTTTTTAATAATTTACCTAGATTAAATTAGTTTTTAATTCGTAGTAATTAATTTAAAACTCGAAAAAATTCCCGGATTTTTTCTAAAATTATTTTTAGTCGATTAGAACGTAGGAAAATTGTTTTTACACTCGTAGCCCTTAAATTGAAATTTTTTTACGTTTATGGCTCTGGTCGTTCCTGGTTTTTTACGTTTTTACGTTTTAGCATCGTAGGACTTAGTTTAACTTCGTTTTATTATTCCTTAGGCTTAGTAGTAGTATAATCTGTGCTTTCATTATTTTATGTGCTTAAATTTCCATTCCGTACTTAAATTTGTAGAATACGTAATCACAATTCCAAAATTCATTAAACTAATTCAAGTCCTAATCACGAAACTCAACGAAACCGTCAATTCACACCTCGTTGGGGGACCGGGAAATCACTTTCGGTATACTATCACATTAGGTGAGATTTGTACGTTAACCCTTTTCCTAAAAGGTTGATTTTTCGAATTTCACGATTAATTTGATATATTGATATTGTGTTTATTTTCACCACTCACAAACAACGAATCACACAGTAAATGGCATATATGTGAAGAAATTATTATATGAATGTAACAGGTTGTAGCATGTAAGAATCTTAATGTGCTCTCTAGCAAATTTCTACATATGAACCTATTACAATGGTAACAAACTAGAAATAAAGTAGTTCTGTCCGGTGCCAATTTTTTTTATGGTTAATTCGGCGGAAGAAAGACTGTGCCATTAGCTGTTTGGCGCCATCTAATTTTATTAATTTTCTCCTCGATCTCCAAACTCTTTAAATAATCAAACTGGAAACAAAAGTTGGAGATGTAGCATTAAATAAGTTCCACATAAACAACATGAACAAAATGGCGAATAAAGATTTCAAGGAAACAACAGGTTTTATGTCTCTGGAACTCGGTTTTATAGCGGAACTCTGGATGCAAAAAATTCAGAATATGCAATTAGCATAACAAACTTGAGGAAACATAGAAACCAGATGTACAAAGTGTGAAAAAGACTTGTAAATTCGATATCAAATCTCAACAAAAATGTGTACAGTATAATAAGGCTTACTGACCTCCATTGTATCTTTTCTCTCAAATAATACCACCCTACCACCCACGATCAGTAGTTGCAAGATGATCACCACTTTTATCAAGCACAATGGTCAACCGATATTTACTACTTTCATTGGTTGATACTTTGAGAATGGTGTGTGACCTTTTTGTGATTCTAAATGACCAAGTGACATAACATACCTAAGCTTATAAATTTCTAAGCTATCTCATCAGACCAAAAACTAAATTCAAAAACAACAACATGTTTCCATATCAAATTCAAGTGAGGACTTTCATCAAACACTTGGTATACAAAATTTATCAAATACATTATCGTCTTTTTGTTGAACACAATCTATAAAAACATAAACCAAATAATCAATAACCATAATACATAAATGCATAAGAAACTGATCTTGAATTCATTATACATCAAACATGATTGGCTAGCCTAATTAAATTATAACCGGAACAAAAAAAAAAAGTACCTACAAATTGAAGTTGGTTAATTTGTGATAAATCTTCAGACTTTGCGTCATTAGCGGTTGTGGATTATTTTAGGGTTTTTATTTATTTTGATTGTGGAGCGTTAGTTGATTTTGATTGTTTTGGGTTTGTGTTGATTTATTCCGATTTTTTTGAAAGATTTGTGATATCAATCTGAAGGTATAGGCGAGTGTGTGTTTTGGGGGATATGAATGGAATTGATTTGATTTGCTGAAGATCAGGGATGAAGAAGTGTGAGATGTGCGTATGTTACATGAATATTTGTGAGATAGGCGTGTGTTCTTTGCACACCTGTGATATCCACGTATTTTGTTAGTGGCGGCTGACATTCTTTTTGGCATGGCATTCTTTTTTGCCTAGTGGCATTAGTGAGTTGGCATGTTCCTCTAATATATATATGGGGAGATTATACGTATTTATATACAAAATTAATAAAATTGTGACCCTTTTCTAATAGAGACCCTGTGCGACGATACCTATTGCACACCCTTCCAAGACCCCTTTGTTGATTGATTCTACCGTTCATGTTTATGGACTATCACGGACGATCCGTAATTATGCTGAGAAATCGTAAGAACTATGTATATGAATGACCCCTATATAAAAGTTGAGCGTAAATTCTAAGTTCAAGATTTATCCATATGCACGGATAGGAATCATCTTTGCATTATTAACTAAGAAAATGCGTACGCGGAGGATGATCCTAAGTTCAAGATTTATCAAAAGCGTCACGAGGGTCGAGGTGTTACATGCGTCTACGCTTTTATTGGAATAACAATAGGGATCGTTGTTATACATAATTTTTTCGAGCCATATACTATTGGCAAAACTTTTAAAGGAAAATGATTAGTAATGATAAAAGTATAGCTAATTTAATGCTTAAACAACTAAATTTGTGTATTAGTGTTCTATTAGTTTATGAGAAAAATGACTACATTTGCTATGACTAGGAAAATGCTATCCCCACATGTAATTTTGTTACAAAATCATCACCTAATTAGATCCAGAACCAAGCATTTGCATAATTTGTTCTCTCGTACATACCGCGTCGTCTTATACATGGAAGTAAATACCATTTAAAAATATCATATCATACTCTAGGTCTCTAGTCTATTCTCACAAACTTACCATAAAATGATCTAATATTTTCAGTTTTAAATGGAAAGCAATATGATCATTTTGAAAAAAATTACTGTACCAGCAACCAAAAGTTCAAAATAGCCTAGTTAAAAAAAGGATGACACCTATCACCTCGAAAACAGGAGTAAAAATAGGGCACTATATCCAAAAAGGTAACTAAATCATCACTTTGAACCATTTACTCCTCCATTTCAAAAGGCATTTTCGTCCTTAAATATTCCAACAACCATAAGGCTTATTAGCTAGAAAAGTATGGCTTAAAATTATAATCTACGATCAATTATAAGTAGGGGCATTTACATATATTCCCATCAAAACTTTAATAATTACATATTTTCTCAAAATATGATTTATTAGCATTGTACATCATGAATTAAAAACTTGTGTTTTGAAAAAATATAAATTTTTAAGTAACATTATATAAATTCCCTTATAAAAGTAATGTAACGAGAAAAACCTGTAGTGGCTTAAGACAAATACAAAAAGTGATGTCATGTTACAATTTTTATTATTTTTTTATTTATTATTATTATTATTTTTTCATGCATACACTAATAACTCAAGTCAAAATCTCATTTTTAACACTTATTATACCAAATTAAAACACAAATTCAACACAAAAATATGTTAAAAAAACACAAAAACCTTTTTTATGCAAGCCAATTTCTTCATATTTTCATTGGCGCCGAAGAGGAAAGGTGCAGTGGCACCGATTTGGCTCAAGCCAAATGATTTGGCGTTGGACAAATATGATTACATTCTCTGCTCTAAAAATGTTCATATTTTTCAACCCATATCTTTTTAATTATTTACCCCATAACTTAAATCAAACACTTAAACTTAAAGGGTATTTATCAAATTCAGTGGTTTCATATAATCTTTTTAATTACGCTCTTATTGAAGAGAGAAAAACTTTAATATTTTCTCCAATTAAAAAGCATTAGCCCACATTTCTTTCCCGTTAAGAAGAAAAGAAACTCCCCCTTAATTTAAATACAAGTTAATACAGACATTCAACATTAGTTACAAGCTTATGGGTGTGTTTGGGGAGGGCTTATATTTGGGTTTAAAATAGTAGAACTTATAAATAAGTCTCGTTTGTCATGCGGGCTTATGAAATCATAAGCCCTAAAAGGGGCTAAAAACTTTAACCCGAGGCTTATGAACCATAAATTACATATTTACCCACACAAATATCTAACATATACCATAAAACTTATTTAATTGTATCATTTTTAGTAATTTTGCAATAATAAGCCCCAGCCCTAGCTCATTTGTCAAACAAGTTTACAAAAATACAAATTTGTTCAATTTTAGCAATACATTACGGCCATTCTTGCCAACATAGCCTATGAACTTAAATAAACATAGAACATAAGCCAAACACCCCCAATATATTTTACCTTATAAATACCAACACACCCAATTCCACATTTCCCAATTCCACTCTTCACTCATTCCCAAGTCTCATGGCAGAAACAGCAACACCCTATGACCAAAAAATAGCCATTCACGCCCAAATGAAATGGGTCATAACAGATGACTTACCATTCGACATGTTCGACAGGACACAATGGACTCAATTCATCCAACAAAATGTCCAACCTGGGTACGAAAGGGTAAGCAAACATACCATTAAACGTCTTGCTTTTAAGTACTATATTAAAGCTAAAAAAGACTTGATTGCTTACTTTGAAAATTTTCAAGGGAAAGTTAGTTTAACTATTCATGTATGGGATACTGCGTGTATCGGGTTAAAGTTCGTTGCTATTACATGTCATTGGATTGATCCTGGCACATGGAAAATGTCCAAAAGGACTATTTGTATTCAGGGTCATGAAGATGTTCATGAGACTATTATGGACTGTGTTGAGGATTTTGGTATTAAGGATAGGGTTTTTAGTATTTGTTTTGATGATGTTGGTGATGGTATTTATGCGAAAGGGATTGAAAAGGCGAAAAGCGATTTGAAGCCTTTGTTTGATGGTGTTCTTTTTGGTACTAAATGTGTGTCTAATGTTTTGATTTCTATGGTTCAAATGTGTCTTGGTCATGTTGATTCTGTTGTTGAGAAAGTTAGGAATATGTTGGATTATGCTAATACATTGAAATGTGGGGAGTTTGCTGAGTTTTTGCGCGAAAAGGGTGTTAAGTTTAATGATCCAGGTGTAAACTGGCCTCATATGTGGAATACTACTTATAAAATGCTGCGTGGTGTTGTGGCTCAGAAAGCGTTGCTTGTGGAGTTTTATGATAATAGTGATGAGAACGATATTAATGATAATGATTGGGTGGTTATAGAATCGCTTTTGGGTATTTTGAAAGTTTTTCATAGTTCTACTGTTAGGCTGTCGAATGCTAAAAGTCCTTCCGCACCACTACTTTTAGGAGAATGTTTGTTGATTTCTGATATGTTTAAGAAGTATAAACACGACCCCTTTTGGCAACCCGTTATTGCAAAAATGCAGTCTAAGTTTCTGAAGTATTACAAAACAATACCTCCAGTGTTTTCGTGTGCAACTGCTTTGAATCCCAAAATTGGAGTTAAAGGCGTGGAGAACATTTTAGAGGATATTGAAGCAAATTTGGGGTTATCAAATGATATGAATGATAGTACTTTTGCCAAAGCTAGTATTGCAAAGTTCAATTCTGCTCTGCAAGAAGTGTTTGATCATTATGATACAATGCATAAATCTCGACCTCGTGAACAAGCTCCTGTTACATCTACTGCAAGAAACATAATACATCAATCGGTGTCACGAAAAAGATCAGCAAATGGGACTATTTCAAGTGATTTGGAGTTGTATAACAAGACTGACTTCTCACAAGTTATGACTAGTGATGATGAAGAAACAAAGATGTTGGAATGGTGGAGCGTTAAGGGCTGTCATCTGTATCCTGTTTTGGGTGAAATGGTGCGTGATTTACTAACAGTGCAAGCGTGTGTTGAAGATTTGGAATATGCTTTTTGTTTAAAGGGTAGGGAGTTGGATGAGGAAACAAGTATGGGATATCCGTGGTGGTTGCAAAGGCGTATTTTCTTGAAGGAGCATTTTAATGAAGTTGGATGGGAAGATAATGGTGAATTGACTGAAGATCTTGAAGGAGAATGTGAAAGTCATAATTATGATAAGCTATCTGATGCTTCCGATGAAGAATGAAGTAATTTAGTTGGAGACGGCCCAAGACATTGTGAAGCTGGTGGTGCTGGAGAATGAGATTTATGAAGACTAAATTAAGATTATGTTTTAACGTTTTGGTTTACAAGTATGTAATGCAACCTTTGTCTAAGCTTAGTTATGCAACCCTACTAATGTTTAACTCTCTTTAGTGGTAGCGTAACTACTTAAAAGTCTGTTTGACTAATGTTTGGATAATTGGTTATGACCAATCCGTATCATGGCATTACAGCTATGGTATTTGGGTTGGTCCTATTTTGGTTTCGGATGGTGGGTCTGCTTTTATTAAAATTCATGTTTTTTGAAATTTATTGTTGGATGGCTCATTATGGAAATCGAGAATGTTGTTAGCTTTTAGTATGCTGATTTATTATAATAAGAAAATTAGGGGGTGCTTAGGGGTGTTTGGGATTACTGACTGAACTTCTTATCAGCATATTGCTTTTTGAGATACATTGCATGTTTTGAATAAGCAGAGTTACTGACTATTCATCAGACTAGCAGTTTTGATAAGCAATTTAAAACAACCTCAAAGTTGCTTAAGGAGATAAGCATTTTTAGTAAGTAATCCCAAACAGCCTCTAATTTCCGTACACTGATCAGTTTTGAGTTGCTGCAGCAAAGGTTGTTAGTGCTCGTTGTACTTCAAGTACGCAATTTCTTATTACATATGGACTTGCAGAACATCCATATCACAACTTGTTTATAGTAGAAGCATTTCCAAACAGATGTCCTGTGGCCTGTTTTGTTACAACTGATTTTCAGATTCTGATAATTCCATACTGGATGGTTACTATCCAAATGTGATGCCATACAATCCCTTGGTGCACATAATTAGCTATATGCAGTAAAATTTGTAACTTTGTTTTTGCAGGTATTGTTTATAGGCTTGACACTGTCTTTAAGAGTGTCGAACATGTGACCGAAAAATTTAGCTTATAGGAATATTATTGTGACTGAACTCAAAATCATTATTAGTTCTCGCCAGACATTTGGTGTAATTGCATGTTTGTACACCTATAAGTGTTCTTTTGACATCAAAAGTTAGCTATGATCTCTTAGATAGGGTGTAGTGGTGACCACGAAGAGATATCCCCACCGTAACATCAGATTTGTCTCTTCTGAACTACTTAATGACCAACTTGGTGTAACAAGAAGACCGACTATTCCAATTTTTTTTCAATTACATTTTTTAAACAATTAAATATAAATTTCATTAATACTAAAAATATTACATAATAATTCAAATAAAATTAAAAGCATTACAAGAAAAATTCAAATAAAATGACAAATTGGTATTCATGTAATGTAGTGGCGGCGATGCATTGGTGGTGGCCGACCGATCGACGGTCGACCGACCATTACACTTAGCCTTAGTCTTTTTTGGTAATCTTGAAGCAACGGAAGTTTAGTGATTATGATGAGTCTTGTTGTTTTCATGCTAAGGAATCTATGTTCGATTGCTTTTTTAACGGCTAAACGGATCAATACAATTAGGGGTGGTAATTCAGGTTCGTGGTTCACAAACCTTCAACCCGTACACGACTTCTTTAAGCAATTGAGTCAGGTTTGTCAACTCTAACATGTTTACGCCTAATACACGACCATTTAACTCGTTTATATAAATAGGTTCGCGGGTTAAACATACTTCTCAGATTAAACGGGTTGACGGGTCAACCCATTTAGTTCACCCCATGTGGTTTAGTATGGGCATAAAAGGACTAAAATGCCCTCACGTGCACGGCACATGACCAAAGTTAACGGCATAAATTAACGGCCGTCCGATCAAAGGACGGGTCAACACAAAATGGACAACCACATGAATGATTGGTGTAATTATTGAGAGGTAAGGACGAAACTTGCAACTATGGTCTAACCACAAGGACGATTTATGTAATTAACTCAAACATGTAATAATTTCCTTATAAAATATAAGGTGTTGTTTGTTATGGTGGTATGGTTTAAAAAGAATGGAATCAAACTTGTACACATCCGTTTGGTTTATTTTTGGTTATGGGTTTTAGAAAAAAAGTTGTTAGAGGGTGTTTGTTTTGTATAGGGGATGACTATGCTTATGGGAATAGGTATGGGTTTAAATGCCACTACATTTGGTGGGTTTAGAAAATAACTAGTTTTGAAGGTTTGATACCCATTTTCAAATGTAAATCCCATTAACCAAATAATTATGTTGAGAATGAAAATCATTTTCTTATTTTCATACCCTCAAACCAAACACCGCTTAATACAATCATAGATTGATTCATGGCAACATGGGTAGATATCAATATTTTATAATCAATTATTTTTAATTCTCTCTCACAAACATAATATTTTACTTTTATACAATTATTTTTTCTAGCTTCTAATTATATATTTATTTTATAATATATATTATCTCTCATATATTAAATCATAATCAAAATCCAAATTTAAATCCCAACATCAAACTCATCTATAGGTCTTAAATATTTTTTCAAAAGTTTCATATAATATTCTCACCTAAAAAACATGAAAAAAATTAGAGTATTATCTCAAAAAGGGTTATAACTAAAGGGGTTATGGGTTCAGATTTATACGCTTTTATAATTTTCCTTTTTATTATAAAACTACAAAATAAAAAAGAACGAAACAAAAATTAAATAGTTTGATAAGAAAAGTGTTAAGACATAAAAAATATGGAGCAGAATACTATAAAATTATTTTTATTATGTTAATAAAATGATTAAAACTGAAAAAAAAATACATAACAAAATCAAAATAATAAGACAAAATATATAAAATAAAATAAAAACATAAAAAATTGTCTGCTTCAGTAAAGCGAGTGGAAAAGGTAGGTGGTACAAACCATATAACCCTAAGGCTAGTCCCAATCGAAGGAAAAATATCGGTTGGGCAACGTTTTTTTCCTCCCTCGACCGATGTTAACATCGGTTGTGACGGATGTGGACATCGGTCGCCACATCGGTTGTGGTGCAAAAAAATCACATATCGGTTCAAATTTCGACCGAGGTTTTGTGTCACTTGTTCCATGCAATTTTGACCGTTGGGGTTTTAAAAAAAAAAATAACTTACCGTTAGTCATTCAAACTAAAAAACTTTTTTAAACAATTTTACCACTTTAAAAATACCAACTTCACCTCAAACACAATTCACCACTCACCATTTCTCATCTATATTCATTTCAATCTAATTCTCATCCAAGTTCAAAATGTCAAAGAAAAATACCCCAGCATCAAAAAACCGACGATCCCAACTACCACAAAATCAACCGAATATGAATTTCTCGTCGGAAAACAACTTCGAATTAACTGGCATAACACGCTACGATTTAGATTTTTAGTTTAAGTATTGTAGTGTTTATTTTAATTTCGTATCGTAATGTTTTTTTTTTAGAGTTAATTACATAAATGGTCCCTATGGTTTGTCGGGTATTACGGATTTGGTCCCTATACTTTTTTTTGCGGATCTCGTCCCCATGGTTATGACCGTTCACGGGTTTGGTCCCTTGACCGGATTTCATTAGTTTGACCGTAAAATGGTATCACATGATTTGTCACATGATGGGCATTTTGGTAACTCCTACTTGGCGCTCTTTTTATCACTATAAAGGGTTTTGTTCCATCGGTGATATCACAATTCATCCCTAGGGTTACACACTAACCTAATCGCTGATAAAACATTCAAAGCACCATACCCATCATCTCCCTCAATTGTTAATGAAACCATAGGGTTCGCGATCTTTGAAATCAATATCAACATTTAAAGGAAGCGATTTACTAAAACCATGTTGTGTGAGTGGAGGGATGCGTGAGAAGGGGCAAAATCGGACGATAGCATGATTATAGTAAGTGTTTATACAACCCTTTTAGGTTCTTCATCTGTCATAATCTTCTTTTGTGGTATATAACACTAATTATTCTCTTTTAATGAACAGGTAAGTTCCCAACTGTGTTTTGTCTCAAGATAAACCATGGAGGTGCATTCACAAGTCCTCCTAACATTCAGTATAAGGGTGGTAAGGTAAACGGATGACACTATTGATAGTGATGAGTTTTTCGTTAATGAGGTGCATTTAATGATGAAAGAATTAGGTTATGAAAATGTTTGTATGGACTATTATTATAAGGAACACGGAAATGAATTAGCTAATGGTCTTAGGAAAGTAGCTCTCTGATAAAGATGTGTTGGACATGATAAAACATGTTGGTAAGTATAAGGTGATTGATTTGTATGTTGACCACTCTGTTCCACAAGTCCCTATGGTTTTAGATAATGCTCATGTATTAGGATTGAATAATGAAGCTAATATTGATGATTTAGTGGACACTGATATAGATGATGTAATGGATGATGTAAGTGAGGATAAGTGGTTGAAGAATTGCTTAAGTAAGGTGGGTAGAATGAAGAAGGATGTAGAGGCGGTCAAGTAGGAAATTAGACAATGTAGATGAAGCTAGTGGGAATGGTAAGTCTGTGAATGAACAATGTAGGAAATTAGACAATGTAGAGCGAGTCAAATGCGGTGGTGCAAAGAGGATGTATGTAGATGTTGAAGTAACTGAACATGAAAGGGATAAGTTTAGTGGTGATGAAGGATCAGCACATAGTCAAAATCTTGCATATAGTTATGGGTCGAGAAAGTGGAGATGAGTCGAGAGAGGGGTGGAGATGGGTCGAGATAGTGATGGGTCGACGGTGATTTCATAGTTGATGAAGAGAATATGTTACATGATGTAGAGGTAGATATGCAAAAATTTAGGAGTAACATAGATGATAATGTTGAATGGGTGGGTTGTAATGAGATTGTAGATGTTAATGAGGGAGAACATTGGTGATCGGGTGAAGAAGATGTTGTTCATCCTAGTTTGATAGTGTAATGCGACTCGAGGGTGAGGGTGTGAGAAATAAGGCGTTGAAGACATTGGCCAAAGTGAATAAAGCAAAAGATGGACTGATTTGGAAGAGAACTTTTACATAGGACAGACATTTGGTAGTAGTAAGCTTATTAAAGAGATGATAACTAGGGTGTCTGTTGAGCAAAGAAGAGAAATTTTTTTGAAGAAGAATGATAAACTTAGAGTTAGGGCCATATGCAGGGGCATTACGCTTTTTCTAAAACCGATGGGCTAGTTGTTGGGCCAAGTGATGGGCTAAGTGATGAGCCTAGTGGGTCTGCAGGTTGTAAGAAAGGGTCAAATAATAAAGGGTCAAATAAGAAAGGGCCAAAAGATTGTTCAAGTGTTGATGAGAAAGGTCCAAAAGATGGGGCAAGTTGCCCTTGGTATTTGCAGTGTTCCAAGTTACTGGCCAATTAACTTGGCAAGTTAAAGCATTTAATGACAACCACAAATGCATGGTCAAGGAATATTAAAAGATGCACAACCTCCTTTTTGTCAAAAGAAATAGAGGAAACCATTAAACCTAACCCTAAAATACCTCTCTCAGCTATAAAAGATCAGTTGGAAAAAAATATGAATTAGGAGTTTCTAAGATGAAGGTGTATAGAGCTAAGCGTAGTTAGCGACAGAGTCATTGGTGATTATACAAAGCAATATTCACGGTTGATGGATTACGTGTGGAATTAAAGCTAAAAATCCTAACACAATTTGTTAAGATTGATGTAGATAGAACAGAGACACATGATGTAGAAAGACAGTTCAAGAGGGTTTATGTGTGCTTGGGTGCTCTAAAAATGGATTTAGAACGAGGCGAGAGAGTTGTTGGGTCTTGATGGTTGTTTCTTGTCCGTCCATTCCCAGACAGATTCTAACGGTGGGTGTAGATCCAAACAATGGAATCTACCCACTTGCTTATGCAAGAGTGGAAGGTGAAACCAAGGATTCACGGAAATGGTTTCTTGATTGTGTTGGTGATGATCGAATTGTTTAGAAATTGAATTTTACATTCATTACAGATAGGCAAAAGGTACTTACTTTTCTTTACTTATTTATAACATTGCTTGTTAATTATTTGACCTTATTTATTAATCAAGTAAGCTATCATTTGTAGGGAGTCATACCAGCAATTTCAGAGATGTTTCCTGTCTTTGAGCATAGGTATTGCTTACGACACATATATGACAACATGAAGCTTTCATGGAGAGGGAAAATGTACAAAGACTTGTTGTGGAAATGTGCCACTGCTACCGTTGTGCAAATGTTTGACAGAACATGGAGGTTCCGAAAGACCATAACATAGAAGCTTATAATTGGCTAAAGCTAATTCCACCTCAACATTGGGCTAGGTCTCACTTTTACGGTAATCTCTATCATATACTATATTAGACTGAACTATTGTATTTCATATTGTATATTTGACTGTCCTATTATAAATACAAATGCAGGAAGGGCTCATTGTGATATATTATTGAACAACATGTGTGAGGTGTTGAATAGACAGCTTGTGGATGGAAGGGATAAGCCAATTGTAACCTGCTTGGAGTTCATAAGAGCATATCTTATGAAAAGAATTGTAAATGTTCAAAAGGTTATCAACAAGTGTGATGGACCACTTACACCAAATGCTGAAAGGTTGTTTAATGTGATTTTGAAGGAAGCTGCACAAATAAAGGTAATAACTCTTATCAGAATTCTTAAAAATTTATCGTTAAGTTTCATTTAAACATTCTAGTAAAGTAAGGTTTACATTGGTAGGTTGAATGGAATAGGGGTGACATGTATCAGGCTAATGGTCCTTGGGGTGATCAGTGTGTTGTTAATATGAGGGATAGAGTTTGCTCATGTAGGAAATAGGAGTTGACAGGAGTACCCTGCAAACATGCAGTTGCATCCATATGGAATATGGCAAGTAATGGAATAAGCGGCATTCCCGAGTCATATGTCCATCAATCTTATTGGTTGACTACTTGGAAAGAAATGTAAAAATTCAAAATCATTCCTTGTGATGGACGGATAAGTGGCCTAAATCAAATGTCCCTCATAGTTACCCACACAATCATACCCCACAACCTGGTAGACCAAGGAAAAAAGAAGGAAAAGCTGGTGAGTTGGTGATGGTATGACTAAAGGTGTCAGTTGAGTAGGGAAGGTAAAAGTGTAACTGCGGAAGTGTGGGCAAGTTGGGCACAACCAAAGGAGTTGTTCATGTCAAAGGGATAATCCAAGTGGTGGTTCCAAGTATCTTTGGTGCATCCAAGTCTGCCGGTGCAAAGAGAAGTGGTGGTTCCAAGTGGTTCAACCAAGTCTACAAGTGGTGGTGCAAGTGCTGGTGCAAGAGGTAACATGGGTGCACATTTTTCTTCTCAACCTACTGCGCAAGTCTGGTGCAAGTGGTAGCATGGATGCACATTTTATTCTCAACCAACCTGGTGCAAGTGGTGGTGCAAGTCTTTGGTGCAAGAGGTAACATGGTCGCACCTATTTCTTCTCAACCTATCACTGCTAACCTGGTGCTACAAGTGGTAGCATGGTCGCAAGTGGTGGTATGTCTTCACCAACAAGGTTTACAAAGTCAAGTGCAAAAAGGTTTTCACCACAAAAACCAATGTAATTTGTAGTATTTCTTTTCTGTATGTCTTGTACTTGTGGTGTTTTGTGTTTTGGTGGCATCCGTTTGGTCACAAAACATTTGCAATAGACTTTTGTATGGTCAACTTTTATTTGGTATGGGTTGTAATAGACTATGTTCAACTTTTAATCTTTTATTGTGTATGGGTTGTATTAGACTTTCGTCAAGTATTGTGTGTGAATGCTTACCAAACATTTGCACCTATTTATGTCTCTCTACTTAACACTTCTGATATGGTTTAATGCGTTGACTTTATAACAACATTCAATACTTAACACTTATGCATATGGTTTGCTAGGTGTAGGTTGAAACTGAATAACAACATTGCAGTTTAAAAGAGTACAATACAATATTGCTAAGTGATGTTTGCCATGCTCATTCAATACCAAAACACAACTCTCTTTATTACATCTTCAAACTACAGTTAGAACTCCAAAATACAACCAAACATGTCAAGATCCACCAAAATACACCCAAACTACAAACTACATTCATTTAAAAGAGTACAATACAACAAAGATTAACAAACTGAGAACCAACATCTTCTTAACCCTTTTAGCTTCAACACTTTTTTGGTGCAAATCGCTTGTAGTCGATTCATAGAACGTAGGAGACCGTGAATGATTTGCACGACTCTTTGACACATTTACGGATCGTACCAATCAATAATCCCACACTATTACAAACAAGATAAGTTAGGTCAAATTAGGTCTTTTAATTTAGGGGTTTTCAAAAAAGATAACTTACACTCTTAGAACAACAATAAAAACGTCTCCCGTGATTAATTGAAGTCCATGATGTGCTTGAATGATTGATGGGGCTCCACAATGAAAGCATCTCATTGTTGTTGTGCTTATGATTTGTGCGTTGTGTTTGTGGTTGTGTTTGTGTGTGTGTGTTAAAGTCTGTGTTACAATATATTAGAGTATAAAAGTGATAGGCAAACGTAAAATGACAAGAATGCCCATGGTTTACAACACTAGGTTACCTAACTAACGGTCAAACTACGATGAAATCGGTCAGGGACCAAACCCGTAACGGTCATAACCATCAGGGACGAGATCCAAAAAAGTATAGGGACCAAATCCGTAATACCCGACAAACTACAAGGACCATTTATGTAATTAACTCTTTTTTTTAATTTCGTATTGTAATTTTTTTTAATTTTAATGAATTTAAATTTAATGTTTAAAATGTTTGAATTAAAAAACAAAACTTGGGTCATCGATTGTGACATCCTGATCATGTCTAGTCGCCGGAGTGAGAAAACTGATATGGCACCTGCTGACCTGGGTCATGTCCGGTCACTATTGGGACTAGGGTAACTAAATAGACGTTTTTACATCTCTATTTGCATACTTTACATTTCTGTTTTCTATATAGCCACTTTCATCCCCTGCTACATGGACTTATGATCAAAAGTTATTTATAGAAGACATATTTAAATATATCATAACCAATGGGCTTCCGTTCGATAGGTTCTCTGGACCTCGATGGACTAGACTTGTTCAACAATATCTGCAACCGGCACACGAAAGGGTAAGTAAATACACCATTAAACGTCTTGCATTTAATTGCTACATTAAAGCTAAAAAAGACTTGATTGCATACTTTGAAAATTTTCAAGGGAAAGTTAGTTTAACTATTCAGGAATGGGACACTTTGTGCACTGATTTAAAGTTCATTGTTATTAGATGTCATTGGATTGATCGACATGGAAAAGGTCCAAAAGGACTCTTTATATTCATGGTTATAAAGATATTCATGAGGCTATTATGGAGTGTGTTGAGGAGTTTGGTATTAAGGATAAGGTTTTTAGTATATGTTTTGATGATGTTGGTGATGGTATTTATGCGAAAAGTGTCGAAAATCAAAAAAAAGGGATTTGAAGCCTTTGTGTGATGGTGTTCTTTTTGAGACAAAATGTGTGTCTCATGTTTTGATTTCTATGGTTCAAATGTGTCTTGATCCTGTTAATTCATTTATTGAGAAAGTTAGAATATGGTGGATTATGCTACTAGATTAAAAGCGGGGAGTTCATTGAGTTTTTGCGAAAAGGGTGTTAAGTTTAATGACCCGGTGTAAATGGCCTCATATGTGTAATACTACTTATAAAATGCTGCGTGGTGTTGTGGCTCAGAAAGCGTTGCTTGTGTTGAAGTAGTAGCTCCCAGCAACAGGGTTAAGATAATCAACTTCAGCAGAAATGCTCAACCTGTTCAAAGCAAAACAAACGGATGGTCGGTGATAACAAATACCACTTGGTGGTTACAGGATATCACTTGGAATCGTGTGATCACTTTCCAAAGTAAACTATTCGACCCTAATGCCCGGGTTGCACGAATATCTACTTGGGATAAGACCAAATGCAGTTATGGAATTAGGCACAATTCAATAACCCTTGCGTTTATAAGTGTTTAGTATTTTCGTTGTGTTTCTCATGCATAAACAGTCTCCTATATATAGGAAAATACTCGGCCTAGTCAATGGAATTATGAGTATTAATCGGCCCATTAATAGCCTCATAATTATCCCCATTATAGCCGTTAGTGGTTACATGACCAATTAAGCGTGGTCATAATGCGCTTTAAAGCGCCACTTGAATAGGTCAAAGCCGTTACAAAACGTACTATCATCGATACTTTCATAGTGCTATCGGTGGTTACAGCGCTTGGTGGAAACACCACCGCTGATGTAAACACTACGCCGGTGAAACACCACTGCTGGAACGCCGGTGGAAACATCGATCTTGTGGAAGTCTTGCCGATTGGAAACAGCGATGTCGATGGTAACCACAGCGTACTTTCACCAAGCACTACTAACACAAACCACTATTAGAGTCAGGGTGTTCATGGACCTTATGGGTGTACACTCTGTACCTCCTAACCCATTACAAGGTGTGAACTATTCCCACAAGTGTACTAAATTTTCCAACAATCCTCCCCAAATTTAGTTCACTTCCTTTGCATGAAAAACAAACATCAAGCAAAACATGTGCATAAATGAAAATGTCCTGAGGATTGAATTTCCATCTTAGTAAATTACACGTTTCAAATATTCGAGAATCAGGGTGTTCTAAGAATTGAACCCTTCAACCCATTTGAATACATGAAGATAAAATACACACGAGTTTTCAAACACTTATCGACTCGACACTATACAACCATGTGTCCATATCCAAATTCATAAATGTTGTAAAAGCTAAAGTCCAAAGCTTCACAGGCGGCAAAACTTCAACATTTACATAGGTGGTTCCTCTTTATTCATGCCCCTGCCAAGCACTTTTTCAAATAAAATTAACCATTAAGAAGTAAAGACTTCATCCTCCTTTCACAGTTCGAGCACAACCTTGGGATGTAAATAAAACATGTGCTCCGGTCCACCAATGTTCACTTTCCACATTGAACTCAGCTCCCAAGTTTCCTCGGGAGGGAGTTGGGTGTCCTAGCATTCAATGACTAAGTTGGACTTAAACCCATCCCTTTAGCAGACTTTATAACCAAGTCTCTAGCCTAACCCTTCGTCAAGTGATCACTAAGTTACATTTGAGATCTCACAAACTCTATAGATACCACCCCATTCATGATAAGCTCACGAATCATGCTATGCATGACACCTAAGTGTCTAGACTTACCATTGTACATCTGGCTATAAGCCTTAGCCAATGTAAGCACTATCACATCCCGATAGAAATAGGTGCTATAGGTTTAGGCCATAATGGAATCTCAAGAAGCACGTTTTTCAACCATTCAAACTTCTTTACCGGCCAGTGCTAAAGCCACAAATTGATTCCATTGTTGAACGGTGATGCAAGTTTGCTTCTTGGATGCCCAAGAAATTGCACCTCCACCAAGTAGGAATACCCGCCACGGTAGGCTAATTGTCTTCATGATTATGTTGATCAACTTGCATCGATTGTATCCTTCCAACACTGATGGGTAACCAATATATGAGAGACTATAATCCATAGTTCTCTTCAAATACTTCAGCACCCTTTTGGCTTGATGGTGATGAGCACTAGGATTACTAGTATACACGCCAATTTTCCCCTACAAAACCAATATCGTCTTGTACAAGTCATGGCATACATCGCAGACCAATTACCTAGAATACTCAAGTTGAGATACTGACTTGCCATGATTAGGCATTAGCTTCTCCAAGTATCCATAGGTGTACTTATGGAGTACAATCAAAGTAATTGAATTTCCTCAACACCTTCTCAATATAATGAGACCGAGAGATAGAAATTCTATTACTTTCATGTTTAATCCTTATACCAAGGATAACATGGCCTCCCCATATCTTTCATGGAGAACCTTGACGACAAAATTCCTTTGTCAAGTCAACGATTTTGGTCATGCCAAAGATCAACATGTCATCAACATATAGACAAATGATGACTCCTTTACCAGATTCATCAAATTTGCTATATACACATTTGTCAGCTTGATTAAGAACATAACCACTAGACAAAACCACTTCATCAAATTTTTGATGCCATTGCTTAGGGGCCTGCTTAAGTCCATAAAGAGACTTGATCAATTTACACACCTTGTTTTCATTGCCAGGCAAGATGAAGCCCTGAGGTTGG
The DNA here is from genome assembly GCA_910596185.1 of Chrysanthemum makinoi. Classification (NCBI taxonomy): domain Eukaryota; kingdom Viridiplantae; phylum Streptophyta; class Magnoliopsida; order Asterales; family Asteraceae; genus Chrysanthemum; species Chrysanthemum makinoi. The sequence goes on along the minus strand of OU343223.1, from coordinate 283,552,182 downwards.
TTCATATAAACCTCCTCTTTCAATTCACCATTCAAGAAAGCTGTCTTCACATCCATCTGATGAATAATCAGATTGTGAATAGAAGCCATAGCAATCAGCCAGATCTTATGGTATCGTCACAAGTGGGGCATAAGTATCAAAATAGTCTATCCCCGACTTTTGTTTAAAGCCCTGAATGACTAGTCTAGCCTTGAACTTTTCAATAGTTCCATCTACCTTCATTTTATTTTTGAAAATCCATTTGCAACCCAAAGGTGTTGTTGCCCATGATGGAATCCATCTCATCATTGATTGCTTATTTCCAAAAGCAATGTCCGGGACTTCATTGCTTCTTCAAATGTTTTGGGGTCATCCTCAACAATGAATAAATAGGAGTATTGGTGCGAGACCTCATCACGGTACCTTCAACTAAGTATAGTTGAAACTCAGGTCCAAATGACTTTGGAGTCCTGACCCTTTTGCTCTTCCCGAGCATAGGTTCAGTTGTTGAACCACAACCTCATTAGGTACCACTGATGGTTCATCATCGGGACCTCGACACACCGATATCATGAGTTCCATTAGGAATCCTCATACTTGGTCTAGGGGAGATGAGAATCTATTCTCATCAAAAGTTGCATCCCTTGATTCAATTATTGAGTTAACTGAAACACATTCATTAGGTTCAATAACATAGAACCTAAAAGCCTTGGAATGCTCAACATATCCAACAAAGATGCAATCAATGCCTCTTTCACCCAAAGTCTTTTGCTTTGGATTAGGGAGTCTTACAACCCTACAACCCCAGGGAGATAGTTCAGTTGGGTTTCCTTTATTCGAGTTCATAAGGGGTAACCTTGTTCCTTTTGTTGGGAACCCTATTTAATAAATAGCAAGCTGTTAACATAGCTTCACCCCAAAACCCTTGACTCATCCTGAATAGGACAACATGGAATTAACCATCTCCTTGACTGCTTTTCCTTTCGTCGAAATACCATTTTCTTTGAGGAGTATAAGAGGCGTCGTTCATGGATAATTCCAACATCTTGAAAATACTGAGTATCCATGTACTCACCTCCCCTATCAGTCCTTAATCTTTTGATCAAAGACCCAAGTTGTAATTCAACTTTAGTTTTAAACACTTTGAATTTATCTAATGCTTCATCCTTGGAATGTAACAAATAAACATAACAAAACCTAGAAGCATCATCAATGAATGTCACAAAGTACTTTTGTTCCCCAAGGGAGTGGCATGCAAATCACACGAGATCCATGTGAATAAGCTCCAAGAGATTAGTCTCACGACTAACACCCTGAAAAGGTTTCTTGGTCAACATGCAAGTTTTACACTTTTCAGTGTCCATGTCAAAGGCTGGGATCAACCCATCCTTAGACATATCTTGCAACCTTTTATAATGAACATAGCCAAGTCTAGCATGCCACGAGGTAGAGTCGGTCAGTCGAGGTGGTCACATAGGCTGAATTTACACTATCAGTGGAAATAAATACACTATCAGTGGAAATATTAAGGCTGAACATTTGATTACATAAATAACCAAAACCAATAAAAACACCATGCTTAGAAAGCACAAATTTATCCGACTCAATAACTTGTTTATAACCATGATTATTCAAAATACTACTTGAAACCAAGTTCTTCCTAATATCCGGAACATGAATAACATCAAACAAAGTTACAATCTTTCCTGAACTAAACCTAAGATCTACACAACCACGACCATGCACCAAGGATGTTGACTCATTTCCCATGTGAAGAATAGAACCATCATTCAGTGACTCATAAGTCTTGAACCGGCTTCTATCTTTACACACATGAATGTTGCACGAGTCAACCCACCACGCAACATCATCATCCTGCACATAATGAGATTCAGATACATATGTAACATAATAAATCTGAAAAGACTTATTAAACATATTTTGACCTTTCGGTGAGTTGGTGAACCACCACTCCACTGAACCATTAGTGCCGATCCATTGGCTTTACCACCAACTTTAACACCTTGCAGTCCCCTTTTAATGTGACCAGTTTGCCACATTTCCAACAAGTAGGTGTTGCCTTCTTGTTAGGATCTGCCCTTGTGTTGTCATGAAATTTCGTTTGCCTTTGTTGTCATTGTACCTGGTGGAGTTGTTATGCTCCACCATATTTACAACAGATGCACCGACGATTCTTTGCTCTTTGGCTTGTCATTATCCTGCATCTTGAGAGATTCCTCAATGCGCAGATGACTGCCAACTCAACCGAGTTAACTCCTCTTTCTTATGTTTCAAGGTATGCTTGAAATCTTTCCAAGAAGGAGGGAGTTTGTCAATGACACATGAGACTTTAAAGGCCTCATCCATGTTCATATTGTGTTGTGTAAACCTTCCAAGTATTCCAAGAAGTTCATTGTATTGTTCCATAACCGGTCTTGAATCAGTCATTTTGTAATTTGTGAAATTACTAACAAGGAACTTCTTACTTGATGCATCCTCAACCATATATTTGGCATCCAAGGAATCCTACAGTTCTTTGGAAGATTCAAAGTTCGATAAATATCAAACGAGCATCAGACATACCATTGAGAATAAGACCTCTGCATATGTAGTCATTATTCTCCCATTTGCTCCTCCTCTCGATCTGCTCACAGTAGCATCATCCCCATCATCAGGAATAGGTGTAGTCAACACATACACCACACTCATGCTTGACAGCAAGAAGTGCATCTTCTTCAGTCACCTCCTAAAGTCCACCCCTTCAAACTTATCCGGCTTAGCAAAGTTTGAAGCCATGTGTTTCATTGCTAGCTTGCCATTGATTATCACAAAATAGTTTACTTTGATTGTTGGAGTAGTAGCTCCCGCAAGCAGGGGTTAAGATAATCAACTTGGCGAGAAATGCTCAACGGCTGAAACAAACAGATGGTCAAGTAACAAATACCACTTGGTGGTTCCGGATATCACTTGGAATCGTGTGATCACTTTCCAAAGTAAACTATTCGACCCTAATGCCTGGCTTACACGAATATCTACTTGGGATAAGACCAAATGCAGTTATGGAATTAGGCACAATTCAATAACCCTTTGCGCTATAAGTGTTTAGTATTTTCTGTGTTTCTCATGCATAAACGGATCTCCTATATATAGGAAATTACTCTCGGCTAGTCAATGGAATTATGAGTATTAATCGGCCTATTAATAGCCTCATAATTATCCCCATTATAGCCATTAGTGGTTACATGACCAATTAAAGCGTGGTCATAATGCGGTTTAAACGCCACTTGAATAGGTCAAAGTTACAAGCGTACTATCATCGGTACTTTCATAGTGCTATCGGTGGTTACACGCTTTGCTGATGGAAACACCACCGCTTGGTGTAAACACTACTTCGGTGAAACACCGATTGGAAGCGCCACTTTGGAAACACCGATCTTGTGGAAGAATCGCCCGGTTGGAAACACCGATAATCGGTGGTAACTACAACAGTACTTTCACCAAGCACTACTAACACAAACCACTATTAGAGTCAGGGTGTTCATGGATCTTATGGGTGTACACTCCGTACCTCCTAACCCATTACAAGGTGTTAACTATTCCCACAAGTGTACTAAATTTTTCAACAGCTTGTGGAGTTTTATGCTAACAGTGATGAGAATGATATCGATTAGAGGTGGCAATTTGTGCCCAAAATTAAAAAAATTGGCTAAATGGACAAACTTTTAAAATATTTGGGCCCCCTTCTTTTTTTGAAATGGGCATTTATTGCCCATTTAGAAGTTAAATGAGCATAATGGGCACATGTTTTTCTCGAACATTAGATTGTTTTTAAAGAAAAACTTATATTTAATTTTTTAAATATAAATGGCGTGTTACGTTTGAGGAATTTATTTCGTGCGTTTTGGGTCTTTTAAAAGCGATTTGTATAACATGGCCCGTTTGGCGTCTTCTGCGTTTAGCCGCATACCGTTTGGCCATGGCCCGTTTAGCGTTGCTTGGCGTGCACGCCCGCTGGGCCTGTTTTGACACCTCTAATATCGATGATAGTGATGAGAATGATATCGATGATAGTGATTGGGTAATTGTAGAATCGCTTTTGGGTATATTGAAAGTTTTTTATAGTTCTACTGTTAGGCTGTCGAATGCTAAAAGTCCTTCCGCAGCACTACTTTTGGGAGAATGTTTGTTGATTTCTGATATGTTTAAGAAGTATAAACAAGATCCCTTTTGGCAACCAGTTATTGCAAAAATGCAGTCTAAGTTTCTGAAGTATTACATAACTATCCCTCCTGTGTTTTTGTGTGCAACTGCTTTGAATCCCAAAATTGGAGTTAAAGGCGTGGAGAACATTTTAGAGGATATTGAAGCAAATTTGGGGTTATCAAATGATATGAATGATAGTACTTTTGCCAAAGCTAGTATTGCAAAGTTCAATTCTGCTATGCAAGAAGTGTTTGATCATTATGATACAATGCATAAATCTCGACCTCGTGAACAAGCTCCTGTTACATCTGCTGCAAGAAACATAATACATCAATCGGTGTCACGAAAAAGATCAGGAAATGGGACTATTTCAAGTGATTTGGAGTTATACAACAAGACTGACTTTTCACAAGTTATGACTAGTGATCATGAAGAAACAAAGATTTTGGAATGGTGGAGTGTTAAGGGCTGTCATCTGTATCCTGTTTTGGGTGAAATGGTGCGTGATTTACTAACAGTGCAAGCGTGTGTTGAAGATTTGGAGTATGCTTTTTGTTTAAAGCGTAGGGAGTTGCATGAGGAAACGAGTATAAATTGTCTGTGGTGGTTGAAAAGGCGTATTTTCTTGAAGGAGCATTTTAATGAAGTTGGATGGGAAGATAATGGTGAATTGGCTGAAGATCTTGAAGGAGAATGTGAAAGTGATAATTATGATATGCTATATTATGCTTCGGATGAAGAATGAAGTAATTTAGTTGGAGATGGCCCAAGACATTGTGAAGCTGGTGGTGCTGGAGAATGAGATTTATGAAGACTAACTTAAGATTATGTTTTAACGTTTTGGTTTACAAGTATGTAATGCTACCTTTGTCTAAGCTTAGTTATGCAACCCTACTAATGTTTAACTCTCTTTAGTGGTAACGTAACTACTTAAAAGTCTGTTTGACTAATGTTTGGATAATTGGTTATAACCAATCCGTATCATGGCATTACAGCTATGGTATTTGGGTTGGTCCTATTTTGGTTTCGGATGGTGGGTCTGCTTCTATTAAAATTCATGTTTTTTGAAATTTATTGTTGGATGGCTCGTTATGGAAATCGAGAAAGTTGTTAGCTTTTAGTATGCTCATTTATTATAATAAGAAAATTAGGGGGTGCTTCGGGGTGTTTGGGATTAGTGACTGAACTTCTTATCAGCATATTGCTTTTTGAGATACGTTGCATGTTTTGAATAAGCAGAGTTACTCACTATTCATCAGACTAGCAGTTTCAACAAGCAATTTAAAACAACCTCAAAGCTGCTTAAGGAGATAAGCATTTTTAGTAAGTAATCCCAAACAGCCTTTAATTGCCGTACACTGATCAGTTTTGAGTTGCTGCAGCAAAGGTTGTTAGTGCTCGTTGTACTTCAAGTACGCAATTTCTTATTACATATGGACTTGCAGAACATCCATATCACAACTTGTTTATAGTAGAAGCATTTCCGAACAGATGTCATGTGGCCTGTTTTGTTACAACTGATTTCAAATTCTGATAATTCCATTTGGATGGTTACTATACGAATGTGAATGCCATACATTCCCTTGGTGCACATAATTAGCTATATGCAGACAAATTTGTAACTTTGTTTTTGCAGGTGTTGTTCATAGGCTTGACCCTGTCTTTAAGAGTGTCGAACATGTGACCGAAAAATTTAGTCATAGGAATATTATTGTGACTGAACTCAAAATCATTATTAGTTCTCGCCAGACATTTGGTGTAATTGCGTGTTTGTACACCTAAGTGTTCTTTTGACATCAAAAGTTAGCTAGGCAAAAGTTAAATATAAATCTCAAATTTACCATAAATCTAATGAACTAATAATAATCATTCATTTTTTAATCAAACAAAAAAATAAATTTTCACCTTTTTTAAAAAAAATTAAATACCTCGCAAACCGTTAATCTTTACGCGAAAAAAATGATACCATTGCAACGAGAATTAAATTATCTTCGATTTTTTTTTTTTTTCGGTCCAGAAAAATCATATATGATTTGTGATAATCACATGTGATTTGTAAAAATCATATATGATTTGAAAAAATCACTTGTGATTTGATTTTTTACAAATTACACATGATTTTTGAAAGGAAAATGATTGAGATGCCTAATTCATTTATTCCACTTATTCTCACTCCTCTTATTTACCATTGATTTTGCCATGTGTTCCAAAATCCTTATTAGGAAACAAATTAGACACATGAATTAGTCATGACAATCACTACTCTTTTTGAAAATCATATGTGATTTTTCTGGGTGGAAATTTTGAAAAAAAAAATAGAGTGAATTACATAAATCGTCCTTGTGGTTTGGTCAAAATAACCGGTTTTGTCCCTATACTTTTTCGGTCGTTTAGATCCTGTGGTTTACAAATCTACGGATTTTGTCCCTATACTTTTTCGTTAGTGCAGTCCGTTAAGTGTTTTCCGCAGTTAGTCCTTCAGTTAATAAATTTTGCACCGTTAGTCCTTATTTATTAAAATATAGTTTTCCCCAATTAGTCCCTCCGATTAATAATAGTTTTCACCGTTTTTGTCGTTTTTATCCGTTTTAGTTCGCTTTTTAATCCGTTTCCCCTGTTTTGTTTTTTCCGTTTTTCGTTTTTATCCCTTTTCGATCGCCTGTTTTTATATGCTTTACGTCATGCATTTTTACGCTTTGTCGGTTTTATCCGTTTTTGTGCATTTTTATCCGTTTTCGACCTTTTTACATTTTATTCGTTTTACGCCAGTTTTTACGTTTTGTCCATTTTTTCCGTTTTGCCCGTTGTTTTACGCTTTTCTGCATTTTCTTACATTTTGTCCGTTTTTATCCGTTTTTGTCCGTTTTTCTTTCGTTTTTGTACTATTTCAACATATTGAAAATTTTTTCCAAAAAAAAATGAAAAAAAAATTTCCAAAACAAAATTGCAAAAAATATTTCGAAAAAATTGAAAAAAATATCAAATTTAAAAAAAATGAATAAAAATTTCAAAAAAAAATTTGAACAAAAATATTTTTTTTCAAATATTTAAAAAAAAAACGGACATATTGAAAAAAAAATTCCAAAAAATATTTTTTTTCAAATATTTTTTTTTAGAGTGAATTACATAATTGGTCCTTGTGGTTTGTTGAAAATTGCAGAAAATGTCCCTGTGCTTTTTAGTCTGCGTTTAGTCCCGTGGTTTACAAATCTTACGGATTTTGTCCTCGTCCAAAATGTCCGTTAAGTGTCTTGTGCTGTTAGTCCTTCGTTAGTGCAGTCCGTTAAGTGTTTTGCACTGTTAGTCATTCGTTAATAAATTTTGCACCGTTAGTCCTTATTTTTTAAAATATAGTTTTCCCCAATTAGTCCCTCCGTTAATAACCGTTTTTTTACGTTTTTCGTCCGTTTTCTTTCGTTTTATATAGTTTTTGTCCATTTTTCTTACGTTTTTATCGGTTTTCATCCGTTTTTCTTACATTTTTCTTAATTTTTTGTCCGTTTTTCTTATGTTTTATGCATTTTCTTCGTTTTGTCCGTTGTTCTTACGTTGTGTATCGTTTTAAATGCGTTTTTATCGGTTTTTCTTACGTTTTTGTCCGTTTAAAAAAAATTGAATAAAAAATTTCAAAAAAAAAATTTGAATAAAAAATATATTTTTCAAAATATATACATATTTTTTTAAGTATGTCCGTTTTTTTTCAATATTTTTCGGAAATTTTTTAAGATTTTTAAAAAAAATATATTTGAAAAAAAATATTTTTCGGAAATTTTTTTCAAATATTTTTTAAGCGGAAAAATATTTTCAAAAATTTCAAAAAATTCGAAAATTAAAAATATTTTTTTCAAATATTTATTTTTAAAAATCTTAAAATTTCGAAAAATATTGAAAAAGCGGACATATTTTTAAAAAATTATATTTTGAAAAATATTTTTTATTCAAATTTTTTAAGCGGACAAAACGTAAGAAAAACGATAAAACGTCGAAAAGCGGACAAAACGGATGAAAACGATAAAAGCGTAAAAATGGACAAAAACTATAAAAACGAAAGAAAACGGACGAAAAGCGTAAAAAGCGGGGAAGCGGATAAAGCGAACGAAACCACGGACAAAAAGCGGGTGAAAACTATTATTAACGGAGGGACTAATTGGGGAAAACTATATTTTAAAAAATAAGGACTAACGGTGCAAAATTTATTAAAAGGACTAACAGATTAGCAAAACACTTAACGGTGCACTAACGAAGGACTAACGGTATAAGACACTTAACGGATATTTTGGACGAGGACAAAATCCGTAAGATTTGTAAACCAGGGGCGAAACGCGAAAAAAGCACATGGACATTTTCTGCAATTTTCAACAAACCACAAGGACCAATTATGTAATTCACTCTTTTTTTTATAAATCCTAAAAGATTTCCAAAAAATATTGAAAAAAACGGACATATTTTATAAATCTTAAAAGATTTCCGAAAAATATTGAATTTAAAAAAAAAAAAAGGACATAACGAAAGAAAACAGACAAAACATAAGAAAAACGGATAAAAACGGACAAAATGTAAGAAAATAGACAAAAACGTAAAACAACGGGCGAAAACGGAAAAAAACGGACAAAACGAAAGAAAACAGACAAAAATGTAAGAAAAACGGACAAAAACGAATGAAAACCGATAAAAACGTAAGAAATACGGACAAAACGTAAGAAAAATGGACAAAAACTTTAAAAAACGAAAGAAAACGGACGAAAAACGAAAAAAAATGGGGTAAACGGATAAAAAACGAACGAAAACGGATAAAAACGGACAAAATATAAGAAAAGCAGGACAAAAGCGTGAAAAACAGCGGGCGAAAGCGGAAAAAAAAGCGGACAAAGCGAAGAAAGCGGACAAAACATAAGAAAAGCGGACAAAAATGTAAGAAAAGCGGACAAAAGCGAATGAAAACGATAAAACGTAAGAAATACGGACAAAGCGTAAGATAAATGGACAAAACTTTAAAACGAAAAGAAAGCGGACGAAAAACGAAAAAGCGACGGGAAGCGGATAAAAAGCGAGCAGAAAACGGATAAAAGCGGACAAAAGCGGACAAAATGTAAGAAAAGCAGACAAAAGCGTAAAACAGCGAGGCGAAAACGGAAAAAAGCGGACAAAAAGCATTACAAAGGGATAAAACGTAAAAAGCGGACAAAAACAAAAAAAAAAGGGGAAACGGATAAAAAGCGAGCAGCGGATAAAAGCGGACAAAGCGGTGAAAACTATTATTAATGGAGGGACTAATTGGGGAAAACTATATTTTTAAAAATAAGGACTAACGGTGCAAAATTTATTAACGAAGGACTAACTTCGCAAAACACTTAACGGACTGCACTAACGAAAAAAAAGTATAGGGACAAAATCCGTAAGATTTGTAAACCACGAGGACGGCAACGCGCCTGAAAAAAAGTATAGGGACAAAATCCGTTATTTTGACCAAACCACAAGGACGATTTATGTAATTCACTCAAAAAAATATATATATGTATATATATATATATATATTGTCGAAAATATAGAGAAATGCATATCTATAGAAATATAATTTAATTCTCGTCGCGATAGTGTATTTTTTGAAGTTTGAAAATTTACCGCGTGTAAGATATGTTGTTTTTTAAAAAAAGGTAAAAATGGGTTTTTTATTAATTTTGATAAAAAAAATAGATGGCTAAGATTTATTTATTGGATGTATGGTAAATATGAGAACTATATTGATCTCGACTCAAGTTAGCTATGATCTTTTAGATACGGTGTAATGGTGACCACTAGGAGACCCATACCCCCACCGTCACATCAGATTTGTCTCTCTCGAACTACTTCATGACCAACTTGGTGTAACAAGAAGACCTACAATTCCAAATTTTTGTTCATTTTCATTTTTTTAAACAATTAAATTAAAATTTCATTAATACTAAAAATATTACATAATAATTCAAATAACATTAAAAACATTACAATAAAGATTCAAATAAAATGACAAATTGGTATTCATTTGTTCGATGCCAAATGTGTTTCACTAAATAGTCTTTAAGGCTTAGATGAGTAGTTTCGTTGTGTATCTCTCTGATAAACTTGTAACGATTCTTCATGCGTTCGTACGGGATCACGATGTTGCTCATCTGGATAAAAGTCAGAAGAGATTGCTCCTTTGGATAAAAGTCGGGAGAGATAGCCGCCACTAGACGATTATAAGCACTACGATCTCTTTCTACCTTGTTTCGTGGGTTTTTTGGGATTGAAGAAAATGAAGAATATATCGAAAAACATGTGTGTCTAAGTGAAACATGTAAAGTGTATAAGAAAAAATGTGTGTGAAAGTGTGTATAAAAATGAAGAAGTAATCAGATATTTAAGGAAAAGTGTTTCAATTTTACAAGATTTATTTATTTATTTATTATTATTATTATTATTATTATTATTATTATTATTATTATTATTAAAGCAAGTAACGGTCAATTTGTTGGGTTGTGGTGTGCATTTGAGTCGGTCGAATTCCGGACCCTCTTCTCCATTTGGTCCATAAGGGACGCGTCCTGTTAGAAATGCTCCTAACACGAAAATTAGAAGTGTAAAACTCAAATTGGTCTTACCGTGCAATCTTGAAAATCCAATCTAAGGGTCTGAAGTGTTGGAAGACTTGTCAGGTGAAAGATATTGGATGTTGTGATTGTGGTCACATGGGTCGAAACACCGAATGGCAAATCTAACTTCTTCAAACTCCTAAGTTTTGCAATATCCCATAGTCTCATCTCGTTTGTAGGAAAAGCACAACAATGAAGTTCCAGATGTTTCAACTATACGAGAGTAAAGTTGGGTTGGCAAACTAACTGGTTGACCATACCAGTTTCTAATTGTCAGCTCCTCAATTCCTTGCCGAGAAAAAAACAAAAGCCAATCATGAATCTCTTCATAATTCAAGTCTTCTATTCCAGACACCGTTTTGGGCTCTACAGAGAAGACAAACTTTCTTATGGGACCCATAAGCTGATTTAAGAGTCTAGTAGCATGCCTCCCATCAAATTTATTTGTTAAATAATAAAAGTACTCCTCATCAACTATGACATCGGTGAGCAAAGTCCACTTAAACCTCCCGTTTCTCGCTAAACTAGAGGTTCTCACTGCTTCTTTTATTGGAAACCGATTTAAAATGTTATTGATCACTATATCTGGCATGTTGCTAATACAATATGTCATGTTAGTGATAACATTAGCTCCGATCAACATGGTATTGTTGGAATTTAGGTTGGTTTTTTGAGTTATGGAAATGAGGATTTAGATTCGGATTTTGATTTTCAGCTGATTGTTTCTAGATAAGGGTGTGTTATTATGATTAGTAAAAAATTTTGTTAGGTGGGTTTATTGGTTCGCGCGAAAATAAATGCTAGTGTATCAGGGAAGAAACGGCTAGTTGCATAGCCCTAGTCACATTTGGTCCCTAGGTTGAGGGTTGTGTTAGATTTAACTAAGGCATGTTATAATTGTGAATGATATATTATACCTTCGATGTAAAAACAAAAAAGTAACGTTAACTTTGACAATCCTGGTAAAGGGACTTGTTTAGCCTATAAAACGCATACTTTGGACTACCGGCGATGAAAATGCCAAGTTTTGGTTCAACATGATGTTTGTGGACAAGATTAGAGACCAACAATATATTTTAGTCTAAAATATATTTGAAATATGTGTAAAGTATGAAATAATAAGGAGGTATTTATAGGTTTTTTGTGGTAAAAATTGATTTTTTTGGTTCTTTATTGTCTCCAAACGGTAACATTACCATTGCCAAACGTCCCAATTAAATCCATAACGTTCGAATTTTTCAAAAAAAAAAAAAAGAAAAAAAAAAAAGAGATTGGCGCTGGCTGGTGGCTACGGCTCCAGCTGCTATGGCGCGAGCCATGGTGCAACGCGCCCTTCTCTATTTTGAGCTGGTAGCTTGACGCGAAGCTTCAACGCAACGACACCTCCTACTCTAAGAGATAAGAGATATTAAGATAGATCTAGTTTTTGTTGAGTGTGTGTGTGTGTGTTTATGAGAGTGTGGTGTGTGTGTTTGATGAGTGGTAGATTTGTGTTTTATGTTGTTTGGTAGTTTTGATAGATCTAGTTTTTGTGTAGTGGATTGTTTCGAGATGATTAAAAAGAAAACTTCCCCAGTCTCAAAATTAATGTTAGGTGACAAGATTCACATAGTTTAAAAGTAAGGACTACTTTAATTTTCAACCATTCAAAAGAAATATTCATCCACTAAATTCTCTTTTTTTATTATAAAAGGAAAATGAACAATTATTTTGAGACATCCAAAAAAGAAAATGGTGGACTATTATTTTGAGATGAAGGGAGTAAGGGTTCGTTACAAATACCGTCCATGTGGTTCATTATGGGCATAAAAGGACTAAAATGCTCTCACCTGCGCGGCACATGACCAGAGTTAACGGACTAAATTAACGCCCGTCTAATCAAAGGACGAGTCAACTAAAAATAGAGAACCACATGGACGATTGGTGTAATTATTGAGAGTTAAGGACGAAACCTGCAACTATAGTCTAACCACAAGGACGATTTATGTAATTAACTCAAACATGTAATAATTTTCTTATAAAATATAAGGTGTTGTTTGTTATGGTGGTATAGTTTTAAAAGAATGGAATCAAACTTGTACACATCCATTTGGTTTATTTTTTGTTATGGTTTTTAGAAAAAAAAGTTGTTAATACAATCATGGATTGATTCTGACAACATGGGTAAAATCAATATTTTATAATCAATAATTTTTAATTCTCTCTTACTAACATAATATTTTACTTTTGAGTTAATTACATGAATGGTCCTTGTGGTTTGTCAAAAATTACGGGTTTGGTCACTAAACTTTTTTTTTTTTGCAGATTTGGTCTCTATGGTTTTGATTCGTTACGGATTTGTTCCCTTGACCAACTTTTCTGTTAGTTGACCGTCAATTGGGGTGTTTGAAAGGCTGAAATGACAAAAATATCCTCGTATGTGTTTCATAAATGGTCCCTATGGTTTGTAGGTTATCATGAATTAGTCCCTTATTTTTATTTTATTTTTTCTATAAAAACATTTTGTCAAAATTTATAAAAATTCGGAAAATTTTATAAAAAAATCTATAAAAATTCCAAAATTTTATAACAAATTCGAAAATTTTATAATTTTTAAATTAAATTCAAAATTTTATAAAAAATTCCAAAAATTTTATAAAAAATTCCGAAATTTTATAAAAAAGTATATTAAAAATTCCGAAAATTTTATGAAAAAATTTCTAAAAAATTCCAAAAATTTTATAAAAAATTCCGAAAATTTTATAAAAATTTTGAAAATTTTATTAAAAATTCGATAAATTTTTATAAAATCTTATAAAACATTCCGTCAAAAAATTTGGGAAAAATTTTTGAATTTTTTTTTTTCTTTTTTGAATACTTTTGTCGGAATTTTTTATAAAATCTTGCCCAAAATTTTATAAAATTTTTGACGGATTTTTTTTGACAATTTTATCAAATTTTATAAAAAATTTTATAAAAAATTCAGGGATTTTTTACAAAAAAATTTTTACGAGATTTTTATAATAAATTTTTTTGACAAAAAAAGTTGACATCATTACTGTAAAAGTTTTGACATAATCTGTTAAAAAATTATAAAAAAAAATTATAAATTTTTTTTCCAGATTTTTAGTTCAAAATTATAAATTTTTTTAATTTGTTAAAAATTTAAAAAACAAATTAAAATATTAAATTTAAAAAAAATTGTTAAATCATTAGATTTTTAATTTGTTAAAAAAATTGCTAAAAAATTATAGTTTTTAAAGTTTTGACATAACTATTTATAAAAATTAAAAGTTTTTAAAGTTTTAAAGGTTTGACATAGGTTTTTAAAATTTAAGAAAATATTGTGTTATTAGATTTTTAAAGTTTTTAAAGTTTTAAAGGTTTGACATAGGTTTTAAAAGTAAAAAAAAAAAAAAAAAAAAAAAATATATATTATTTTAGAAAATTTTGACTAAATATGTGATAAGAAATAAAAATAAAATTTTACAAAAAAAATGAATTAAAAATTTAATACTAATGTTAAAAAAAAAAAAACAAAAAAAAAACAAAAACAAAAACCTGAGGGACTAAATCCGTTATACGAGAAAAACCACAGGGACTAAGACAACCGAGGGTATAAGTGTCATTTTATTCATACTTGACGGTCAAACTAACCGAAAAGTTGGTCAAGGGACCAAACCCGCAACGGGTCAATACCATAGGGATGAGATCCGCAAAAAAAAGTATAGGGACTAAATCCGTAAAATCCGACAAACCACAAAGACCATTTATGTAATTAACTCTTTACTTTTATACAATTGTTTTTTCTTTCTCCTAATTATATATTTATTTTATAATATATATTATCTCTCATATATTAAATCCTAATCAAAATCCAAATCTAAATCCCAATATCAAACCAAATGGGTCTTAAATATCTTTTCAAAAATGCATATAACATTCTCACCTAAAAAACAAGAAAAAAATTAGTGTTATCTCAAAAAGGGTTATAACTAAGGGGTTGTTGGTTCACATCCGTTAAGATAAAATTCACACGCCTCTTAAAATATTTTATTTATTTATTATTTATTTATTTATTTAAAAAAAAAAACGGAACAAAGATTATATAGTTTGATAAATTAAAAGCGTTAAAATATTAAAAATATGAAGCAGTATACTATGAAAACTTTTTTCTTCTATTAATAAAATGATTAAATCTGTCGAAAAAAATCAAAACAAAATCAAAATGGTAAAAA
This sequence comes from Chrysanthemum makinoi, assembly GCA_910596185.1. NCBI lineage: Eukaryota > Viridiplantae > Streptophyta > Magnoliopsida > Asterales > Asteraceae > Chrysanthemum > Chrysanthemum makinoi. The sequence continues at coordinate 283,537,172 of OU343223.1, read as the reverse complement.
AAAAAAAAACATTAAAAATTGTCTTGTTTGGTTGGTGGTACAAACTAGAGGTGTTATTCGCGTTGACCCGGTCGGGTTCGGGTCAACTCGGGTCAAGCTTTAAAAAAACATACCTGAACCCGACCATTTTAGAACTCGGGTCGGGTCAATTCGGGTTCGGGTCAATCGGGTCGGGTTAATTCGGGTTCGAGGTCAACCCGATTATTTTACATTGTAAAAGTGTTATTGAACCGGGTTAGTCGGGTTCGGTTCAGGTCAAGGCTAAGAAAACATACTCGAACCCGTCCTTGTTTAGAACTCGGGTCAATTTGAGTTGACCCGACCTGAATTGACTCGGGTCGGGTCAGCCCGAATGACACCCATCTACAAACCATATAACCCTAACTAACTAAATTGACGTTTTTACCTCTCTATATGCATACTTTACATTTCTGTTTACTATAGCCACTTTTCAAACTTCTCACACTTCTTGTTTCTTGTTAACTCTTATGGCAGAACCAGTAACATCATGTGCAAGTTCAACCCCTGCTACATGGACTTATGATCAAAAGTTATTTATAGAAGACATATCGAAATATATCATAACCAATGGGCTTCCGTTCGATACGTTCTCCGGACCTCGATGGACTCGACTTGTTCAACAAAATCTGCAACCGGCATACGAAAGGGTAAGTAAATACACCATTAAACGTCTCGCATTTAAGTACTATATGAAAGCTAAAAGAGACTTGATTGCATACTTTGAAAATTTTCAAGGGAAAGTTAGTTTAACTATTCAGGAATGGGACACTTTGTGCACTGATTTAAAGTTCGTTGTTATTAGATGTCATTGGATTGATCCTGACACATGGAAAAGGTCCAAAAGGACTCTTTATATTCATGGTTATGAAGATATTCATGAGGCTATTATGGAGTGTGTTGAGGAGTTTGGTATTAAGGATAAGGTTTTTAGTATATGTTTTGATGATGTTGGTGATGGTATTTATGCGAAAGCTGTCGAAAATTCGAAAAGGGATTTGAAGCCTTTGTGTGATGGTGTTCTTTTTGAGACAAAATGTGTGTCTCATGTTTTGATTTCTATGGTTCAAATGTGTCTTGATCGTGTTAATTCTGTTATTGAGAAAGTTAGGAATATGTTGGATTATGCTACTAGATTGAAACGTGGGGAGTTCGTTGAGTTTTTGCGCGAAAAGGGTGTTAAGTTTAATGACCCGGGTGTAAACTGGCCTCATATGTGGAATACTACTTATAAAATGCTGCGTGGTGTTGTGGCTCAGAAAGCGTTGCTTGTGGAGTTTTATGCTAACAGTGATAAGAATGATATCGATGATAGTGATGAGAATGATATCGTTGATAGTGATGAGAATGATATCGATGATAGTGATGAGAATGATATCGATGATAGTGATGAGAATGATATCGATGATAGTGATTGGGTAATTGTAGAATCGCTTTTGGGTATATTGAAAGTTTTTTATAGTTCTACTGTTAGGCTGTCGAATGCTAAAAGTCCTTCCGCAGCACTACTTTTGGGAGAATGTTTGTTGATTTCTGATATGTTTAAGAAGTATAAACAAGACCCCTTTTGGCAACCAGTTATTGTAAAAATGCAGTCTAAGTTTCTGAAGTATTACATAACTATCCCTCCTGTGTTTTTGTGTGCAACTGCTTTGAATCCCAAAATTGGAGTTAAAGGCGTGGAGAACATTTTAGAGGATATTGAAGCAAATTTGGGGTTATCAAATGATATGAATGATAGTACTTTTGCCAAAGCTAGTATTGCAAAGTTCAATTCTGCTATGCAAGAAGTGTTTGATCATTATGATACAATGCATAAATCTCGACCTCGTGAACAAGCTCCTGTTACATCTGCTGCAAGAAACATAATACATCAATCGGTGTCACGAAAAAGATCAGGAAATGGGACTATTTCAAGTGATTTGGAGTTATACAACAAGACTGACTTTTCACAAGTTATGACTAGTGATCATGAAGAAACAAAGATTTTGGAATGGTGGAGTGTTAAGGGCTGTCATCTGTATCCTGTTTTGGGTGAAATGGTGCGTGATTTACTAACAGTGCAAGCGTGTGTTGAAGATTTGCAGTATGCTTTTTGTTTAAAGCGTAGGGAGTTGCATGAGGAGACGAGTATAAATTGTCCTTGGTGGTTGAAAAGGCGTATTTTCTTGAAGGAGCATTTTAATGAAGTTGGATGGGAAGATAATGGTGAATTGGCTGAAGATCTTGAAGGAGAATGTGAAAGTGATAATTATGATATGCTATCTGATGCTTCGGATGAAGAATGAAGTGAATTAGTTGATGATGGTTCAAGCAAATGTTAAGCGGGTTTTGATGAAGAATGAAGTTTTTGAAGACTAGATTAATATTATGGAGTATGTTTTTATTTTTCTGAAATTTACTTGTAGGTGATGCTATCTTTGTTTTTAATTCAGTTATGCAATTCTCTTTATGTTTAACTCTCTTTTAGTGGTGTTTGACTAATGCTTTTGCTCGTTATTACCTTGTAAATTTATCTTGAAACCTTTGAACATATAGTTTTAACCAATCTGTAACATTATCATTTGAAAAAGTAAAATACGCGTACAATTGCAGAGACGTAAAGCAGTTTCAGTTTAAAGTGTTTGGATGAAAATTTCAGTTCAGATAAGAAATCAGTACCATGTTCAGATGAAAGTGCAACTCATAAGCAGTTTGAGTTTTGAGTGTTTGGATAAAAGCATGTTCAAATAGCTAATCCCAAACATCCCTAAACTATTAAAAATGCTCCCAAATACTTTAGTACTTTTTTTTTACAATTGTGCTCAGGTTGGTGTGTAATCGAGTCAAGCCGAGCTCGAGCTCGATAAGGCTTGAGCTTGGCTTGAAACAAAAATAGTAGGATTGAGCTTGGCTTGATAGCTTATCAAGCTTTAATCATCCAGGCTTGAGCTTGGCTTGAATAGGTTTCGAGCAAAGCTTGAGCTTCGCTCGAAAAACTTGAATGTATATAAAAGTATCGTATTTGATAGACAAAGTCATCAAAATATATATATTGTAAAAAAGATATAAATATTAAAAGGTATTTTAGGTATAACATATTACTTATTTTTAGGTTTTAAGAAAAATTATATACTCTTTATATTTTGCAAAAATTACTCGTATAACCAAAAATGATTCACATATCCACCATTTTATAAGTAGTATTTTCTTTTTTGAAATGTAAAGAATATATTAATCTCAAAACTTATAATGTTGACAAGGAATTCAAATGATACTAGTTCACTGGACAGTCCCAGGAACCACAACAACTGAACAGAATTACAAACAACTGCACTTGGACAGTTTAAAACTTCACATTTCACACACGAATTAACTACATTTCCTTAACAATATTAGACCTATAGCCTTTCTATGAAAGAAAAATACATATACCAATATTAAAACCTCATTACTCCCTAAGTTCTCATGCACTACAACTCCCAAAATTTATAGTATTCGTATAATATTTTGCCAAAAGTTGGTAACTTATCTATACTACATATAATGAGTGTATGGTGAAATCTTGAAAGTCAAAGGTGGGAGAAATGCATAGTGTAATTAATACTCTTATAAAAACACTTCATTACTTAAAAATACAATTATTTATTCACATTGTACAACCAAATAAAAGAATATCTACCAAATTAAAAACAACCAATTAAAACATCCCTTGTTAAAAAGTACAATAAAATTTTCACAATGTACAATTTAAACAAGCTACAACATTATCCAAAATATAAAATAATTCAACACACTAATTAATGTTATTTTTAAAACACCCTAAAATGAAAAGTACATGTTATTATACACATTTACAAATTAATAAAACACACAAAGCTTCATACAAGCTAACAAGTTGATGGTATATATAGTTTTGAAAACCGGACCGGACCAAATGGTTCAACCATAAACCGGTGTCGCCATTGGTTTGGCTAACCAATAAAAGCCATCCGAAAATGAACCAGAGAGGACCCGTTGAAACCGATACAAGCGGTGGAATTAGGTCTCATCGAGATCTATTTATCCGGTTAATGTCCTGGTACCCGCCCGCCGAAACGTGCTGGTACCCTGCGATACTATATATAAAGAAAACCAAAAGTAAAAAGTGAAAAGTTGAAACTAAAAAAAGAAATGTTGAAAACATATATTTCAAAACGAAATTATTAATATACATCGAAAACCGGGTTGACCCGAGACGCTTCAAACCGGGAGGGTTGACCCGTTTTCGATCCAACCCATCGGGTTGACTCGGTTTAAATAGACCCGTTTTTCGACCAAAACGGTTTAACCGGTTGAACCACTCGGGTCGAACCGGGTTTCGAAACATTATGTTTAATCCCCCAATCTTCAAACTTTTATTATTTTTCGTTTATAACCCATAAACTTTTTTTATCACTAAACGATCTTTCGCTATAAAATCTCGTTGATATGCACGGGTACTCGTCTAAGAATAATGATTTGACAATATGAAAATATTCAAAAAATAATAATAATAATAAATAACTTATTTGTATAGAATAATTTTATGGTAAGTTTGTCAAAAAATATTATTGTATCAAAATTCGAAACATGTAATAATTCTCTTATAAAATATAAATCTTTACCTGATTTAATTTCAAAAGTGCATATAATATACTCACCTCGAAAACCGGAGATAATTAGAGTATCATCTCAAAAAGGGTAACTAAATCGACGTTTTTACCTCTGTATATACATACTTCACATTTCTGTTTTCTATAGTCACTTTCAAACTTCTCACAGTTGTTTTTATGGCAGAACCAGTAACATCATGTGCAAGTTCAACCCCTGCTACATGGACTTATGTTCCAAAGTTAGCTATAGAAAAACAATTGAAATATATCATAACTAATGAGCTTCCTTTCGATACGTTCTCCAGACCTCTATGGGTTCAGTTTGTTCAACAAAATCTGCAACCGGAATACGAAAGGGTAAGTAAATACACCATTAAACGTCTCGCATTTAAGTACTATATAAAAGCTAAAAAAGACTTGATTGCATACTTTGAAAACCTTCAAGGGAAAGTTAGTTTAAGTGTTTAACTATTCATGTATGGGACACTTTGTGCACTGATTTAAAGTTCCTTGTTATTACATGTCATTGGATTGATCCCGACACGTGGAAAATGTCTAAAAGGACTATATGTATACAAGGAGAAGAAAATGTTCATGAAACTGTTATGGAATGTGTTAATGATTTTGGTTTAAACGATAGGATATTTAGCATATGTTTGGATGATGTTGGTGATGCTATGTATGCTAAAGGTATGGAAAAGCTGAAAAGAGATTTAAATCCTATGTTTAATGGTATTTTGTTTGAAACAAAATGTGTTTCTCATGTTTTGATTTCAATGGTTCAAACATGTCTTGATCATGTTGATCCTGTTATAGAAAAAGCTAGAGACATGTTGTTTTATGTAAATTCATTGAAATATGACGAATTCCAAGAATTTCTGCGTGGAAAAGGTGTTAAAATTACTCGTCCAAGCTTGAATTGCCCTGATATGTGGAACACTACCTACAAAATGCTGCGTGAAATCGTTGCTCAGAAAGCATTACTTATGGAGTTTTATGCTTGTAGTGGCGAGAACGATATCAATGATAATGATTGGGTAGTCATAGAATCGCTTTTGGGTATTTTGAAAGTTTTTCATAGTTCTACAGTTAGGCTAGCAAATGCTAAGAGTCCGTCAACACCACTAGTTTTGGGAGAATGTTTGTTGATTTCTGATATGTTTAAGAAGTATAAACAAGACCCCTTTTGGCAACCGGTTATTACAAAACTGCAGTCTATGTTTCTAAAGTATTACAAAACTATCCCTCCGGTATTTTCATGTGCAACTGCTTTGAATCCCAAAATTGGAGTTAAAGGTGTTGAGAATATTTTAGAGGATATTGAAGCAAATTTGGGGTTAACAAATGATATGAATGATAGTACTTTTGCCAAAGCTAGTATTGCAAAGTTCAATTCTGCTCTACAAGAAGTGTTTGATCATTATGATACAATGCATAAATCTCGACCTCGTGAACAAGCTCCTGTTACATCTACTGCAAGAAACATAATACATCAATCGGTGTCACGAAAAAGATCAGCAAATGGGACTATTTCAAGTGATTTGGAGTTGTATAACAAGACTGACTTCTCACAAGTTATGACTAGTGATGATGAAAAAACAAAGATGTTGGAATGGTGGAGCGTTAAGGGCTGTAATTTGTATCCTGTTTTGGCTGCAATGGTGCGTGATTTACTTACGGTTCAAGCATGTGTGGAAGATTTGGAATATGCTTTTTGTTTTAAGGGTAGGGAGCTGGACGAGGAAACGAGTATGGGATATCCGTGGTGGTTGCAAAGGCGTATTTTATTGAAGGAGCATTTTGATGAAGTTGGATGGGAAGATAATGGTGAGTTGGTTGAAGATCTTGAAGGAGAATGTGAAAGTCATAATTATGATCGACTATCTGATGCTTCGGATGAAGAATGAAGTGTATGTCGTTTAGTTGAAGATGGCTCTCACGACGCTGAGAGCTGCTGATTGTTCTGAACAATGAACATTTCTGAAGATCGATAAGTTAAGATTATGGAATTTTTTTTTTACCTTTTGGTAATTTACTAATATGTAATGAAACCTTTGTTTTAAGTTCAGGTATGCAACTCTATTTTGGTGGTAAAATTATTTCTTAAAAGTCAGTGTTTGATGGATGCTTTCTACTTGTTATTACCACAGAAAATTACATCTTATGCTTTTGATTGGTAATAACTAATCTGTGTAACATTATTTTTTGATACTTGTTAAGAAACTTGCAACAATACCTTCTGATATCTGCTTTCGTTAAACACAACATAAGATAGCATACACATACAATTGCAGAAACATAAACAAGTGTCAAAAACATAGTTTCTTTGTATCTTGAAATGTTATATCAGACAAATGTAACATTTTTGATCTATTAAATTTTAGCTAGTTTACAAATTCCTTTACAGAGATTAGTTTTTTAAATCTCTTTAAGTATACAGGCTAAGTTGTTTCCGTACAATAGCATCATAGCATACTGACACAACATAAAAACGTAGCATCGTGTAAAGTGTGGAGTGATAGAGTTGAAATAAGCTCTATTGAATATGATTCATCAGTGAGATTAGGACTATATGTATTGTCTTGTGATAAAAGCAGGATGAGGTGAATTTGAATTGGAAAGAAACAAGACAGATGGACGCTTTTGTTGGCAATTCCCCATCTGGTGACCCTAATAATTGTGAGAGAGAATGGTACTACACCAAGTAGAAGTTCGGTAGCTCGTTTGTATATGATTGGAGAGTGTAATGTGAGAAGGGGTGTGTACGTGTGTTCAGACTAGATGAGTCTAGTATAGTCTGAGTGATATTGAAACTCGTATGTGTATGGGAGAATGTTGAGGTCTGAAAGAAAAGTGGAGGTGTTTGTCTGGAACGCTCTTGGTTCGGAGGCTGTTTAGTCAGCTGACCATGTAGCGGAAGTTTACACTGCTGAGCCTCAAAATGCAAACTGTGTGTGTTGAAGTGAGCTTTTTCCGACTCCACTGACTTATGAGATAGAGACATTTCTTGCACGCGTTTAAAAATAATCGGCTAATTAAAGTTGTTCATACAAATTGGTTTTGACAAGTCAACTTAACTCGTATTTTGAGATTCCAATAACCGGCCTTAATGCTTATTTTGCCATACATAGCAACTGCGTAATAATCTATATGGGTTTATCACTATAAGAATTAATAGTTTAAACCACTGTAGTTCAATAATATCTTGATAATGTCCATTTAGTGAAGGACATGGGCATCCAATACTAGTTTGATCATTATAGATTACGAATGATAAGAACATGGACATCCAATAAATCTTCTATTGCTACCACAAATGAGATGGTGAAAAAATATTCCATCCTTTAGTTTAGTTCGCATCAATTCCGTATGCTGCAAACAATTTGAGTTCAGCATGTATACTACTACATTTGTTTTGCGTGATCTTCTTTACACGTTCATGCAAATACATCTGTTTTAGGCAAGCTCAGACCTAAAAAAATTTCTTACAAGTACCCAAACCCAACTACACATAATCATCAATCATGTACTTCTTCCACATGTTAGTAAATTTCTTTTTATTACTTGATTTAGTTAAATTTGGAAAGTCAACAACGGGTAAACGGGTGATGTCTTCCCATGTTCTGTATCTGGAGTGGACAAGTCTTTTTGACTCGTGGTCATCCTTGAGACCGTTTCCGACCTTTCTTCGATACCCTTAAAAAACACAAATAGGCAGGTTTGAACCATTGACTTCTTGTGAGAAAACCAAATAACTTACTACTGTATATCCAAAATCCAATGCTATTTTTTTTTAAATATAACTTATCATTAACAAAAACTAATAACCATACATATCACTCCTCGAAAGCGAGGTGAGTTCAGAAAGAAAAGAAACATCCCACATAATACATTGATTCAAAGAAAAAGCAAATTGCAACTTGATTGTTAGTTCGATTCACCCATGAGAATGTAAGATGTAGGTTCTTCGACCATGTGCGAATATGTTCTATAAGAGAACCTAGGAACCAAGGCGGGATAGTTTCTGTAGACGACAAAGATATGGCTATCTAATTCATGTCAAATTAAGGTCACTACTTCTATCCATTTTCCAATACTCCAAGGTCTAGTTGGTAACTCTAACCACAAATCACACTACACTCAATAGCACACCTTCCTTAATCACATTTCTTAATAGTAATTAATAAAGCAACCATCTTTATATTCCAAAACATATAAAAACAGGAACCCAAATCCAAAATCACCAAAAAAAACAACAAAAATCAATCCTTTATCATCACCTGATCACCTCAAACCTTAAATCTTGAAAATCTTGATTTATTATGCCACCATTAAAAACCATATATCTAACCATCATACTCATCTCAATAATCCCATACCCAACAACTGGTGATCAATCCTATATCTCAATCTTAATAACCCAAAAGGGTCTTAATTTCACCAAAGATTTACTCATATCAAAAGCACTATCATCACTTACACCAACACCAATATCTGAAATTGTGAAAAATGTTAAGATACCTTTGATTGGTAAAGTGCATGTTGTTCTTAAAGATATTGGTATTAATGGGGTTCAAGTTGGGTCATCTGATGTTGTGCCTAGTGTTGGTGGTGTTGTGATTGTTGGTAAGGGTGTTAGTTGTGAGTTGGAGGTGAAGTGGCATTATAGCTATGGGACTTGGGTTGGCCCGGTTTCGGTTTCCGATAGTGGGACTGCTTCTATTAAGGTATTTTTATAGTTTTGGTGGATGTTTAGTTATGGAAATTGTGCGAGTTGATAGCTTTTAGGGGTTTTCGGCATTGCGTTTTGGATATAGGGAAAGCGAGTCTTGATTGCCTTGTTAGTTTAAAACTGCTTATCAGTGTATTGCTTGGAATAAGTTGTTTTGAGTAAAGAACTACTTTCGGATAATCATATAAGTAGTTTGAATAAGCAATAGTAATAACCCGAAAAGCTGTTTATTGGTTGTATCAATATGGAATAAGCACATAAGCAGTTATAGTAAGCAATCCAAAACACCCCTAAGAGTAGTTGCAACAATATCCGTTAGCGGTCATTTTACATGCAAGTCATTAAAAAAGCATGCCAAACACTCGAATTACAACTCTAGATAACACAAGCAAATCCAAGCACTATATCATGTAGCCCGTTTTGTTACACTTGATTACCTGATTATGGTTGCTCAAATTGCACAAAGAGTTTTATAATGCAATACCAAACACCCTTTTAGTGTATAGCAATTACCTTTGTGTTAACCACAAGGGGTGACTTAGCGGTAAGAATACCAGCCTTCCAAAGTGGAGGTCAAGGGTTCGAAACCAACGGGGAGAAAATTAATCCCCTTGTGGCCACGGAGGTTCACCTGCGCCGACTCCATGCTATCCAAAAGGGTAGTCACCCTGGGATTAGTTGGCTCGCAATGTCGAGTCAGAAACCAGGTAACCCAAAAAATAAATAAAAGGAAAAATAAAAAAATAAATTGTGTTTTCAGAAATAATCTTGTCTTATCTAATTATGAAACTAACTAACACTTGCATGGGTGCGTTCGGATTTTGGTTGAAAAGTGATTATTGTGTGGCTTGAAAAACTAGAACTGGAAATTTTGAGATAATCCGCTACTGCAAGCTACAAATCCCTAGGTAATTGTAATTTTACTCTAATAATCATTTGTCCTACAACTTCATATAAATTTCTCAGATTTGATTATTTTGACCTTAAAGAATTACAAAACCATAACCATGGTTAGATTATGCCGAACACTTTGTATAATTGCATATTCAGACAACCTTTAAATGAGAAGTTAGCAACATCTTTGGAACATAGGCGCGCCAAGTTTTAGTGGCAGCAGATTTTCTACGATATTTAACGATGTTGCTTATATTTTGCGTAAATTGAAGCAATATGAAGTTTATTGTTTATTAATGAGTGTGGATGTTTCTGTCCCAAGGTTGATGGCATGGAAATCCGAGTAACACTAGACATGGTGAATAAAGAAGGATCTATGAAACTTTCCATCGTGGAATGTAATTGTCATATAAATGATATCTCCATAGACTTAGATGGAGGAGCATCTTGGCTCTATCAAGGGTACGTTTTACTCTTTTCACATTATCCCATTTCTTGGTTTGTCTAAATTCTCGAAAGTCGAATGGAAGACTTTCTTACTTCACTATTCACATGATTGCATTAAACATCTGAATTGCTATGCTTTAACTCAAATAAGAAGCAGTAATTATGAATTTGAAGCCGTGATTGTTAACTTTTCATATCACCCTTAAGTTTAAAAACGAGAGTATCAGGTTTGACTCTTGCAATTCAAACAAGGACTCTTTTAGGAGTTATTAACTATAACTTGAAGAATGAGGGTCAGATAATTTCACATTTATCTTGATAACCATTTTTTGGCACTATTTATCGACTGATAATCCAAATCTGGTTAAATTGATCTTGACCTTTTTACGATCTTTCAGGATTGTTGATGCTTTTGAAGATGAAATAGTCTCAGCAGTAGAAAAAGCAATTACCAAGAAACTGAAAGCCGGAATTTCACACCTTGAATCAATTTTACAAACTCTTCCGAAACAAATCCCAGTGGATGATACTGCCTCATTAAATGTTACATTTGTTAACAACCCTTATATGAGCGACAAGTCACTAGGCGTTGAGATAAATGGGTTGTTTATAGAAAATAAAACCCACGCACATTCATACCAAAACGGTTTGCAGCCACCAGTTTCTTGTTCAGAATCTTCAAAGATGATTGGAATTGCCTTAGATGAAGCTGTTTTTAAATCTGCATCTGCCTTATACTATAATGTGACTCCCTGAATCCTTATATCAGCTTTATTATAAAAACTAGAAGTGGCAATATATGTGGTCTTGTAACGGGTCCAAATATCATCTGGCTGAAATAGGTCAAACAGACCGGGTCAGTTTGAGTTGACTTGCAAACAGTTTTTGTCCTTTAGAAAAAGTTATAATAATGGGTAGAGTATGGTGACAAAACAGGTTATTAACTTATTATAATGATAATCGTAATCTTTGAATAAATACTTTCAATCCGTTGGACCTATTCGACCCGCTACCTATTTTACTGATTTTTTTTAATTTGACCAATCTGATTTTTTTGAGATAAAACACATAAACGGGACGACATTGCCACATTTGATTAAATTTTATGGATTTTGCATCTCTCGCTTTTGGATCACATAAAGTTCTAATTTCAGGCTAAGTTTATGCACTGGATTGTGGATAAAATTCCACAACAATCTCTAATGAACACAGCGGGATGGAGATTTATTGTGCCTCAACTTTACAGGAAATACCCAAATGCTGATATGAATTTGGACATTACACTGTCTGATCCTCCAGTTATGCAGATATCATGGCAGAAAATTGGTGCAATCGTCTATGCAGACTTAATTATAGATGTTCTTGAAGGCGATGACACAATACCTGTTGCTTGTATCTCACTGGTATCCTTTATTTTCATCACATGTAACTCCATTTGATGTCCTAAAAAGAAACACGAATGCATAATGGCAGCATACTCACATGATGGTTTTTCTTTTTCTAGGTAATTACTGGCACGGGTTCAGTTGAAATTGTAGGAAACAACCTTACGGGTCATATGAATTTGGATGATTTCACCATGTCGTTGAAATGGAGCAAGATTGGCACCTTGCACATGTTTCTTATTCAGGTAATTGGTTTTGCTCTTTATAATGACATTCTAGTTTTGGTTTCTTATTTTGTTATGTTCCATAAATTGTAGACAAAATACGTTTTTTTCCTTTTCTGCAAATTGTAAGAGAAATGTTGCTTACAAAGACTTCTCGGTACATGTAAAAAATGGGTGGGTGGGGTGACGGGTCAAAATAGGCTTGGTTCAATCAGACCTGCTTCTTAGGATGGGTCAAAGCGGCATGGTAACACCTTCAAACATTCTTTGTGCATTTGGAAGTTGATAGATAATACAGACATTGAATACCATCACTTTCCTATCATACACAACAATTGTATGTATTTGGACTATACCCTTTGACAAATATATTGGTAAAAGACGAGTCAAACATAATGTAAGGTAAAATAGTCCAAACGCATATAACTGTTGTGTATATAGAAAAAGCATTTGTATAATGATTGCCAAAAACTATGTATAAAATTTACAAATTATCTCTGTTTGTACAATATGTTTTGCAGCCAGTGATGTGGACGATCATTGAAACGGTTTTCTTGCCATATGCGAATGCACGACTTGGGGTTGGCTTCCCGTTGCCTATAATACGTGGTTTTATGCTACAAAATGCTGAGATAATACCCTCAGATTCAAGAATCACGGTCTGCAGTGACGTTGCTTATGAAGAATATGTTGATAGTAGCCGATCCGTCGTTTATACTTCATGATTTTATTGTACAATGTTTTATACTTGTATATTATGTACAGTTCCTGAGATCAACTGTCTTTATTTTTTTAATTTTGAAATATAGATGTTCAAATATCCAAGAAAGCATCATTGGCATCAGCTAGGAGCCTTTTAGAAGAAAAACAAGCCCTAGCTGCTACTATAAAAAAAAGTTGCAATTTTCGGCCAACACCATACTCGCATATTGTTTTGCCATAACTTCCTAACCGCTTAGACAGGGGCGGAGACAAGGAGGGGTCACAACGGGCAAAATATCTAAAAATTATTAAAGTGTGCCATCTTGAGCAAAATTTTTTAGCTCCGCCCCTGCACTTGGAATTAACAGACACCGTCAGCACCATTTTCTTCGTTCTTCGATTATGCACAAACCCTAACCAAATTTGCGACCACCGGCCACTTGACGTGTCGTCGAAAGGTGCCAACAAAAACTTTATTTTATTGTTTATTTGCTTTTGCATTTGCATTTGCCTTCATTGCTGCATTTTGAAGATTTGTCTCATAATTTGGAAAAAGATAATCAAAATAATCAAAATTAAAAATGGTCCCAAAAGGTTTTGTTAGAACAAAACTAACATTTTAAGACAAAGTACTTTATATATCTTGAGGTATTTAGAGCTTCTCTAATGGTAAATCTATTGAAAAATCTTATAAATCTTCCATGTCATCATAACATTAATTATGTAATTTTTTATTCTATAAAGCTATTATCAGCTTAAACTTGATTAAGTTCAATTAAATTAGTGGTATATAACATGAGTTACATGTATTTAATTGCAATGAAAACGTTCAAAAACAAACATATTTTATTCTACTAGTTGGCGGCGGTGATAAATATAGTTATATAATAAATAGTGCAAATCGCATAAAAACGTACTCATCTTATGTCCAATTTCAATTAAAGGTACTATTCTTTTTTTTTCTCAATTTAAGGTACCCGACTTTTTTTTTGGGGTCGATTTAGGTTTTTTCAACTTCGTTAACTATTTCGTTAGTAAATTACATGTTTGGTCCTTGAGTTTGTATAGGCATTACATGTTGGTCCTTCATCCATTTTTTGCACATTTTCAAAAAATATTTTTCAAATATAATTTTTTTTTTAAAATAAATTTTCGAAATATTTTTTTCCAAATTTTAATCAAAAAAAATCGAAATATTTTTCAAATTTTTTCAAAAGATTTTTTCGAAATATTTTTTCAAAAAATTTTCGAAATATTTTTTCCCAAATTTTTTTCGCAAAACGGACGAAAATATTTTGAATTTTTTTGAAATATTTCGAAAAATTTGGAAAAATATTTCAAAATTTGTTTTGAAAAAATTTGGAAAAAATATTTCGAAAATTTGTTTTTGAAAAAATTTATTTTTGAAAATGTGCAAAATGGTGAAGGACCGAACATGTAATGCCTATACAAACTCAAGGACCAAACATGTAATTTACTAACTAAATAGTTAACGGAAGTTAGAAAAAAACCTAAATCGCCCCAAAAAAAAAGTCGGGTACCTTAAATTGAGAAAAAAAAAAGAATAGTACCTTTAATTGAAATTGGACATAAGATGAGTACCTTTTTATGCGATTTGCCCTAATAAATATAGTAAATGAATTGCTAACCTAACTTTCTTCGCAATTCCTTACCCGCTTAGTGAATTCATTTCACAACACTTCAAATGTATATGTGTTTGTTTGGGTTTTCTGTATATTTCCCGTGACATTATTATTCACGCATATAAAAAAACCTTCACAATCTCTTACCCGTCAAACATTTTCCCAAAAGTAAATGATTTTGATAAATAAAGTTTGTATTGATTGAAATAAAGGTTAAAGTTATAAAAATTTGAATCAAAATAAAATAAACCTACTAAAAATGTAAAAACTAAAAACTCATAAAAATATATCAAAATGGATGTTGAATTAAAGAGCACAAAATTTTAAAAAATATGGTGAAATTATATCATAAAAAAATTAAACGAATTAAAAGATATTTAAATTTAAAAATAAATGTGATTAATTAGTTAAGAAGTGACATGTTTCACCCCATTATTGGAGCTCCTTATTTTAGTTTGTTAGAGCTCCACATTTTTTGTTATTTTTTAGTTAAAGAAGTGACACATGTCACTCAATGATGGGAGTTCTTTATCTTAATTTTTTGTGAAGCCCACAACTTAAATGCTTTATCTATACTACTTTATAATGCATTTAGGCCTTCTAAAATTAGAAGACTTAAAAATTCAGACTTTTTTACTTGCTTATTATGGAAAGAGTTTTTCTAACCAAAAATTAAGATAAGGAGCTCCAATCATGAGATGACATGTGTCACTTCTTAACAAACTCCAAGCCTAACTTCTAACAAACTCCAAACCTAACTCCTAACCACTAAAAATTAAGATAAAGAGCTCCAATTATAAAATGACATGTGTCATTTCTCAACTAAAAATTCATCTTTATTTTTAAATTAAAATATCTTTTTATCTACTTTTTTTTTTATAATCTAATTTCACCATATTTTCTAAAATTTTATGCTCTTTAATTCAACATCCATTTTGATATATTTTTATGAGTTTTAAGTTTTTATATTTTTAATAGGTTTATTTTATTTTAATTCAAAATTTTACAACTTTAACCTTTATTTCATTTATTTCAATCAATATAATCTTGATTCGTCAAAATCATATACTTTTGGGGTAGTGTTTGACACGTAAGAGATTGCGAGGGTATTTCTATATGCGGGAATAATGATGTCGCGGGAAAGCTACGGGAAAGTTACGGGTAACCCAAACAAACACTTACAACTAACACATATACATTCGAAGTGTTGTGAAACGAATTCACTAAACGGGTAAGCAAACACATATAACTATACTTATCGCCGCCGTTGTGCGCGGGTACCCGGCTAGTATAATCCACAAAGATGACTAATTTATAAACTTATTCAAATTTTATATACATTTTCTTAAACCTTCCATTATGGATATCCTTATCAGCAAATTTTTATGATTACATACAAATTTTTATGCATGTTAAACATAACATTAAAGGTTATGTTTAGCAAATCCAAATAAATTTTTTTCTAAACACAACACTTTTACGATAATCAGTTTCAAAACGCAGATTCCTTAAAACCTAATAATTGGGATCATAGTCATGGAAAGATATACGATGAAAAAAAATTAAAATGAGAAAAATAAAAAAGAATTTTAGCCACACATTTCAAATAAGAAGAAGAATTTTAAAGAAAAATACATATACTTTTATAAGTGTATCTCAAATATACGATTATGGTTCATCCTTCTCATTTTACGAAGTAATTATATTTCTCATTTCGTCCTAACCCTCGTAGCCATAACAAGACACTTTAAAGGTCCAACCTTGTCCGACACAAATACTTGAAGATGCAAAACATGAAGAATTTTAAAATGCTTACTCTTATTTTGGTGCTTATCAAGAGACAAATCCATCTAGTTTGATCTAATAGTGAGGATAAACCTAAGATTTAAAATGGAAACCTAAGTCCATGTTTTTTTTCTCCTTTTTCTTTGTCTTTTTGTCTTTTTTATTTATTAACATTTTTTTTTTTGGAATTCACGATTTTATTTTAAAATCATGTCTTTTTTTCACGTTTTTTTTTATTATTTTTTTTTCATTTTAAATTCACTTTTGTTTATTCAAGTTTGTTTTCGCTTTCATTCGTTTTTATCTGTATTCATACGTTTTTGTTCGTTTTTATACGTTTTCGTCCGTGTTCATATGTTTTTGTCCTTTTTTTTACGTTTTCGTCTGATTTCAGACGTTTTCGTCTGTTTTCATCCGTTTACATCCGTTTTCTGACGTTTTCGTCCGTTTTCGTACGTTTTCATACGTTTATATACGTTTTCGTCTGTTTTTGTCCGTTTTCATACGTTTTCGTCCGTTTTTACGTTTTCATATATTTTTAGACATTTTTGTCTGTTTCAGACGTTTTCGTCCGTTTTTATACGTTTTCGTCTGTTTTCATACGTTTTCGTCTGTTTTCTTACGTTTTCGCCCGTTTACGTCCGTTTTCATACGTTTTCGTTTGTTTTCTTACGTTTTCGTTTGTTTTCGTACGTTTTTGTCCATTTTCTTACGTTTTCGTCCGTTTTCTTTCGTTTTCGTCCATTTTTCATACGTTTTCAGACGTGTTTTTACGCTTTCATACGCTTTCGTCTGTTTTCTTACGTTTTCGACCATTTTCATCTATTTTCATGCGTTTTTGTCTGTTTTTTTAAGTTTTCATGTATTTTCGTCCGTTTTCAGACGTTTTCGTCTGTATTTTTACGTTTTTATGTATTTTCGTCCGTTTTTATACGTTTTCGTCCGTTTTCAGAAGTTTTCATACGTTGTTATCCGTTTTTTTACGTTTTCATCCGTTTTTTTATACGTTTTTGTCTCTTTTATATGTTTTTGTCCGTTTTCAGACGTTTTTGTCCGTTTTTATACGTTTTTGTTCATTTTCAGACGTTTTCATTTTGATATTTGTAAGTGACACTTATTTATCTCTTGTGATATAACACTGTAAGGAAGATGAAAAGTATTACATTCTTCATCATGTATGTGTTATCAGTTGTGATACTCAACTAAGAATGTGATGGTTGTGTTTTTGAAAATATTTAGAAAGATTTTTGTGTTTTACGATATTTTGAAATATTTAAAAAGTTGTTCAATTGAATACAAGAGATATTATGATACTTTTGTTAGACTTGTGGTGGATTTTTCTATTTAATGGATACATTGTGCATGTTTTGATAGGTTTTATAGCGTGATTTGAAAATATCTATGGTTGAATCAGCAAACTAAATAAGCTATGGTTGAAGATAACATACATCTTTATAAACAAACTGAGGAAGCTCAAACACTTGTGATATCACCTCACTTATGATATCACACGTGATATCATGTGTGATAACACCGTTGATATCACCTGTGATATTACCGGTGATAGCATGTGTGATATCATAGTTTATATCACTTGTGATATCACATATCATCTGTGATATCACCTGTGATATCATGTGATATCACCTGTGATATAATGTGATATCACAAGTGAGGTGATATCACCTGTTATATCATGTGTGATATCACAGGTGTTTGAGCTTACTCAGTTTGTTTATAAAGATGTGTGTTTTCTTCAACCATAACTTCTTTAGTTTGTTGATTCAACCATAGATATTTTTAAATTCTGCTATAAAACCTATCGAAACATGCACAATGTATCCATTAAATAGAAAAATCCACCACAAGTCTAACAAATGTTTCATAACATATTTTATTTTCAGTTACACACCTTTTCTAAAATTTCATATTATCATAAAACACAAAAATCTTCCTAAATATTTTCAAAAACACAAATAAGAAAAATGAACAAAATCATCACAGTAATATAATAAGTGATGTTTATTATCATTTCTTTCATATATACTTGGTAAAATACTAAATTCTTGTCACATTCAGTATGAATTTAATATTTCTCATTCTTAGTTGAGTATCACGACTAATAACATATATATGATGAAGAGTGTAATACTCTTCATCTTTATTACAGTGTTATATCATAAGAGATAAATAAGTGTCACTTAAAAATATCAAAATTAATAAAAAGGAAGCAAACTATGTGTTGGGTTCAGTAAATACCCAAACCCCTTAATCTAGGATTTGAATAGAAAATAGCCCAAGTGTTTAGTCCGATAAACACTAACAGGTCACTGATTGCATAGTCTCTCAGTGAGTCATCTTTAGGATACTCAGTACGAGGCAAAGAAGAAGTCTCTCCACTCAGTAAGGCGGAACTTAAAGGGTGAAGACTGAGTCAAGAAGAAGATGATGGATTCAGTGAGTGATGACAATAACTCACTGAATCCCTAAGACTCCTCTCCAACTACTTACACTGAAGACAAACTGAAGTAGAAGACCGAAGAATGTAAAGACTGAATAATGAGCTGGACAAGGCGGGATAAGTTTGAATCAGATAAGACGAAGTCCTTATCAACCAAAGTCAACTTTCCCTGAATGGCAAACGATCAGGTTCAGTGTCATCACTGAACTTAGGAAAGTAGTCTTGTCTCTTACCTAGAATGGTCTTTGTAAACAGAGACAAAATACATCATATTTTGTCTTCGTATGATGTCAGTTTGTCACTTAGGAAAGAGTCAAATATCATACATGTATAAATAGCATAAGAGATGGAGTGAAAAGGTTAAGCTTGTGAATTGTAAAACACACATACACGCAAGCCATCTTTTCACTCCTCCAAATACAACTTTATCCCTGAGATAGCTCAGTGGGCTCTAAGAGTTGTGCTCAGACTTAGCCTGAGCTTAGAGAGGAGTCACCAAACTTTGTCATTTCAATCCCAAGTACTATTCCGCAAGTACTTGGGTAACGTATTCTTTTTTATTGATTTCTAATAAAGAATATGACGTTGAAAATTACTTTGTGTGTTTTACTTATGTTAATTTCAGTTATTGTTCACTATTAACTTGTTTTATAGTCTTAAACTGTTTTAAACGATAGTGAACGGGGAACAACAAGTGGTATCAGAGCAAGGCTAATTATAAAACTCGTTTTTAGGCCGCTCTAAAAGTTTTTAAATTAGGATCCTAAATGGCTAAAATTGATGTGCCCCAACTTGTCGATAAAAGGGTGGAGCTTATTCAGTTGTTGCCCCTAGACTTGAAGTTGGAAAATTCAACAAATGGAAAAAGCGTATGCTTTGCTATTTGATTGGGATGGAACCTTATTATATCAAGTGTATAAATGAAGGACCATTTATCCCAAAGACTGCTGAAGGTTTGTGCAACCGAAGCTCAGTGGACTCAGGATGAGAGAAGAGTGGTCAAACAGGACCAAAGACTCAAAAGTATCATCATATCATGTCTTCCTGATGATATTATGGAGTCAGTCATAAGTTGTAGTACAGCTAAACAAACCTGGGATGACCTGGTTCATAGTCATGAAGGTCCATCTGATACCAAAGAAAACAGGATTATGGACCTGAAACTTGAGTATAATACCTTCAAGGCTAAGGACTCAGAAACTCTGTCTCAAACTTACACCCGGTACAAAACTTTGTTAAATGAGCTTTCAAATGATGGTGTAAAATTGTCAAAACATGAAATCAATGTTGGTTTTGCAAACAGTCTCCCTGAGAAATGGTTGAATTTCTCTCAAGGACTAAGGAATGCTAACCACATTCAAAATCTTGAGCTTCCTGAAATTTATGGAAAATTTGTCTATGAGGAAAACCTCATCAACAGACGATACCCTGACTTGAAAAAATCTCAGGAAGTCAAGAAGTCCCTGACAACCATTTCCAATCCAGTGTCAACTGCTTTTTATTCTAACAATGTGATTCAAGATTTTCAGGAAAACTCAGATGATGAGGCAGATGAGAGGACAAGCGAGGAGTACCTGAACGATTTAAATATTGAGTTTCAGGAAAGAGCACTCCTCGCTAACTCTAAAAGTTTTATTCGAAGAAACAAAAGTTTTTCAAACGCTAAAGCTAATGAAGACACTGAATGTTTTAAGTGTCACAAAAAGGGTCATTTTGCAAAAGACTGCTTTTCAAAAATAATTTCTGAACCCTCTTACAAACCATCAGGGTCAAACCAGTCTTCAGGCTTTAGCAAATTTCAACCAAAAATATTTCAGTCTCATCAAAATTTTCAAAGCAAATCTGATCAAAATAAAGTTGTTGATTATGAAACCAAATATAAAAAAACAAAAGCTAAGCTTGCATTGCTTGAGGCCAGTCCCTCAGAAACAACAAACAGTGTTAAATCTGGCGGGGTAAAACAAAGGCCTCGTTCGAAACCTTCGACCGGGATGAAGAGCCGATCATCGATGATGAAATGGTGCATGTCAATGCACTGATAGCCCTCTCAGAAGAGGACAAGCTAGCTGTTGGGAAGAATCATGCCAGAAATGGGTAATGGGTCAACATCACAATGAAGAAGGTAAATATCTTACTTTCTATGGATGATGACTCTGATTAGCAGTCTTATATGAATTATCTTAATGTTGACCTTAAGTTCGTAGAAGAGCAAAGCTTAAATCTTTTTTCAAAATACAACAAGCTAAGTTTTGAATTAAACAAGTGTAGAGATGAACTGCTTATTTTAAAACAAGCCAAGCTTGAGGCTGTCACTTTGCAAATTCAAAACACTGAACTAGTTAAGAGAAATCAGGCTCTTCAAGATGAACTTTAAAAGGTACAAGATATTCTTGATAGTTGGACTGCTAAGAATCCCAGGGTCTTTGATGCTGTGGGTGCCCCAGTAGCAAAAAGAGAGTCATAGGTGAAGATCATCTCCCTGACTCTCGCAACAAAGACCAAAGTTCAAAACCATTTGTGTTTGGTGGTATGATTACCAATATGCTGACAACTCCAAATTCCAGTGATTGGATTGAACGGGTTAATCCCGAGAGTGAGCTTCCAAATTTCGATTCGGAAGGATTCATGAGCACGAAGCCAAGCTCTTAAGAGCATGCTAGGACTCCCTGATGTGCCCAGTGGTACTGAACACATCTCGAGTCGCAGATCTCATACACCGCTTCCACCCCTGAACCTCTTGGTCTGATCCAAGCTTTGAGCTTACTCCTCAAAAATTCAATCCTCACTCACCAAAAGAAAGGTCTGGACTTGGTAGAACCATCCTGCGAAGACCAACAAAACAAATCCAACAAGAGTCTACTCCTACTGAGACATCAACATCCTCTGTCCCCCAAGTGACCAAATTCAGCAACTTCGAGCTTGTGAGGAAGCTGACGTAAAAGATGGAATCCATCGAAAAAGCCCCTGATTCAGTCAAGGAAACTAAGTCAGCCTCATCTAGCTCATCAAAATCAAAATCCACCAACAAACCTAAGCAGAAGTGTGAGTTGTGTCATTACACCAGTCACACCACTGACAACTGCTATAGAATCCTTTATTATATGATATGTAAAAAGGATGATCACAGAACTGCAAACCAGTTACAGTATGTAAGATCTGCCAATGAAGCAAACTATACCAAAGTTGGTCATCAGTTTGCTTCATCCTTCAAAACAGCTCTCAAGAATAGAGCAAAACCTTTTCGTCTTTGCCCTCACTATGGATTTAATGATCATCATCAGGATGATTGTCTCATGAACACATGCTGTGATATATGTGGAAATCCAGCTCATGAGACATCCCAACATGACAGTGTCATTCATGCAAGGAGAAGTACAAAACAACCCAAAATCACTGAGTCATCCTCAGTCTCTAAATGCAAAACATGTGGTAGCACAATGCACTCAACCACTGACCATGAGTTAATCACCAAATTCAAAGAGACCTTGAGACCCAAGCCCACTAGTAAGTGGGTCACTAAGAGAAACTAATTCAGTTTACTACTTGTGCAGAGACACGCCAAGGAGCCTATTTGGCATCTAGACAGTGGATGCTCAAGAAGCATGACTGGTGTGAAGGAGTATTTGCACAAGTATATAGAGGAACCAGGACCCAAGGTTGAGTTTGGTGATAACTCATCATGTCCCACTGAAGGTTATGGTTCAGTAAACTGCAATGAAATAGTTTTCTCTAGAATAGCTTATGTCAATGGTCTAAAATACAATCTCATCAGTGTCAGTCAACTATGTGATGCTAAGTACATTGTGCAATTCAATGACAAACAAAGTACCATCTTCAATGCCAACAAGGAAGTTTTGTTGATAGCTCCTAGGAGAGATGATGTTTATGTGTTAGACATGTCAACACTCTCCCAAGATGGAACTTGTCTCTTTGCTAAAGCCACTGAAACTATCAATTGGCTGTGGCATAAGAGACTCTCACACTTAAACTTCAAAGACCTCAACAACTTGGCAAAACAAAACAAGGTCCTTGGCTTACCATCACTGGTTTTTGTAAAAGACAAACTATGCTCTGCCTGTGAAAAAGGTAAACACCACAGGGCATCATTCAAAACCAAACAAAATTTCTCCATCAAAAGTCAGCCTTCACCTCTGCACATGGATCTCTTTGGACTGTCAGCCCCAGATCTATCCAAAGCATGAGAAGTATACACTTGTCATTGTTGATGAATTCTCAAGATACACTTGGGTATACTTTCTTTGCAAAAAGAGTCAGCAATGATACAATAATGTCATTCATCAAGAAGATTGAAAACCAGAATGACATTACTGTTAAACAAATTAGAACTGACAATGGTACTGAGTTCTGAAATCAAGAGCTTGAGAGTTTCCGTGATGAAAAAGGAATTTCTCAAAATTTCTCATCTCCTTATACCCCTGAACAAAATGGGGTCTCTGAAAGGAAAAACAGAACTCTCATTGAGGCTGCTAGAACCATGCTAAATGGCTCAGGCCTCTCAAAGCATTTCGGATGAAGCAGTCAAAATGCCTGTTACACTCAAAACAGGTCAATCATTGTCAAAAGACATAATAAAACCCCATATGAGATCTTCAAAGGTAGACTTCCTGACATCAGCTATTTTCATGTGTTTGGATGTCATGTGTTCATTCATAACCACAAGGATCATCTAGGCAAGTTTGATAAAAAAGCTGATGATGGATATTTCTTAGGCTACTCACTGATCTCCAAAGCCTTCACGGTTTTTAACACAAGGAGACAACAAGTTGAGGAAACCTTTCATGTCACCTTTGATAAAAGTGCTGAAAGCACCAGGTTCACCAACACCTCAGTGGAGGAAATAGGAATTAATGACTCATCAAGATATCCTCCTGATGAGTAAAACACTGAATTCAATTCCTCATATCAAGTCGATGTCTTGACATCTCATTTTATGTCTTACCTCACAACCTTCCCTGAACCAACTATCGGTGAATTCATTGATAATCAATCATCCCTACTAGGATAGGTAATATCGACCAAATGTTCGGAACCTGTGAATCAAGAAACCCAACCTGAACAAGACATCTCAACAGATGTTCTTAATGATTATGTGGCTCAAGCACCAGAACTCACTCCTGAGTCTCTAGTGACCTCTTCAAGCTCAGATCATAGACCACAAAGTAAGTGGACAAAATCTCAGGACATAGAACTTGTAAACATTATTGGTGAACCCATTGAGGGCATGCTCACTAGAAGCATGGCTGCTAAGTTAACTGCAGCTTCAGCCAATGAATGTCTATATGCTGATTACCTATCAAGAATAGAACCCAAAAGTGTCACTGAGGCTCTAAAGCACCCAAGCTGGGTTCAGGCTATGCAAGAAGAACTGCAACAGTTTGATAAAAACGAGGTCATGACCTTGATCAAATGTCCTCAGGATGCTGTAGTCATAGGAATGAAGTGGGTTTTCATAAACAAAACTGATGAAAATGGAACTGTCATTAAAAACAAAGCCAGACTTGTAGCCAAAGGTTACAGTCAACAAGAAGGCATTGACTATGATGAGAGATTTGCTCCTGTTGCAAGAATGCAAGCGGTCAGGATCTTCCTTGCATATGCTACATACATGAACTTCAGGGTCTACCAAATGGATGTTAAAAGTGCATTCTTAAATGGTTATCTCAAGGAAGATGTGTATGTTCAAGAACCTCGGTTTTGAGAGTAGTGAATTCCCGACTATGTCTGCAAGCTTGACAAAGCCCTTTATGGACTTAAACAAGCTCCCCGGGCATGGTATGAAACTCTCTCAGCCTTCCTGATACAAAACAAGTTTGTCCGAGGAAAGATAGACAACACCCTATTTGTCTATAGGACCAAACAAGATGTGATACTGGTTCAAGTATATGTTGATGACATCATCTTTGGCTCAACAAACTACAAACTTTGCAAACAGTTTGAAAAACTGATGACAAAGAAGTTTGAAATGAGCATGATGGGTGAACTCACATACTTACTTGGACTACAAATCGTGCAAACCGATAAAGGAATCTCCATCAGTCAAGAGAAATACACCAGAAATCTCTTGAAGAAATATGAGATATTTGATGTGCCTTTAGTGAAGACACCAATGGTCCCTCCTAACAATCTTGGACCCGATCTCACCGGAAAAACATCAACCAAACCCATTTTAGAGGGATTGTTGGCTCACCGATGTATCTAATCGCTACTAGACCGACATACAAATCTCTCCGTCTAATAGCAAGATATCAGTCCAATCCAAAAGAATCCCACCTCATTGCAGCCAAAAGAATACTCAGGTACACGAAAGGAACCCTAAACCTTGGACTCTATTATCCAAAGTGCTTAGGGTTTGATCTCAAGGGTTACTCGACTCGATTATGTTGGTCGCAACATGGACGAAAAAGTACCTCGTGGTCCTGTCAATTTCTTGGAGGAAAACTGGTTTGTTGGAGTGCTAAAAAGCAACAATTTGTGGCTATGTCTTCAGTGGCTGAGTATGTGGCTACTGCTAGATGCTGTGCCAATTTTTTATGGATGAAAAGTCAACTCAGTGACTATGACATCCATTACAAAAATGGTACCCATCTTCGTGACAACACCATTACAATTGCAATCTCCAACAACCCCGTCCTTCATCAAAGAACCAAACACATTGATATCATATATCACTTCATCAGGGACCACATAATGAAAGGAGACATAGAATTCCATTTCATCCCTACTGAATATCAACTGGCTGATATCTTCACCAAACCCTTGGATGAACCTACCTTTAGGAGACTGAAAGCTGAATTGGGAATGCTTGACATTGAAAGTCAGGCATCTGAAAACCAATCTAAGTAAGTTCTCTGAAATGGTTCCTCCTCCCTGAACGAAACCAAATTCTACCTCTCACTGAATGAGTAAGACTCATTTAGGGACCCTGACAGTTAAAATTGAGCATTAAATGAGTAATCAGTTACTTAAATGTCCTAGGTTGGTAACTATGCCAATTTAATATAGGAATATATGTCTCCTTGTCTTACTGTCAACCATATCAAGGGTCCCTCACAAACTTACCTCATCCCCACTTGGCATTAAATGCCTCCTCTCACATGAAATATCTTATTGATATTTTTTTACTGCAAAAGTGCACTTTTACTGTGCACTGCAACTGTTCCCTTGAAATACGGGATTTTCTTTGGGAGTGGTGGGTGGCATTAAATGTGGAATTTCAAATGTTTTTCAAAAACCGTCTTTACATATCCACGTTTATGCAAAAACCACTCCTCTCACCACTCTATAAATACCCTCTTCAAAACCTCATAAACACACACAAAAGATTTCTGCTAACCAAACTCTGTCAAAATCTCTTAAAAACCCAGAAATCTTTGTGTTCTTTAAAACCTTTTCTGAAAAATCTTCTTTGTAAACCTTTACAAAAGTTTTTCATCACAACTTAAGAGATTCAAACCTTTGATTGTTCTTGTCAAGTTTTTCTCAAAACCCTAAAAACTATTTCAAAATGGAAATGGCAAGAACTCAATCTCTTCAATATGCACAACAGTGGCAGGGGATCTTACTAATGTTGAATTTAAAACCAATAATGTCATAGGCAATTTTGAATACCCACAAAATGTCCCAGCCTATAAAGACATTATGAAATTTTTGTTTAACTGTCCACTAAAAAATGCCTTTGTTCAGTGTCCCTCTATTGTTTACCAAAACCTCCTCGTGGAGTTTTGGGCTACGTGGCCTATGACCCGACACTGCTACTAATGATCTGACCTACGACCACTAAGGGAGTATCTCATTAAGTTCAGTCTTTTTGATGGAAAACAATCAGTCACCCTGGATTACAAAACGTTTTCCACCTCTTCAGGGTTAGACTATAATAAGGGTGCTTATGTCGCCCATCCTAAACCCACAACAGTGAAGGATGGGTTAAAACTAATTGCTTTAGAGCCAAACTTTTTGGACGAACCCGTCACCAAAAATTCATTCCCCGTGGCTTGGAGGATCTTGTTCACTTTTGTGATTCAGGTCCTCGGCGGGAACCACTCATCAACTGAGCAAGTTAATTCTATTCAGGTTGATGATGGCTACTGTTTGATGAATGGGGTAAATGTCGACATTGGGGAGATCATTTACAATGATCTCGTAACTAAGCTACAGAGCAAATCTAGGGCAAAATATGTCTTATATCCTAGATTTGTCTCTTGTGCTTTACAAGTGTTACTGGGTTGCAATTACCCTCAGGAAGAAAAATTTGGTGCCTTACCGGCGTCCGAGCAAATCAAATTTTCAAAAAGACCCATCCCTAGTCCATAACATTGGATTGATGGCCCATATGGTTGCCGTAAACAACCGGGAGGATCGATGTCTCCAAACCTGCTACTAAAAAGAGAAAGGGGAAGTCTCAGACTGAGACTAAGACTAAACCCAAGTCTCAGGGCCCTGAGGTTTCTGGAACACAGTCTAAGAGGCACAAAAAGCCCCAGACTGAAAATACACCCATTGGTGACCAGGCAACATCCACCTCCGTGACAACGGGACACCGATACATCACGGTCAGTGCCCTTGGTCACAACCACTACTCCCAAGATCCAGAGGGAAACATACAACCCGCTTCGTAGGGAGCGCCTTCCACAACGCCCAAGGATGACATTAGCAAATCACGCCTTTGTCCGAGGGCACACCGAATGATCCCAAAGACCCGGGGAAACAAACAACCCACGATAGGGATATCACCTTCACGACTCGCTAAAGGCACGAAAACACCCGCCGGTGTCTCAGGTCTCAGGAGACAAAGACTCGAGGGACGAAACAACCCGCCTATATGGAACCCAAAACCAATCCTGACTCTAGAGAAGGCACTAGGAAACGCCCACCGTTGTCGAGGGGTCAACGGGGACAAAGACTCGAGAGGGATTAATACCACCCGCGATATGGAACCTATCACCAACCCCCTGTTAACTGTCGATGTTCTTGGAATGCACTTCTCGAAGATGAGCTTGCGACACGATGATGAAATTCTATCCGCAGGGGAAGAAGTGGACGCTAAGGTTCAAGCTAAACAAGGACCTCAGCCTGATCCACATGAGCATACTGAATCACCAGTCAAGCCCGACAATGATGACTCCTCTTCTTCCACTGATGAGTTCCAGCAGTTTGACAATGTTCTCCCACTAACTGAAAGACAGCTGGTTTAGTGGATCACAAGAGCTTCAAGGAAACTATATAAAGGGGTCACTGACACTCTGTGGGAACAACATAATGAAGCTGGTGCCAGTTATGCAGACCTGAAAGCTGAAGTCCACACTTTTGATGAAAATGTTCATGAGCACAGGGATCTAATGTATGACAACCTTCACAGACTGGATGAAAACTTGGTTAAATTTCTCAGGCACCTTCGTGGTGTAGGCACAAAGATAGATGAAATCAGAGAATTTGTCAAAGAAGATCCAGCGCTCAACTCTCAAGTGTTGAAGGCTACTGAGGCTTACCTGAAACAATCTTCCAGCCTCGCTAAACTGGTCGAAATGCTCCATTATGCAAATGTTCAGGGTCTTCAATCTTCAGTTCAGTCCCTTCAAGCTACATTGGGCTCTGTGAATACTCAGGTGGCTACCTTGGCTCGGCATCTTCTTCCCCGGCCGGAATATCGGGCCAAGAATGACGCTCTGAAGTTTCTCGCAAATTTGGAAGCCAAAGTCACCGGTATTCAAACCGACACTTCGACATCAAGGCTATGATCTCGAAATTTATCAGGCCTTCAAGGGTCAAGCTTTCGCACCCCCTCAGCACCAACACCAACTCTTGCCCTCACCGACGCTCAACAGGTTGAGGGGAGAAAACTAAAGAAACTCCTCTTCACACTGCGGGGAGACAACACCACCATATCTGCAGATCTAATCTCATCATCACCACCGTCTCGGCAATACCAATCTCATCAATCCCTCCACCAACATCTACAACAACAACACGGCGACAGTGATAACACCAATAATAACAACAACACGCCCCGGTAGCATCCTCTTCTTCGGCCGGAAAAGGAAAAGGCATAATGACAACACCACCGAGCTTGAGAAGATTCCCTTTAAGATCGGCGACATGAATACCTGCCACACCATAACAACTAAGTGCCTATCTTGCAAAAGAAGAAAGGAAACAGAAACTTGCTGAGGAAGAAAGAAAAAGCAGAGAGGCACTGGAAAAGGTGGTGGCGAAGAAGGCGAAAATGTTGGAATAGATGCTAAGAAGCTTAAAAGGGTCGGCATGACGAAGTTCAAGGATGCTCAGCAGCAAAATGGCGAAATGAAAAGCGGTTGGAAGAAAAGAACAAAAGATCTGCAGCCATCAGGAAGGCAAGAATTGACCATTACAATTGGACAATGTCAAGCAGAAGACTGCCTGAGAAGATCATCGATGTCAAAATCATCCCCGGATCCAAACCACGGCAATGAATGTCTACAGGGGGAATGATAAAAGACATTTCGAGGTTCATGATCCCCTAAAATTCACCGACTTTGGGATCACTGAACTCGATGAACTTGGTCCAATAATAGAAAAGAAGCAAAATACGGTGGTTAAGGAGCTGATGAAGATGCTCAGTAAAAGATATGAAAGATCGAGGGATACACCGGCACAACTAGGAATTCACTGCCTTAATGCACCACAAGGATCTCAACCACAATCATCCACGGCAAAAGGAAAGAGTTGAGTTCCTGAGATAAAAGTGCCGGACTAGAATGCAACAGGAGCTGCTGAAAGTGTTAAGTTTGTGAACTGTCTAGTGATTAAAAGCCGAAGAGGGCTATTCCACATTGATGTCTATGGAAACCCAACATTTCAAAGAAGGAGTGATATTGATCAAGCCGGTGTAGCCGCAATGCTGAGCTACATACCATTGGCCTCTCGATCCAAACCCCAAAGAAACATCAGTTCTGTCTAGACCAATGCCAAGATAAGAGACCATACTGACAGGGAAACACTCATCACTAAGAAAGTCAAGCTTGAAGCACGGGAATCCATCCGGTGACATCATTTTGATTTATATTTTGTACTAGTGATAGGAACCTTGTAATTTAATCAATAAACGATGTATGTTTTGTTTAAATATTCAGTGTTCCTTATTGTATTCATTAGTACATTCAGTGTAAGAAGAAGCCATTTGCTCACTTATACTGATCAAACACTTAGGCTATTTGTATATCCAAATAGGGGGAGACTGTTGGGTTCAGTAAATACCCAAACCTCTTAATCTAGGATTTGAATAGAAAATAGCCCAAGTGTTTAGTCCGATAAAAAAATAACAGGTCACTGATTGCATAGTCTCTCAGTGAGTCATCTTTAGGATACTCAGTACGAGGCAAAGAAGAAGTCTCTCCACTCAGTAAGGCGAAACTTAAAGGGTGAAGGCGGAGTCGAAGAAGATGATGGATTCAGTGCGTGATGACAATAACTCACTGAATCTCTAAGACTCCTCTCCAACTACTTACACTGAAGACAAATCGAGTAGAAGACCGAAGAATGTAAAGATCAAGAATGGCGGACAAGGCGGGATAAGTTTGAATCGGATAAGACGAAGTCCTTATCAACCAAAGTCAACTTTCCCTGAATGGCAAAGATCGTTCAGTGTCATCACGAACTTAGGAAAGTAGTCTTGTCTCTTACCTAGAATAGTCTTTAGAAAGCAGAGACAAAATACATCGTATTTTGTCTTCGTATGATGCCGCTTTATCACTTAGGAAAGAGTCAAATATCATACATGTATAAATAGCATAAGAGATGGAGTGAAAAGGTTAAGCTTGTGAATTGTAAAACACACATACACGCAAGCCATCTTTTCACTCCTCCAAATACAACTTTATCCCCTGAGATAGCTCAGTGGGTTCTAAGAGTTGTGCTCAGACTTAGCCTGAGCTTAGAGAAGAGTCACCAAACTTTGTCATTTCAATCCCAAGTACTATTCCGCAAGTACTTGGGTAACGTATTCTTTTGATTGATTTCTAATAAAGAATATGACGTTGAAAATTACTTTGTGTGTTTTACTTATGTTAATTTCAGTCATTGTTCACTATTAACTTGTTTTATAGTCTTAAACTGTTTTAAACGATAATGAACGGGAAACAACACTATGAAAATAGAGACTTGAAATATTCTCAAAATCAAATAAGTGTTGCATTAAATTAGCATTTTTTTGAACAAAATAAGAATTCACCTAAAGAGACTTTAACCCTTTTATTTCGACTAAGAGTATAATATCACAAGTGATAGATAACATTGGTTGCATTGAAAAAATATGCGCTTGTCAATTGCAATGAAAGGCACAAAAACTATATTGTAACTGAAAATTATAAAAATATTAGAAAACACATAGGTGATAATATATAAAAATATACAGAGCAATAAAATATCTCAGGTGATATTAAAGGTTAAAAAACAGACTTGTTTGTTTATGAAATATCACAAGTGATATTAGACATTAACTTTTTTATAATAAAATATCACAATTAATATTAGACATGTAATATAATAAAGTTTAATAATAAGCATGAAAACATATGTAAATAGACGAAAACGTATAAAAACTGCAAAAAACGGACGAAAACGTATGAAAACGGACAAAAACGTATAAAAACGAATGAAAAGAGTATAAAACGTATGAAAACGGAAAAAAGCGTCTGAAAACACGTATAAAAACGGATGAAAATGGACGAAAATGTATGAAAACGGATGAAAACGTCTGAAAATAGACGAAAGCGTCTAAAAATGGACGAGAACGTAAAAAACAGACGAAAGCGTATATATACCTATGAAAACCGATGAAAACGTAAGAAAACAGACAAAAACGTAAGAAAACAGACGAAAACGTATTAAAACGGACGAAAACAGACGAAAATGAATGAAAACGGACAAAAACGTAAGAAAATGAACGAAAACATAGGAAAAAGGATGAAAATGTAAGAAAACATGCAAAAACGTAAGAAAACGGCGTATGAAACGGGTAAAACGTAAGAAAAAGGACGAAAACGTAAGAAAACAGAAAAAACGTAAGAAAACAGACGAAAACGTAAGAAAACGAAAGGAAACGTAAGAAAACAGACAACAACGTATGAAAACGGACGAAAATGTAAGAAAACAGACGAAAACGTATGAAAACGGACAAAAACGTAAGAAAACGGACGAAAACGTATGAAAACGTAAGAAAACGGACGAAAACGTATGTAAACGGACGAAAACGTATGAAAACGGACAAAAACGTAAGAAAACGGACGAAAATATAAGAAAACAGACGAAAACGTAACAAGACTGACGAAAACGGATGAAAACGTAACAAAACAGACGAAAACGTATGAAAACATATGAAAACGGACGAAAACGTAAGAAAACAGACGAAAACGTATGAAAACGGACGAAAACGTATGAAAATAGACGAAAACGTATAAAAAGCGGAAAAAACGTATGAAAACAGATGAAAAAAAAAAGAAAAAAAAAAGAAAGTGAAATTAAAAAAAAATGAACTAAAAAAATACAAATAATGAGAAAATAAATAAGAAAGATATAAAGAAAAGAAAAAGACAAGAAAAAAACATGAACTTAGGTTTAGACATATTAAATCTTAGATTAATCATCACTATTAAATCAAACTAGATGGAAGGTAGTGATTTATGCTGGATTTTTGAGTATGAAAAAATAAAGTACCTTAAACATAACTATCAAGTTCTTGTCGGTAAAAACACAAGATAACACAACACAACCCCAAAACCAAACAAATTCTCAACTCAATCCAAACACACCAAAACCCTCCTTAAACCCACTAATCCATCATGCAGTTCTTGACAACAATAACAAACCCATCATTCACATACCCACTACCAATCCACCAATCCAAACACCACCCAATGTTTCCTCTCAAAACCCCATCAAAACCCCACCCAATAAAATCCCAAAAAAACTCAGGGTTTTTATCAGCAATTGGTAATGCAATTGAAGAGCAAGAATACAGGAAAGCCAGAGCTGAAGTTATAAGAAAAGGGACTGGTTTAGATGGTTATAATATTGAAGGGATTTCAATTGGTGGTCATGAGACTTGTGTTATTATTCCTGAATTGAAATGTGCTTTCGATATTGGCCGGTGTCCTGCGCGAGCTGTGGCCATGAATTTCTTGTTTATTACTCATGGACATCTTGATCATATTGTGAGTTTTAGGTTAAAGTTTTGATTTTTATGTTTTGGGTATGTTTTGTTTTGGAAATTATGAAATGGGTTGTTTTCGGTTTGTTGATTGATGGTTTAACGAAGAATCGATTTTTGTGAAATTCAATTGAAGGGGTGTTTGGCAATTGGTGTTATGTTTATGTGATATGAATAAATGAATAATTATCGTTAGCAAAACATGGTACAGTATATTTTAGATGGTGGATAATTGGATATGCTTTCGTTTTTTGAATTAGAGATATTTATATAATCAATTATCAAGCGTTTGGAAAAGTTCGGATATCTCAAGAATGTGCTTGTAAAATGACACCTAAATAATCAAATAATCAGAATTAGCTTTGTTGCAGCTAACTCGAGCACTAGAAAATTAGTATATAAACGGGTAAACGGATGAGGTTCTCTCTGTTTAGGTTAACCAGGGAGGGTGAGTTTTGACTCATATGTACGCTGCCTAACCTAGGTATCCATGTGACCATTTCCGACCCTTTCCCTTCCCTGGCCACCTCTAAAAATGTACATAGAAAATGATTATATGTGGCTTAAAGTTTGATAATCAAGAAATCATTTCCAAACATCCTACTAGTCTAATACATAGTTTTTTAGTTTGTTGATCCATATTTAGGGGAACCTTTTGAAGAAATATTTTTTGAGTGAAGCGAGTATACAGTCAACCTCTCAAATTTTTTCATGTAGGAATTTGTGAGTTGACCTAAAAAAGTCAAAATGTATATCTTTATTGAAGATGAAAACGATTCACCAAATATCATTAGCAGTATAGACTAATACGAATATCAAATATGATAAGCGTTACCCTTTTCTATTGTTTTAGGGCGGGCTACCCATGTATATTGCTACACGTGGTTTATACAGCATGACTCCACCCACTGTATTTGTACCTCCTTCCATCAAAGATGATGTTGAAAACTTGATTGAGCTTCACAGGAAGATGGGTCAAGTGGAATTGAATGTCGATTTGGTTGCATTGGATATAGGTCGGATCTCTTTTTGTGCCTCTTTGTATCATGACCTGTTTTAGCGTTTATACTTTCCAAAGCATAACATGTATGCTTTTATCTTTCCCAGGAGAAACATACGAGCTACGAAACGACCTTGTTGTACGCCCGTTTAAAACACACCATGTCATACCGAGTCAGGTATACTCATTTGATTTTTTGGATAATAATCTGTACTAAATACGAACGGAAATTTAGTCAATTTCTGCTTTAAACTTCGTACTTAAAACGCAGTTTTTAAGAGCCTATGTTATCAGCTTTACTGGTAAATAAAGGACCCAGTTACCGTCTTTACCAGTAAGAGGGTTTCCTGATCAGTTAACTTAATACATATGTCATGTCAACACACGTTCCCTTACATAGATAATATATTACAAGTGGTAATAGCACTCCTGAATGCATGAAATTATTTATGAATCGGCTTTATGTGATTATATTCAGGGTTATGTCATTTACTCTGTTCGCAAGAAGCTCAAGAAGCAATATATTCATCTAAAAGGAAGGGAGATTGAGAAAAAGAAGAAATCTGGTGTCGAGGTTTGTAGTTTCGGTATGTTTTTTTACAATGGCCTTTTGTTCATCTTCTGTTTTAATTATTTGAATTTGTATTTTCAGATAACGGATATCATATTGTCTCCTGAGGTGGCATTCACCGGAGATACAACTTCTGATTTTCTACTTGATCCAAGAAGCTCTGATGCCTTGAGAGCAAAAGTTCTTATAACTGAGGTATGTTTATTTTTTTTTTATTATTATTATTTTTGTTCTTTGCAAGTGTTTATTGAATCCTTAACATGAAAATAATCTTGGATAGGCTACTTTTTTGGATGATAAATGTGACATTGAGCATGCACGAGAACATGGTCACATGCATATTGACGAGGTACAATATCTATCAAATATACACCGGAGGTGGCAAAGTGATGGGGTGAAAAGGTTTTTAATACAAAATTAGCAATTTTTTGTTGGTCGAAACAGGTCAACTGGGTCAACTTAAAACACTTATCTTTCAAAATACCTATACAAAGTTATTGTTTTGAAATTTGATTATGAAACTTATTATTTCAGTAGCCACTTTTAGTTTCACCCACTAGCAATAAAACATATCCCTGATCGGCTGATCGACTCATTGATAAGTAATTGGCTGAAATCGCCCCCTCTAAATACTTCAGCATAATCTGAGATTGTAAAAAGTTTCTTCATTGTTGTTTGTGGAATAATGAAATTATTAAACTTCAGATTATAGAGAATGCTAAGTGGATCCGTAACAATGCCGTTCTTCTGACCCATTTCTCCTCTCGCTACCATATCGAGGTAATCAGATAACTCCCACCAAAAGAGTCTTTACAAAAGTTTTTGTTATTTTATTTACTTTTATTAACAACTGCAGGAAATTCGTCAAGCTGTGACGTAGTTACAGTCGAAGGTTTCAGCCGAAGTGGTTCCTCTTACAGAAGGTTTTAGATCAATGTACTCAACATAAACACATGATCAGACTTCAAATTTAGCGGGTATGTAGAGGTTTGGATCTCAAGTTAGGGGTGTTCATCTTTTCGGTTATCTGGTTGTTCGGTTAATTTTTTTTTTCCCTGTAAAACCGAAAACCGAACTGAACCGAATGCAAATTGGATTAAACCGCCCCGAAAACCGAATTTGAATTCAGTTCAGTTATCGAGTTGACCAATTACATAATTTATATATATATATATATATATATATATATATATATATATATATATATATATTTTTTTTTTCATTTAATTATATAGCTTTTTTTAGCAAAAAATATATATTCAAAAATAAAAATGTTTTATTTATACCAGGAAAGGGTTTTTAATGGTTTTTGTATGTATATAAATAAATAAAAAATATATATTTATTTATGTAAATTCGGTTTTCAGTTCGGTTCAATATACATTTTGCCAAAACCATATATAAACTGAAAACCGAGTATTTAATTCGGTTCGGTTTTATTCGGTTCGTGAGGGTATTACCCGATATGTGAACACCCGCATCTCAAGTAACAAAGCTTCTGAATTAACTCAAAAGCAACATTGTAAAAGAAAACATCTATATGAATCAAGATTTAAACAAAGAAGGTTTAATAGTCAAAGTTGTTCACAATTGCTTTGCTAATTGAGAAACATATCTGCCTACAAACTTTAGTCTAAAGGGCTGCAAACTAAAGTTGTGCATGTGATAAGGCTGCTCTGATTTCCATCTCCTTTGAAGCAGTCAAAGGCATGAAGGAATAATGGGATCAGGGTTACTCAGATTGAGTGAAAAGAGAGCCATTCCCTGTACAATAAAAGATAAAAAATCTCACATTGTTAATAATGTTTTCATCCGACTCAGAATCAGATGAACCGAAAGTACGCTAACTGTCAAACAGAAAAGAAGCAACATACATAGAGATTGTCTTGCTGTACATGATTGTCTGGTAGCCGCGTACTTTTCTGGCAATCCACTATATGACGCGAAAACATTCAAGGTTAGGAATAATTCGGGAACTATTCACAAACATTGTTGAAGATATAACAAACCACGGTGCATATTTTCAACAAAATATGCTCCAACGAAACGAATCATAACTTTCTTGCCGAGTTGGTGTAGCACCTTTTAAGTGTTAAACAAATTTTATTTTTGTTTTTTGTGTAGTTTTTTTTAGCTTTAATAAGTTAATTAATTATAATTTATTCGTCTATATTTAAATAATTAATTTAATTGCTTTTTAAAATTAAATAAAAATGAAAAGTGATGCGTAAAGGTAATCATTACAGTAGTAAAGGTTAAGAGACGTGAGAGAGAAAGGAAATTATGTGACGCTTAGATATTCGCAAAAGAATATATATTCTTTGTACATTGATTAAAAAACATGCATTTTCGGGAGATGGAGGAAGTAGGTGACCATTGGCCGAACACAATGGCAATCTAGTTCACCCGTGCCACATCAGCTTTCTCTCTCCGACGATCTGACGACGACCTAGTTGCCACAGTGAGGACCTGAGATTTTTTTGGAGTTTTGTGCTTTGACACTTGGTTGAGAAGGCGACTTAGTTCACGCATGTATGCTCCTCAACCTAGCTCGACCGACCACCCCACAATGGGGCAACCGGCCTCAACCGAACCCTCGACCGACCCCCTCAACCGACCATTGCATCTAGCCTTACACCCTGGCTTATTGGGTCGTGTCGTGTTGTGTTCATCCTATAGAGCTATTGATTAAAACATTGTTACTTTAAAAAATCATGAACACGTTAATTAAAACTTTAAAAAATCACACTCGAATCAAGAAAACAGAATAGACATGATTATTGAAGCTTAACTCTTGGTTATTTACACATTATGTAATATTAGACGATTATCCGCAAGATAATAGCGACGATATACAGTAGCGTCAATTTGTGTGCACAGTTTATATTTTGTTTATATAAGGGTGTGTAGTAAGTGAGTGTTAATAAAGTTAGTGGTTTAATATGTATAAAAAAATAAAAAATAATAAAAAAAAAATTTGCCGTTCAAAAAAAAAAAAAAAGTTAGTGGTTTAATATGTAATTAAGTATTTAAATATTTTTTAGATTGCATTTCCTTTTTTAAATAAGAGTATTTTAATCTAGTAACATTACTTACTTTTTAAAATTTAGACAAATGTATTTTCTCTTTATATATAGTATAGATGTAGATGATCATTACAATTTAGGCATATAAGTTATCACATACGGATCGAGCTGAATATACTTGATCATGACTGGGGAGAACCTATAGCATCCATGATGGTCATATATCAGCATAGTCGGCGGGACCATAAGCTTCAAACATCTTGGCAAAGAGGCCTTTTTTTCTTATATGATTCACGCCCATGTCTTTGCACAGTACATCATTGTACCAAAGCTCAATATTTCCAAGGAATGATCGATAATGATTATGCCCAGATGCTTGCTTCATATGTTTGTCCCATTCTTTAATACTGTTCTGCATCTGGTTAATGTTTGGTAAGCTAAAGGAACCTTCAAGAAGGGCTGCCAGCCATTTACACCTCATTTCTGATGTGTAAAGGCTTGAAAGACCATCAGAAAATCCGATAATGCCCAGCTGTGGTATCCTTGGATGAATGCATTCCCTGATCATTCAAGATGATAGTATAGAATTTCATTTTTAGTATAATATATTAGGATACATTAGGGATTATATATAACTAAAGTGAAAGGAACCTGTAAAGACCGACTCGTGGTGAGTCTGAAATGAAGTGACCAAATGTTGGTGATTCAAATATATTTTTTACTTTTTCTACACCATTGAATCCCGTAGAAAAAATAACAATGTCGGTGTCAATACGAGTCTTCTCTTCTTGCTCAGAAATGGAAATCCCTTTTTCATACATGCTATAAGTAGGAGTTTTCTTCAACTTGATACTTCCTTTCTCGAGTGCATCAAAGAAGTCATGGGGATCAGGTATATGCATAACCAACCCAGAGGCCATGTCTTTGCCTAGGCCTTGTTCTGGCACCATGTTATACTTGGCCAATGGAAGTGTAATTTTGATGTGGCTTTCCAAAAGTTTCATCAATATCCAACGCTGTTAATTAACGTTTTTAGTTCTCATCTAGTTAATTACCATAAAAAATTTAACATTATTAATTTCAAGTAATTAGTAAGCTAGGGAGCTTACCACGGGTGAAAGTAATGTGGCGATAAGACCAAGAAGAAAACCTTGTTCCGGCTTATGAACACCAAGCATAACAAAGCGACTGAAGAAAAGATGAATCAAAGGGATTCCCATTGGATAGAAGTCCCCTATCTTCCAGTGGTCGTGCCTGTAAACCACCGTACACGGATGTTCTGGCCCTGATCCATCCAAAATAACTATTAGCACCATGCCCAAGCTAAGAATTTAAGGAATCAATTAAGCTAGGTAGCTGCAACTTAAAATCATTTAACTAACCATTAATGTCAGCGCAGCTCCTTGCAATATCAAGTCCTGATTTCCCTAAACCGACAACAACGACCTTCTTCCCTTTGACCAACAGTTCAGCCGCATCATCATCCAGCGCTGCGTATTGCAAAGAATGTATGGCCTTTCCTTGGAAAACATCAAGCCCTTTTCCTTGTGGGAATTTCGGCATATTTGGAACATCTTTATTTCTTCCTAGACATAAAATCACAAAATCCACCGTGTAAACCTAAAGCCACCACCAAGGTTAATTACATAGTTGCTGAATCTGTTATTTACCTTTTAGTAATAACTACTGCAGTTTTGTCGACACGTAAAATGAATCGTACATATTCATTTTAATCACACGTGATTGGAAAATATTGTAGGGTCATGAGGTTGTCACGTTTAATATGAAAGTTCACAAATTTTACTCGAGCGCGAACTAAAATCTAATAATTCACATCCTCTCAAGATTTTAAGTGGTGTGAAATGGACCTCCCTAAAAAAATCATTTGGAGTAATGGCAAAAATAATTTATAGATAGAATTTTTCTTTTTATACCTGTGTGGTTGCAGTTTTAGTGTTTTCGACAGTGATATTCCACTTGCCATGAGGTGGAAATGATTCGCCAGTGCCATTCCAAAGGACCCATGAATCAGATGATGGTCCATCATAGCTAATTCCTTTGACTCTAGAATGAAAGTTGATATGTGGCATGAGTTGGAAATGTTTGGCATATGAGTGGATGTAGTCTATCGTCGCTTGTTGGGTAGGCATGTCGTCAGTTACCGAAGCAGGCCAAGGGTAATCAGAAAACTGATACATAGTTTTCGTAACCTGGAGCCTGGTGGCTTTGATAGTTTTAGCCCATACTCCACCAATGTGTGATTCAAACTCGAACACTATAGGCTCAAAACCTTTGGAAAGACAGTATTTACACGCAACGAGACCAGCAACCCCGGCTCCAATGATGGCTATTTGCTTCTTTTCCATTATGTTCCTGTTGGATTGTTTGTTAAGTTTTCATGTCTTCTGTTTCTTCTTATATAGTTTTGGGCTGTAAAGTGAAGGAAGGTCCATATCTCATTTAGGGTATGTTTGTTAGGGGGTGTAGGATTTAGGATTGGGTGTCAAACGGGTAAACTATTGTTTGGTCTAAATTTTTGGTTTTGAAATAACAAGTCATACCAAATATCAGGTGATTTACAAATTTCACCGAGATATTCTCTTATAATGTAGTTTTTCCATTGTTTTTAGGCTAGACACAATGGGGTTTTTAAATCGGTCGGGCATTCAAAAAACAAACAACGACCGATTTGGAAATCGGTCAGAACGAGTGTGGAGGTTGGGTCGTGAAATCGGTCTAGGCACAAAAAATCACATATCGGTTGAAAATCCAACCGATTTCAAAACTTACTCTTTCAAAAACTTTGTACCGTTGCAATTAAAAAATAATAATAATAATTTAAAAAAAAAAAAAAAAAAAAAATTAAATTTTACCACTTTACATTCTATAAATACCAACCTCAAACACAATTCAACCTCAAACTACTTCTCATCTATATTCACTTCCAACCTCAATCTACTTCTCATCAAAATTCAACATGTCAAAGAAAAATACCCCACAATAAAAAAACCGACGATCACAACTACCCCAAAATGCATCGGATTTTAATTTCTCGCCGGAAAACAACTTTGAATTAACCGGTATAACACCACTACAAAACCGGGGTATTCGCTTTCGTCCCCAAACTTTTGAATATCAATCACAGCTACCACAACCCAATCAAAACCAAAACTCGTTTTACGTTAATCGTCAATTTGTCCCACCGCAACGATCTAACACGGATTACCACCAAGAACCAAGTGGGTCGTCGTATCGTCCTAACATGGACTTCTTGTATCCTTCCCAACCGTATCACAATTATTCCCCGCTTCGTAGCACTAATCTTGAAATGGATTTGGAGGATTATATGCCTGAGTATCCGACCCAAAACTATCCAAGTCAAGATGCTTCGATGGGGCAAGGTTTGGGTCACATTTCGTACCACGGTTCGTACCACGATTCCATTCCCGTTGAAGACGATGACGATGAAAGAACCGACGATGCTGAAGAGATGTCACCCATCAAACCAAAGAAGCCTTCAAGACGTGCTTCAAAGGCGAAGGACAAAGGCAAGAAGCCCGAAGCAACTAAGAAGGTCGCCGAACCATGGACAAAGGCGGAAGAGATCGCGCTTTGTAGAGCTTGGGTTTTTGTGTCGGAAAACTCGGCGAGAGGAAACGCTATGAACATGCACCGCTTTTGGGAGGAGGTGATAGCGTGTTTTGAAAAGGAAACTGGCTCAGAAAGAACCTACGACTCCATCACGACCAAATGGAAGAATAGGATTTGTAATAGGGTTGGGAATTTTTGCGCTATTATTGATAATGTCAAGAAAAATCATGGAAGTGGTGAGAATGATGTAGACGACAAACAAAAAGCTCTTAGAGAATACCGTATGATGACGGTCATGATTTTACCTTGGAGGAGTGTTGGGAAATTTTGAGGGGTCATGATGCTTGGAAGAATTGTGAGATGTCGGCTTTCCAAACGAATAGTCGGAAGAAAACAAAGGGTTCTACAACTACCTCGGGGTCAACCCAAGGTCCTTTGAATTTCCAAGACGATGAGGATTCTGATGATGAGGAAGATTCTAGAGAATCACGACCAGAAGGACGTGACGCAGCAAGGAAGAAATCATCCTCCTCCTCTCGTGATCAACTATCAGAATCATTTATTGGTTCGTTATCCAAAACCTTCTTCAAATTCAAACCGTCAAAAGGGGAAAATGCTAAGGGTAAAGGTATAGAAGATGCATACATAAGGTTGAGGGAAAAAGAGCTGAAGATGAAAAGAGAGAAACTTGAGCTCCAAAAACATACGATGGCATTCATGACGTTATCAAAACGGGAGACCGGCATAATTTTCTACAATACCCCAGTCGACCAAAATTTGCCCACACAACAACTAGCCGAACTGATGAAAGTTAAGGAAACAATCAAGGAACGCTACAATTTAGATTATTAGTTTAAGTTTGTAATGTTTATTTTAATTTAGTATCGTAATGTTTTTAATTTTAATGAATTTAAATTTGTTGTTTAAAATGTTTGAATTAAAAAAAAAAAAAAAAAAAAAAAAAAATATCGGTCATCGACTGTGGCAACTTGGTCATGTCTGATTGCCGGAGAGAGAAAGCTAATGTGGCACCCGATGACCTGGGTATTTTTCCTGCAAGTGTTGATGGGTATTTTTCCGATGGGTTTTCGATGGGTATTTTTGGTTCATGCAAGTGTTGATGGTGGTGAAAGGTGGATTTCCGGTGAAGATGAAAGGTGGATTTCCGGTGAAGATTCAAAGAATGAAAAAGATATTAACTCATATTAGAATATAACTTTGGTGGATTACCTTGTAATGTTGAATGATATTACAGATTGTTAGTACTTAAAAATCAAATTTAGACAACTTATATAACATGATTTATGTCATATTTTTACTCTAATTAAATTAGTTAGTTAGGAAGCTGGAAATAAAGTTTCTAGTTTTCAAAAATATGGGAACCCGAATGGTGACAGAAATCAAAGTGTTATTGAAAATTGATATTAGTTGGTACTTAAAAATCTAGGAACCCGAATGAGTTGACAAAAATATGGGAACTAAAATTAGTTAGTTCTTAAAAATCAAAGTGATATTGAATGTATTGAAAAGTGAAGTTGACAGAAAAAGTTAAAATTGTTATTCTCAAAATATTTAAAAAGTTAAAAAGATGTTATTCCCTATACTCACCATTTGACTAAAAAAGAATCTTTGGTGCATATAGCATGACCCATTATTATTATGTTCGATGTTAACTATAAGAGCGTACGTGTCACCCTCCAACTTAATAAACTCTTCACAATATACGTTAATATTCCTCTTGCTACAAAAACCACATACGTATCATAGGATTATAGCGTCTACATTGTGGTATCATTTTGCAAGTGTTTATGAAGTTCTTTAAGCACGAAAATCACTAATCTATCTATACTACTTTATAATGCATTTAGGCCTTTTAAAATTAGAAGATTAAAAATTCAGACTTTTTTACTTGCTTATTATGGAAAGAGTTTTTCCAACCAAAAAGTAAGATAAGGAGCTCCAATCATGAGATGACATGTGTCACTTCTTAACAAACTTCAAGCCTAACTTCTAACAAACTCCAAACCTAACTCCTAACCACTAAATATTAAGATAAATAGCTCCAATTATAAAATGACATGTGTCATTTCTCAACTAAAAATTCATCTTTATTTTTAAATTAAAATATATTTTACCTACTTTTTTTATAATCTAATTTCACCATATTTTCTAAAATTTATGCTCTTTAATTCAACATCCATTTTGATATATTTTTATGAGTTTTTAGTTTTTATATTTTAATGGGTTTATTTTATTTTAATTCAAATTTTACAACTTTAACCTTTATTTCATTTATTTCAATCAATATAATCTTGATTCATCAAAATCATATACTTTTGGGGTAGTGTTTGACGCGTAAGAGATTGCGAGGGTATTTCTATATGCGGGAATAATGATGTCGCGGGAAAGCTACGGAAAGTTACGAGTAACCCAAACAAACACTTACAACTAACACATATACATTCGAAGTGTTGTGAAACGAATTCACTA
The DNA here is from genome assembly GCA_910596185.1 of Chrysanthemum makinoi. NCBI lineage: Eukaryota > Viridiplantae > Streptophyta > Magnoliopsida > Asterales > Asteraceae > Chrysanthemum > Chrysanthemum makinoi. The sequence continues at coordinate 283,493,390 of OU343223.1, read as the reverse complement.
AACGGGTAAGCAAACACATATAACTATACTTATCGCCGCCGCTGTGCGCGGGTATCTGACTAGTAAAGAAACATGGGTGAAAGGTTACGTTCTCTTAAAAATATATGTTAGCCTCGCTAAAGTGAAGTCATTACGGGAATTGCATTAGTTTCTTCTTTTACTCATTCACAAGGACTAGTTTAGTCAATAGTGCTAAGTTAGACTTGTCTAAGTATAAATACCCCTCCTAGTCCCAACAAGGAGGGTAGGAAGTTCACTTTGTAAAATAAGAAGTGTGTGTGGTTTCTTCTTCTTCTCTCTAGAAACACACACATCTTCCCTTTACATCAATCAAAACAATACCATGTCTTATTCATTCTTTGAGCTTCCCCGACCCCCCGAACCACATAAATCTCAAGTATTATCGATCCTACAATTGGTATAACGAGACAGGTTGTTGTTTTATTGATTTATGTTGGTTTATACATGTTTGGTTACTGTTTTTGAGCTTATTTTGTGGGTCGGAAAAATTTTTTTCCGTATTTTTGTGGTTAACAGTTCTACATGTTTTTTTGGTATCCTATGTTTGGTCTAAACAAAAAAGTCCCAATCTTTACTCATGTTCATATCTGTCTTGGTCATTATTTTGTCCAAACAAAGATCTATTATACCTTTTTTGTACCAAATACCGTGAAACATCAAGTGGTCAAACCGTCAGTTTCGTGGTCAAACAGTCAAAACAGAAGCAGTTTTTATGCTTTTCTGGGTTTTATGAAGACCGAACGGAAAAACATGGTCGGAAAATTTCGCGGAAAAGTCAACTGGTCAAAACCCTAGTTTTCACGCATAAGGAATATCTACAGTGAAAGTTACGCGTGAAATGAAGTTACGCGTAAGGAAATGGTTTACGTATGTTTACGCCTAAGACCAGTTACGCGTAGGTTCTTACGCGATAAGCCTTGGCTTACGCATAACCATGACCAAGAGTTTACGCATAAGGTTCAAGCTATGAAAAAGTTACGCGTAAAATTTTTTTTCGCCTAAGATCAGAATATGGAGGTTATGCGTAGACTAGACCACGACACAAACTAATACCATTTACCAACACGTGAACCTCGCTAGTACCACACATCATCAGTCCATGGTTTATAACATACTCGAGACGACAAGAACTAAAACAGATTCGACTCAACAAATCCAACTCCAACTACATCCAATCTATCCTATCCCAACTCATCTCAAATCGATAAAAGAAATTAAAAGACCTCGCTAGATTCATTTTTCCTAATCTTTTAAAGATTGTTTCAATTGAATCTTTACCATCATTGATCCTATTGAAGCATAACTTCATTCAATATCCGAATCAAACAAAAAGACTAATAACAAACGTGTTATAATCTTTTCTTCAGTTCATCAAAAATTAAAAACGAAACTATCAACACAAAAACCTTACCCGAGACCCCAAGAAGGATCTTGACGAGCCACTCATGAAAAAAGAAGTTGGGTATGGTTATAGTGTTTGTGGGATTGAATGATAATAGATGATGTGATGACTGAGTTTGAAGGATATGTTTGATGTTAAGATTGAGATTGGATCGAGGATGAGATGCTTTGTGATTAGGTGCGAAAAGTTTGGTGGTAGGCGGATTTATCAAGATATGTGTAGGGTTGTGTTGAAATGATCTTTAGGTTTAGGATATGTGGTAAGTGAGTTATATAACCGGTATACACGAATATGGATACTTGGGCCTTTTGATTTGGATCAGGGGCTGTCTATACGTGGACCAGATAGGGATATCTTCTTGTTGGACTTGTGATTCCGGTATTCCTTTTGGACTGTTTGATGGACCAAACATAGTAATCACAAAAAGTTGGTATCCGACCCTTATATTTTCAAAATATTTTGGAAAAACTTTTTGATTCTACTATAGAGAATGGTATTTTTGGTATGGTATATATTTTCACGGAGGATACATGTTCACGGCTAAAGGTTTCGATGTATTTCAATCGTGACCACGGAGATGACTCTTTATTATTTATTTGGGTTTAAAGTGACGTTTGACGGACGAGTTTACTTATTTCGTCTTCTTTCTTTCTTCCCTTCCGCGAAGATGACTTGTCTGGGCAAATATGTTGAGTGTGATGAAGACTTGCTATCTAGGTACTTTTGTGATTCTTTCTCTCTCAACCCACAAAGTAGCTATCACTTCGGTGTCTCACGTAGTTGAGGATACGCCAAGAGGTTTTGTACATTGGGTACACCGTTCTTTTCACCGAGATAGTACAAGCTTAAGTAACCACCGGGATATTTTACTTCTTTCTCAAGTTCGTCATATTGGGTTATCTTCACATGTGGTTACTACAGTCAGCCGTTGAATTTTGATCTGGGGTTGAGATGAGTTAGACAATTTCAAATGGTATTGTTTATCACATCTTCTCACGATTTGATTTATGATAGAATGCTTCCAGTTAATGCTTCATGTACACAATTGTATCTTTGATTCCGATAAATCGTAACCTTCAGGGGAGAGAAATGTGTACATTATGGGCCGATTTGATATATGCAAGATAACTGGAATGCATTTGGTGAGATGAAGATGTTGATATATTATTCCCCTGAATGGCCAATCTTGAAGAAGGTCGAAGTCGACAGCCTTTTTCTACATTTTCCGTTGCGTGTTAGAAGACTAAAGACGGTTCTAATTTAATTATCAAAAGACTTCTTCAATTCGTGAAATTCATCGAAAGGTTGTGGGTTTGGGGAGAGCACTAATTAGGGGAGAGCAAAAGGTCGATTTAATCCCTAATTAGATTTGCTCATATTGTTCTTCGCAAGAAGTAAAGAGATGGCAAATGAGAAGATTCATGAAGTTTGAAGACTATGAAGACACTCTTGGAGTCTGCTGCTTATGTTTTGTATTTGATTTTGCTTGTAGGGAACATTGTAAGCAACTTCCGTATGACATCACTTGGGGAGAGATTGTTAGCCTCGCTAAAGTGAAGTCATTACGTGAATTGCATTAGTTTCTTCTTTTACTCATTCACAAGGACTAGTTTAGTCAATAGTGCTAAGTTAGACTTGTCTAAGTATAAATACCCCTCCTAGTCCCAACTAGGAGGGTAGGAAGTTCACTTTGTAAAATAAGAAGTGTGTGTGGTTTCTTCTTCTTTTCTCTAGAAACACACACATCTTCCCTTTACATCAATCTAAACAATACCATGTCTTATTCATTCTTTGAGCTTCCCCGACCCCCCGAACCACATAAATCTCAAGTATTATCGATCCTACAATATAAGTCTGGATCCCAATTGAAGGTGGATCCATCATCAGTGGACAGTCTGGTTAAAAACAAAAGCGGTGATTAGTATGTGCAAGTGGGCGCTTGCACAGGGCTACCATTTGTGAAGGGCATCCGATTTAGTATATGTCAATTAGTATTTATACATATACATGTCTAACTTGAATTTTGATAGCCCTTTTTAAATATTATGTGGGGGGCATCCAATTTAGTATATGTCCATTAGTATTATACTTGTGTAAGTATATTATGTTTTGAATTTTCCATAATAGTTAAGTTTTTCGTGATTTACGAGAGTTCATTCGTAGTTTCGCGTCGAACCACTCATATCAATAAGACGGCCTTAGAGAAAAAACCAAAAATAAACATCATGTACATGATTCATCATAGGGGTGAGCATCGGTCCCGGACCGGACCGGACCGCCAAGACCGAAGACCGAATTAGCCAAAAAGCCTAGACCGAGGACCGGACCGAATGTGGTCGGCCCGGTCCGATCCGTCCGTCAGTCCGTCCGGTCCAACAAGGCCAAAATAGTCGGTTTGTGGTCCGGAACGAAGACCGAATTAGCCAAAAGCCTAGACCGAGGACCGGACCGAATGTGGTCGGTCCTGCCTCGGTCGATCTGTCGATCGGTCCGATCCGTTCGGGTCGTTTGCTCACCCCTAATTCACCATAGACATGAATAATAGATGAAACAAAGTGTCCTCTCTCTCTCTAAAGCGTCCTCTAATTTGATAGTCGCAATTGAAGAGTTTGTATGTTGCTAAAATAAAAATGTGATTTTTAATTTCGATTGAAATTACGGAATTTTATGATTGGTGATCGTAACTGAATTAATATTGAAATTTGAATAGTTTGTAAATTTTGAGACAAATGAAACAAAATAAGCTTTCATATTAAATCATTTATTTTTGGAAACTCATTAACTCATTTTAATTAATCTCAGTAAAGTCATAAACTTTGGTGAGAAGTTATGGCTAAATATTGTAACCTATCTAAATTTTTCGAATAATTATGCATTTAATGTATCATCAATATTTTGACTCTTGCCTAAAGAATTTGTAACAACTATGCTAGTTGGGTGCGTTTATTAGTGACTAATATAGTCAAAATCTTGCCCCACACCCACGGTCAAACACATAATACAGCGGTAGAATTTGGAAAATGGATTTCAAACATAGTTCTTGGATAGGTATCGCAGTGTTAGGCCTCACTATATTAGGAAAAACTAATTAAGGGTTAGGAAAAAACTAATTAAGGGTTAAGCTAGAGAAGTGTGGTTTATTAGAGATTATAGGTTATAGATAAATTGAACATTGAGTAAAAGTATTTATAATATAAAATTTGTGAACTTAAAAAAACAATCCATCTACAATAGTTTTTTGTATTTTTAAGCAGCCACTAAACTTTACATATAATAAATAATAGGCCATATCTCATTTAAGGTTTGTTTGTTACGAGGGTGTAGGATTTAAGATTGGGAGTGAAAGTGAAAAAATATTGTTTGGTTTTGAAATAAGGATGTATGCCAAATATTAAGAGATGTACAAATACCATCAAGTTTATTTCACTCATTTTCTCTTCCTCTCGTATTGTTTCTTTTGTCTTTATATTATAAAACAAATGTGTATTTAATCTACAATTCTATATATTGTAAATAATTATTTTTTGACTAAATACTACTTTCCTTCTTCTTTTATTTTCATTCCAATACCAAATCTTAATCATAACTGAACTCAACAATAAAACGAAAAGGCTCTTAACTTTATCTTTTAACATCCTAAAATTTAATAATTCCTGTTATAGTTTATAAATGATACAAAATAGTTTTAGATTTAAGATCATTTGACACAAAAATTTCTTTACATACCATGGAATCAATCTCCATACTCTATTTCAATTAGATATAATGGATGAGATTAATCACAACAATAAAAAAAACTCACATTCATCATTTTTTTCCAAATATAAATATCTTTTAAACCGTTAATCGTCAAGCGAAAAAAATATATCATTACGACGAGTATTTAATTATCTTTCTATAGATAAGCACTTTGATATACTTTCGACAAAAAAAAAATCGTGTTTTTCATGTTTATTTTTTTGTTTTTTTTACGTTACTGAAATTTGCATGAAAAATCATATATGATTTAACACTAATTTGAATACCACATGTGATATTATTGTTAAATCATATATGATATGTAGGAAATTTTCTTTGCTTACTCTTATTTTGGTGCTTACCAAAGAACAAATCTCCACCATCTATCTAGTTTGATCTAATGGTGGAGATTAACCTAAGATTTAATCTCTTAAACCTAGTTTTTCACCAATATATGAAGTTTTATTTATTTTCTTTCTCATACCCTCATTTTTAATACACACTTTGTGTGTGTTTTCTCCCTACCGCCTCGCCTCACCTCCATCTTCTTCTATCATTTTTACACAATCACCATGTCACAATCTTTCATATTATTCCAATCATAACCTCATCACAATCATCAGGTCATAATCATCAATAATCAGTAATGGTTTCTTTTTATCTTAATCAACCACGAATATGTGTTTTGATGATGAGGTTGTTATGGATGAATTGATTTAAGAATCTAGAGTTAGTTAAGGTTATTAGGTACAAGCTTTGATTAGAAAGCTTTATATACACGGATGCACACCGATTGTTTGATGAAATGTGTGAGTGAAAAATATTTGATAATCTTGTTATCCTCTTCTGTAATTTTGCTTATTAATTATGTTGTTAGTTGAATTTTGGCTTTTAAATACATTAGAATGATATTTCTATGTCTGATTATTGTTTTAATTTGCTATGTATCATATGTGTAGTATCACCATTGATATTTGAAGTTGTCTGATTGTAAATGTAGGTACTTTGTTAGGAGGATTTACTGAATGATCGTGACTTTAGGTTTTGAGAAAATTAGTTAATGTAGGTTTAATACGAGACATGTAGTGGTATGGATGTGTGTGTTTACATGGAAGACCAAGATGTATTCATAGTTTCTTTGAGTTCTACCTTTACATCTTCGGTCTCGTCTTGAATGGTAAAACATGATTGTTCTAGTATGCACATATATTTGTAAATTCGGCCTCCAAAAGGATTTTAGTGTACAATTGGCTAAGATTTTAATGTTCTTGTCGTAATGTGGCTAAGTATCACCAAAGGATATTTCTATGTCCTGGGATTGTTAATCGACCTCAGATCATATGTGTAGTATCACTTATGATATTTGTAGTATCACTTATGATATTTTGTTTATTTTGATAGGTTTTGATGTTTTCTGGTTAAACACTATTTATATGTCATGTATAGTACCATTTGTGATATTTCATTGTTATTGTTTTATAATCATACTATTTATTTTTTTTTATTTTTTTTAAGTTGTGAGGATACCCTTTTTACTGTGTGTTTACCTTTGTTTACAGCTTCTAATAGTGTGAAAACACCTAAGTCATTTAATGATCATGAGTTTAATGACACTCCTGGGAGGATAAGTTTTTTGGGTTCCTAGAGTTTCTGATAGTGCGCTACCAGTATTCTCTAGGGCAATCACCGGGGCGTGTGACCCGAGACGGCATGCTCGGAGAAGGTGTTCCTGGAGACGGCTCCGTTGAAGGTGAATCTGCTGCAATCAAAGTCTGATTTTACCTTCCTTTTTTTAATTTCTTTTGTTTGATGTATCACTTGTAATTTATAGCTTTTCAATATTTAAAAAAAAAACTTATGCTCAATAGTTTGGAATATGAGGATTTTTGTGATTCATACACTTTTGTATCTGGTATCACATATGATATTCTGTTAAAAATATTGCAACACTTGGTTTTGATTTTGATAGTTATATCACTTGTGATATTCTGTTATATTTAATGCAACACTTTCTTTGATTTTTAGAATATGTCAAGTTTTTTATTTTGGTAGTTTTGTTTATTGTTTTTATACATATTTGGTATATGTACTATGCAGTGTTATATATCTTGTGATATTAAACATTTTATTGTAACACAAAATGCTAAGAGTAATATCGCATGTGATAAAAGAATAAAATGTTACATTAATACTTTTCCATAAAAATGATCTGTTGGGAATAATAATACTAACAGTTACCACTGATAGTCTTGTGGAAGACACTGCTAAAGATTACACCAGTGTTGTAAATATCGCCACGTCCCTCTATTGGTCTAATCCACCAAGTGCCATATCGGCCTTGGCGCGATATATCGATGATATAACTGAGACCCTAAATTATAAAGAAATTAATTTTTTTATAGGTATTTATATATTTTATATACATATTTATAAATATTTATTAGTTTTATTGTTATATTTAATATTTTTAATTATATATTTTATATAAATATTACAAATTTTACATTGTATATGCATTTAGTTATGTATTTCCCACTCTTAACCGATATTTGACCGATATTCCGATATTTGACCGATATTTGACCGATATTTGACCGATATTTAACCGATATTTAACCGATATTTACAAGATATGCCCGATATAACCGATATTGACCGATATTGACCGATATTTGACCGATATTTGACCGATATTGACCAACCGATAAATTTGACCGATAAGTGAAATATCATATCGGTGGACCGCCGATAAGCGATATATCACTGATATATCGGCCGCCAAGACCGATATTTACAACACTGGATTACACTAGCAGTGGAAACTCATTACCACTACTAATATATTATTACCACTGCTGTTAGGATAATTGTTATGTATTCATATAGTGATAAGTATAGAAAAGATCTTGTGTATATTCTATAATGTTAGGTTTATACTTATCTTGTAAAGGACTCCTTGTGCTATAAAAGGAGATCATAGGTCATTGCTTTGTATACGTATCATTCATATAAGCTTCAAGGTGTAACCCCAGTGATAAGCAAGATCACTCGTATTATTTCTTAATAATATTGAAGCTTAGTGTTAAACTGTTCTCACTTACATTACATCATACAATCCGTCTTCTAAGTATTACTAATTATATTCCGCGTGCTTATTAATATAACTCAAAATATCACTAACACAAGGTGTGTGTTTAGATCCATCAAGTGGTATCAGAGCGAAGGGTCTGATATTTTGATTTAGAAGATCCAAGGAATAAGCTTAACATACTCACTCAGATCAATGGAGATGGAAAAACAACCCAACTGCCCTAGAAGCTCCTAAGCTCAAACTTAATGAGTTTGAGATGTGGAGGATACTGATTGAGCAATACTTTCTCATACAGGACTATGCTGTGATGATGATTTTGCAATACTTTCTCATAAACCAGGATACAAATGTTACAGTCTGTTGACAGTGATGACTCTGATGATGACTGTGATGATGATTTTGCCACTGCTGGTTCTACAGTTTCCACTGGTAATGCTAGTGTTATCACTGCAGGTTCAAAGAAGAAGGTTGCTGGTATTGGAGATCCTACCTTTTATGCTTTTATCTCCACTCAAGTTAATGGCTCTATATTAACTCATGAAGACATAGAGCAAATTGATGAAGATGACTTGGAGGAGATGGACATAAAATGGCAAATAGCTCTTCTTAGCATGAGGGCTACGAAATTCTACAAGAAGACTGGCAAGCCTATTCACATCAATGGTAGTGAAACTGCAGGGTTTGATAAGAAGAAAGTAGAGTGTTTCAATTGTCACAAGTTGGGACATTTTGCTAGAGAATGTAGAAGACCAAGGAACCAAGACAAAAGGTCTACTTGGTACAAGCAAAAGAAAGAACCAACTGTGGAAGAACCAAAGGAAATGTTGGCTATTAATGGTGTGAGCTATGATTGGAGTTTCACTACCGATGATCAAGAGGAACAACCTTCGATGTCGCTTTTATGGCTACGTAACATGCTCTCATGGTTTTCTCGACTCAGGTACAAAACTTTGAAATTTGTTCTAAATCATGTAGGGCATCTAGAGAATGTGAAAGACTTAGTGAATTATTTGACAATGAAAGAACAGAGTTACATGCTGCTAATTATACTTTGTCAAACCTTTGAAGAGGCATAGCTATCTTAGAGAAACAATTAGAGCATTATAGAGATAATGAGTCAAAATATAATGATGATATGATTATTCTTAGAAGAGAATTAGATCATAAGACTGCAGTGAATGAGGCACTAAAAGAAGAGTACGAAAAACTTAAAAAGATAAATGAAAATGTCAATTTAACTGTAGACACCTGTTATTATCAGTCTAAGTCAATTGATAAAATTTGGAATGCTCAAATCACTAGTAAAGTTAAGTCTAGTATGGGATACAATATTGTTCCTCCACCACTGAGGGGTGTTCCATCACCTCCAGGCATAGATTTAGTTCATACATGCCTAGAAGAGTTTCAAGAACTTGAACGTGAATATGGTCCTCTAAAGAACACATTTGTGAAAACCGAGGAACAAAGTTAAGCATGAAACTGATGTTTTGAAAGTGCAAGTGACTCCATCTTGTAGATGAGAATGTTAAAAAGAATGTAGAAGCTTCTATCCCAAAAGTTGTTAATACTATTACAAAGGAACCTAGGAAGCAAGCTAATAAACCTAGACCAACTATAAGGTATGCTGATATGTATAGGAAAAAGTCATCAGCTCCTAGGGGTTACCAAAGGAGTTGGAATCATGTTAAATCTCAACAACTAGGTAGTGATTTTGTGATGTACAACAAAGCATGTTATATCTGTGGTAGCTTTTATCATCTACATGCTAATTGTGACTATCATTTTGGGAGAAGGGAAGTCCATGGGAATAAAAGGGTGGAGTCTAACAAGTTTCAAAATTATGTGCACCCTAATTCACACAACAAAATGATCCCAAGGGCAGTTCAACTAAGAAGTGGACTTAAAACTTTTGCCATCGCAAAAAGTTAACATTTGCCACCCTAAATTACCTGTTACAAGTGCAAAATCCAAAACAACTTTTGCAAAATCTGCACAAACAGGGAAAAGGTCTTTTCAAACTAAAAGGGTTCAAAATAACCAACAGTGGGCACCTAAATCTAAACCAGCAGAACCACATTGCTCAACCAAAAGTTCCCGCAAGGGTTATAAACAAGACCAAGGGTAACATGGGAAATGTGAAGGCCTCAAAGACGTTGGGAATGGAAACCTAAAGGAATTTCCACATCAACCAATCCCAATGGTGTATCAATGACCTTTGATAGATATAACTATATTGATACACGAGGCAGATCCAAGTCAATCATGGCTTGAGTCCCCAAAGGAAACTAACTCATTTCTTATATGCGCAGGAACATCCAAGGACAAAAGATCAGATCAAGGCTACACAGATAGTGGATGTTCAAGGCACATGACTCGCAACAAGTCCTATCTCTCGATTTTGAACATTATGATGGACAATATGTCGCCTTTGGAGGTGGAGTTAATGGTAAAGTTGCTAGTAAAGGGTCATCAAAACCGGTAACTTGGACTTTGAACTCGGTACTATGTAAAAGAGCTTAAGTATAATCTTTTTAGTGTGTCACAAATGTGTGACAAGAAAAACAATGTTCTTTTTAAAGATATGTGCTTTGTTCTCTCTAAGGATTTTAAGATTCCATGAAAGTCGATTCTTCTTAAGATTCCTAGAAAAGGCAACTTATATAGCTTTGATATGAACAACATTGTTGCTAAAGATGATTATGCTTGCTTTCTTGCAAAGGCCACAGTGGATGAATCCATGTTATGGCATAGAAGACTTGGTCATGTTAACTTCAAAACCATTAATAAGGTTGTCAAAGATGGTTTGGTAAGAGGCTTACCTTAGAAAAGATTTGAAAATGATCAAACCTGTGTGGCTTGTCTTAAAGGCAAACAACACAGAGCTTCTTGCAGGTCAAAGTTGGTTAAATCTATTGCTCACCCACTTCAAATGTTACATATGGACTTATTTGGTCCTACATCGTGAGCTGCTTAAATCTTAAGAAGTATTGTCTTGTTGTGACTGATGATTTTAGCGGGTTTACATGGGTTTTCTTTCTTAGGACTAAGGATGAAACAACTGCCATCCTTAAGATCTTTATCACAGAAGTTGGAAACCAATATGATATGAAAGTTAAAATCATTAGGTGTGACAATGGGACATAATTTAAGAATAGAGTTATGGATGATTTTTGCAGAGATAAAGGTATTAAAAGAGAATTTAGTGTTGCTATAACTCCTCAACAAAATGGTGTCATTGAGAGGAGTAAACAGGACCCTTATAGAGGTCGCTAGAACCATGTTGGCAGATTCAAAATTGCCAATCACTTTTGGGCGTAAGCAGCTACACCACTTGTTATGTACAAAACAGGGTTTTAGTAGTGAAAACAAAGAACAAGACACCTTATGAGTTATTTAGAGGTAGATCCCCTATCCTAGACTTCATGAGACCATTTGGATGTCATGTTACTATTCTCAATACCATAGATTATCGGGGAAAATTTGAAGAAAAAGCTGATGAAGGGTATTTTGTTGGGTATTGATTCGTCCCAAATGGTCAACCCAAATTAACCAGGTAAATGGTCAACAAGAGTCAAACAGCTTGAGAACGCAATGCAATTATCTAGGAGAGTTTAGTGTTTCCCCGGGTCGTTAAGTCCCAACGAGCTGTGCGATTGAATAGCTAAACGCGTAGTGATCGGGTAATATTGAACAGGAAAGGGGTTAATGATAATACTAGATGACAAAGGAAAAATCTGAGAAAATTCCTAAAAATACTTTAATATGACAAAAACTTAAGAAAAATATAAAAAACATATAAGTGCTTAATAATAAGCTGAAAAGAAAATTAAAAAACTAAATTATATTAAATAAACGCTATCACTATTTTTAAAGTTGGATTTTCTTGATTTTTCTTTTATAGATTTGAATTAAAAACTAATTTTAAACTTTTAAAACTATTCTAAAATACTAAAAATTATGAATTTAAAGAGGAAAATTGTGAAAATATTTTTCAAAAATCTAAGATAACTAAAGAGAATTTTCAAAACTAATTTTGTATTTTTCTAATTATTTTTCTATTTTCTACGATTTAAAAACTATTAAAACTAATTTAAATGTTAAAAAAAACAATTTAATCTAAGAAAAATAGGGAAAAATTATTTTTTCTCTTTTTATATTTTTATTAATCTAGGAAAAATGAAAAATTATTTTCCTGCTTTTTCTGAATTATTTGTATTAAAAGCTATTTAAAAAGTCCTAAAAATTGTTTTAAAATAGGAAAAATACTAAACAGTGATGAAAAATTATGAAAATTTCAGGAAAATTCTAAAATATTATTCTAAATCTATGAAAAATATAAAAGCTAGGGCTTATGTGTAAGATTATGAAGTCAGAGTGCAACCGTCCCTTAAATAAGCTCTAAATAATAAGCTAATAAGCTCTAGAATGCAATGTAAGCTACCTCTACTTAGATTAAGCTACAATTCAGTGAAAAGAACCTAAATCAACTAGTCTACACCTCTAGATAACCAGCTACAAGCTTATGAGTACAAATTCAAACAAGTGAATTCACCTGGTGCTTATTTCAAGCTTAAAAATAAGCTATCTAGCCTAGTTGGAACCCAAGACCAGATATCACAATCTCAAATGGACCTATCAAGGAGCTTATAAACCAAATATTAGCTCAAGACAAGCTCTCATGAGCTTGTTGAGAGCTCTCAAGACAACTGCAAGGGCACTCAGCTATCACCGACTGCAAGTGGCACTTTGGCTTAATTGACAAGCTGATTAGGAGCTTATAGAAAATTACTAAAATTCTACAAAAATCATATTTCAACTAAACACCAATTGAACTAGAAAATCCCAAAGTATCAATTATCTTAACTCAAAATTGAGTTCATGAAAAATCCACAAAGTTCCATGAAAAACTGTATTTTCAACTTTTGACTTTTTAGACAAGATTTGAGATTTGACTATAATGAATTTTAAGCTTGATTTGTGAACTGATTATGATGTTTTAGCCTAATTATTACTACTGCAAACTATATCTACTGTTTTTAACCTAATATGCAAAGATTTTGATCACTATTTCACACAGAAATGAAGATGAGAACTGATTAAAGGGGATTTTGACTAAAGTGAGTTGAAATGCAATTTTAATGAATGAAACTAACTAGTTATACCTATATTGACTAATGTCGTACTAATCTTCCAATAATAAAACCACTAACACAGATTAACTATAAGATCCAAACACTTCTTAATGAAACAATTCCACTAATTATCCTAGAAAATTCCTAACTACAGACAAAGCTGAATCTATCTAAGTTCTAGAGATCAAACAAAGAACTAACTAATGATCTACTTATGATTAACAAGCTACAAGAAATGATAAAACAAAAGTGCAAAGCACGATCGCTTATGAAGTTGAACTGAAATAGAACTCACATGTAGTCCAAATTTTATGTGCATTTTATAACATAACCAAACTACCCTATTTTAAACCAATTCCAATCCAAAACCAGCTCTGCATCAACCCCACTCCATTTCCATAATCTTAACCCAAAATTCCCCACGCTTGACTTTCATTGACCAGTACCCAATTTACTTGAACTTGAGTTATAAGCTTACCAAAGCTATCAAGAGTTTAAGTGCTTATTTGAATTAGAAATAAGCTAATTGAAGCTTGAATTTAAGAACATGTAAACCGATTTTATAACCGCAACATAAAAACATGAAACTTTGATAAGACCTTGAAAAAATACTTGAAAGTAAATTACAATGACTAAATGTCTTTAGTTCAATACAGAAAATCTAAGATCACAGCTTTTAGAAACTAATTAAGACAATTAAATTAAGAACGATTACATACAAGAAAATTAAAACTAAAACTACTACTCCCTCTCCTTTCTTCCCTATTTATCAACAAAAGTCTTCCACTTGCCACTCTGAGCATTTCCCATCAAGAATCTGAGCCATTGGATGATTGGAGCCCTTTTTAGCCGTTGATGAGCTTTTTGGCGCCAAAAAGATATAGCAACTGGGGGTGGATTGAGTGCACGGTAAGAGGAAGCATTAAATGCTTTTGGATGTTTGGTGAGGTGGAGTGATAAGGGTGGTGGTATGTGAGCTGGAAGAATGGCGATGTGAGTGTTGTAGAGAAGTTGGTGAGGAAGGTGAAGTGGAGGGAAAAAGTGTGGGCGGGGTTTGACTGGGTTTGACCGGATTTTATTAATAGGCAGGGGGTTCACAAACGGGGGTTCAAGGGTTGTTTTGGCAGGGGTTCAAGGTTGGTTTGGATTTGGTATTAATAACAAGGACCAAAGTTGCAATTCCACCAAACTTGAGGGACCAAATCTGTAATTTTCCAAAATTTATTATAGGGACCAATTATGACAAGTTTAATTTTCCCAAGGACCAAAAATAATCATTTTCAAATTAAAAATGTCCAGTGGGTAAATTCTCAATCTTTGAATCTTCAAGGACTAAAGTTGCCATTTTGCAAAACTGAACTTTATACGGCTAATTTTGACAACTTGAAAATCCCTGAGAGCCTTTTATGAAAAATTAACTTGTTTTGAATAACCAGGGACTAGATTTGACAATTTATGCATAAAATACAGTCTAAATATTTTTTCTGTCTTTTTAAGACTTTTCAAAGTGTTTTTGACATTTTTTGCAGTGCAGATGGAATAAAAATGATGAGTATTTAGACACTCATCAATCCCCCACACTAAACTATTGCTAGTCCCTAGAAATCTTTTGAGAAAACTTAATGGATTTGAATCTCTTTACCAAAAGCCATTACTTCTTGAGTAGCCAATTGTTTCAGTTCAAGTAAGAACCTTGGTACATCGATAACCAAATGATTTTGAGCAAACCACCAAATTTTCAACGGTTTTGATTTGTCTTTACCGTAAGCCGCTTGCTTCTCGACTAGCCAACTCTTAGATAAAATATCTTTGGTGATCTGATTACCAATTATGGTTTTCCAACTGCCTTTACCACAAGCCATAAACTTGCGGGCTAGCCAACTGTTCACTAATTAAAGATATGGTGAGCTGAACACCATACAATTTTGGGCAAATTGCAAGCCGTCAACGGATTTGAGATATCTTTACCAAGAGCCGCTTGCTCCTGGATTAGCCAATCCTTTTGTTTATTAGACATGGCGATCGATAACCGTAAGTGAGTAAGTGCAAAACACTTACTCCAAAAAATTTTGGCCAAAAATGGGGGAATTGGGTGGTATAATTACATGATAAAATTCGTGAGAATTCCCCCACACTAGAAATGAATATTGCCCTCAATATTCAAAGTACCGACGGTTATGCCGAAACTAAGAACGTAAAAGGGAAATACTACGGCCATTATTTGATTTTTTTTTTTTTTTTTGACAACTTATATACAACATGGGCAACTCCCCACACTAGGGTGGTAGAAAGTAGAAAGAATTCAGAAATATGGGTGAAAACCCATACGGTGTGCTACTGTTTTTGATTCCCGAGTCGCTAGCTTGACTCGATCCCCGCATTCATTGGTTCATGGGGAAATTTTGTAGATCCGGGACAACCACAGGTGGAATGTCCTCTCCAAAATTGATTTTGGAGTCATGAATCTTCTTTGTCTTTTCTTTGTAGATC
>OU343223.1:283382675-283477416 GCA_910596185.1 Chrysanthemum makinoi | reverse complement strand
AAAAGATTGCTCGCTTTGCATCACCTAGACATGCTTCATGACTAAAGGGTAGGATAAGACATGGGATATATATATATGGTGTAAAATGAAAAACAAGCAGGTAGTCTATATCTATAACTAAGTCATCACCACTTGCCGTCCGCCCAAAGTTCAAGCTTAGAAGTCTAGGCGGATCATAAGAAATGCAAGGTAGATGTGTCATTATAGGACGTCGTGATGGGCACACTACCTTTTCTTCTTCATTGGTATAACTCCACTCCAATCTTAGATCATGTCAGGGTGGCCTCCTCGATACTAAGCAATAAAGCTTGTCTTGTAACATAACAACACGCATTTTACAAAATCATAACTCAATCAATTTTTTTATTTTTTTATTATTTTTAAGGATCAAACATGATAACATAACATCCCCCACTTGAGATGAACAATGAAAATTGAGGTCTTCAATGATCTTCATAATTTTTGTGATGAAAGCATAGTTCCAAACCTTTCCACGGAACCTTGAACTTAGGCAAATGAAAACTTCCAATTACAAATAAAGACTCTGAGGTAGGGCTAAAGTGTAAGGGGTGTATGACGAAACAATATATTAGGGGTGACAAAATGAAAGGAATGGCTCAGAAGGGTGTATCTAGGGTATCTTGCACTAAAGGGGAGTGCAACAAAAGGGTTTCACATGGGGGTCGAAAATTCGAGGTGACTAATCGATGGACTCACAATGGTAGGCTGTTTGGGTGATAATCCTATATCACCTTCAAAATTGAAAAAGTCCAAATACATCGAGCTAACTCAACATACCTGCGTCTATGGTCTCGAGAAATGATGCAAAGGCCAAGTTCTAAAGTTTACAAGCTAAGGCACACTAATATTTGTGTGGATTTGGGGTAAAATATTGGAACGGATAAGGCTAATCACCATGTAATATCAAGGGTTGTATGTGTGCTCGCTAAGGTCTATCTAGTTAGGTTAAGAAACATGTCAAAATTTTAAAAATGGCATAATTTTTCAAAATAAACTAGAAAAAATGAGGGCGAAATAAAGTTCAAGAGATAATTCTACTCCCGTCTCCCCACTTGAATTGTACAAAGTCCCTTTTGTACTAGGCATTAAAATAAAGGTGAAATGTAGAATTAAGTGAGAACTTCCACTGAAAGCTCCAAAAAAGAAGGCCCACGAGAGGATGGGTGCCTTCGTTTAAGCGTCATGAACAAACTTCAATCTCTGAAATCACAATACCGACAAGCATAATTTTAAAAAGAAAAAATAAAATGAAAAACAAACCTAACTCGCTTTTCATAGGAATCACGGTTGCATTTAGCGAATGCAACAAGCCTGTTAAACCACTTGGTGTCCCAAGTGGACGAGTGAAGTCTCGTGAGGGTTTTACAGGGAACACACCCACAAAGTTCATTTAAAACTAATACAAGGTTAATGTGTTTTAAAATGAAAGAATTAAAGAGAGGTTAGTTATATGCGTAACTCCTATGAGAGAGTTACGCCGTAGCTAACACCTGGTATGAGCGTGAAGTGAATAGTTCTGCATAACCACTGAGATGGTATTACTGTAATTGGTAATGCGTCAAAGAATTCTTTGCAAAAATGATGATTACGGCGTAATCACCAAGATGAGTTACGCCATAACTCTTCCGGATCAGCAATTCGTGATAATTACTTCTTTGTCTCCTGCAAAAATGGTTAGAAAACACAAAACCCAACAGAAAGGAAATAAAAACAAAGAAAGGGATAATTCGGGTTGTCTCCCGAAAGAGCACTTTTCTTTATTACGAGTCTTTAAGTTAGACTGGTCTGCGGGGGCTCCTATGGGGTCTTTGAACTTGCCTACTTCCATCATTATTTGGTGTTCATTCATCCAATTATCAAGCCCTTTTTTTCTAGTAGAATTATTGAGCCCAAATGTTCCCAACTTATGTGAATGCCATTTATCACATGATTCTCCATGGTCATCATCTTTAATAATAATATCATCAGTAATGCTGATGTTTGATCTTGTTCGCCTACGATGTCGATATGGTTGCACCCATCTTTGCTTGATCAGTTCCATAATCAATTTCGAGCTTCCAAGCTTTAATTTGTACCAATCTTCCAATGCTAATTCAACATCATGTTTCTCTCCCTTATGAGGGTAAATCCATTCATTAGCTTTTCTTTCACATTTTTGAGGGCAGTAAATGGTGGCCATGCCGTCGCATTCCTTGGTTGACATCGAGTTGCAAAATGTTTGTTAGGACTCGAGTTTCCTCAATGCTTTGAACAACTTCATTCTGTTTGTGCTTACAATGATCAACACTTTCTTTACGATTATCAGTAATAGGCTTAGAGTGTAGAGTGGGGTTTAGTGATTGAACATTATTAGAAATTTTAGTATTTGGTTTTAAATGCTCATTCATACTAAAAGTTATTCGTTCCTTTTCCGTCCCAAGGAAATTTGTTTTCAAAAACCATAATTTAAGCTCTACAAGTAGCAGAAAGGTCTTCCAACAATCAAGTTGTAAGCCTCCCACTTTCCCATGTCAATAACTACAAAATCGGTGGGAAAGAAAAATTTTCCAATTTTCAAAAGCACATTGTTCACAATCCCCTCTGATGCTGCCTTAGAGGTCCGCCATTTCAATTATAATAGTTGTTTCTTTTAAATTGGTAAGTTTGATTTTTTCGAATAAAGTAGTTGAGATAAGGTTAACCCCAGCCCTTAAATCAGCTAATGCGGGAATCTTAATGGTACCAATAGTGCAAAAAAGAAAACTTTCGATGCTATGCACTTCTCGGGAAGTTGGCTTGGTAGGAACTCGTCGTCTTCACTTTATTATCCTCTCTTAGGTAGTTAATCCGGAGAGATCATTAGTGACGAGGATGTGCATTGCTCCTTTTCTTCCTCACACATAAATATGGCTGCGGGGAAGTGGCTTTAGCATTACTTGTTGCGAGGTTCTAAGCTAATTGCCCAATTTGTGTTTCGAGGTTCTTAATTGCAGTATCTTGGTTACGTAGGTTCATATTGGTGTCCTCCTTTACTTTGACCATCCATTCCTTGAGCCTATCTTCCTTTTTTGTTGATTCTTCAATGTGTCGGTGCATTATTTCTTCAAGGCTAGGTTTAGGAGGATTATTGTTGATTTTTGTGTAGAACCAGGGGGACTTTTCACGGTACCTAGGTCCGTAATTATTGTAGCTTTTGAAAGGGAATTCTTTTCCATAGTTCACTTCACTGATCCTTTTAACTTCTTCATTGGAGGAACATTCTTTAGAAGGACGAGCCCCATCTCGCTCCACTTGAATGGAATGCACATTTTCCTTGAGCTTCTTCATTTCTCTTCCAAGGCTTTCTAATTTGTTGTTTATTCTGCAAGGCCTTCAATATCATTATTTTTACTACGGTTGCTTCCTCCATTGTGCCATTTGTGAGAGTGGTCTGCCATTTTTTAAATAGTTTCCAAAGCCATGGTGGGTGTCATACTAGGTATTGGCCCTTGAGAATCAATCATTTGTCTTGAAGAGATGTTCAGTCCCTTGTAAAAGACGTTCACTTTTTGTTGTTTTTATGATCGAGTAGTAGGGCACTTGTATAGCAATTTGTTGTATCTTTCCCAAGCTTGGTATAATGTTTCATCACCCTCTTGCTTGAAGTTATGAATTTCTTCCATTTGCTTGGCCGTCTTTGATGGAGGACAATATCTCTGAATGAATTATTTTTTTAAGATAGGCCAAGTGTTGAGTCCTGCCGGTGTCGATCGACCCATATTTTTGCAGCTCCCGTAAGAGAAATATGGAATACTCGTAGCATAATAGCATCGTGTGAGACTCTGGGGATTTTGAATAGGCTGACAATGTATTTGACGTTGTCTACATGTTCATGGGCATCATCGGCGATGCTTCTAGAGAAGGGGTTTGCACGCAATTCCCTCATGAATTTAGGTTTGATTTCGAATTGAGCATCTTCTGCAATGGCTGGCCTTACAATCCTTGGCCCTTGTTTTTCTCTTGTTAATGCCAAATATTCCTCAAGAGTGAGGTCATCGATGTTAATGGCTTCCATGGTACCTGAAAACTTGAAATATGATCGTGAAAAAAGTTTAAAAATTAAATGAAAGACTTAATAGCAATCCTAATATAGCTCCCGGCGCCAAAAACTTGATGCAAGTTTTCTTGACCAGTCTTAATATTTATAGTGTCTCGCTATACCTATGGTCTACCCTAATGCACTAACGAGCAGCGGTGTACGGTAGTGTGTAGTGTAGTAAATGGTAAAGCGAGGTCGTCCAAAAGCTATGTCGTCGGATAATTACTAAGTCTAATTGTCACAGAATATAAATAGTTTGATAGGGTTTTAATTAATTAAACTACTAATGCAGAATATAAAAGCAAATAAATAGTAGAAGGGAAATCAATAGAGGAATAGTGGTGCTAACCTAGTTAATCCTCCTAACAAGTTATGCCTACGTCTACCTACTTCCAATTACTTCAGGTTGGGTCAAATTCGAGAGGACAGCATTTGGTCAATTCGCCCTAACCTATCAGCAAAGATGCCACCACAGGAGAAATCGGCGCAGTCATAAGTCCTGTTGTTCCTGGTCCCCTAAGCCGAGTCATTAAGTACCGCTGCATGCTAGATTCTAAATAGTGAGTGCCCGGCCGTTAGGAACTTAGACACTACACCCCAATTCTTAAGTTCATCCAAACGATAGGTGATCAGTTGGTCAAATCGCACAAGTAGAAAGGTCGTGGAGTTGGTCATATCTTTACCCTTCCCGTCTCAGTCCGCTCACCTAGGGTCAGTTGGTCATATCTCCTAGGAAATTGGCCTCTATCGCCATTCAAAACTACCGAACCAAGGGTGACTACCAAAGAACTATGCATACATACACTTAGAAATAATTGTACGCGAGTAAAGGTAAACACAAACAAAAAAATTAAGGAATCATAACTAGGCTAGCACCAAAGGGTGCTTAGCCGCTCATATTAATCATGCACATCAATTCAATATTCAAAGGTACGAAATACATGAATTGAAAGTAAAAGAAATATAAAATGCTAAAGTTTATCGTAATGGTGTGACTTCTCCCTTGGAA
The DNA here is from genome assembly GCA_910596185.1 of Chrysanthemum makinoi. Classification (NCBI taxonomy): domain Eukaryota; kingdom Viridiplantae; phylum Streptophyta; class Magnoliopsida; order Asterales; family Asteraceae; genus Chrysanthemum; species Chrysanthemum makinoi. The sequence continues at coordinate 283,472,329 of OU343223.1, read as the reverse complement.
ACAACTCCGTATGCTTCCCTAGACCTCCCTTGAGCTTTTTCCCATGTTCTCAGAGTGTTGTGTGTGGAATGGGATTATTTGAAATCTTTGGAATCCGTTGGGTTTTTTTCAGTGCAGTTCTGGCGTAACCCATAGAGGATTACGCCGTAACCTTCTATTTCTCCATAAATGCACTAGATCGCTGGTTACGGCGTAACCTAATAAGTGGTTATGCCGTAGTCTTCAATAAACTCGGTTACGTCGTAAGTGTTGCAGATTACGGCGTAGTATCGGGCGTGGAACCTCTTATGACCTAATGGAGTTACGTCGTAACCTTTGGAAGGAGTTACGCCGTAACCTCTTGATAAGTTGGACTTCGGGTCAGCATAATAGTTACAGTAATGTGAGAGATGAGTTTCACCGTAACTTCTTCCAAATAAGCATATTGTGATAAATCTTTAGTAATGTTTCCATTTTCGCGTCTCTTTAGCTCCAATGCTCGTAATTTACCTGAAAGTGTAAAACAATGGAAAACAAGCGTAAATCCATATAAATGATATAAATAACGAGCATTATCGGGGGAAATTGACACTTAATATTTAGGACTATTTGATGTTATCAATTGTTAATACAAATCAAAACCATAAACCCATCTTGACAAATTCTACCTAATTGGAATATTTATTTTCTAGGATCAATCATGCCTAAAGCTACCTAACAAGATCACCATGACACCGTTCGCTACCTTGCTAGATACTATCAGAAAGAAGGGCCTTCATAAACCAATCACAAAATCTTCAAAAATCTAGAAAAATGACTTATCCACGAAGGTCTTGTAGTTAAAGAATGTTTCCTTAAAAACACGCATTCACCAGTCTTTTCGGCAATCAACTTTGATTGTCACTTAGAAATTGATGAACAAATTTGTTCGGTCTTTATCTTTGAATTTTACAAGTGTGTTAGGATTGTTCGAAACAATGATAAAAGTATCTCAATCGCTTTCATTATAAACAACCAAAGCATTACCTTACCCCTCAACACATTCGCACAAATCCTTCGCATACCATGTGAAAGAAATTTTATGTATTTCCAAGATTTGTCAATAGCTACTCAATCTTAGCACTAGACCCCAAACCTATCTATCACACTCCTCTCGATGACCCCATAGTTGTTCGAGACACCATCTTCAAGAAAAGAGTCGACCAATCTCGTCTCAACCGCAACAAAGAACTAATCCATCGTGATCCCTTTCAAATGGAACTCTGGAGATAATTCCGTTTACAAAAAGTGGGAAGAAATTCTTAGAGAAAATGTCATTTGCTTGGTTGGGAACAAAGACCATCCCATTGCGTGTCTTGTCCAAATGATCTATTGTCTCATCCACCAAAGACCATTTAATCTTGCCTATTACATGGTTAAAAGAATGGTAGGTGTGTTCAAAGTCAACAACATGATACTTCCCTATGGTATGCTCCTAACACGACTCCGTGAGTATGTTAGTGCAATGCAACCTTCTCCTATTACCGATGATCACTTTCTTTCTAACCATGTTATGGTACCACTTACCAAACAACCTCCCAAACGGCTTATGATCAATGGGAAAAGGCCTCGTGCTCTCTCGGACTCTTCGGAGGAAGATGAAGAAGATGAAGTCGATCCCGTTTTTAACTTTCAAATCGACCCTATGACCTACTATGAACAACTTCCCACTCTTCCAAATGAGTCTCAAGAATTCAAGCAAACAAAGGGGATGATCAAATGCCTAACTCACTACCTCATGAATTCGGGAAAGAAGAAGTGAAGAGATTGACGAAAGAGACATTATGCTTGTCTTTATGGTTATTTTATGATTATTAAACAATGTATGCTCATGATTATGCAAGACTTACTTTGTTACTTTTATCCTAATGTTTGGTTGTTATCATAATTACTCACCTATAGGTTGTCGTTATGTGCTATATCTCTTGTACTCTTTCATTGATGTATGTCCCCAATAGATATATTTAGTTTTAGTACGCGATACCTAGTACAAAATTTTGCATGTTTTCGTGGAGCATTCGTCTCCAGGACGGATCCTTATTTTATAACTAGTTGGATCCTCAACGAAGGGATTCGTGGGATCTGGGTAGACAAAATTTTTTAAAACATCCTCACTTCAATCCAATCTTCCAAACCTTGTTAGACTAGTTAAACATGTTACTTTAGGATCACTTTAGTCCTCCTCAAACTCAGTTGGTCTCACATTCACTACTAACTAACTTAGGATCACTTTCAAGGTGTTTTTGATTTATCGTTTCATCAAAACTCACCACATCTCCGATCCAATGCTCACACATTGATTGTCTCATCTCAAAACACCTGGCTTGATATTTCTCTCAATTTTAGCAAATTGATTTTTTTCATCCTTACACCAAAATAGGCCAAAAACTAGTTTTTCATTTCTTATGATTTTTAGGGAATTTTCCAAATTTCTTTTATGTTACCCGATCCTTGGGATCATTTGACTCCACTTGCCACTCTCAAAATTCTTAGTGTCATCTTTGATCACCCATTGGTGCTCATAAAAACTCATTTCTTTCCATAAAAGACAATCATTAGCTACCATCACTCATTTCACTTGATCATTTAAGTCTCATATCATTTAAGACATTTGATAAGACTGAAAACACTCAAGATGTGTAGGTACTAGACCTTACAAAACATCATCTTCCTTCTCTTTTGGCTGAGAGGGATCCTAGGTTTGGCCTAGACGGATCCCTCATTTGAGGGAAGTGGAAACCGCTGCCAGACTAAGCTAAAACAATCATTTCAAGCTCTTCTTGTTAACTTAAACACTCCACCTTGTCTTAATTGACTTCCTAGATCAGTGCAACTCTGTAAAAGACTTTTGTGCATGAAAATCATTGCAATTTAAAGGATCTTAGTGGCTTAAGCTTTAAATTCACTAACTAACTCCTTCCCTTTATAAAACTCTTTTTGTTAGTACTTCCAAATAACCATTCACAACCTCATTTTTAGCAACTAAAAGCCCTTATTTCACTATCCATTTATCATTTCATCATGAGGAAAGCTCCTATTGCTAACTCATCTACCAAAGGACCTCCCAAAAAACTTGATCGGGTTGTTCACGAAATCTCTTCAACCGAATCATCACTCGTTAAAGCCCCAAACACTAGAACTTCCTCACAACTAACTTTACCAATAAAACCAATTCCCAAAAGAATTGTTCCCACAAAAATACCCTTGCCAAACACTACTATACCTCCTAAACCAAACACCCCTACTTCCACTAAACCATCTCCTCTAGTACCTAGAGCCATCTCTTTCACCACTCCACTCTCATCTCCACACCTCTACAACTTAGAGGACTTACCTTCTAGGCCATCTCACCCACCACCATTGCCAACATTTTTCTAAATTGAGAAAATAGCTCAACAACAAAACTTTGGTGTTGAAACAACACTAGCACCCGTATCCTTTTCTCCATCACCCTTAAATAGTCCATTTTGGATTATGAGGAATCAACAACAACCGTGTTAGTGCAAATATTACGATATTTAATCTATACATTCTCATTTGTTTTGTTGATGACAAACATGTAACTTGTAATACATAACGTAAAATGTATAAGTTACTTGTAGTTAGATCTTATCTCAACATACTCTCAACACCTCTCGAAGACTCAAGTCCTTGTATGCTACAACACAGGTTCGTACATGTTTGTTATGTTGCATTATGATCAAACCCCAAAAAAACCAATAAACAAGTTTAGTTAAATAGTTTATGTATAACAACTAGTGTTTACATATTGGGTAAATATATACATAACTAGTATGTATTATAATGGGTAATATAAATGGGTAGAAACTTAAGTATTTGACCCATTGACCAAATGCATTGAATGTAGTTGGGTAAAACCCAAAGTCCATGACCCATACCCATTGCATGACATCATGCATAAGTCATATATGGATAATATCCATGACCCATGGTATTGACCCATACCCATAAGACTAGATACATTGTACTCATTAGATACATTGTATCTAAAGGAATACCCATGGACCAACCCATAACCCATGACCCATGACCCAAAAACAATGGGCAAAATGGAGCGTCCTACGGATCCCTCAAAGTGCCCACGGATCCCTGGAATTACAGGATCCCGGGGATCCTTGGGGCTGTGGTTTTGGTCTTTTTGCCTATAAATAGCAAGCTTCTTCTTACCATTTCTTCACACCTTCACACATAGTTTCTCTCTACCAAATCTAGGATATTTAGATCATTAGGAAACATGTAAACCACCCTCATCTCATATGATCATAATGCTTATAACTCTCATTTGTTGTAAGCATACTCCCGAAGTGATCCTCCAAAGCAAGCTTAGAGATCTTGCTTCCTTACCTCTGATGATCTCCCATCACAAGATACAAGAACATGAAGATCTTATATAACAAGCTTGGGAAACTTGTCATCTTCATTCATAGAAGACTAACTACATCATGCTTTGGGTTCTTGATGTTTAGTCTAGGAGTTCATATCCATTAGACACATTGTCTTGGATATTGTCTAGTATCATATTCTTGTATCTGTGACTAGACTAGATGGTTTATGTGTTTGTGCCATAAAACACAAGGTTTATTATGTTGGGCCACAAAACATAACGGGTGTCATAGATGTGTCAAAGGCATTAGTGAAGAGTGCCGAAGATCCGTGTTGAAGGCATTAGTGAAAGGTGTGCTGAAGGATCGTGTAAATGGCATTAGTGAAGAATGCCTAGGTCGTATAATCGATGAGGTGCATCGTTATACATATAGTATTTGTTTAGATCCAAGGATGGTGATATCCTTGATGGTGTTGTAACAAGGAGTGGATCTCCTTGAGATTAGGTGTTGTGTTGTGATGGGTAGTAGTTCCTCCATAGTAATGGAACTAGGTGCTTAGCCTAGTACCTAATAAAGGGTAGGCGACATTGTGTAGGTGTGGTTCACCTAAGGTGAAAAAGAACCGGTGGTTAGCCTAGCACCGTATAAAGGGTAGGCGACGTTGAGATAGGTATGGTTCGCCTTGGTGTGAAAGAACTCGGTATTTAGCTTTGTGCGAAAAGGTGTAGCGGCGTTGTGAAGGCTTCTCCGCTATAAGGAGTTGGTGTAGTGATTCTGAACTCAGTAGGTTACTCGGGGAGTGGAGTAGGGCAAGGAAGGTGTCCTTGTAGCCGAGCCACTATAAATCCTCGTGTTGGTTTGTCTATCCTTTTACTTATCGCTTTACTCTTATTCTTGCATTACATTGTTTATTCTCTATGTGGTTAATGTCTATGTTTGTGACACATACTTTGTCTTTCATATAGTCACAAACTATATTTAACACTTTACATATTATGACACGCTTGATCAAGAAAAAGCAACCGGACTAATAATGGTGAAACTTGATTTTTAATGAACCATTAATCTTGCGGAATCTTATGTGATATTAAGGGGTTGGCCTTACATGCCGTAATACGTTAAATGCATCCTCGCGTCGAGATTAGCAAATGCAATGGTTTATACTATATTTGATACAAAAGTTTTAAGTTTGAAACGGCGTATTCACCCCTCTACGTTTTCTATAATTGGTATCAGAGCGGGTTGGCTCTAGTTTTTAAAACAAATGGTTTTCAAAACGAGTAAGGTCCTCGTATCAAATTTTTGATGAAGTCAAGCATAATATGAAAGGTGTTTTGTTGATCTTTTTCTCTTTGAAGTTTTGTTGTTAGATATCTTGTTAATCAAGCTTGAATAAAGGCAAAAATGGTTAATATAACTTCACTTAAAAGTCTACAAAGGTTAAACCTTTTCGATCGCGTGCATTTTTAAATCTGTTTGAATCCGCGGATCCCTCAGGTTACACTGGCCGGATCCCTCAAGCAAGGGATCCGTGGTACAGAAGACAGTTTTTGTCTGAATTTCAAAAATTCATAACTTTTTAACCGTAAGTCGTTAGAAGTCGTGCCACCTATCGTTTTAAAGGTATTTGAGTCTACTTTCATTTAAAAATGATTTCATAAACTGATTTAAAACAAAAATTTATAGAATCATTGATTTATAATAGAAAGTCATTTTTCGGTCTTAACTTTTGCACAAACTTTTGATCTAATTGGAGATGGATGTTTTCATCTTTGAATAACAATGTGTCCTCTTTTGAAATTAAGGTTTTGATCATATTTATAAATATAAAAGAAACTAATCAAGCTTGGTATACATGTTTTTATTTAACACAAAGCGATGAAAAGAACTTTCGTATGCTATGCTAAATGATAAATTGTCTTCTTTGTATTACTTGATTATTTACTTATCTCAAATAGCTTTTGTGCTTGTTTGATTGAATAACATATGTGGATTCCTTACCTTGCTATTCATTCTCTTGCTTGTCGAGTTAGTAATATTCTACTAATCAATGTGCTATTTAAAGGAGTGTTTGGGATAACATCTAGTTGTGTCGAAAATGTTAGTTTAAATACTTAGATAAGTCATATAAGTTGAAAAATGTTTAAAACATGTAATACACTAAATGGCTTTTTGATTGAGTTGTCATGTGTGCAACATAAATGTTTTATGTGCTTATATGATTTCTTGATTTCATATTTTCTTGTATCGTTTTCTAAAACAACAAGAATGTACATCGGATCATAACCTACACTTGTGTTGATGATGTGCTCTCCCATTTTTTCTTTGCATGATCGCTCTCCAAGCTTCATAGTAGGATTGACAACTTGATTATTTCATCCGATATACTCAAGTAAATTATTTTGTAAACGCAAATATAATTGTTCATATCCGAAAGTCCAAACTCAAGCTTTCCAACAACATATGTTGAACTAGCTCATCCAACTATCTTTTTTTTCACCCTATGGACAACTTTTAATTTTTTGACACCTTCGTCACCTTAGTTGTTTAAAGTATAATATTAATAAAAATGAAGCAAAGTATCATCATTGTTACTCTTCGATAGGCCATTATAGGAATATAAATTTTCCTAACTTGAGAATGAATACTAGAGAATTTATTGCACTAGAAACTCAATTTGACCTAACGGTTTAATTGCTTCCTTGATAGAAGTTGGGTATGTGGAATCGCCAGTAAAAATGGTCGTGTTTAGCGTGAGCAGCTAATAATAGTCTCATATTCATTCTCTCACTTGAGAAATTTATACTCCTATGTTTTCCTAAAAGTTTAAATGGAAATGGAAATTGCATTGTCTTAGGATTACTAATCAAACAAGTTGTAAAATTAATTTTTCCTTTAGCGAATCACAACCACTTGCCTCATCAAGCGATTATCTTGCTTTGATCGAGAAGAGCTACATGACTTCATGGACGAAGCTCATTGTATGTTAACCACCATCCGTAATGACTATATTGTCCTAAACTAGCACCTCACAACTCTTTTGTCTTGAACACCATCATGTGCTCTTTTCTTTCTAGACACATACCTTTCATATCATTGTTGTGTGCAAATGATTTACTAATCTAGACCGTAAATCTGTTTTGGGCTTCTTGAAAAGTGCTTGTTAAGTTTGCTAAACCTTTGTGGTATTTGTGAGCTCGATCTCATTTGATTGCCTATATGTGATCTCTACATGCTCTCCTTGATTTTCTTAACGTGTATACATGTATACTTGCTGTAGAAATCATTAGTTTCATAATTCGAAACATAGAGAAAAATTCTGCAACTATTCTGTTAAGAATATCTGTCTCTGACGCCGGATCCCTTAGATGTAACTAGACGGATCCCTCAAGTGAAGGATCCATGGGATCCGGGTGGACAGAAGTTCCTTTTTAGCCTCCTTGCATGAATCCAACATTCTAGACCTTATTGGACTAGTTAAACAGGCTACATTATGATCACTTAGACTTTCCTTAGGCTCAGTTGATCTCACATGGATGATTTAGGATCACATTCAAAGTATTTTTGATTTATCATTACTTCAAAACTCACAATCTTTTCGCTCCAATGTTTACACATTGTTCCTCTCATCTTAAAACACTTAGTTTGATATTTCTCTCAATTTTGGCAAATTGATTTTAGTCATCTTTACCTCAAAATAGGCCAAAAACTAGTTTTTAATTTCTTAAGATTTTTAAGGAATTTTCCAAATCTCTCTTAAGTTATCATCTGATCTCTAGGATCATTTAACACCACTTGACACTCTTAAATTTCTTAGTGTCATCTTTGATCATCCACTGGTGCTCATAAAGCCCTATTTCTTTCCATAAAAGGCAATCATTAGCTACCATCACTCATTGCTCTTGAACATTTAAGTACTCTTTCATTTAAGACAATTAGGAAGTAAAACTCAAGGAGGTATAGGCGTTAGACCTTACAAACATCATTTTTATTTTCTTTCCTAGGCTGGCGGGATCCCTAGGATTAGCCTAGAGACGATCCCTCATTGGAGGGAACCATGGGATCCGGGTGACAAGTTCATGTCAACTCTAGCTAAAACGATCATTTAAGTCCATCTTCATATAAGACACTTAATAGAATGAGTAACTTAGGATATGTAGGTGTTAGACCTTGCTAGAACCTAATCACCTCATTTTCACCTCATCTATTAGCCGGATCCCTAGACTTAAGCTAGCCGGATCCCTCTAGTGGGGGAACCGGAGGAACCGTGGAACAGTAGGAACTTTATCTCTTTAGATAATCATTTCAAATTTCCTTTTCCCACACAAGCACTTGTTCAATACTTAGGATTATCTGTCTCCTATATGTTTATAAATGAGTTGCATTTATATGAGTCTTTACGTGTTCTTCCTTTTTGTTTCATGATTTTATGTGTACAATTTATCCATTGGTATAAATGTTTTCCTTTTGTACTAACTCTTTTGGATTCTTGTAGGATGACAATAGTCGATTTCATCATCAAGTCAAGTTGTGCTCATTCGCACATTTTTTGTTATTTCTAATCTTGCATCATCCTAACCATCTTACTCTGCTTTTATCACTACTCACAAAGTCATCATGTCTACCACCTCTATTGAGTCATCAACCAAGTCAAAGATTCACCTTGATACCTTTCATCACCTCTACCACAATTTCCATACCTCTAATTCATAATGATGATTTCTATCATTATCAACGTGTCCAAAGGTCTAGTTCATGATCTACGTGATGAAGTATGTCTCATGTTCTACCACAACCACTACAATTCATGGTCGCTCAACCATCCTCCATAAACATCTATGTTGTCAAAAGCCAAGTGAATTTCGTAATGAAATGCGTCTCATCCCTAAGCATATTTTTCTTACCTTGAACAAACCTTACAACCTCTAAACCAACCATGATGATGCAAGTAGTAGGATCATTCTCTTTTTAACATTTTTTTTGTAGGTTCTTCTTGACGCCCTCGAGCTAGGGGGAGCTTCCGTCGAGCATTTATAAAGTGCATCATATGACTTACTCGTCAAAGGACGAATATAATTTTTCACTAACTTTTTGTTTTGTAGAATTTCAAAACACACTAGGAGAACTTGATGCTCTCAATAAAGGGGACTTTTTTCGTCAAAGCAAAAACATTGCAAATTTTGCACTAATTTCGTCTTAGCCTTCCTAAAATACTTGACGCCTCTAACAAGGGGGAGCATGCACACATTAATTCTTCAAAATTCTTTTGTGATTCAACAAAAGGGAGATTTCTTTCTCATCATATATTTTTCCTTTTTCTTAACACTAACCTTGATGTAGGTTAAGCCTCAAAAATTTGATCCATTGAGCCGTTGGCAATAAATGGTTATAATTCAAAGGATCTTTCTATTTTTTTTGTGTGATTCTCTAGGTTCCTCTTAAAGGCGAGATCACCACCTTTTGAAGACGTGCAAGCTCAAGGTCCTGAGTTGCTAAGCGTCATCATTAGTGTTTCGTGTTGAAGGTTTTGGCGTGATCTGCCAATTTGAGCAATAAGGTGTTTTCATTTTAACTTCACTAGGGATGATGCAAACTCGCCATTCTTGGGAGAAATTAAGTTTAAAGGACACACCCTTTTTGTTTCGACAAAGGGGAGAAGAGTAGTGAAAGAAGGTAATGTATAGGAAGTACGGACACAAGTAACTTTGACATTTTAACTATCTATTACGTTTACATATATTTTGTCATCATCAAAAAGGGGGAGATTGTTAGTGTAAATATTACGATACTTAATCTATACATTCTCATTTGTTTTGTTGATGACAAACATGTAACTTGTAATACATAACGTAAAATGTATAAGTTACTTGTAGTTAGATCTTGTCTCAACATACTCTCAACACCTCTCGAAGACTCAAGTCCTTGTATGCTACAACACAGGTTCGTACATGTTTGTTATGTTGCATTATGATCAAACCCCAACAAACCAATAAACATGTTTAGTTAAATATTTTATGTATAACAACTAGTGTTTACATATTGGGTAAATATATACATAACTAGTATGTATTATAATGGGTAATATAAATGAGTAAAAACTTAAGTATTTGACCAATTGACCAAATGCATTGAATGTAGTTGGGTAAAACCCAAAGTCCATGACCCATACCCATTGCATGACATCATGCATAAGTCATAGATGGATAATATCCATGACCCATGCTATTGACCCATACCCATAAGACTAGATACATTGTACTCATTAGATACATTGTATCTAAAGGAATACCCATGGACCAACCCATAACCCATGACCCATGACCCAAAAACAATGGGAAAAGGGAGCCTACGGGTCCCTCAAAGTGCCCACGGATCCCTAGAATTACAAGGGCCGGATCCCTCCAGAAGGGATCCTTGGGGCAGAACATGGTTTTGGTCTTTTTGCCTATAAATAGCAAGCCACTTCTTACCATTTCTTCACACCTTCACACATAGTTTCTCTCCACCAAATCTAGGATATTTAGATCATTAGGAAACATGTAAACCACCCTCATCTCATATGATCATAATGCTTATAACTCTCATTTGTTGTAAGCATACTCCCGAAGTGATCCTCCAAAGCAAGCTTAGAGATCTTGCTTCCTTACTTACTGAAGTGATCACCCATCACAAGATACAAGCACATGAAGATCTTATATAACAAGCTTGGGAAACTTGTCAACTTCATTTGTAGTAGACTAACTACATCATGCTTTGGGTTCTTGATGTTTAGTCTAGGAGTTCATATCCATTAGACACATTGTCTTGGATATTGTCTAGTATCATATTCTTGTATCTATGACTAGACTAGATGGTTTATGTGTTTGTGCCATAAAACACAAGGTTTGTTATGTTGGGCCACAAAACATAACGGGTGTCATAGATGTGTCAAAGGCATTAGTGAAGAGTGCCGAAGATCCGTGTTGAAGGCATTAGTGAAAGGTGCTGAAGGATCGTGTAAATGGCATTAGTGAAGAATGCCTAGGTCGTATAATCGATGAGGTGCATCATTATACATATAGTATTTGTTTAGATCCAAGGATGGTGATATCCTTGATGGTGTTGTAACAAGGAGTGGATCTCCTTGAGATTAGGTGTTGTGTTGTGATGGGTAGTAGTTCCTCCATAGTAATGGAACTAGGTGCTTAGCCTAGTACCTAATAAAGGTTAGGCGACATTGTGTAGGTGTGGTTCACCTTGGAGTGAAAGAACCTGGTGGTTAGCCTAGCACCGTATAAAGAGTAGGCGACGTTGTGATAGGTATGGTTCGCCTTGGTGTGAAAGAACTCGGTATTTAAGTTTGTACCGGAAAAAGGTGTAAGCGACGTTGTGAAGGCTTCTCCGCCATAAGGAGTTGGTGTTGTGATTCGAACTCTCGTAGGTGACTCGGGGAATGGAGTAGGGCAAGGAAGGTGTCCTTGTAGCTGAACCACTATAAATCCTCGTGTTGGTTTGTCTATCCTTTTACTTATCGCTTTACTCTTATTCTTGCATTACATTGTTTATTCTCTATGTGGTTGATGTCTATGTTTGTGACACATACTTGGTCTTTCATATAGTCACAAACTATATTTAACACTTTACATATTATGCACGCTTGATCAAAGGCAACCGGACTAATAATGGTGAAACTTGACTTACAATGAACCATTAATCTTGCGGAATCTTATGTGATATTAAGGGGTTGGCCTTACATGCCGTAATGCGTTAAATGCATCATCGCATCGAGATTAGCAAATGCAATGGTTTATACTATATTTGATACAAAAGTTTTAAGTTTGAAACGAAACGTATTCACCCCCTCTACGTTTTCACAAACCGGATCACATAGAAGTAGATACCTCTCTACCATCATCGTCTACACATATTCCACCACCTTCACCCTTAGTTGAACCATCTCCAACTTCATCAAACATGCCTCCACAAGTCCCTCCTTCTTTTGTGGAACCTTCATCCAACCTTCCATCTCAAAACCACCTCCATTCTACCACCACCATGAAATTTTAGTCAACATGTTATGTACATGATTGACAATCTACGTTCATGTTTTATCACCTTCTTGAACGTTTCAAAGAGGTCAACAAACCTAAACATCCTTAAGCTTAGGAATTCAAGTGGTGTTCAAGTCTTGAGCATAATTTAGCTTGGTTAGGAATCATAATTCATGTTCGGATCATTTTCTTAGTTTTAGAGTTATGTACATCATTTCTCTCGTTTAATTGAATGATATTACATGTTGTATGCTATTTGTTTATAAAAACATGTTTAGTACCTTAATACATAACTCTTGTTGATGTTAACATTACATTTTACATCCATATTGTTGTCATAAGATTTCAGGTAGACGGATCCCTACGTTTTGCCTAAACGGATCCCTCAAAAGGAGAAATCGTGGGATCTTGCCTTGAAGCACCTTTATTACTGATTTGAGTCTCATTTGCAGGAAATTATGCATCATATACTTGCTTTCTAACTTTTGTTTTGTAGATTTTCAAAATACACATGAAGACTATGACACCCTCAACAAGGGGGAGCTTTTCGTCAAAGCAAAACTATTGAAAAAAGCTTGCAAATACTTTCACTTAGGATTTTGTTATTACTTGACACCCTCACAAAGGGGATCACTCATCAAGGGGGAGCATTTTCGTCAAAAGATGAAACCATTTGCAAACATAATTGCAAAACCCTCGCTTAGTCTTCCTAATTACTTACCGCCCTCAACAAAGGGAAGCACCCATTAAGGGGGAGCTAAGACGAGAATTCTTCTCTTCTCTTACTCTCTATTTTTTATATTATTACTTTTCACACGTTTTTCTCAAAACAATGTGTTAGTTTCTTTTCGGCTCTTTTGTTTTCCGACAAAAGGGGAGAAGAGAGTAAAACTCAATTCAAACTTTTCACAGTTTTTCGTTTAAAATAATCTTACGTTTTGTCATCAAGAAAAATGGGGAGATTGTTAATACAAATAATCCGTAAAAACATTTATTTATATTTTACGATCTTTTAATGTTTTGTCAATAACAAACTCATTTTAACGAAACAAATAAAATACGTAAATAGATTGAGCCAATAGTTTACTAACACACTTACATTGTCATATTAAACACTAAACAAGTAATATTGTTTGCATCTTGTAGAAATGCATATGTATAACAACTAGCAACTAGTGTTTACATAATATGGAAATGTACACACACACACACACACATATATATATATATATATATATATATATATATATATATATATATATATATATATATATATAGTGTTGTATTACATGCTATATTAGATCTGATACTACTACCAATTTAAATCATTATGAACCATTAGATTGATTTATCAATGGCTATGATGAATTGTGCTATTAATGTAAATTAATTAAAAGATTAAGGCAATGCTTGTAAATCTAAAAGGATAATTTAGGTATTTTGCATTATCCCTAAAAAAGTGCTAAAACCTCTCACTTTCCATCTTCTCTCTAAACCTAGAAACTCACCCAAAAAAAACCAATTGATGTATCTGGATCCATTATACGGCCACAAAAAGAAAAGAAAATACACAAATTATTGCCGACCGGCGACGACCACCACTACCACCCATCACATGGGACACCCGTCACACCGACGGAACTCCCACCACCATTCACACCATATATCACAGAAAGTTTCTCCAAATGTTGCGTTTTTTAGTTTTATTTTATATCTACATATATTTCATGTTCGTCCGTTTTTTTTGTAGATCTGTATATTGTATTTATAGATCTAAGTTTTTTACTTGTTTTGTAACAAATTCTTTTAGCCTTTCTGGAATCTCCACCCATCATCGTTGCCACAATTTGCTCGCCAGAATCTCCACAGGTGTGTTGTATTTTTTGGTTTTGGATCTGAAAAAACTCGATCTAAATTTGTTTTTGGCTTAATATTGTTTCGATATGAATTTATTTGGCTTAAGATCTGAAAATGAAAGTTTATGTGTACATACATGTTGTTTAAAAAGATTACAATGATACTTTTTTTTGTTATTTGACTTGCACAAAGAGTTGTGGTATATCTGTATGAATCGCCTACTATGAAGTCGTACATCTTAAGTTAGAGGCTTTGATACAATGGTACATTGGTAGTTTTTGTTTTTACGATATATGGCATAATTTCTTTGAATGGTTGGTTCCTTAATTGTTGAGAACATCTTTAAGGCTTTGAGGTTTTTTTTTAAATGATTACTATCTCATTTGTTGGGTTGTGTGGTCTTGGTATGGAAAACTGTCTCTCAGATCATTATTTCTTTTTAATTTGAGCCAAGTTTACTTTGTCATGTTAAGTTGAGTGTTTAAGGTCTTTGTTTAAAGTCGAAACATGATGTGTTGAATTTATGAAATATCTTTGCTTGTTGAATGTGCTTGATGTGAACAAAAGAGAGTGTAAACTTGGTTTAAATTTGTAGATGGAAACTGTTGTATGTTGCATTTGAAATAATCATTTAAGAGGTTTAGCACCATTATTTTATTAAAAACTTTTTAAATCATGTTTGATATGTAACTAATTTGTGTAACTATATAAACATAAAAAAGGAGCAGGTTATGTTTTTCTTTCATATTCACTTGGGTTACGTTTTTTTTTTTTTTTTTTGCGTCTTATATCATGATTTCAGCTTTTATTTAAAAAATATTTGTCATCATTTATATATTTGTAGGTACTAACAATTTGATGTTTAATAGATAGATATTTATATATGACGTATAGAGGTTAAGATTTGGATCGATATCACGCCTCCTCATTGTCTTCACTATTGGTTTCATTTTGTTTAAACATATATGTTTTTTTTTACTAAGATATGTTATGTTTTGAGCGAATGATGGTTGGTACTATTATTTACCTGTGGTTAAATTGAAATTCAGTTTACCTTCAAAGCTTTCAAGGGATATTACACGTAGTTGAATAGATATAGTATATAATCATTTGTCAAAATGGTAAAAGGTAGATAGGATTAAAACACCTTCAAAGCATTATTTGTTATGCGGTTATAGAATAAAGAGTAAATTGCAAAAATCGTCCCTAAACTATGGCCAAATTGACGCGTTTAGTCCCAAAACTTTGGAAAGTGCAAATATCGTCCCTGTGGGGAAACTTTGGGCAGAAATCGTCCCTGGCCTAGATCAAATGACTAAAATACCCTTCTCTCTTTATTACTTTTCAGTTTTTTGCGCAAATGGTCCTGTGTTTCCCAAGATTTTGCAAATTTAGTCCTTTTTTTTTTTTTTTTTTTAATTAACTATTAGTATTAGTATTAATTTTTTCGTTTTAGATGTCGGATTTTTTACGTTTTTAGTCCGATTTTTTACGTTTTCGTTCAGATTTTTTAGTTTTGTCGATTTTTTATGTTTTTGTGTTCGTTTTTTTCGTTTTTGATGTCGGATTTTTACGTTTTCGTGTTAGTTTCGTTTTAATTGATTTTTTTACGTTTTCGTGGTTTTTTTACGTTTTCGTCCGATTTTTTACGTTTTAGTTCCAGTTTTTCGTTTTCGTCAGTTTTATCACGTTTTATTCCGGTTTTAGGTTTTCGTCGTTTTTACGTTTTCGTCTGTTCTTTTTACGTTTTTGTCTCTTTTTTTACGTTTTCGTCCGTTTTTTTTCGTTTTCGTTCTGTTCTTTTTACGTTTTGTCTCTTTTTTTACGTTTTCGTCCGTTTTTTCACGTTTTCTTCCGTTTTTAATGTTTTGTCTCTTTTTTACGTTTTCTTCCGATTTTTTCGTTTTTGTCTCTTTTTTCGTTTTCGTGTTCGTTTTTTTACGTTTTCGTCCGATTTTTTAAGTTTTCGTCCGATTTTTTACGTTTTCGTCCGATTTTTTAAGTTTTCGTCTGATTTTTTACGTTTTCGTCCGTTTTGTTTACGTTTTTATCGTTTTCAACGGTTTTTACGTTTTAGTCCGTTTTCGTTTTCGTCCGATTTTTTACGTTTTGTCTCTTTTTCGTTTTTCGTCCGTTTTGTTTTTTATGTTTTTGTCGTTTTCATCCGTTTTTTAAGTTTTCGTCCGATTTTTTACGTTTTCGTCCGATTTTTTACGTTTCGTCTGTTTTTCAACGTAAAAATTCAGCGAAAAAGTACTCGGGGCAACACTGACAACGTAAAATCGACAACGTAAAAAAACGGACAACGTAAAAAACGGACCAGCAAAAACGGATGCTGACAAAACATAAACAAAGCGGGGAAACGTCTCCGGACAACGTAAAAAGGCCAACGCGGACAGCGTAAGAGACAACGTAAAGAACAGAATTAAAAAGACAGCGTAAAGAAAAAAGCGTAAAAATCGGACGAAAACGCAGACGAAACTAATCTGACGAAATGTAAAAATCGGCAACGTAAATCGGATAACGTAAAAGGGAAACGTAAAACCGATGACGATGCGCGGATGACGTAAACGGGCGAAACGTAAAGACAAAAGCGTAAAAATCGGACAAAACTCCGGGAAACGCATCGCGAAAACTAAAAAATCGGCGGCATCGTAAAAAACGTACGGCGCGTTAAATGGAAAACGTATCGGCGACGTAAAACGGATAACGTATCTGACAACGTGCGGACAACGTAAAATCGGCAACGTAAAATCGGACGGCGTAAAACGGTTAGCGTAAAATTCGGACGAAAACGTAAAAATCGGACGAAATTAAAAGCGGACGAAAACTTAAAAAAGCGGACCAGCGTAAAAAAAATAATACTAATATTAATTGTTAATTAAAAAAAGGACTAATTTTGCAAAATCTTGCAAAACACAGGGACCATTTGTGCAAGAAACTAAAAAGTAATAAAGAGATAAGGGTATTTTAGTCATTTGATCTAGGCCGGGGACGATTTCTGCCCCAAAGTTTCAAGGGGCGATATTTGCACTTTCAAAGTTTTGGGGCCAAGCTTGATTTGCAATTGGGGTTGAATTCTAGGTTTAATTAATGTTAAATTCTTTGGCTTCACTCTTTATGTAAGGTATTTAGTAAGTGTGCATATATGTTAACATAAAATTAGAGAAAATGTGCATATGTGTTTTATAGTCGATATAAAATCAATGAAATGGTGTGCATTTGTGTTTTGAAGCTGAAATAAAATTAACTAAAGATGTATCCATATATATTTTAATTATGAATATGTTTTTGCTAGTTGTTTCTAATAAAATAAATAACAATTATTTTGTAGTTTCAGGCATTGAACATGTTTGATAAAAATGAAGACCATGACCAATATAAAGAATGAATTTGATGAGAAAGTGAATATCTTCTTCGAAGAGTGCGCGTATGTTCTTGGAAGAGTGCACACATGTTCTTGTTCTTGAATGACATGCACATGTATATTTAACAAGATACATTTTGTATTTAGATTGTATTTCATTTAATATCAAATTTTGTATATATGATTTTTATTTTTGTTTTGTTATAAATTTAGAGGTTACATATATATGTTTATTTTTTTGTTTATAAATTTCGAAGTTTAATGAAAATACACTAGAAATAAATGTGCAATTATCATTTTAAACAAAAACAAATTTGATTTCTAAACAATTTTACAAAAAGAATATGTAAATGTATACTATGAAAAAAAGAACACATATGCACCACAATTTTCTGAAAAACATGCATGCTAAAAAAACACCAAACTATAGGGAAAAAAAAACCAAAAATTGGGGGTTTTAAAAAACGTTTTTAATTAAAAAAAAATCAAAAAAAGTGAAAAAGTGTTTTACTATTATGCCATTTCCAATTAAATAAAAATGTTTATTAATACTAAATTTCTATTGGTCTAAATGAGTACTGTATCTAATATGGGTACTGCATATAGCAACGCCTATATATATATATATATATATATATATATATATATATATATATATATATATATATATATATATACATATATATATATATATACTTTGTATATATATTATATATACTTTGTATATATATTGTAATGGGTAAAATCTAAGTCCTTAACCCGTTGACTAGATATATTGAATATTGTTGGGTAAAACCCAAAGTCTATGACCCATACCCATGGAGCTTGATCCATAACCCATGACCCATTGCATGACATCATGCATTAAGTCATGTTGCGTATTATCCATGATTCATAACCCAAGACCCATGACCCAATGTCTAGATACATTGTATCTTGTTAGATATTCATAACCCATGGTTCATAACCCATAACCCATAACCCGGTTTGCAATCCAAAATCCGGACTTAAGTTGTCCCACCGGGATCCCTTGGATTGCACTAGCCGGATCCCTCTAGGGAGGGATCCGTGGGAACCGTGGAACTGTAGATAATTTTGCCTATAAATAGTGAGCCATTTCTCACTTGCAACTCACCCCTTTTACACATACTCACTCTTAGTATTGTAATATCTCTAACCTCATATCCAAAGGATCTTTCTATGTAGTTTTACGCTTGTGTAATTCTCTAGGTTCTTCTTAAATACGAGATCACCACCTCTTGAAGTCGAGCAAGCTCAAGTCCATAAGTTGTCAAGATTTTTCATCATCAAGACTACTGAAGTTATCTTGTTGATAGTTCTTTCCTCCCTCCTTAAAAGTGTTGTGTTGAAGGCATTAGTGAAAGGTGCCAAAGGGTCAAGTCGAAGGCGTGCCAAAGGGTCAAGTCGAAGGCATTAGTTAAAGGTGTCAAAGGGTCAAGTCGAAGGCATTAGTGAAAGGTGCCTAAGGGTCGTGTCGAAGGCATTAGTGAAAGGTTCCAAGGGAGTACATTCGATATGGTACATCCATGTACAAGATAGATAGTTTGGGTTAAAGGATATTGATATCCTTATGATGTTGTAATAAGAGTATGTCTCCTTTGGGGTAGTCGTGTATTAGTGTAGTGATGGGTAGTAGTTCCTCCTTTGTAATGGAACTCGGTATCTATCCTTGTACCGGATAAAGTGTAGGCGACGTTGTGATAGGTTTTGTTCTACCTCTGGAAGAACCGGTGTCTAGCTTGTACTGGATAAAGAGTAGGCGACGTTGTGAAGGCTTCTCCCAACATTAAAGAGCTTGTTGTGTAGTGCTTACGAACACTCGGGTGAACTCGGGGAGTGGAGTAAGGCAAGGAAGGTGTCCTTGTAGCCGAACCACTATAAATACTAGTGTCGTGGTTTTGTGCTCCTAACTATTTATCTTTGCATTACTTGTTTATATTCTTATCTATCATCTTCCAACACACACATTAAATAGATTGACATAAGTCGATCCAAATAGTTTAAAACGAAGTTTTAATCGGTTAAACTATTCAACCCCCCTTCTAGTTTTCACAGTTAACTTTTGAAATATTTCTTAAATGTCTAATTTTCCTGTATGTTATTTTTATTTCATTCTACAAGTATCCTATCCTTTAATTGTTTTATTTCGTTTTTATTTCTAACTTTGGAATTACATATGGTTGTGATTTTTTTTGTTCAGTTTGATGCTTTGATATGTTCTTTTGTTTTTCATTACAAGATTGGATTGGATTGGATGATGATAGTCTTTTGACGATTCTTGGACGAAGATTTAACCTTGTATCTTTTTTCTCCATCCATACTGAGCACGCTAGGGGTACTAGTTTCTTTGTTTCTTTTTAATTTTTCTTTTATCATATTTTGGTACTTTTAAGAACATTGGGGATAATGTTAAATTTAAGTGTAGGGAAGATAAAAAGGGACACCTTAGAAACTAGTCACACATTTGTTATTTGTTTTGTTATTTAGTAATTGTGTAATAAATTGAAAGAAATACAGAAATACTTGTAAACGTAATTTTAGCACCAAATTTAAAATTTTTAATGACATACGAGTGAAACTTTAGTCTTAATAAAGCGTCTCATGGATAGGAGTTATATAGCTAGCACAAAACCCTACCACTAAAAATAATTCAACCCTAAACATGTAAGGTTCGCCTTTAGATATTTAGGAAAAAGCATTTACCTTTAATGCTTAAGTGTACGGTAGTATATAGATTCTAGAACTTACTTTAGTGATGCATTCCGATATCACTAGTGAGATCGCATTCGTGTGATTAGGATTGACTAAATGATAAGAGGCATTAGGATAGCCCTTATTTTAAACTTGTTTATTATAATTACGTTGACTACATTGGTCAAGTAATTACCCACACCTATGCTATGTAATCATTTTTAGTACACGATACCCTAGTGAACCCTCTGAGCCTATCCTTTTTGCGGTTCTCGTGATATTTCGGTGGATTCCAAAATATTAATGAAAAGCATTGTTTACAATCCACCCCAAATGTTACGCCCAAATCGCCTTAGCCTTCCTTGTATGCACTCATTTTTAGTGCGTTATTTTGCAACATATATGTTAAACCCTTAGCTAATTGTTTAGTTGCTTGCATGGTTGCTAAGTCGAGTCATATCTTGTAAATACAGTTTTGGGACGATTGGGACTCATGGGTTTAGTACTATTGTTATGGAGTAATGGGGAAGAAATTAAAATTATTACCCTCATATGTACGTTAAAATCTAAATACTTCATGTATTTTGATCCTCGCAATTCGGGCCATTAGTTTATTTTTATGCAAAAATACAAGTGTAGGGATGTAGTTATAAATCCCATGTTATTTATGTCTAGCAGGGCAAAAGTGTATGCAAAACAAATATATATATATATATATATATATATATATATATATATATATATATATATATATATATATATAAATAAGAAAAGAAAAACAAACGGATGCCATCCTGCTTTTGTTTAAGTTAGATAATTAACTTGCCACCATAAATTTCCGATATCCCCAAAACCGTGTTTTCCTTACCCTTATACCTAACGTTACAACCCTTTAAAAATCCTCTTTGATAGTTTATCCTAGGTTCTTATGCCGCATTGTAGGTTTGATCCTTTATCAAGCCTATGATAATCTATGTGCACAGGTAGAGAGTGTTTATTTGTTCATTTCCATACATGTTATATCAGCTATACACCCGAGAGATGAGAGAATCCAAATACTATTTGTGAGATGCTAGTATAATAAAAGCATATTTTTTTGAGGATAAGCAAATCTCAAGTGTACGGATATTTGATGAGGTGTAATTTTATACATTTTAAAGGGTCATTTAGCCTTTAAATTCATACATATTCGATTTATTATCACCCTAAATCGTTCCTATATCATTTTAGGTACTTTCGGGGCGCAAATGATAGAAAATGGAACGATTATAGCTCGATTGAATAAGAAAACGAAGAAAACAACAACATCAAGAAATTAGCTGGAAATGAGTAGTGACGGCCCGCGTTACTAGGTGACACCGTCACTTGTTGTTAACGAATCAAGTTTTAGAATGTTCAAGTGGCAGGTCTCTGGAGACAACCTTGGTGACGCGTCATGACCAGAAACGAAGAGCGACGGTGTCATGATTCATAAGGTGCCGTTATAATAAAGGCGGCTAAAGTTCTCGGAACCCTAATGACGGCGAGCTAACGGTGTCACAAATTGCAAGTGACGCTGTTACAAGTGTAATCCTATATATGCTTTTAGTATGTTTTCATTTTAAAGTGTGGAAACTTAGTAGGAACCTTGTGTAAGATTGGAGGTTCGAATTTTGCAGCTTTTGTAAGGGTTCTTAGCCCTCATAGCTCCATATTTTATTGAAGATAAGTTATTGAATCTATAATCAGTATAATATGTGTATGTGTTGTGTGATTATTTGTTTGTCTTTTCTTTGATTTAACATGCTTGGCTAAATTAATCAGTGTTTGCTTATGAGTGTTTGAAACCTAGTTGTAGTATTTAATATTATTGCTTTTATTAGCGGTGTGTGCGTTAGGCATTAGAAACTAGATGTATCCCGCACACGGTTAGGCGTCCAGTGAAGCATGATTAGAATTAAGGATCCTCATGCAACCATAAGTTACGGTGGTAGAGATTATTCTTAATTATTTCTGTCGCGATTAATTATTGGGAAAGAGGCGGGTAACACTTGCCTAGATTGTCACATAGATAGCGGACTTTACCAACCCGCTGCCAAATTAGGGGAATACTTACACATTACACTAACGAGGGTGACATGGCAATAATTTAGAGAATTAAACTAGGGAGTAGTACATGATTAAGTGCACACGTTTTTTTACCTTTACGAGTGTCTACCAATTTACTTTTCCGCGTATTTAGTTTAGTTTAGTTTATTTAATTAATAGTTATAAGAAAACCATACTCTTCAAACTTCGAGCTTTTACCTTACTTTCTATAAAATATAAAAATACAAAAAATAATCATTCCTCAACCCTTAGACTTATTTCGTTATAAACTTGGATCCTACTTTAATATTCCTCTGGAGAACTTCTTGTGTCTTGCATATAATACACTAGAACTGTTAGGTACTCTGCCTAGGAGGATTGTAAAACTTCTTGTGTTTTGCATAATCCGAATTAGCTACCAACTGTGAATCTACAAATATGGATAGGTTCCGAATTTCCATGTCCTTTGCTATTCGAAGACGCTAAAGAGAGCTTTGTACTCTACCTCATTGTTAGCTGTCTTGAACTCAAACCGAAAGGCATAAGTGTATTCCTTACCATCCGGGTTGATCAGCATTAGCCCAACTCATGATCCGTCGGAGCTTGAGGCTACGTATGTATACAACTTCCATGTATCTTCGACCTTTGAGGGTTGCGTCTCCTTTGTAACTTTATCTTGACGTGGGCCAGAGGGTGTTTTAGCCAAGAAATTTGTTGATATTAAGTTTGTAGTGAAAAATAAAAAATTTGTTTGGTGAGATTAAAGAATGTGATGAATGTGTCATGAATGAAGATTTTTGGTTTGCAGACACGTGAGTGAAAAAAAAAATCGGATTAATTGTTGAAAATAGTTCAATTATTTTTATGCTACCATTCATAACAATTTAATATAATTTATGTGAACAGTGATTTTCTACAAATGTTATATAGTGTAATTGGAAATCAAGTAATCTTATTAAGTAAATTACATGGCTGGTTCCCAAACTATTAAAATTTCGGATTTAGTTTCAACTTCTCAAAAATCGCAAATTATTATGAAACTTTTGATTAATTACAATTTGGTCCTTTTTGGTAACACTCGATACTTTTTTTGTTAGCTGCAAGGGTCTTTTCGGCCTTTCATGTCCAAACGCCCCAAACAGTTGGTCCTGGACTTTCCAATTCTAAAATTTTAAAATCAAACCACTTCTCTTCTTCAACCTCCCACCCACCACCACCCTTTGTTCACCATCGCTCCTACCAAGCCGTCACCACCTCCACACCATTCCATATTTGTACAAATAATTTCTTTCTTATTTAGTTTTTGAAACCCAGTCATATGAAGAACCTACAAAACCCATTTTCTCATCATATTGACTTCCAATTTATTTCTTTAACCACATAAACAAAACACACACAAAACACTCTCATGTAAAACACACAGACATAACACAACAATACACACACATACACAAACCACTCTCATCTAACAAGTAACCAAACACTCTCATCTCTTCCACACACATCATCTACCACCATCCCTACCACCGCAACTCTCACCAACACATAAACACCATAACTACCAAACAGCTCCACCGCCAAATGTCACCACCACACGTCACCACCATCAAACCCCACGATCACAGGAGCCAAACCACCACTAAAACCACCGCTCCATCGCCCACACCTCCACCTAAGTCCCCACTACCACATATTCATGACCATCGAGAGGAACCACACTGACGAACCGCCAAGACCAATGACCATCAAAAGGGTTTTTTCAAGTTTTGAGGTATTTTTTCATGTTTTGAGGAACCACCTGGATGAACCGCCAAGACCAATGACCATCTATGAAAATTAATCAAATTTTATAGATCTGTATCTTTTTACGTTTTTTAATAGATCTGTATGTTGTTGTGTTAGTTGTGTGTTTTGAGATCAGAGTGTTTTGTGTGTGTTATGTTTATGTGGTGAAAGAAATAAAGTGAAAGTAAATATGACGAGAAAATGGGGGTTTGTGGGTTCTACATATGAATGGGTTAAAAAATTAGAAAAGAAAGAAATGATTTGTATATATATGGTATGACGTAGTGGTGGTGACAGCCTGGTAGGAGCGGTGGTGAATAGAGGGTAGTGGTGGGTGAGAGGTTGAAGAAGAGAGGTGGTTGGATTCTAAAATTTTAGAATAGGAAAGTTCAGGGACCAACGGTGTAATTGAGGTGTTTGGACATGAAAGGCGAGAAATAGGGAAAAACCGAACCCGGCGGGAAACCGAACTAATTGGGGCGAGGTGGGGAATGCTATCGGGTTATGGGGCGGTTTTGGGGCTTAAACGGGGGTTTTAATTGGGTTGGGGGGGGGGGGGAGAGCGGGGAATCCTCGTCCCCCCCCCCCCCCCACCCCGAATAATATACACATATACAAATATATCTATACCTACATAGTATTTTGTTAGTATTTACGTAAAAAAAATTACTTTAATATTATTAGTTTTTTTATCTTTGTAAAATTGCAAAACTGTGATTATAGAAACTTGTTTAGTGTCATATTTTTAAGTTTTATTTTTTTACGTAATTAATCATTATTTATGTATATTAATATTGTTGAAAACTTATAAGGCTTGTTTGTAAATTATTAATAAGTTTTTAATTCTTCAAGTTATTGCTAAACGTTTAAAATTAATAATAAATGTGAATTATGCGACTTTGGTCAAGAATTGCGCCAAAAATATACACCCCGATAAGATCCTCGATTAATAAGGGGCGGGTTTGGGGGAGCATCGTTGGGGGAGCATCATTTTTATTTTAAGAGTAAACTCCAAAATACATCCATGTGTTTTACACATTTTCACACCATACATCCCTCGCCGATAAGTTGCGACATATTCATCCCTCCGTTAATAAACGTTAACCACCATACATCTATGAGGACTAACGGTTAATTTTTTGCCCGTTATCTTCTAAATTGGATCTAACATGACGGAAATATTTTTTGGGTAAAGGTCAAAAGACCGGTAAATATATTACTCCAAAAACGTTTAAGTACAAAGGATATGAGTGGATCTCATCTCTCACCCGTTACATAGGGAAAAGCTTACATAACAAGATACTTCCTATTATCTAATCAAGAAAATAAACCACTTCTTAATAGATACCATTAGACATCTATGAAAACAAAATTACTTCCTACCAAGGCCTTGGAGAGTAGTACCATACATGTCATAATAAGCATCCAAGTTCCCTGAAGATCGTAGGCACGATGCATAGTTATCATAATCATAGTCATCATAATCATCTTCACAGTCATGACCACCACCAAATAGATTCATTGACTCATCAAAAGTGTTCACAACCTCCTCTTCATAACTGTCGAAATCAACAATCTCTCCCACCTTAGAGAATGGTTAACCCTTTAGAAGAAGAAGTAGCGGAGAAAAAGTATAACTAGATTTACTAACCGCGGCCTGCACCTTCTCTTTCACAATACTCACAAGCGGTTCTTGCGATAAATTACCAGTCTTTGGAATCCCATCAATCATAGCTTCCTTTTCATTGCCCGGATAATCAACCTTTTTAATAGGATGACCATCATCATCCACAAGGGTAGTTTTCCCATCAGTAATTAGCTTTTCAAGCTCCCCAATTTTCTCAACGATAGGAGTAGGAAAAAACTCCTTAGCTTCCATTGTATTTCCAGAGTCCAACTCTGCCTCATCCTTAGCCACGCCATCAGTATGAATGCCACATTCATCAATATCTATCATATTAAGGACTTCAAACGTATTTGATGTAACAAACGTATTTGATGTACTAGCTACGTTAGAGGCCTTCTTCTTTGTAGTATCCACACGCTTGGGTTCAGGAGGAGGCGCTTTAGGTTGATACCTAAACTTAGGACCCACGGGAGGTTTAATAAAACCATTACCCGGACCACTTTGGCTACCATTCTTCCCCTTGTTTTTGCGATTGACCGTCTGAAAACAATCACTACCCTTTGTTTAGGCTGACGAGGAGGAACAAATTTAGGGCATTATCAAAGTATGACCAAATAGCTTACAAGTGTCACATCGAGCGGTTTCCACTACTCAACCCGAACCTTTTCAATAGTAGACCCCGACCCAAACATGACGGAAATATTTGCAATGTTAGTTCTAAGGGATGTATAATTTCTATCGTTTGTTATAATTTTTATTTTTATTTATTACTTATTTTGTTTTATTTATTACTTTTATTTTTATTCATTTATTTATTTTACTTTTATTTATTTATTTTATTATTTATTTATTACTATTCTTATTCTTACTATTACTGGTATTATTAATATTGGTTTCTCAATAAAATCCAACACAAATATCATTTATCTTTATTTTCTTCAAACAATCGAAAACTAAAATTCAAATACCTCTTCACCTCATCTTCGTATTGTTCAACTTAAGTTTTCTATCAAATATCAATCACTTCATTTTGGAAAATAAGGTAGTTGATACTTGATAGAAGAATGAGGTTGAAAAATATGAAGATAGGGTGAGGAGGTGTTTGGATACTGGTTTTCTATCAAGTATCAACCATATTAAAAAATAAAGTGGTTGATACTTAATAGAAGAATGAAGTTTAAAAATTAAAAATAGGGTGAAGAAGTGTTTGAATTTGAGTTTTTCTATTATTAAGATCTTACTATCCTTGCTTCAAAAATAGAAAACCCAAATCCAAACACCTCCTCACCTTATCTTCATATTCTTCAACATTATTCTTTTATCATATTAAAACTTCATTTTGAATATTAAAACTTCATTTTGCTATAGCTAGAGGTGTGGGGGCCAGTTGGTTTCGGCTCCCATTAATTTCTTGTAAATCCTATGAGTTTTTAATAAAGTGATGTTTAAAAAATCTTGCAAATCATTTTGGTTTACTAATGAAGCGATAGTTTGATAATAATAATAATAATAATAATAATGGTTTACTAATGGAGACTTGCCACCCTGCCCTTTGCTTTTGGGGGCTTGGTTTATATCTGCAGTGTTGTTTTGAACTATGCTTTTTTGCTTGCGAGACTTCAATCTGCTAGTCTGCAGACTAAGCTTCTCCATAGTCTGGTATTGTGACTCACGGTCCCTCTTTTGATGCTCTATGTACTTTTAATACGAATATGGATATTGACCTTTGAGTAACCCTAGCGGTCGCTGCCCCAAACTTATGAAGAAATTGGCGGATATATATTTCGGGTTACCCAAACTGTTGAATCTACGTTCCATCTATCCCCTCGACATGTGGCGCTATGGAGCTCACTAAAGGAGGATCATACTTCAGATTGGCTTAGGGTGGCTCCTATATCTGAATTGGGACAAACTATGAACGCCAGGACTTATCGTTGTGTGCTGTGTTACCGACTGGGTGTTCCCCTTTTCCTTTGTTAGTCTGCAGTGCTCGGCATGTTCTTGGGTTTTTATTGGAGATATTTATGGGGATCATGCAGTTTCATGTGCGGGTATTGTTGGCATTAAACATCGGCATTGTATGCGTGATGTTCTTGTTTATATATGCTCTCGGTCCGGGATTTCTGTTCGTAAGGAGGTGGATATTGGGCTTCATGGAGATATGGACAGACCCTTGCGGCCGGTGATATATTGCTTTATTCTTTGGATGGCGGGTGTGATGTTTGTGTTGATCTTACGGTTCGTCTCCTTTGGCCTTGTCGGGGTTGCTTGATTTCGTGCCAGGCGTGCGGTTAGTGAGGTACCACGACGTGCGTGTCAAGTATGAGGCTAAATGCGCAGATATCGGATACGGGTTCCTCCCCTTTTTTCTTTTGGAGAACTTGAGAAAGAAGCGGTAAACTTACTAAAACGTATTAGACTTTTCTCCTTTACTCAAGACATTGGGGCTCGTGTTGCGGTTCATATTTTTAATCGTATTTAGTTTATTATTGCTAGAGGAGGGGCCCAGTTGATTTCGGCTTCCCACTAATTTCTTGTAAAATCCTTTGAGTTTTTAATAAAGTGATGTTTATAATATAATAATAATAATAATAATAATAATAATAATAATAATAATAATAATAATATAATGAGGGCAAGATGTTTGTGTCGACTGACCGGGTCGTCCCCTCAGCAACCGGTATGATTGATTTTATGCGGGTGGTGGGTGATGCAAAGCGTAAGCGCGTTAAATACGGAGCCAAATTTGCGGATATTGGATATGGGTTCATCCCTTTCTCATTCTCCTCTTTTGAGGAACTTGAAGATGATGCGGTGACTCTACTCAAACGGATCCGGAAGTTCTCTATAACTCAAGATGTTGGGGCGCGTGCTGCTACTCATATCTTCATAGGGATTAGCTTTGCTATTGCTAAAAGTGTGGGAGCCAGTTGTTTGAGGCTCCCACTAATTTCTTGTAATCCTATGGTTTTGTTTCTAATGAAAGTGTTGTTTTAAAATTAAAAATAAATAAATAAATAAATAAATAAATAAATAATAATAATAATAATAATAATAATAATAATAATAATAATAATAATAAAATAATAATAATAATAAAATATAAAAATTAACGGAATATAAAAAAAATAATAATAAAATAAAAATAAAAATTATAAATTATAAAATAAATAATAAATAAATAAATAACTAAACAAAAATAAAAATTATAATAAACGTTAGACATCATACATCTTTGGAGACTAATTGTGCAAATATTTCCTTTATGTATATCCAAGTTAAAAGATAACGGAAAAAAAATTGCACCGTTCGTCTTAATGGATGTATGATGGTTAATATATATATTAACGAAGAGATGTATATGTTTTAATTTGTCGGCATAAGATGTATAGTGTAAAAATAGGTAAATCATGTACTCCATCCGTCTCAAAATTATAGTCTTTGTTTGATTTTTTCGGTTTTTCATTTACAATTTTGACTTTAAGTATTTTTGTTTGTGTTATATAATACTTGATGCAAAATATATGAATGGATTGAAATTGAAAATGTATTTTTATTGATATAATTTTCATCAACTATTATATAAAAAAAATTAAAGTTTAAGTTAAAAAGAAAATCGTAAAAGTCAAACGAAAAATATAATTTTAAGCCGAATATAGTGTATTTATTTTAAAGTTTCCTCTTATTTTAATTAAAGCTGTATGAATAGTATTTATTACCCAAATAAAAGTCATAGGTCTATTGCTTAATTTATGTACCAGCCCGTGACAGATTATAGATTTATTGACACGTAGGTAGCCAAAGTTGATTTGGTAACACCATCTCTTTATTGTAACAAACATGTATAAATGGATACGAACAATTAATTAATGGTCCACAGCCGTTAATATATTTGTGTCGACACAACTATGCAAACCAAAATTTACAAAGTTACCCGGATTATATGGGCATGCATGCATCTAGAACCTCAACACTGTTTAGCTAGTACAAATCACGTTGGTTAGAATAACTAATGACTTTTTCCCCTGAAATCTTAACATTTTAAAAGCAATAATATGAAAAGCTAGGTCATGTCATGATGGGGTACTGATTGAGGTAAATCTTGTTTATAAATTAATAAACCCAGATACACCCGTAAAGGACAGGCTTTCACGATCGTAGCTTCTTATAATAAGCACGTAACCGAAGAAGAATATCGTTTGCACATATGACACGATTTACTGATAGATTAGTTTGTGCTATTGGCAATTCAATCTAGCTCAAATCTTATTCCAGACACCGACTTTGATTTAGACCATGATTCAAGCTTGATAATATTAAAACCTCAAACAGAAGATCTGTAGATCCGCACGTACGTCTTTTATCTTTAGATTGTAGAATCACAGCAAATATATGGTGCTTCGATAAGTGAAATATGATTAAAGTTTATGAGGGGTTGTGAGGTTGTCTGGAATGAATTTTTAGTTTATTTAATTCATTTAGCAAGCTCCATACTTGTCATTTATATATGTTCCTTGTCAACTAAGAACGACTTAGGATTTTAGAAAAGGTGTTACAAAATCTTTTAAAAAAAATTATTGCTTTGTTTTATCACAAGTACTAAATTTGAACTATGTAGAAGTTAAGGGCTAAATTGAATTAGCACAAAAATATTATCAAAGGTTGCACATATCGAAATAATATTTTAAAAAAAAAAAATGTTTCACGACACAAAATAAAATGTGACCCATGCTACACCTGGCTTCTAAGTGGGTCAGTCCCTATTGTCAACAACAATGAACAATCAAACTCGTGCACTGCAACGGTAGGATTTACGCTGTTTATAAGTTAAGAATTGTTATAACATCTCTTAAAAAAAAAAAAAAAAAAAACTTTAATAAGCTGAAATGACAATCGTTTGATAAGCATGATTCGTACTGCTGAACTCTTATCAATGTGTTGGCTGCTTTAGTCAGTATCGATCATAAGATAATAAGATATGTTGGTTGCTTGACATTAGCCCTTTTATAATACTTTTTAAGTTTAGTGATAAAATGTCAAATTGGTTAGTCTTTTTTGATTGCTAAATCTACATCATAGAAGTCAAACTATGGACTGACAGAGAGGGAAATGTATGAAATTTTTTATGAACTTTATGCCTTTACCAAGGTTACGGGAAATGGAAGCTTACGTTCGAAGATATTATTCCATCAACTGATTATGAGATTTGATTAAGTATTCAGAAACTTATAGCACAATTCAAGAACATTATCATCCACACCGGGAGATACAAATGCCAGTATCGAAGGTTTTCATGACACATAATATTTGAGTGGCAGAAATAGCAGCCATCATTAACAATGATATGGATTCTTTATGACCCGTTTAAGATGTGCCTTTTTCTCGATTAGCCCATATTGACTCGTTCTAAACATAAAATCTGGTAAAAAGACAAAAAGAAAGTTGACATAATAATGTCACTACCAGAATTTATTATGCAAGTAATAGACATATCACAAAAACATTACTTTAGCTATGGTTAGGTTTATAACAATTTTTAGTGATCACATTCTATTCATTCAAAGTGGCCCATACGGACCTGAACCATATGATTCAAATGTGAAAGTGCAATAAAGTGGAGTTGCGGGATACACTTTTAAAAATGTGAGAGGAAGAGGAGGTTTTTGCATTTAATCGGGGTCAAAGCTTTTAAAAGATATGTATCATTACAAAAGCAGTTGCATAGTACTAATATAAAGTTTTTTACAAATAAAAAGAGAACTTCAATAACATCATATCACAAATGTTAAAGCATATATAAAGTTTGATACATATTAAGCAGTTGTATTTTTATTTTGAGCTATTCGTATGATAAATGTCACATCACCTTCATGCCAACAACACAGACAAACATAGATTTACAACTTATCAATTTTGAACTTTTAAGCTTAGCACGTAAAAAGATTTACTATAACTCCACAATCTCCTTATAACTAATTGCCATAATCCATCAGATTTAAAAATGCTTATGCATGTACATTAGCAAAGGGCTAAATACATTTCATAAGAAACCTACCTACAAAAGAATGCAACAAACTAATTTCATTTGAAATTCTTTTTAAGAGTACGAGGAAAATGTTTATGAGGCATTCCTATATGTTCATTGCCATCTTAATCTGGAGACCATGAGAGGACCTTTATTTTTCAAGTTCTTTGGATTATATATAATAAAATGGAATTTGGTAGTACATGCATATACCTATGCTGAGATTCAAAATAACAAAGCATATGAATAAAAATATACATATCAATATGCACGAGTGCTAAGAAATTAAAACAAAATGGTTTTACATGCATAAGAAAAAGCCTTTCGAAACTACCATATAAATATGCATTTGATATTGTATGAAAGAAAGATAAACTAATTAATGATTGGTTAGTGATGGCTAGCAATTCATATTATAGATTTTTCATTTATTTAATTGGACTATAATTCAAGATATGCATTAATTAAGGGTAAGAATCAATTGTATTTGGATAACAAATATGAAAAACAAACTTCACATATAATAATACTTTTGATCGAGCAATATAACTGTTATTAATTGTTTTCTTTCCATACTTATACGTCTGTGTGAGGGAGGAATGTGCTCATATTGTGTAATATCATTCCGAGAAAAATCAAGGTATCAGGTAAAAAGATAAGTTTTAAAGCTTCATTTTGGGGTTCATATTTATTTTGACATTGATGTCGACGGTTCTAAGTTAATGCAGTGCGGCCGTTGCATCGCTTCGTGAACAATAAATAAGTATAATGACATAGTATTGTATTAAAACTCTAAAACACCATCAAATCTACGATTGATGGAGTTGTCACATACGCGATCGACACTAAAAACAATATCAAAACATGTATGTTTATGTATTTTAAAAGTCAAGTTTTAGTATAGTAAATTTAAAATTTTAAAATTTTTTGTATGTATTATGCTTACTCTTTTGTTTGGGTT
The DNA here is from genome assembly GCA_910596185.1 of Chrysanthemum makinoi. Lineage (NCBI taxonomy): Eukaryota > Viridiplantae > Streptophyta > Magnoliopsida > Asterales > Asteraceae > Chrysanthemum > Chrysanthemum makinoi. The sequence goes on along the minus strand of OU343223.1, from coordinate 283,439,534 downwards.
AATTACATAAGTCGTTTTTATGGTTCACATACTTTTTTACTTTTTGTCCTTAATCCATAAAAAGTACACTAGTCATCTGTATCCATTTCATGAACCGGTCCTTTAATGATCAAATATTAAAGTTACGTTTTGCGAACATTGAACGATTGCGCTTCGCCATGTGAGGGGCAAAATAGTCATTTAACCTACAGGGACGATTTTTGTAACTGACATTTAATTTTTATTTATTATTATTATTATTATTATTATTATTATTATTATTATTATTATTATTATTATTATTTTTATTATTATTATTATTATTATTATTATTATTTTAAACATCACTTTATTAAAGAAATAAAGTTTACAAAGAAAGAAATTATTATTATTATTATTATTATTATATTTTTTTTATTTTGTATTAATATAAAATTGTTGCAATAGATGGGAATTGAACTCATGTCTCTTCTCTATAGCACAAACAACGCCTCAACCACTATAGACTAAGCATCCAGTTAGCGTTAATATATCAACTCAATTTGGTTTTCTCTAGTTTTACTGGCCAGGTTTATAGCAAATAAACGGTTTAGCGTCGCGTCGACGATTCCCGAGAGTGAACCGGGCGGTTTTAGCTACATCGTGATAAGTCAACCTGCGATTAGCGACAATTGAAGCACATGGTCTAAAAAAAATTCACGTTACATAAATCGTCCAGTGGTTTAGTATGGATGTAAAAGGGCGAAAAACCCCTCACGTGCCAACACATGACCCGATTTAACGAAAGAAACTAATGCCGTTTAGTCAAAGGACCTCTCGGTGCAAAATGGACAACCACAAGCCAATTACCTTGTATTTTTGAGTTAAGAACAAAAGAAAAGTGTATGAAACCACAAGGACAATGTATGTAATTAACTCCTTTAGTTGATGTGCGATTCATACAAAGTAGTCTTTACAACCATTTACAGGCAATGTACTTGAAATTTGTAGTGTAGTATAGACAGATATTAAGATTGATCGTTCTCTAAGAGAATATAGTAGGTAGACTTCATAGAGTATGACCATGTATGATCTACAAGAATTATTTCTGCGCTTTTGTGTATTTTATAGAACCAAGTCCAAATATGAGGCTTTTTTGAAAGGAAAAGAAATTGAAAAACTAAATGGGAAAAAGCGTTGTGAAAACTTATAAATTGGAAAACGTATTTGTTACCTAAGGTGCACTACTCACTTTAATAACTAGCTCGTCTATTATTGAATATGTTCGCCACATAGCTGGTAGTTATAGAGGACATTTCTATTAATGTAGTGCCTTTGCTCAGACTCTACACCCACATAGCAATTAGCCTATTGCATTGGTCCATCTCTATAACTAATCACTACAATTATCTATCAGTTGCGTAAGTAATCCAACTTACTACTTTTAGGTCTCTATGTGTTGCACATAAACTGATCAAAAGAACCTAGGCGGCTTTGGCCAAACTTTAAAGTTTATGTGGCTTTAGTCAAGTTAAGTTATCGAACAATTATCACTATTCAAGATCTAATCACTTTGTAAGCAATAGATAAGCTTAATCACCAACAAAAAATCAGTAAACACAACTAACAAATAATAATTTTCGTGTGATCCTGGATAAATATTAAGAAATCTTTCCTAGCATGATATTCGAAGAGAAAGTAATAGACATAATCCTAAAACACAATCGGAATAACTAAAGAAACAAACCTGGTGATTTAACGGTAATAGCGAATCTTGGGATTAGTTAGACACAAGATAAAATCAAAAGAATTTTTTTTAGATCAACAATCGATTAGAGAATCTAGGAAAAAACGAATTATTTAGTGTTGCAATCGCCGGATTCGCTAGAGGTGAGGAGCATGAATTTTTTTTAGGGTTTATTATATTTTAGCTTCATATAAACAGATAAATAATATGAATTGAATTATACAATTTAGTTTTTATGAAGACAAACTATGTAACAAGTTAAAAAGGGATATCATCATAACTTTCACAAGTAGGTATGTTACCTTGCTTTCCTTTGGAAAAAATTTACAAAAATTTACAATTAAGCCCCTTCATTATATCACACACACATGTTTCCACCTTTATTTTACAAAGCAAAGTAGGCAATTGCCTGCTTTGTAAAGCAGACATGATTTTCCCTAAAAGAAACTACCTTAAACTTTTACTTTTATAATTTTTCTATATAACAAATTTTAATTATCAAACATTTAATATATGTTTAGCAACTTCTTATGAAAGGTATACCAGTAAAAAAATCTTTAAATTTTCAAATAAAATTAGTCTAAAATTGGAATGCTTTTAATTTACCTACGGTTTTATAAGTAAATAGTGATTAAAATCTTAACTTCAATTTCTTATTTTTCTGATAATAAGTTAAAATGATTACAAATATTTGAATGATGTAGACAGTAATATATAAAGAATATGAATTGCATTATACAACTTAGTTATATGAACACACACACACACACACATATATATATATATATATATATATATATATATATATATATATATATATATATATATATATATATATATATATATATATATATATATATATATATATATATATATATATATATATATATATATATATATATATATATATATATATATATATATAATATATATATATATATATATATACTAGTTAGAGTGCCTTGCTGCACATGTGATTATATTATTTTGGCGATAGCAAGGTTTTTTCGATGCATTGCTTTTAAAGAAGGAAAAAAAGAATGTCCAACAAAGGTTATTAATTGAAACTTAGTTTGTTTCTTTACTTACGCATTTAGAAACATAATAAAAAGCTTTTATAGCAGGGTGCCTATGCGATTCTATGTTTTTCATGATGCTAACTTAACACATGACGATAACTTAATGGAACAATTTTACCGCAAAATATTGTTTAAAAATGACAGACTTGCATCACGATTCAATGACGATACGAAAACGATGGTCAACGATATTGCTAGTCGTTTAGGGATAATATTATATATCTTTTAAACATACATGGTGTTTTAAAATAGCGGTTTTAGCACCATCTAGTGGTTTCTAAATTGCTAAGTTGTGGTGATAAATGGTGGTCCGTTGAGTGGTCGAAAAAGGTGGTGTCAGAAAGTTTGACTACGCAAAAGATTGGTTTCTATGATCCGCTTAATGATTTGTAAATTTTATTTAGTGAGTGTTCTAAAGAATAAATAAAAGATAAGATGATTTATCTACTATTGTTTTGTACCATGTGATATATTAAGTGTACTTTAGGAGTGAAGGTGTATTTTAATAATATCATTAAGACAAAATTACACGGTTGGTCCCTGTGGTTTGCTCGTATTGCAAGTTTGGTCCCTAAGTCGTTTTAATTACACCATAAATACCTATTTTTTAAACTTTGCACTCATTTAGTCTCTATTTTGGATGGCCGTTAGTGCAGTCTGTTAAGTATTTTGCCATTAGTCCTTCGTTAATAAATTTTTGCAGATTAGTCCTTATTTTCTAAAATATAGTTTTTCCAGTTATTAGTCCTTAGTTAATATTAGATATCATTTCGATTTTTTTTTTTTTTAGTTTTGTAGTTTTAGTGCGTTTTTATCCGTTTCCCTCGTTTTTCTACGTTTATTCCGTTCGTTTTCTTTCGTTTTTTTTTTATAGTTTTTGTCCGTTTTTCTTCACGTTTTATCCGTTTTTTTCGTTTTTATCGGTTTTCATTGTTTTTGTCCGTTTTCTAATATTTTTCTTAAATTTTATCCGTTTTCTTACGTTTTGTGCATTTTCTTCGTTTTTGCCCGTTTCATCGTTTTTGTCCGTTGTTCTTACGTTTTGTCTGTTTTTCGATGCGTTTTATTGGTTTTCGTCCGTTTTTGTCCGTTTTCTTTCGTTTTGTAATATTTCAACATATTGAAAATTTTTCCAAAAGAAAAAATAAATTGGAAAAATATTTCCGAAAATAAAAATTGAAAAAAAATAAAAAAAAATCAAATTTCAAAAAAAAAATTGAATAAAAAATTTCAAAAAAAAATTTGAATAAAAAAAATATTTTTCAAATACTTTTTTTTTTTTTTTAAATCTTTAAAAAAATTTCAAAAATTTGAAAAAATTAAAAAAATTTTGAAAACTTTAAAAAAAATCTTGAAAAATATTAAAAAAAATCTTTAAAAAATTTTTCAAGATTTTTTTTTAAATTGTTCAAGATTTTTTTTTTAATTTTTCAAATTTTTCAAAAAAAAATCTTAAAAAAAATTAAAAAAATATATATTTTTTTAAGATTTAAAAAAAAATATATATATATTTGAAAAAAATATTTTTTTAAAAAAAATATTTGAAAAATAATTTTTTTATTCAAATTTTTTTTCGAGATTTTTTATTCAATTTTTTTTTGAAATTTGATTTTTTATTTTTTCAATTTTTTTTTAGGAAATATTTTTTCCAATTTTTTTCGGAATTTTTTTCTTTTTGGAAAAATATTCAATATGTTGAAATAGTACAAAACGAAACAAAAGCAATACGACGTCGAAACGGACAAAAGCAAATAAGAACCCGCGGACGGGCAAAAAGCGAAAAGCGAGACAAAAATAAGCGGATAAAAATATAAGAAAAATATTAGAAAACGGACAAAACGGATGAAAGATAAAAACGTAAGAAAAGCGGATAAAACGTAAAGAAAAGCGGACAAAACTATAAAAAAGCGAAAGAAAGCGGACGAAAAACGTAAAAAACGAGGGAAACGGATAAAAGACGAACGAAAACGGACAAAAACGTAAAAAATCGGGCGATATCTATTATTAACGGAGGGACTAACTGTGAAACTATATTTTAAAATAAGGACTAGCAGTTGCAAAATTTATTAACGAAGGACACAGCCAAAAATACTTGGGACTGCACTAATGGCCATCAAAAAGGGTAAAAGTTTCAAAAATAGGTATTTCTGGTGTAATTAAAACGACTTAGGGACCAAACTTGCAATACGAGCAAACCACAGGGACCAACCGTGTAATTTTGTCTATCATTAATGAATTGTAAAATTCATTTAGTGGGTGTTTGAAAGATATAAATGATAAATGATTTATGCATTATTTTTTTTGTACCATTTGATATGTTAATTGTACTTTTGAGTGATGGGGTATTCTAATTATATTATTAATGATTTGTAAATTTCATTTATTGAGTGTATTAATGAAAAAGAAAAATTAGATGATTTATACATTATTGTTTTTATACCACGTCTTTATATTAACTGTACTTTTTGGTTCAAGTTTAGTGGGTTACTTTTATTAGAAATGTTTTGTCTTAAAATTTTAAGACTTCTATAATTATAATGTCTAAATAATTTATATAGTAGTATATATATATATATATATATATATATATATATATATATATATATATATATATATATATATATATATATATATATATATATATATATATATATATATATATACTAGAAGTGTGATCATTTGGGCGGGTGCGGACCAGTATAATATGATTGGAATAAATGAAATAAAGGTTAAGGTTGTAAAAATTTGAATTAAAATAAAATAAACCCACTAAAAATATATAAAAACTAAAAACTTATAAAAATATATTAAAATGGATGTTGAATTAAAGAGCATAAAATTTTAGAAAATATGGTGAAATTAGATTATAATATAAATAAGTAGATAAAAATATATTTTAATTTGAAAATAAAGATGAATTTTTAGTTGAGAAGTGACATGTCATTTATAATTGGACTTCCTTATCTTAATTTTTGGTGGTTAGGAGTTAGGGCAGGTTTGTTAGAAGTTAGGCTTAGAGTTTGTTGTTAAGTGACACATGTCATCTCATGATTGGAGCTCCTTATCTTAATTTTAAGCCTTCTAAAATTAGAGGCTTCTTTTTAAGCCTTCTAATTTTTAGAATGCTAAATACATTATAAAGTAGTATATATATATATATATATATATATATATATATATATAATATTTTCATGCAAAAAGTAAAATAATTAAGCGATTTAACTAATTGAATAATATATCGATGCAATGGCGGGTATTTAATACTGTGATTATTTATTTTTATTTTTTTAAGAAAGGCAATATATAAAAAGAACTTGAAAAAGACCACAATACAATACAACCCGTTCAATTAACAAGATACTTAAAAGAGAAGGAGCCCCAAAAGAAATAAACTAACATACAAATAAAAGAAACGAAAAGACAACTAGAAGTCTACCAAAACTGTTACTCAATGATACACACTTTAAAACACTAACTCGAAAATACTGAGTAACACCATATGCCACATTATACATTTACCATAATGTGACATGAGAATAAAGGACCAAACATTGAGCCATATAGCCAAACGTGGGTCCTCTAAATAATCAACATTGTCTCAATTGTAGTAGAGTAGAACTTGTTGCTGTGTCCCACAATAAACCAAGTAGTACTCTATTAGATGATTCTGATGAACTGACCTGAATTAGTCTAGCATTTCGATTATAGACCAATGTTATCGTGTATGAATATTCGAGGGATTTTGTAGCCATTGTTGCCAATCTATCGCTTTATATTTCTTTGATCTTTTCACTATCCATTCGAAGCTTTTGAGTTGGATGTCTTGTAAAATCTTATTAACACTTGTAATTTTATTGCCAAACAGACGAGCATTTCTCTCCTTCCAAATGAAGTAACCAGAAATCAAATTACGCTTATATCAGATAGACGATAGGAACAACAACGCTTCGACTATGAGAAAATATTTCATCAATAAGAATGCTACCATTCCCCACTTTCCACCAATTAAATATTTCGGCCCACACACTGTTGCTAAGTCACAAGTGACTAAACAATGAGTACATGTTTCCACACTATCATTACATGAAGCACAAAGTACCGAATCCAAGTCAATGCCTCTTTTGTCGAGCTCAACACTAACCGAAGTCTACCTTTGCGCACTCTCCACACAAAAATGTTGACCTTCATCGGGATTAACTTGTTCCAAAGCGTTTCTTCACTGCCAACTTCAATTTGAAGAATCTTCTCCTCGATCAAACCCGTTAACGTTTTGACTTTGAATCCGCCTTCTACATCGAACGCCCACCTCCATCTATCCCTACAAGTATTAAAAACAACAACATTTCGCAATACCTCGATTAAATCATCAAATTCCCTACATACCCTACCGCTAATACTCGTAAATATGAAACACTGTGATGTAAAATATAAAAAGTTTAGTTTTTCTAATGGTTACTTTATGGTAACTTTAACAAACATACCTATTGTTAGCAAAACCTAATAAAATTATGCCGTAAAAAAACGTATCTTGTATAGATCAATAATATAATTACACATTAGTTAACTCATGGCCTCATGCTTAGCCCTCTTTGGATAAATTAAACAAGAAAAACCTCATTCGTTTATGCTTAGCTGTTAATTTCCATAACAAAATTAAATCCCATCCAAGAAAGTTTACTTCCAAAAAACTAAAACACACATGTATAAGTATGAATTCGTTTAATTAGTGTGTTACCTTACAAAAATGACGATGGAATACTTTTAGCCAAGCGGCTGTTTGGAATAATTTTTTATTTCTATTTTCTTTTTTTTTAACAAAAACAAAAACATCGACATTTTAAAGAAGAAAACTCAAAAAAGACAAACCAAAATTCCAGCTAGATTTAGTGATCATGTTGTAGGTAGTATTAGCCAAGTTAGAAGTTCTGGTGTTAATGAGAAGGCATCAAAGGGTATTAGTGCTGTTGAGTGTGGGGAAAAGAATGAGATCAGTATGGAGAAGGTGCTGGAGAAAGGGAATTTAATTGATGTTGGCTGTGAGAATGCTGATTGTAATAATTCAGGCCAAAATATGAATAAACAAGATAGTATGGAGGAGCCTAACAAGGATGATAACGTAGATGAGAGTCTGGTTGGGAATAAGGATAACTCTGCTTCTACCTCTGGTACTCCCACTGTAAGTATGGAAAATAATAATCAAGCTGACATTGAGGGGAATGCTAGCCTAATGAATGATACTAGTGCTGTGAAAACTACTAATGTCTCATATGCTAGTATAGTTAATAATAATGAGGATCAAAATGATAATAAACTGAGTTTTAAGCCAACTGTAATCAATGAAGATGGAACTGATTTTGTGATATTCGATGAGGAAATGGTACACAAAGGAAGTCTTAAGTGGAATCTTACTATCTGTGGGTATTTTGTGGGTTGTAAAATGAACACTTATGAACTTAGTTATCATTTAAGACGAATGTGGGGTAAGTTTGGCCTAACTGATGTGAAAGTGAATACTAATGGGGAATGCTTTTTCAAGTTTAAGAAAGAGGAAGGGATGAATGAGGTATTGAAACTAGGGCCTTGGATTGTGAATAACAGACCTCTAATTGTTCAAAAATGGGATCCTATCTTGGGAATGGAAATAATCAGGCAGTCTAAAATTCCTCTTTGGGCTAAACTAATCAATGTGCCATTAGAAGCATAGAGTAAAGAATGGATTAGTGCTATTGCTAGCAGCTTGGGGAAACCTTTGATTATGGATAGCATGACTACTCAGATGTGTAAGAGTGGGATTGGTAAACTGGATTATGCTAGAGTATTGGTGGAGTTTGATGTGAGCAAAGGATTTAAAGACAAGGTTATCATTCATTATAGGAATAAGGATAAGGTAGTTAAAGGATCTAAAACTGTGAAAGTAGAGTATGCATGGAAGCCTGAGATCTGCACTCATTGCAATGTGTTTGGACATAATACTAAAGCATGTGAGAAAAGACCAAAAACTGATGAAGAAATGGAAGAAATAAGGAGTTCTATGGAGGAGAAGAAGACTGAAGCTGAATTTGTTGACGTCAAGCATAATAGGAAAGGAAATCAAAAGAAACAAATGGGAGAAACAAGGAATACAGATGGAAATAATGCTGGCTTTGGAGGAAATGGAGTTCATTGGAGAAAGAAGAATGTAAGCAATGAAGCACAAAACAAGACAACTGATAAGAAGACTAACAGTGGGCAGCAGAATAATCAAAGAACATGGACTCTTAAGGATAAAGAAATGGCAGCTATGAGAAATACTGCCAATAAATTTGCTGTGTTGGGAGCTTTGGATAAGGAAGATAACGCTGAATTCAATATGATGAAGGATAGAATAATTGTGGATCAATATTTGAATATGAAGATGAAACCAACTGTGCAAATAAGGAAAAGTTGGTCTATTGATATGAACAATTATTTTAACAAAAAATGGGTAGAGGACAGAAATAAAGAAAAGGAAGCTCAGGCAGACAATACAGAGGAGGTTGTTGAGAATTTGTATGCTAGCAATTTTGGATAGGTTGAGAATGAAGTGAATGGAAGGGATACAACTATTCTGAATTGAATAGTTGTAGTTATATGCTTTCTATTATCATGGATTTTAAGATTGCAGCCTGGAATATTAGGAGCATGAATCAACTCAAGAAACAGAATGAGATTAAACAGATGATCAGGGATGAGAATATCAAAGTGTGTGCAGTTTTGGAGACTCATGTGAAACATAATAAGATTGACACAATGGCTAATAAAGTTTTTGGAGGCTGGAACTGGTGCTCTAATGCTAGTATTAGTTAGAATAGCTACAGAATTCTCATTGGATGGGATAATGATGTTATGAATCTGATGGTGCTAAGTATCTCAAGACAAACTATGCTATGTCTTTTAGAAGGAACTAACTCTACTATTAAATGTTTTTGCAGCTTTATCTATGCTTCTAACAGTAACACCGAAATGAAACAACTTTGGAAGGAATTAAGGGCTGCAAAAAACATAGTTGATGATAACCCTTGGTGCTTAATGGGAGATTTCAATGTTACTATGAAAGTTGATGAACATTCAGCTGGAAGCTCCCATGTGGATAATGATATGCAGGATCTTATTGACTGTGCCAATGATATTGAAGTAGAAGATATTTGCAGCTCTGGGCTTCATTACACTTGCATCAAATCTCCATTAAAGGCCAGCACTAGTGTGATGAAGAAACTTGATAGGATGATGATTAATGAAGAATTCATGAAGTCTTATAAAGCTGCTAATGGTCACTTTTCGCCTTTTGTCACTTCTGATCATAGTGCAGCCATCCTTTGTGTCCCTCAATGCATCCCTAAAAAGTCTAGAGCTTTCAAATTTGCTAACTACATTGCTGACAAACCTGAGTTCTTATCTGTGGTAAAAGAAGGATGGAAAGAAGAGGTTATGGGGTGCAAAATGTTTAAAGTTGTGAAGAAGCTTAAAGGTTTGAAAAAACCTTTAAATAAGCTAAAGTTGGAATAAAGGTAATGTGTTTGAAAGAGTTAGTACCCTTAGAGAAGAATTGAAGCAAGCTCAAGTGCTAATGGTTGGTAACCCTCACTGTCCTATCACAAAAGCAAAAGAAGTTGATTGTTTAACGAAGTACATGGAAGCTATGTCTGATGAAGAAAAGTTACTGTTCCAACAAGCTAAGATTAACTGGTTGCAAAATGGTGACAAAACAGTAAATTCTTCAATAAGATTATTAAAAGTAGGAAGCAAAGAAATAAAATTCTAAGTATCAATGATGAAACTGGGAATGTTATTCAGGGTAATATGATTGCTGGAAAGTTTGTGGAGCACTTTGAGAAATTCTTAGGCAATAAGGATGTTGTGGTTACTATTTTTGATGCCGATAATCTGTTTGTCAATAAACTTAGTGATTCTAATGGGATGGCAATGACTGCATATGTCACCAACATTGAGATCAAAGATGCTCTATTTGACATTGGTAATGACAAAGCTCCAGGGCCTGATGGTTTCTCAGCAGCCTTCTATAAAAAAAAGCTTGGAGCATTATTGGGGATGATGTATGTGCTGCGATTAAGGAATTCTTTCAGACTAGTAAAATTCTTGGTGAGGTCAATGCTACCCTTATTTCTCTTGTCCCTAAAATCTCTCATCCAAGCAAAATTTCTGAATACAGGCCTATTGCATGTTGTAATGTAATTTACAAATGCATTAGCAAAATATTGACTAACAGAATTAAGCCTTTCCTGAATAAGCTGGTCAACTGTAACCAAAGTGCATTTGTGCATGGAAGACTTATTCAAGATAATCTTCTTCTGACTCAAGAGCTTCTTAAAGGATACAATTGTAAAAATGGAGCTAAGAGGTGTGCCTTAAAAGTGGATATTGCTAAAGCTTATGACACTGTAGACTGGAGTTTTTTGGAAATCATCTTGATCCAGTTTGGTTTTCATGAGAAAATGGTATGTTGGATAATGAAGTGCATCAATTCTGCTGCTTTTACAATTTGCATTAATGGTGATAGGCATGGCTATTTCAAAAGTGGTAGGGGATTAAGGCAAGGGGATCCCATATCCCCTTACCTATTCACATTAGTCATGGAGGTGTTCTCTCTTATGATGGCCAGGAAAATAAAGTAGTGTGCTAAATTCAAATTTCACAAAGGGTGTAAAGAAATCCAATTGACTCATTTGTCCTTTGCTGATGACCTCTTGATCTTATGTCATGGGGACCACTATTCAGTTACAGTCATAAGAGATGCTATGAATGAGTTTAGTGCTTCATCTGGTCTTAAACCAAACATGGGCAAGAGTACTATATTTTTTGGAAGTGTAGATATAGGGGAGAGACAAAGAATCCTTGATGTCTTACCTTTCAGTGTTGGCAAGCTCCCTGTAAGATATTTAGGCATTCCATTATTAGCCAAGAACATTGGGATTAATGATTGCAAAGTTTTAGTGGATAAAGTGAAGAATAAAGTAAATGACTGGAAAAATAAGTCTTTGTCATATGCAGGTAGACTAGAGCTCATTGCCTCTGTCTTGTCTGCTATGCAAACTTATTGGGCTTCTGTCATAAAGATTCCTAAAGCTACTATAAAAGAAATTAATGGTCTTCTCAAGAGTTTTTTGTGGAGTCAGGGGAAAAGTTGTAAGGGTAGAGCAAAAGTAGCTTGGTCAGTGGTTTGCAGTCCTAAAATGGAGGGTGGTTTGGGTCTCAAAAACCTTCTTGTATGGAATGAGGTTTTACTAGTAAAGCATATTTGGAAGCTGGTTTCTAGGAAGGAGAGCCTATGGGTCAAATGGGTCAATAAGGTGAAGCTTAAAGGTAAAAGTTTTTGGGCTGTGGATGCTGATTCTAATGACAGTGGAACCTGGAAGGCTCTTTTGGACCTAAGAGATAAAGTCAAGCCATTTATCACTCATGAAATTGGTGATGGTGAGACCACTTTTATGGGGCATGACTATTGGCATAACATTGGCCCTTTGTCTTCATTTATCTCTGATAGCATCTTACATGAAGCAAGGATCAAGAGTGATTGCACTGTGGCTGATATGATAGATAATTCCAGCTGGAATTGGCCCAGTGAATGGTATAGGAGATACCCTATATTGTAACAAGTTAAGGTTCCTATTCTGACTAATAATAAGGCTGATTGTGTAAGATGGAAGTCCAGAAAAGGAGCTAAGATGAATTTCTCTACTAAGGAGGTTTGGAAAGATCTTCATGTGGATTTGCCAAAAGCTAAATGGTGGAATGTTGTGCGGTTTTCCCATTCAAACCCAAGATGTGCCTTCATCTTGTGGTTAGCTATTAAAAGGATACTACTTACTCAAGACATAATTATGAAGTGGAATCTTGAACAGCTTCTATGTCCTCTATGTAACAATGTGAATGACTCCCATGACCATTTATTCTTCCGGTGTAACTTCTCTTCTAAAGTGTGGAATGCTCTAAAGAAGCTGATGAAGACTGTGTTTACTTCTGATAGTTGGGTTCAGATCATTCAAACTATGGAGAACATGAAGTGTAACAATTCTATATGGAGTGTCTTGGATAGACTCGTCATTGCTGCCACTGTCTACTACATTTGGAAAGAAAGGAATGAAAGGTTGTTCTCTCAAAATCCAAAGCCTGTGGAGACTGTATTGCAGAACATAAAAGATCAGATTAGGATGCAGCTTATGAGCCTCAAGGTGAGGAAATCTCCTAATACTAGCAAGGTTGCTGATTTATGGGAGATAGAATTTCAATATGGGAAGTAATCTGGTCTTGATTCAGTTGTGGAATTGGCACCTATCATTAAAGGTGTTTGGATCAGCAGTGGAATTGATAATTTTGAGTTTATTGGTTATTAACCATTATATAGAGCTTCTTATGACTATAGGAGCTTCTATATATTTTCAGTTCATCACATAAAATGGCCCTGTATCTTGGTGCATTATTTTCTTGGGACTCCTTGAGCCTTCATTAGCTGACTGTAGGCCTTGGTGGAGGTAACTGTCATCTAATTAGGTGTCTCATTCTGTTCCCAGATCTTAGTGTGTCCATAAGGTGGGTTCCCTTAGTGTGGAGGGTAGTATGAACTATGTAGGGTAGTACATGGTTGCTTGGAATAGTGAGGAATGAAAGATGATCCTACTTGCTCCTTGCAATGTACTACCACAGGAGGTTTGGTGATTCTCCCTCAAGGTGAGTGTTTCCAAGTCCTTGAAGCCTTTTGTAAAGAGGGAAATGTAGAGGACTTGGAAGAGCCCTTGACTGGAATGGTTTGGGTGGCTATAACCCACTAAATGATGCCTCTCCATTGGATCCTCTTGGCTGTTGTGGATGATGGTTGAATGGTCAAGGATTGGACAATGGTTATGGATTGTAATTGAGAGGTTATGGTCTTGGTGCATTTAAGGGTGAATTTGGCTTCTATGGTTGCAGTTTGATGAAGCAAAGATTTGTTTTGTGTTGGTAGCTAAGATTAGTTCAGCTGTTATCTTTTGTGTTTTCTCTGGGTGGGTCTGTCCACACCAGATAGTATAGTTTGGTATCCTTTTGTAAGTTGAAGTTTTTTCTTAATATATATCATTCACCCTTTTGCACCAAAATGGGGCGGCCGGAGTATTTAAAAAAGGGCAAATGATAAAAAAAAGTATTATACTTGACACCATTTTCTTTTGTGGGTATCGAACAATTTTTTTTTGTCTTTGTGGGTACTATACTTTCAAATTTATCCTCTTTAGGTTATTTTGCGAATTTTTTGGACATTTTTGCCCCTCTTAGCTAATAGAATTTTTTTTTTCCCGTAGGGCAAAAATGTCACATAGTACCCTAAAGATGATGAATTTGAAAATATAGTACCCACAAAAGCAAAAAAATTTCTTCGCTACCCACAAGAGCAAATGATGGCAAGTATGATACTTTTTTTAATCATTTGCCCTTTAAAAAATATGTAGTGAACGCTAGATGTACAAGACCAGAAGATACAATGAAAATACCAAAAAATCGTCCCACCAACATATTGTGTTTATTATAACCATGCATAAACAAAAAACTATCGATCACAAACACCATGCATCTATCCATGGAGGTGAAGTTTATTACATTGTAGACAGATTAAGGACGTGATTCATATTAATGAACCCATGGCAATAATGCCTTTGATTGAGCATACGTATATAGATGTATATGTTAAAAGTTAAAACAGTACGTAGGTAACACGATGATCAGTTGTTGGTTTGGGCTTGTTGGTATGCCTTTGCTTCTGCAAAACTGCGACAACACCAGCATTTTCCGTGGGAGTGATGTCGATGACCACAGCAACCGTATCTGCAGTAATATCCTTTATGATGACCTTTATAACCTTCATGACGACCATGGTAACCTGCATAGCCACCATAATACTCACCATCGTCATCGTACCCTCCATGTCCACCTTTGTAGTATCCATCGTCATCGTACCCTCCATGTCCACCTTTGTAGTATTCATCGTCATCGTACCCTCCATGTCCACCTTTGTAGTAACCCTTGCCCTCTTCTACCTGAGCACCTATATATATCATTTCACAAAAAAACATAAACTAAGATATAACTGATATTAGTTCAATTGTTAGTTACTTTAACATCTTGTTATTGCTGTTTTGTAAAGTGAATCGAATGTAAAACAAAACCGATGATCTACTCACTGTCATGTGTCAAGGATGAGTCGTTAGCTGCAGGGGCTTCAGAGCTGATGACAAGAATCATAGAACATATTATGGCAAGAAGAAGGAATGTCTTTGAAGCCATTGATCTTAATTTCTTTTTATATAAGGAAATATTTAGTTGAAGGATGAAGAAATCAGTGTGGTAAACTTGTCTATTTATAGAAGGATCACAAGGAGGAAATTTAAAGAAATAGCTGATCATTAATACAAATTAAGAGCCCAGCAGTCATTTACATGCATGAACATAGATTTTCTTCGACCTATATTATCTTTGGCCTATATCTTTCACATGTCCAAAAAAAAAATTCTAATATATCAACCTATAGCAGTTAATTTTTAGCCTTCTCGATCAATTCTCGTCAATGTAAAGTTCCTCCCACGGGTATATAAGTCATGCAGGTCGGTATTGAATATTGATCTATTTAATGTAGAAGCATTAGAAGCCAAATATACTCATCCCGATCTCTTAAATTGACAGACCGAACTTCATTAAAGTCCTCAAAGAGCACCTGTAGCGACCCTTTGAAATTATATTCGTTCTCCCACGATACAAATTTTAGCTTGATCTGAAGTGGCATAATATATTAGTCAAAACAGACCGGCTATTTGGTTAACCACCAATGAAGGTGGTCTAGTGGTCTGACACCTTAAGGTCGTTACAAGAAGTATCAGGTTTAAACCTCACAAAAACATTATAGGTTGGCCGGGAAAGGGTTCGGAAATAGTCACGGAAATACCAATGTTAGACCGGGTACATTTTAATCATAAACTTTCCCTTCAGGGTAGCCTGAAGAGGGATATAACTAATTCGTTTAACTGCGTACACTGGCTATTTGTTTGCTACGGCTAAAAGAAACCCATCACCGTGTATAAGTTTTTCTTTAACAAAATAGTATGGATTCGCATATGCTCACAAGGTCCCAAAATCTCCGAATATATAGCATCAATATAAGCATAATCTCAAGCTATTTCCCACCCCTAAACAGATCAAACAAACGTAATTTTGTAATCTTTATGTCGCCTAATAATGAGTCTTACAGCTAGTATGCCGAAAAATGCAATGTTTTTAGAAACAAAATTTGCTAAGCCGTTCATATATAGAGTTGTTGGCTGGGTTTGAATGTTTGATAAACAATATAAAACAAGAACTTGTACTTTTCGAACCCCAAAACCCATGAATTCGTATGAAAACATATTACTAGTAATTTATTACTCCGTACATCTATTTACACCACATGAAGTTTAAACAACTAGCTCTTTAAGGGTTTTTATACGCTGTAAATATTATTACTTCGAAAAATATTTAAGAGTAAAATACACCGTTGGTCTTTAAGCTTTTACACAAGCATCACGTTGAACCAAAACTAGGCATTTTCATCGCCGGTGGTCCAAAACAATGTTTTTATAGTCTAAACAAGTCCCTTGACCAGGATTGTCAAAGTCAACATAACTTTTCTGGTTGTACATCGAGGGAATAATAGACCATTCACAATTATAACATGCTTTAGTTAAATGTAACCCAACCCTTAACCCAGGGACCAAATGTGATTATGGCTATGCAACTAGCCGTTTCTTCCCTGACACGCTAGCATTTATTTTCGCGCGAACCAATAAACCCACCCAACAAACAACTTTACTAATCATAATAACACTCTTATTCAGAAACGATCAACTAAAAATCAAAATCCGAATCTAAATCCTCATTTCCAGAACTCAAAAGACCAACCCAACTTCCAACAATACCATGTCGATCGGGGCTAATGTTATCACTAATATGACAGACTGTATTAGCAACATGCCAGATATAGTGATCAGTAACATTTTGAATCGGTTTCCTTTGTTAGAAGCGGTGAGAACCTCTAGTTTAGCGAGAAAATGGAGGTTTAAGTGGACTTTACTCACCGATGTCATAGTTGATGAGGATTTCTTTTATTATTTAACAAATAATTTTGATGGGAGGCATGTTACTAGACTCTTAAATCAGCTTATGGGTCCCATAAGAAAGTTTGTCTTCTCTGTAGAGCCCAGAACAATGTCTGGAATAGAAGACTTGCATTATGAAGAGATTCGTGATTGGCTTTTGTTTTTGGCTTGACATGGAATTAAGGAGTTGACAATTAGAAACTGGTATGGTCAACCAGTTACGTTTCCAACCCAACTTTACTCTCGTATGGAGTTGAAACATCTGGAACTTCATTGTTATGCTATGGCTACTTTGGAATATTTTCGTAGCTTTCCAAATCTATTGAGCTTAGAATTGATTCATGCCAATTTTCTAACCGGTACAGTTTGAGAGTTTATTCTTTGGTTGTCCCTTACTTGAGTCTCTTAAAATGGATCGTGCTACTACAAAAGAGATGTGACTATGGGATATTGCAAAACTTAGGAATTTGAAGAAGTTAGATTTGTCATTCGGTATTTGGAATGTCGTGACGACAATCACAACATCCAATATCTTTCACCTGACAAGTCTTCCAACTCTTGAGACCCTTACATTGGATTTTCGAGATTGCACTAAGAACAATTTGAGTTTTACACTTCTAATTTTACAATGTTAAAGAAATGTCAAAAAGTAATGAAATTTAATCTTTAAAACTTGTTGTAGTTGATATGGGAAGCTAATTCTAGGATGAGTGTCTTTGTGCCCTTTGTATCCTTGATTAATCTTAAGCCTCGAGAAGTCGATTTTGGGAATAGTGTTATGGTATCGCTCATCATTGAAATGATTCATGGATCTCCAAATTTGAAAATGCTAGATACAGAGTAAGTGTAATATCGTAATGCATATATATCAAATAAACATTCGTAAATTGCCATGTTTGTGTATCTCAATACTACTTGATTTTACAGTGCGCAAACACGCTTAGTGTTCTACCTTTGGAAATTTTTTCCAATGTTGTAGACAGAAACACGATCTGGCATGGGAAGCTACAGACTGTGGTGTTTCGAGCTTTTCCTAGATCAGAGCATGAATTAACTTTAATAAAGTTTATACTTGCGTGTTCCCGGTCGCTAAAGACAATCTATATCAAGGTCAACGATAGGAGTGATGATGGGAATGAAAATATCAGGATGAACTGGGAGTTGGCTAGGAAGCTGTTGAAACTCCACCGAGCTTCCCTCACAGCCGTGGTAGAGTTCTTTTAGTGGTTGTAGTTTATGTATGGGTTGAATACCCTATGACAATTCATGTTGCAAAATAGTATTTTGGTATTTGTTTATATGGTTTGGTTAAATTTAGCTTGTTCATATGTTGTTGCTTGTGCGTATTGTTGGTGATGCAAGTTTGACATTCTAAAGTCAAACTTCCATTTAGCATTTCAATTTGATTGTAGAAAGTAAAACTGCAATCCGTGAGTAAAAAAACTTTAGCATTTCCAGTTTACTTTAGTTAGTCAACATTCAAAATGGTGAATGGCCATTTTCTAATTGCATTTTGACTTTGTAAAGTCAAAATTACAAAACCATTAGTCAATATTTGTTAGGGAGTTTGTTGATATCTTTTGCAAGTTTGACTTTACAAAGTCAAACCTCTAATGGTTTTGTGTTGTTTAATATTCAACTAAATTGTAGTATACGTAACTTGGCAAATTGAGGGACCAATTGTGTATTTTAAAGTGATTATTGGGCGGGAGTTTTAAGTATGACAATGGAAACCAAGACAAATTCAGGGTTCAAGTGTGAAAAAAAGTCACTATTAAACCCCTTGACCGTCTCTACCCTGAGACGCTATTTACTTGTGCACACGAACCAATAAACCCATCCATCACTTTTTCCACACACACACAAAATTTCCAATGGAATATTTCCCTATTTTGAATGAACTCATGGAGATTGCTGGTTCATCCAACTTAAATGATCGTATGGCAGTGTGGTTTGGGGAAGAGGCTGCACAAGAAGGGCTTTTGAAAAAGCTAGTTCGTGAGTGCATTGATCATCAGAAGAGGGGTATTATCAGTCGTAGAGATCTGATTGAAGAGAACAAAGCTTTGGGACCTCGGGGAATAGCTCTTGACAGTTTGGAAGGGCTTAGGAAAGCCCAGGCCAGGTACACCGACCTACTTGTTCGATTCATACAGATTTTGGGTGAAACTGATGAAGCTATTTGTATCAACGAAGGTTATGTAAAGAAAATGGCTGAGCATAATGACTGAATTTTGGGTATTTCATGGGGGTAGATAAATGGGGTCTTTTGGGTGCTAGCTTTGGAAACATAGGTTGTTAAAAGGGTATGTAAATTGGATCTTTTGTTCGGTTGTTGGTCATGGTTTGATCTAGTTGTTTCTGTTCTTGTAACCAACTATATGAATGATGAAATATTATCTAAGTTTTATGTATTTAATCTATTCTTGTATTGTGATATTGGGTGTATTGTTTCTAATTAGTATCAGCAAAACCAAACATCCCCTTGTATCAGCAAAACCAAACATCCTCTTTTATCAGCAAAACTTGTATCAGCAAAACCAAACACCCCCTTTGTGTCAGCAAAACCAAAGGCAGTGGTTTATAAATATGTGTTGAAAATGCAAATTCTTTAGCACTAAATCATAATGTATTGACAATGGTGTATTGTTTAGGAAGAAATTGGTATGGTGTTAGTGTTGAAGTGGGACTGAACACTTCAATTCCTCAAATTGTAACATCTTGAATTTTGACTTACCCAAGTCAAACAAATTTATGAAATGCCAAAAATTGTAACTTACTATTGTGGTATGACTTGGGTAAGTCAAACCTATTAAGAAATGCACAACGATTTCAATCAGTTAGGATGCACAACCAAACACTATTAGTTACATAAGAACCAAATTTTTTATTGATCGATTTCATGTTCACAACTACTATAAAGTTTCCTATCATCTAAACATACACTTAGCTAGACCCACAAATTTCCCTATCATCATTTTCCTTCATTTCCTTCCTTTCCTTAAGATATTTAAACAAAATTTTTAGATTTTTAATCCTTTTTCTCAAATCGTTAACCTTTGATAACCCGATGTCAGTCTCTTCCTTCTCCTTCTTAACACCCAAACCCTTTTTATTTGGGCAATATTCTTTCCTCAACGAACTCAACAAAGTCTTTCCCTTATCGTTTTGTGCCATTATTGTTTTTTTGCTTTGGGTAGAATGTGTGTTGCTTGTATTTAGGATTCAATGTCTTCCAGTTATTTACGACAATTGTGTGTTGCTGGTACTAATAGGGTTGAGGGTTGGGTTAGATTTAACTAAGGCATGTTATAATTGTGAATGGTCTATTATACCCTTGATGTACAACCGGAAAAGTTATGTTGACTTTGGCAATCCTGGTCAAGGGACTTGTTTAGACTATAAAAGCATTGTTTTGGACCACCGGCGATGAAAATGCCTAGTTTTGGTTCAACGTGATGCTTGTGTACAAGATTAGGGACCAACGGTGTATTTTACTCAGCATTTAAATAAATAGGATGTGAGTGAATCTTACATTTTAACCCATTACATAGGCAAAAGACAAACGCACTATTTGTGCTTCATACCAAAACCTATCATAAGAATAACAAATCAAACTTATCAAAAACTACTTTATAAAAACTACTAACGTTTATCATGACCACGAAGCCTTATATCCCAAGCGTCATAGAATGCTAATTGTTCTTCGCTTAAATCTTCACACTCATCATCATCATATGGGTTATCACCATAATCATCTTTCCAATGCTCATATAAACTCTTCCTCTCAGTTTCACTTCCATTCTTGGATACCATAAAACCAGTTTTGTCAAAAACCTCATCCACTTCACTATCACTATCCTCATCACCACATCACCCCTTGTTCTTTCTAGTATTCGAACCAACAACATTAGATAAGGTAGGAGATGGCTGCTCATTCGTCAACATAACCTCATTCACTGGTGCAGTATCATTATGCGTGCTTGTCACGATCAAAATAGGCTCCACATTAGCCATATGCCCGTCGTCCACAACAGTTTCAACCCATATGGAACTACCCCCATTTAAACCTAGAACATCATCATTATCAACCGACTTAAGATCATCATACGGGTTCGAAGTACTTGCCTCTTATCTAGTTGTTTCAGGATTCTTCCTCGCATACCATCAGTGTTAGGCGCTAGCTAGTTCTTCTTTGAAACAAGTACTGTTTAGTTGACCTAAATTAAAATTAAGACCCATATTAATGCCACACACCGCTTCTTTTAGGAGCATGTTGAAAACCATCATTATCCTTGCCATTTTGCTTCTTAGTTTCATCAACAACACGTTTCAGACATGTCACGTCATCATGGCCAAAAACTATACACACTCTAAACCTAGGTGGTTCTCATTCGTTTCCACCCTAACCGTATAAAGAACATCAGCCTCACCTTCCAAATTCGGAATATCAATAACCATGTTCTGCTTAAGACCACGATCATCTCTAATATTAATTAATGAACACGCATAATTCAAACGCCCCCATAAAAATTAAAAAACCCTAGCACTCTCCCGTTTATTTAGCGAAAATGGCGATTCAATATTCTTCCTTTTCATTCATGTTGATCTTCATTGTTGGTATCAATTGGTCCACCAATTCATTAGTGGGTCGATGGGTAGTTTTGTCAACAATTATGGGTCGATGTATGTAGGGTGTAAATACTTTGTCAATTTGTTCTTTGTGGTATAATTTAAGCATTATTGATCCTTATTCTATACATTGACCGTACATTAATTGCATGTTGTAACGATTTCAATTAATGCATGCATGATGGAAACTGGTCGGTGATATTAGGTTTTATCTTATTGATCGTTAGGGTTTGCTTACTGGTTCCTTATTATTGTTCTTAGTCTTCATTATCATTATTTCCTGGTAACGATCCAAATATGTGAGGTGTTTAGGTTGTTGTTGTTATAAAACCCTAATTATTTAGGGTTTTCTAAGTGAGATGAAGATTAAACGCTACTTGTTCTACTTGGTTTTTTCATTGGTGAATTTATAATGATGAAAGCGGGTTTCTTAGATTCGGGTGAGGAAGGTAAGAAAAAGAAAAGGAAAGATGGTAATGTTTCTACTGATGTTAGCATGAGTGCTACTGATGATAATGTTTGGGGTAACAATATGAATGCTAATGCGGATGATGTTGATGTACAATCTGTTTTACAAGCCAGTGTTGGTGTTGATTATTTTTTGATGGAGTCTAATTTCCCTTCATTGAGTGAGTTGGTTGCAAATGTTGTTCCGGGCTAGCATGAGGCAGTTACACCTGGTGTTAGTACGTGTGATGATTCATTGACCGGTGATAACGGTAAGTCACATAATAACAAGGGTAACAAGAGTGTGGCTACTGTTAATGGTGATGGTGGGGTTATGTTGAACCAATCTGTTAGTAATAGTGATACGAATGTTGAACAAGAAAAAACAGTAGGTCCACACAATGAAGGTGCTATATCTATTGTTGTTGCTCTTAAGTCACAAATATTTGGTACCAATACAAGTTTTGAAGAGGCACTTCGTTGTGTTTCTGATGCTAATGCTTCTATATATTCAAATGTTAATGTGCATAAGACACCCGCAACTAATTCTAATAAGGATGCCCCCTTTACTTATGCTTCTAAAGTCAACCCCTCGTCTTCTAATAAAACTAAATTTCGATTTATTGATGAGATGGTACATAAGGATGCTGACTATGATGCTGGTTTACCCATTGGTTCGGTTCGGAAGGTTAATGAGAGGATGAAAAATTTTCTTTATGGGTATTTTATTGGGAAAAGACTTGTTTTTCCTGTGATTGAATAGTTCGTGCATAATAATTGAGGTAAATATGGTATTCAGAAAGTTACAATGAACGTGAACGGTTTCTTCTTCTACAAGTTCTCATCTCTAAAGAATGTTGAGGCTATTGTTAGGGATGGACCTTGGATGATTCGTGAAATTCCCATCTTTCTCAATAAGTTGTCTCAATTGGTAAGTCTTCTTAAGAAATATTTGTCCTGTTTCCCGGTATGGGTGAAGTTCCACGATGTCCCTATGGTTTCTTATACTTCAGATGGGTTGAGTTTGATTGCTTCTAAAATTGGTACTCCTATGATGCTTGATTCTTATACTAATTCCATGTGTTTGGAGTCATGGGGATATAGTATTTACGCGAGAGCTTTGATTAAAATCAATGCATCCAAGGATTTCCGTGACAATTTAGTTTTGGCTGTTCCTAAACTCGTAGGGGAAGGGTATACTAAGAAAACTGTTCTCATTAAATACGAGTGGGCACCACCTCGGTGTGGTACGTGTTTGCTTTATGGTCATTTGAATGATGATTGTCCGAAAGTCGCTCCTAAACGTGTGGTTAATGGGACTGGCAATAAAGGCAAAGGTGCGGTTTTGAAAGCTACTAAGGAGGTGTCGAATGATGGGTTTACTACTGTCAAACGAAATGGTCCCACTTATAAGCGGATTTTAGGGGTTTCTAAGACCATGAAAGTGGAGTATCATCCGGTTTCTAAGAATACAAAGGCTTCTCCTCCTAAAGACTTTACTAAGGAGGCGTCTACGTCTAAACAACCAAGTAAGGATGCTGAAGTGGTTAAAACATCTAAAGTCTTTGATGTTCTTGGTAATTTGGATGAGGATCCCATTGTTGTTGTTGTAAGGAACCAATTGAGTTTGTTGAGTTTGCTGTGATTGATCATGTGGTGTGATTGTGGCAGTTGGTTGAGTTCTTTGGATGAGGAGGATAACTGTTTTGAGCATACAAGGCAAGTTGTGGATTTTCCGGATGTGAAGGTGAAGCAATTTGAGCACGGAGAATCCTTTCCTTATCAACTTCCTTTTCATGAGGCTTCAAGTAATCGTACAACAATCCGTATGTAGAATGATGCATGTTCTTTGCTTGACGGAGAAAAATGACATACTTCTCCCATTCAGGACCAAGACTACTCGGGAACTTAGTATTAACTGCAATTCTTGGCATGATGATGTTGTGTTTATCCAAATCATTTATGATGTCTAAGAATCAATGATGATAAGACTCTAGTGTCTCTCCAGGTTCAATCATGAAGTGTTCATAAGCCAAGTAAATTTTGGATTCCATATCCTCCCGATTGAGTGCAGATCCTTCCATAAGAAGATGAATATGTTCCCACATCGCCTTTGCGGTCTTTTGAGCATCAACACTTCGAAGAATTGGGTTTGGTAATCCTAAAAGGATATATTGCATTGCAAGCTCATCAACTTCATAGTGTAGAAGTTCTTCGCATTCAGTGTCCTGCACAAGAGCAATGTTTGATTGTTCATCTCTTGGTGGATTAGCATTTGGATCTCCAGGTACAATGACAGTAGGCATCTGAAATGGACCTTCCAAGATAACCTTCTTTAAGAACTTGCCATGTGGCTTCTTCAGATCACAAAACCTAAAGAACCTAATCACCCATTGATCGTAGTTTCTGGAGTGAGCATTGGAGGTCTATCAAGTGATCCAGCCTCATGAATTGATTGTTGGTTGCTTAAAGCTTCACACATCTTTGCAAACCAAGTGGGTTCCTTCATAGTGTTCCTTGATAGATGTTGATTGAAATCATTTGTGTAGGGTTGAACTTGAATACTTGGTGGTGGTTGAACCATTTGAGGTTGTGGAATTGCTGCAAGTTGTGGAGTATGTTGTTGATTAAATTGTTGTTGATAAATTGCTTGTTGTTGATTCCATTGTTGATGTTGTGGACTTAATTGTTGTTGACGTTGAGTATAAGTGTAAAGGAAATAGTTAGAGTAAGGTGGTTCTGACATGTTGAAAAACTTGTGTTATAAAATGGATCTTTGTAGTCGAATGAACCTTTGTTGATGAAGTATCCTTAGGCGTAGAAATCACAATAAACCAAGTAGCACTTATGTGTAAAAACACTAAAGTTACGCGTAACAGAAAGAGTTACGCGTAGGTTTAGCTTACGCGTAAGTAAGGTGAAAACACTAAAGTTATGCGAGAACAAGAAGTTAGAGTGAAAACTTAGGCGAGGATGACCTTATGCGAAAGACAAAGCTTAGGCGTAAGATAAATCTTATGCGTAGAAGTTTCTACGCGTAGCTTTTTGCTTATGCGTAATTTTAAGGTTTTGCCCAAGTGATCTTTTACACTATCACAAAGGCAAAAAAGATATCCCAAGTAGACGTATTTTCAGGCTTATCCAAGCAAGAAAACACGGAGTAAACCACGAAAACTTAAGATCAAGCCAAGAAGCAAGTTACGCGTAGAATTAGGGTTTTGATACGCGTAGTTGTACTCGTAAAATGACTTTTGCCAAAAGATGTTTCTAAACCAGATTTTTGTGATGAAATAGCTTCAATATCACCAAAATAACACAAAAGTGTGAAACTTGATAATCCAAAGCGTCTAAAACATTTACGCGTAGAACGAAACCCTCGTACAAAAACTAGCTTAAAAATGATGATCCACGCGTAAAGATTGAAACTTTTTGCCAAAAACAGTTATTTTAACACCTTAAAATGTTGAAAGTACAAGAATCTTGGATTAAAAAGTGTAAAAATTCAGTTTTTAAGCGAGCCAAAGTTCGAACCGTTGTTTTACGCGTAGGACCAAAACCCACTTCAAAAACAATAACGATTCACCCAACTATTTGGCGATTGATACCACTGTTAGGTCACTAAGTTTACAACACAAGCACAATAGAAAGAGATAGAGGGAAGAAGAGATCGGTTGAACAACACACACACAAACACTACGCGTAATAAATAGAGAAAGGTTATGCGTGAGTAATGAAAGAGAATGAATTGAACAACCAACCCCCAAGTGAGGGTTATTACATGGTATTTATAGGAGGGAAGCTAGGGCAACACTCCTAGTTCCCATCCTTTTCCTTATTGGGCTAGGCCTAGGCTTATGGGCCTTCTACATAAGCCTAAGGCTAATTACTAACATAAAGGCCATATTAAGCTAACTATTACATATGAATCACTAACACTTGATTAAGGTTTAGGAGTGATTCCAACAATCTCC
Source organism: Chrysanthemum makinoi (assembly GCA_910596185.1). NCBI lineage: Eukaryota > Viridiplantae > Streptophyta > Magnoliopsida > Asterales > Asteraceae > Chrysanthemum > Chrysanthemum makinoi. The sequence goes on along the minus strand of OU343223.1, from coordinate 283,413,568 downwards.
CCCTAAGTGTTGGTGATGAATGAATATGAACGGTTAAGGTGCTGATGTAATAGTAGCTTTGACGTCTTTTGACATTCTTCTTTCTTGTGAGAAGATTTGCCTTGATTTGAACAATCTCCCGGTAGAGAAATTTTTTTCTTTAAACAGTTCTGCTTTGACGTCATCTAAATCTTTGTTCTTTGATCATTGTTCTTTGTGATGGTAGTGATAGTATGTTGTTGTTGCTGCATCAAGTCTCGCCTCAGTTCCGCCACGCTCCAGGTGTTCCACGTCATTCTTCAACAGTGGCTCACACGCTATTTGACGTTGGATTTCAGATCTTGATGAAGTTCTTTAAGTCTTTAAACTTTGTAGATTTTGATTTGGCGTAGAATCATTCTCGACTTTTGTGTTGCCTTTAGATGGAACTTCCATTAGTGATGATGTTGGCATGAGCATGTGAAGAATCTGACGATCACGCTCCGAGCTTCCATAAGAAGAAAACATGAAACGGTTAGTAATAGCGGATACCGGCATTACAAGTTCGAATTTCGAGAGTGTTAACAACATAGTGTGAAAACACAGCTCTAATTCTCACAAAGGCCGTTCCTGAACTGGAGTCCCACAAGTAAGATAACACGATGTACGGTACATCTACGGTTCAGATGAGTCGCCGAGGTACATGAAGCATCATCCCACGATCAGAGACCGTTTGAGATACACTAAAGCGTAATCCACGGGAGTTACCGAAGTGACCTGGCCGTTTTGATGTTGACCCGGCAGAATTTCCACTCAATCACTGAGGATCACAATTGTAAACCTCTCATAAATGTTCTTGACAGATTGCTAAGATCTATGTAGGACTCGATAACGTACCACTGATGTTCTTTTTGTTGAACAACTAGTGATGAAATGTCAAGTGTAACTAAGAGATCTTTTGATGAATCTCGTGGCTCTAGACTCAATAGTGCGTTTTGGTTTTCCTGAGCGGAGACTAGGGAGAGGGTCTCTGTAACACCCCAACCCGACAAGGGTAAAGATATCACAATACGGTTTCATATCAGAACTTTAACTAATGTACAATAGCGGAAGCCTTTACAAAAACTTACAAAAGACAGTATAAATAACTTAATATTCAAAATAAATCTAAGATCTCTATGGTCAAAATCTTGCTCTCAGCTCTACTCTCAAGCCCGGATCGGCTATCCCATAAGCTCATCTCGAATGCTAAATACCCGCACGATGAAAAGAAAGTGCGGTGAGCTTACAAAGCCCAAGTGAGAGATATAACGAAACAAAAGATAAAACAGAATAAATATACAAATACGAAATCAAAATGAAATAATGACGAGGGATCTTTTAGGATTCTGCGGAAGCACAAATATACAGAAATCCAAACAACCACATAACAGTTGAGACATCACATAACACATTAAAGACACAAAAACAAACACATCAGAAAAACCAAACGCACAACATATCGAATAACAGATTACGTATAAGCCAAACAGAAAGTCTCAAAACTAACGGAAACAGTTATAGAAATTAAACATGGCATTCTTACAAATCAATAAATCAACATTTATTACACTTAATTCAGTAATATAGCATGAAATAGCGAGGCATGTTCATGGCAGACATAATAGCTAAACCAGCTCATATCAAATCCTAACCTTAGCGAGTTTTAACATAGCGGATCAATCATAAGGCAGAGATAACTAACATATAAGCAAGGTTTACTGATGATAACGAACAATTGTACTTACCAACTTTCGGGATACTTACTTTCACATTAGCACATTCATCTCACGCAGATAAAGCGAATTCACATAACCATAACTAACATAACATCGATGACAGATGCAAATCATATTTAAACATATTAATCATATCCTAGCATAGTAGACGGCAATCACATAAACATACAAAAGCATAATAACATCTGGTAACATATAATAAGCCTAGCTTATAAACACTTGAACATACGAATCATAATCGAATACTTAACATAGAAATAACAGATAAAGATTTAGTTAACTACCACGAGCCCAGAACATATCATATAAGAAATATCTTTCTTCTTCAAAAGGTAACCTCAGAAAATAATTGGAGTAGCTAGCTCCCGGAATTTTGTGAAGACGCAGATCGCACACCGACATCATTCACCGGATAACATATCGATAACAGATCGGATCTAGGATGCATCCATACGCCCTTCCTACATATTCAAAAATATGCTTCACCATCCGAGACGTAGGTAACATCACTCTACTGCCCTAGAGTCATATCGAGGTGCATCACCGATCACGGACATGGAACCCCCATGACTAGTTAAATATTTGGCTCGGGTGTCAAACTAACTCAGGTCAAACAGATTTTCATACATGACACAGATCATAATTCATCATAAAGGTCACATATAACATATCATATAGTTCATATCATAAGATTCATATTTAGATATTCGAAGTTCATATCACGCAGGGCATATCGCATTCATATGCGAAGTTCATAATCGAAGTTCATAGTTAACCATAATAAAGTTCAACAATTGCATATCAAAATCTTCCTAACATAAGTTCACATCAGATATTTCATAGTTCACTAGAACACAAGTTCAGATAAGTAAATGCATCAAACATTCTAAAAGGGTTCATAGCAATGGCATTGGGAATCCTAATAAACATAAGAGAAATGACAAAGAAGGAAAACATGAGGGACCTTTATGAAAAGGTCGAATATCAGACGATAACACAAGTGTCTTAAAGTAAGACAGAATATCCGTACCTTAAAGAAATGAAGGGAAAGCAAACGAATGAACGAATACGAAGATGTAACGCCGCTCTCCAACGAATCTACACGGATTATGATTTATTTAATACTTATCAAGATAACGGATTAATCTCATTAATACTTTTAAAGTTGTCAGATTGTTCTCATTTTTAGTGACGGACGGAATTCCAACATTTTAGAGTATTAGTCATTAATTAGCCAAACTTATGGGTTGCAAATGACAAATAGTAAACTTAAGGGTTTAATATGATAATTATCTTATTTGAGAACTTATATGATCATTATTCATAGCATAGGGTTTACAAATGTCAAGAACGGCTTTTAGGATTCTCTTTCAAAATAGTTTACATAATCTTTTATAAATTACATGATTAACCCAGATTCACACGTAACATTGTTCGAATGCAAACCCTTAATGAGACTATGCATGCAATACTTTAATTCATTATAACTCACACATGTTCACGCCATACTTAGTACTAGCTCATTATACTCTTAATCAAAAGCCATTAATGATTCCAAGACTTACCACTTCTCACATGAAATAACGAATTTGCACACTTAGCTTTTAACCCTAATCAACTTCCTATTTATGTTCTAGGGTTTCCATACTTTTAATATCATTTATTACTCATTTAAATCACATGTTACTTCTTTTAATGATTTCTACTTTGACCTAGAACGTATATGAAAAACAAACCGAAGTTTCCTCAAAACTCATGCATGTCCTTACGTAATTTATTTACACTTGTCGACCCATAATTACTCAGAATTACATATTACACCCTTAACATCTTTAAGTATATGACCTAACCTTATATTATCAGATTTTACGCTTTTAGCCCAAAGGTTTTAGAATTTACAAAACATACCCCTTTAAGTTAAATACAATTCGAATGGCCCTCTAAATATCCAAAATTACACGTTTAACCCCCATACTTATTTTTATACATTTTGTACCTTTATTTTACTGTTCACAAAAATAACCTTTAAGTTTCATAATTTACAAAACCAACCCAAACCTTTTATGTAGAACCGAATAATGCATAATTTAAGTACAAGCCCTAAACCTAGATGTAACCCATCATTAATTCATCATTACTACTGTATTAATGACCCTTAATCATAACGAGCAAACCCTAATTTTTATAAACCCTAATCGTCCCTTTTCTAAATCCTTTCCTTATTTATATACGATCGAACAAATAAAACCCCAAACAAATCACACAAGCTTCGAATTCATGAATGTGTATTTTATACAGGTCGTATATCATATAAGAGTCCTTGTAAAATTAATATCATGGTCCCAAAAATTATTATACGTTCGTTAGCTATTTTATACGCTTTTAGGGTTTTAATTCCAAATAATTCTATACGACTTATGTAACATGCATGGCTAATTTTTACGTGTTCTATATGACTTGTAGGACTGAAAATAATATTAGGAACATACCCTTGATGATACTTGGACGTTAGAACAAAAGAAACCAAAAGTTCCTCTCACGAAACCCTAACTGACCTAAAAACTAAACACGATCGATCCAGCACCTTAGAGCCTCGAACTATATTTTTAACACCTTCTTTACCTTCAAACTCGTCCAAGAAAAATAGCTCCAGGCCTTGGAAATCAGATGTCGAATTTTGGAGGGTTTTGGAAGTCGGTTTAGGGTTAATCGGTTATTAGGGTTTAGAGTGAATCGTATAATGTGTTTTTATAGGGTTTACTATTTTTCTTGTGGGCTTTATAATGTATTGGACTTAAAATAAATGGGTTCTTAATTTTATAATTTATATTGGGCTTTTATTTAATTTTATTTCTTTATAAAACATATTTAATATATGCTATACTTATATAAAATACAAAACGAATTTTATAAAATCATAAAATATAAAAATTACCTTTTATAAAGTGTTTAATATTTATTTAGATCATGTGGGATATTTCTTAATAATTTTCTGAATTTACATAGCTTATTTGGTATTCTTTGAAGTAATTATTCATACTTTTTGATTGTAGGGGTATTTTGGTCTTTTTGTGAATTTTAGAAATTCAGGTATTACAATTCTTCCCCTCTAAAAGAAAATTTCGTCCTCGAAATTGAACAAGGCGGAATAGAACGTGAGAAACGAATCGGATTTCAGAATTTCTAGGAATATAACGAACGTTAATCTTATCTCGGAACAAATGAATTTCTTATCGAATATTTAAACTCAAAATTACCGAAAATTAAATCAATATTCAAATACTTATAATAGATAATTATATACTCATCAGAATAATGGCGGAGAACAGATGAGACGCAGAAAAATCAAACGACAAATTCTGACTTATCCAGATATCTAATGATGAGGACATCATATGCATAGACGGAATAAATCCTATCGGCCTCAATAGTCGCAGAAATATGTGGAGACATATAAGCTTAAGGTGGTCATAGCAATCTATAGGTTCGTACATATCATAACAACCTCGGATTCCAAACACACAAAACTTTTACTGAAAAGTACATCGACGAAAATCTCACAATTAGGTACGGAATTCAAACGAACATGAGAAGCACCGGATAACGATACAAGTCAAAATCTATACACACATCAACTACTGTGCATTTCCTGGACTTTGTATACCTTCAATAAGTTCAGATTATGTGATCTCAAGATATTACGTTGATCAGGCGTCATAATACTTGCATCACATAACAAGTTCTTATTGTCATTATATTCGGTCTCGGGTCATGACAAAACACATAGCTAATATCATAACAAAACACACCATATACAGATAACACACAGATAGCAAGTAACATACTATAACAAACCAGATACGCATAAGTATATCATCATGATGGCCATACTTCATTCAAGCGGTAATTAAACAACATTACTAAGAAAACAAATAGCAGACGAAACTTATGAGGACTAACGGAAACTTAACGGATCTATCAAAAAGAAACAACAGACAGGAACTATACTTTCAAAATTTTGTTTTATTTCCATCTATCAAACAAAATTTGCAAAGTCGACATAAGATGAACTCCCAAAATGAAACTTAATAATCCAAGATTCAAACGTCAAAATGAAAACAAAAGGACCTAGCTCAAAATCAAATGTCAAAAATTCTCATAAAGAGGGTAACTAATCAGAAGCGAAATTCCTATTCTTGTGTCGGATTGAACCTACTAGTAGCCGTAGACTCCAAATCCGAATCCACCTCGTATTCTTCCTCGGGTTCCTCTTCTTCCTCTTCTTCCTCGTGTTCCTCTTCTTCCTCGCTTATCCATCCGTTCTTGTTTCCTTCACGCTAGTAGTTTACTAGCAAAGTCACCTTTCGCTTCCTCTCTTCCTCCTCCCGACACGATCCACAAAAGCATACAGATCGCGACTCTTAGCCCGTCCTACTCCTTCATCCTCAACGAACTTGGGACACCTATCAGGATATCTAGTAGTGAAACCTTGGTTGTCAACAACCTTAGTTTCATACTCCTCCACCACCTCTCCGTCAATGGTCTTCAAAGTCAGCTTCTCCTCGATGGTGCATGGCCACATATAGGCCGGAACTCTTATCCTCCTATTAGCCCGCTTCACTTTACCATACCTCTTGCAGCCCTTAGTAATGACAACGGCCCACTTCATCTTCTCCTTATGTTGCCTAGCCGGTCCTCGATTACTCCTATCAGATGAATTAGGGCGACGGGGGATAACCATCTAAAAGAAATACCAACTACCAGGAAAACTTAAATACGATAGGGTACGCAAAGAAGTACGCAGAAAGGAAAATCGTAAATCTACCCACTTCTCACGTGTCATAGCCTAAGCTCTAAGGGTCCTAAAACCTTGCTCTGATACCATAAATTGTAACACCCCAACCCGACAAGGGTAAAGATATCACAATACGGTTTCATATCAGAACTTTAACTAATGTACAATAGCGGAAGCCTTTACAAAACTTACAAAAGACAAGATAAATAACTTAATATTAAAAATAAATCTAAGATCTCTATGGTCAAAATCTTGCTCTCAGCTCTACTCTCAAGCCCAGATCAGCTATCCCATAAGCTCATCTCGAATGCTAAATACCTCACCGCATGAAAAGAAAAGTGCGGTGAGCTTACAAAGCCCAAAGGAATGATATAACGAAACAAAAGATAAAACAGAATAAATATACAAATACGAAATCAAAATGAAATAATGACGAGGGATCTTTTAGGATTCTGCGGAAGCACAAATATACAGAAATCCAAACAACCACATAAATTTGAGACATCACATAACACATTAAAGACACAAAAACAAACACATCAGAAAAACCAAACGCACAACATATCGAATAACAGATTACGATAAGCCAAAATGAAAGTCTCAAAACTAACAGAAACAGTTATAGAAATTAAACATGGCATTCTTACAAATCAATAAATCAACATTTATTACACTTAATTCAATAATATAGCAAATGAAATAGCGATAGCTTCATGGCAGACATAATAGCTAAACCAGTTCTCATATCAAATCCTAACCTTAGCAGAGTTTTAACATAGCAGATCAATCATAAGCGCACGGATAACTAACATATAAGCAAGGTTTACCAGATAACGAACAATTGTACTTACCAACTTTCGTGATACTTACTTTCACATTAGCACATTCATCTCACAGATAAACGAATTCACATAACCATAACTAACATAACATCGATGACAAGATGCAAATCATATTTAAACATATTAATCATATCCTAGCATAGTAGACGGCAATCACATAAACATACAAAAGCATAATAACATCTGGTAACATATAATAAGCCTAGCTTATAAACACTTGAACATACCGAATCATAATCATAATACTTAACATAGAAATAACAGATAAAGATTTAGTTAACTACCACGAGCCCGTAACATATCATATAAGAAATATCTTTCTTCTTCAAAAGGTAACCTCAGAAAATAATTGGAGTAGCTAGCTCTCAGAATTTTGTGAAGACGCGTATCGCATACCGACATCATTCACCGATAACATATCGATAACAGATCGATCTAGGATGCATCCATACGCCCTTCCTACATATTCAAAAATATGCTTCACCATCCGAGAGACGAGGTAACATCACTCTATCGCCCTAGAGTCATATAAGAGGTGCATCACTGATACGGACATGGAACCCCCATGACTAGTTAAATATTTGGCTCGGGTGTCAAACTAACTCAGGTCAAACAGATTTTCATACATGACACAGATCATAATTCATCATAAAGGTCACATATAACATATCATATAGTTCATATCATAAGATTCATATTTAGATATTCAGAAGTTCATATCACAGTGGCATATCGTACATTCATAAGCGAAGTAAGTTCATAATCGAAGTTCATAATTAACCATAATAAAGTTCAACAATTGCATATCAAAATCTTCCTAACATAAGTTCACATCAGATATTTCATAGTTCACTAGAACACAAGTTCAGATAAGTAACAGATCAAACATTCAGAAAAGGGTTCATAGCAATGGCATTGGGAATCCTAATAAACATAAGAGAAATGACAAAGAAGGAAAACATGAGGGACCTTTATTGAAAAGGTCGAATATCTCAGACGATAACACAAGTGTCTTAAAGTAAGACAGTAATATCCGTACCTTAAAGAAATGAAGGAAAGCAAACGAATGAACGAATACGAAGATGTAACGCCGCGTCTCCTCCAACGAATCTACACGGATTATGATTTATTTAATACTTATCAAGATATAACGGATTAATCTCATTAATACTTTTAAAGTTGTCGATTGTTCTCATTTTTAGTGACGGACGGAATTCCAACATTTTAGAGTATTAGTCATTAATTAGCCAAACTTATGGGTTGCAAATGACAAATAGTAAACTTAAGGGTTTAATATGATAATTATCTTATTTGAGAACTTATATGATCATTATTCATAGCATAGGGTTTACAAATGTCAAGAACGGATTTTAGGATTCTCTTTCAAAATAGTTTACATAATCTTTTATAAATTACATGATTAACCCAGATTCACACGTAACATTGTTCGAATGCAAACCCTTAATGAGACTATGCATGCAATACTTTAATTCATTATAACTCACACATGTTCACGCCATACTTAGTACTAGCTCATTATACTCTTAATCAAAAGCCATTAATGATTCCAAGACTTACCACTTCTCACATGAAATAACGAATTTGCACACTTAGCTTTTAACCCTAATCAACTTCCTATTTATGTTCTAGGGTTTCCATACTTTTAATATCATTTATTACTCATTTAAATCACATGTTACTTCTTTTAATGATTTCTACTTTGACCTAGAACGTATATGAAAAACAAACCGAAGTTTCCTCAAAACTCATGCATGTCCTTACGTAATTTATTTACACTTGTCGACCCATATATCATATAAGAGTCCTTGTAAAATTAATATCATGGTCCCAAAAATTATTATACGTTCGTTAGCTATTTTATACGCTTTTAGGGTTTTAATTCCAAATAATTCTATACGACTTATGTAACATTCATGGCTAATTTTTACGTGTTCTATATGACTTGTAGGACTGAAAATAATATTAGGAACATACCCTTGATGATACTTGGACGTTAGAACAAAAGAAACCAAAAGTTCCTCTCACAAAACCCTAACCGACCTAAAACTAAACACGATCGATCCAGCACCTTAGAGCCTCGAACTATATTTTTAACACCTTCTTTACCTTCAAACTCGTCCAAGAAAAATAGCTCCGGGCCTTGGAAATCGATGTCGAATTTTGGAAGGTTTTGGAAGTCGGTTTAGGGTTAATCGGTTATTAGGGTTTAGAGTGAACCGTATAATGTGTTTTTATAGGGTTTACTATTTTTCTTGTGGGCTTTATAATGTATTGGACTTAAAATAAATGGGTTCTTAATTTTATAATTTATATTGGGCTTTTATTTAATTTTATTTCTTTATAAAACATATTTAATATATAAGTTACTTATATAAAATACAAAACAAATTTTATAAAATCATAAACTATAAAAATTACCTTTTACAAAGTGTTTAATATTTATTTAGATCATGTGGGATATTTCTTAATAATTTTCTGAATTTACATAGCTTATTTGGTATTCTTTGAAGTAATTATTCATACTTTTTGATTGTAGGGGTATTTTGGTCTTTTTGTGAATTTTAGAAATTCAGGTATTACAGTCTCCTTCTTCAATATCAGCAATCTGTAAGAGAAAGCCGATAGATTATGTAGGGTTCCCTGTGAGAATGAAACAAGCTTCTGTTGAGAGAAACTTGAGTGGCTAAGAAGGTTTAGTGCATCGCCACTGGGTCCATGACGACTTTTAATCTTCAATACGGTGTCATCTAGTGACAACCAAGAGCATATAAATTGAACCCTGGTTCCGCGCCTAAGTTGAATAATCTGTAGGGCTATTTATTTTCACCCTTTTCTTTGCATTTCTTTTTAATTCTTCAACTCCTTCTTTCTCCGATTCTCATTTTCTCCTTTTTATGATCAAACCTAAGGACTTCTAATTCTAACTATTGGTAGTGTCCTTGGGTAGATCCCTCCGGCTCAAGCAGATCATAGGACGGTTATTCCTAACCTTAATCTCCTTATAACTCCATTGCCATAAAACCATTTTCAAGAAAATCTCTCATAGTGTTTGTGAATCAAAAACATTTTGTACCATCGTGAGAGTTTTATCTTTTAGCGTAAATACTCCTCCACACGTGCTTAAGTGTTAAGACAGAAATCTGCGGTGAGAGTAGAGCGCATACACTTTGAATTGATCGACTCAAGATAGACAATCCCCGCGAGACACGGTTACGTTGAATAGTTAAAGAGTTACATTGTCAGATTTTAGGAGACAACTAGCTCTAATAACTATCTTGAAGGTGTGGACAAACCTCAAAAGGTTGTCAAACCCGCCAAAGATCATGTCTACCGTGAGTTTCTCGAATGGTACATTCTACTCGCAAAGTCCTTTGAGACATGTTTACATCACTAGCTTAACTAGCTTGAAATTATTATCCATCCGGACAAGTCTTTTCAAGTTACTAATAGTTAAGATCTCGTCAATTCGTTGGTTAAGTCTATAGCACAAAGATTCATTTGCAGCTACACAACATATTTCTTATCACATAAATTTTCTCCCCCTCAAAAATGGCATATAAATGTTATTTTTGAAGAAATGTTGAGAATAAATATGTCCATTTTGAGTTTTGTGGGAAGATAACACAGAGAACATTTTGTGAACAAAGTTGTTAATTCAAATACTCCCCCTCAACTAGTGATATAAACGGTTGAGGTTTTGAAAATCAAAAGGGGAAGTACTTGTTCTTTTGAGCAAAACCTTGAAAAGTGAAAGGTTTGATAGGTTTTACTCAAAAATAAGAAGCTTTCGCTCCTTTTATAAGGATTGTGGCACTGAAGCGTACCACAGGGTCCTTTCATTACAAGAACGGGTTGTACACTGTTATGTGTGCACAAGCCATTGTCATATATAATCACACATCCAAATTATATGAAATAGAAGTAGTTCAAGGGGTACCAGGAATTCCATCAATGTTTCCAGGAATGCGAACTGGGCGTTGATAGCCGGCGAGAACAATCCTAGGACGACCACCTACAAAGCTCTCCAGGTGTTCGAATGGTCCCGTCGATACAACCTTTCATCAATCTTGGTGATGATTCTCTTCACATCCCGTCTTTCCTTAGAATTCCATCGCTTTTGTGACCCAATTCCTTCATGAATATCCTTCAACCTATAAGCCAATCCGTCCCTAACTTTCTTCAATGTGTGATCCCCAAACTTGTGAAGATCTCTACACGCCATCAAGCTATGTAGTGTTTCACTATGGTAAACCACTCCGAATGGTTGGCTGATGAGTGTGTATTGTGAAAGCTGGTTGATGTCGGGAAGATCTAGCTGAGGTGGAGTGAAGTTGACACGGTCCGATATGATTCAACCGCAAGTCGGAGATCTTCTACACATTCTCTGATGACTATGCTTCTGATGAAGATAAGCAAGGACTTGATGAATTCACGTTGCACTCTTCGAGAATTGTCTCATGCGACCGTCACTTTGGCAAGGTACAAGTCTTCAATGTCGTTGATAGACAAATTCTCAAAGTCCGCTTCAGAGAATGCATAATCCCTTTCGTCTTGTCTTTTGACCACGATATTCTTGAGAAAAGTGTAGTCCAATTTAGACGAAAGATCAACATGTTTGATGGCCACGATTGCTTTAGTACTGAACACTTCATGTTGAGACTTCTGAACCTGGCAGCTTCTGTAGTATATTCGTCGACGTTCCGGCCAATGGTGAATCCCATACATTGCATCATGGTCATAATCTTCCACATTGTTGGAGAACATGTGGTTAGCTCTTTCCTCGATGCCTATATAGTTAGAGTATATGGCTGCCGGGAATGGAAGTGTCAGAGATGTAGCGTATTTCCTTGAACCATCGCCACCGTGTAGAAGGAATTCCAAATCTTTGTTGAAGAAATATCATAATGGAATCCTAGGCTGATCTGGTTGGCCAATTTTTGGTAGAGGTTTAGACCAGTTGGTGTAATATGGAGGATTTTCCCATTGAGTGAAGTCGATGTTTGCTTCTGGGTTGAGCCAATCCATATTGTTAGACATGGCTCGTGCTATATTATCAAGGTGATACTCGACTTCAATAGCACTTCCGAAGCTGCTTTTAGCAGGTTGAAATGCTTCATTCTTGATTCACTTCAACTCGGATTTTGTCATCTTTTTCACACGGAATTTTTCTTGCAGGAACTTAGCATGCTCCAATGTACGACCTTCAACCGCATCTTGACCTTCAGGTGGGTAGGGTGTAGAATCAACAAGCTTCGAGAACCGGTCCGATTCGGTGTCATCCTCATCCACCATGATAAGACGTCCGGTCATAGGCTTCTTCTTCTTTTTCTTTGGCCTAGAGGAGGATTACGGTTTCTTGGCCGTGTTAGAGAGATGGGTTGTTGTTGGGGGTCGGGATTTCCTTGTCACCACCTGTATACTCAAAGTGATCACCGGTTTTCGAGTCCGAGGTGGTAACTCGTAATCCTCGAGATTTTTCAATAGAAGAACGAGGAGGGGATCTTTGTTGAGCTGGAGTCCTTTGGGGTGGAGGTTGCATTGAGTAATGAATTGAGGATGATTCACTAGACTTCTTCGGGCGTTTGGGCTCGTTATCCTTATCGTTATCTTTGTCTTCGTCGTCTCTTGGACGTTTAGGCCTTTCAGCTTCTTCTCAGTATGATGACTCGAGTTGGTATTCCAGAATGCTTCAAACAATTTATCTTCAGTAGGAGGCAAACGCGTAGCGCTTTCGACATTTGAGCTACCGACCGGTTTACCAATTCATCATCTGAGAAGATTGTGGGTTCAACTGGATTGATGTTTACATTCATTGAGTTGATTTCATAGTTTGCTTGGCCGATGTAAGAGATTCGAGATAAAGTTGCGGTATACATCTTCTTTGTCAGTTTAGGAACGACGTCAAGAAGGAACTTGTGAGTGTATCCTTTGATCATCTCGTTCATTCTCCCTTGAAGATCATCTTTCATGAGCTTCTGGACATACTCCCTTTCAACTTGCATCTTGTCTTTCTCATCATGAAGATATCAGTACGGTCAACAAGAAAATCTAACTTCTTCTTTGTAATATCTTTTTCTCGACATGCTTAACGGCTTTAACGATTACGGTCTTTGCTTGAGAGATCCAAGACGCCGTTGGCTTCTTCAGCGATCGGATGTGGATCCGGTTGTTCTTTTGATGGTGGTGGTGAAGAGTGAGAAGATGAATCTGATGATGAAGAGATATGAGGAGACTCGGGTCCTTTGGTGGCTCGAAGTTTCCTCCTTTGAGCGCGAGGACTATCTAGAAGAAACTTATCATATTCAATATCTTCTTCATTTCCATATTTAGCTTTTTCATCAGCTTTATCTTTCTTGGAATTTTCAGCGGTTCTTCAATGTTATAAACAATAGAATCTTCCACGCGCTTTTGTTGTTGCTCCAAAGTGGTGGCACCGCCCTTATCGGGTCGATTAACCGCATCGAGGATTTGGTGTAGGTTGAACTCCACCACTTGACCTCCCGGCCACCCATTTGATCCTTAGCAAATTCTTTCAAACGCGTGTTGAAGTCTAATGAATTTGAACTTCCTTCTCGTACTTAGTGTCGGAGGCTCTTCATCCGATTCTTCTTCTTGTTGTTGCTCAATTACCGGAGTCTTTCCTTTTCCTTTATCTGCTGGTGGACTAGGAGGTTTAGGTACCGTTGGGGTTTCATCTTTAGCAGGTTTGAGTAAATGATCTCTTCATCGTGACGGTACCCTCGAGTCCTCGTCTGTTAGCTTTCTTTGTGGTTCAATCTTGGGAATAGGAATAGGAATAGCTTCCTTGGAAGGAACTCTCCTTTTCTTCCGGGTTTCCTTTTGGGAACTTCCTTGACTCTCAATGCTTGCAAAGACTTCCCTCGACTTCCTCACGGTTTTCCGGTAGGTGTACCGTAAGATTTATCATCGAGGAACCCAACTTTGTTCTCTTACAGAACCGGATATCTTTTATAAGAGTAGAGCTTTTTGAGTTCATCGAGAGAAGGTGATCCGGCAACACAAGACTTTGTTTCTTGGTAGTGACTCCTTAAATCGAGCTTAGAGTGGGTTCATCAACATGTCGTGATTGTCGGGGTCATTGATTCTTTGGGGATATCGGGGTTATACCCAAGTGCTCTTTGGATCAACAGGAGTTTTGTATATCGATATAAGGAATCTTTGAGCCAAGCTTTTTGAGGAATGTCATCATGTCATCCCATATCGAGCTTCAACTTCAATGTGCTTCATGTTGATCGAGCCCAAAAGATTTACAGATTCCACGAGCTTGGGATGCTCATAGCCACTGCCACGACCCGAAAAGATTTTGTGATGATGATATAAAGGGTTCTCCAAGGCTGAGGAATTTTCTTTAGATCCACGTGTGAATGCTTATTGATTACTCAAGCTTCGTGTACCCAATATCAATCAAAATTGCGAACAGTCTCTTCAAGAGGTGCAGCAGAGAATGCAGTTGGTATGATGTCGAATGAGGAGAACAACTCTTAAATCTCAGGTGTGATAGTGACTTGCTTGTGGTTGAGAGTCACAATCACGGCATTCGTCCTTTGATCTTTTGCATTGTGTTCCGAACTTAGATGTAGATTTCCCTGCATCGTGGCGTAATTGGTGAGCATGTTCTCGATAAGGATGGTTCTTCGAATGTCAACAGAATAAGACAAGAAGATTCCGAGGGTGAGAGTTTCAAAGTCGAACGAAGATTATTCTTTCCAATCTTCATAGGATAACCATGAGGAAGATATCGCAATGGTGAGAACATTAGGTGCATCCACATTCATTTGAGCTTCCATGTCGTGATCTGAAACACATTTAGCCAAAAGAACCAACATATCGAAAGACATAATGTTAATCAACAGAAGGTTTTATTGTCTACTTATTGAATGAGATATGTCAATGATTGTTACGAGTCCAAAATCACTTGTTTGTTCAGTAGTCCAATGACGTCGTGATAAGTTTTGAGAGTTAGTTAACTTTAGGTTTTAAAGTTTATGTTATCTCATATTTTTCACAACATATTAAACGTTTAAGCTTATAAGTGACATTATTGGTTTCGTGACGTTATGATTTATTTATTTACAAGTTTGCACGTGTAACAATTCATAATGAAGGTTTGATCAAGGCTTAGGCGTAGAAATGGCAGCTTATGCGTAAACAGGAGAGGTATACGCAAGACGCTAAAGCTTACGCGTAGGATCTTTACTACGCGTAAGAAATATTACGCAGTCGGAAAAGGACCTTAAAGCGTAGGGCTTACGCGTAAGCGCATATAAAACCTTACGCGTAAGGCTTACTCGTAAGAGTAGACCTTATGAGGTCATTGTTTATGCATATCCTTCACGGGATACGCGTAGTCCCTTTGTAGAACCTTACGCCAGTAACGCTACGGCGTAAGATTTCTTCATAACATGCTACGCGTAAGGTGATCCTTATGCGTAGATGGTTAACAACCTTGATTCTGATTTTTACGTGTAGCAAACCTGAAATAAATTAATCATAGCATCAATATCAACATATACATTCACTCTATAACAGATCATGTCATGAATACTTATCAAACAGTTTACGCGTAGAAACCTTATGCGTAGAGCTTAAACCCTAATAGTTCAAAGATTACGCGTAAGAAATCTAGCCATGGAATTTGCACCAAAGTTTTTCTGGTAGTTCTAAGAAGTCATGTGAGTGATATAACCAAGTATTAACATCCAATTCAAGAGTGAATCAAAAATACCCCAAATCTCAAGAACATTAAACCCTAATCACTAATTCTCAATCAATTAGTGTTTCTGGGTTGTTTTAAAGGCTAGATATCATTAATTCACCATGATAACAACATCACACAACTATCTTTTTGTCTAAAAACATTCACATTTGAAAATACCCAAACCCACGCATAAACCCTAGTTTTTCAAATTCAATCAATACGTGATTCTGGGTGCGTTATGAGTAGAAAAATGGTATCAATGATGTTAAAGAAACGTTTTGACACTATTATCTTAACAACAAAACTCACAAACATGATCATGTGTTCTTACGCATATGCGTAGAACACAAAATCAACCATATACGTAAATTTAACCGTTGGATTCGTTTGAAAATCAAAACCAATGTTTAAAAACGTGTTACAAACACAAAATCACTTACAGATTGATGATCAAAACACCGGATTTGAAGATTGATTTGTATGCGTAGGATTAGTTTGGTGATGATAATAAATGTGAAGTGTAGGTTAGGTGAAGGAGTTTTATTAAAAAAGATTTTGAGCTTTTGGCAGTTTTAGTCCCTCCACCTTTTCCATCTTCATCCAAAGCCTTTTAACTTCCATTTTGGTTACCAAACGAAAGATTTTAAGAACGAAACTTGCCGACACTCCCCCTTGACTTAATAAATAATGAAAGGTTATAAATTTTAGTCCGAGGAGTGTCATGAACGAAATGTGATCACCAATTTAAAGAAACAACGAGATTAGGTAACATGCAAGTACTGTGTTATTTTGAAATTAAGTATTTCTTTTCTCCCTCAACACTTGATTGAAAAAATACTGAATTTTGAAAGATTAGAGTGTTGACGGAAGAAATGTACTTGTCATGTATAAAGAAATATAGATAGAAGAATATTTTTTTTGATTTAACTGATTTTATATTTTTATATTTTGTTTTTGAAAAATATTTACAAAAGAGATTTTGGTGTTTGACTGTTTTAAGACCTTTAAGAGTTCATCCAGCCTCTTGAGTCAAACACCGATACCAATCTGTGGACCAACTCATTAAACCTAGCGGAGGCAAGGCTTTGGTGAGTAGATCTGCCAATTGTTATTCTGTACCCACAAAGTATAATTCAACTGTACCTTGTTCCACGTGGTCCTTGATGAAATGATATCGAAGATCGATGTGCTTTGATTTTGAATGCTTTGAACCGAGGTTGCACGAGATCGCAATAGCACTCCATTGTCGCAGATACATCGATTCTCTCAAATACGTAACCATAGTCTTTGAGTTGTGTTCTCATCCGGATGACTTGAGCACAACACGCCGACATGGCTACATATTCTACTTCGGTTGAGGAATGCGATGTACAATCCTCGCTTCTTCGATTGCCATGACACCGGTTTATCACCAAGAAATTGTAGAGCTCCTGTTCTTTTACGTGAATCTAAGCATCCCTGCGTGGTGGTGTCGAAAAGCTATTAGTTCAAAACCAGAATCCTTCGGATACCAAGATTCCCAAATTAATGGTTCCCTTGATGTATCGGAGGATTCTTTTAGCCTCTGAGAGGTGGGTTTCATTGGTCGCGACCGATACGGAGCAAAGATAAACGGCAAAGACAATATCGTTACTGGCTGTTAAATACATGAGAGACCCAATAATACTTCGGTATTTTGTAGGGTCCACCAATTTCCCATGTAAATCGGCGTCTAGCTTCTTGGTATGAGCCATTGGTGTGGCGTAGGTGTCCTGAAGTTTTGCATTCCAAATTATTGTAACAATTCAAGGGCATATTTGGGTGACTCAAGAAAATACCAAAGGGTGATTGATGAACTTGTAGTCCTAGAAAGAACGTAAGTTCACCCATCATTGACATTTCAAAATGTTTCTTCATTAGTTTTGCAAAAGCGATTGAGTACTTTTTATGTGTTGACCCAAAAATGATGTCATCCACGTAAATTTGAACAATTAAAATATGTTCCCGTGATATTGTATGAAAAGAGTTAATCGACCGAACCTTTGGTAAAATTATTGGCAAGGAGGAAAGATGATAGCTTATCATACCACCCCCGAGGAGCTTGTTTGAGACCATACAGAGCTTTGTTCAGTTTGTAGACATGGTTCGAAAGAGCGGGATCAACGAATCCTTCGGTTGGTCGACATAAACCGCGGTTTTCTTTAAGTTGACCATTGAAAAGCAGCTTTGACGTCCATCCGAAGACCGTGATGTTCATGTGAGCCGCGAACGCCAGAAATATCCGAACAACCTCAAGACGAGCAACCGGAGCAAATGATTCTTCAAAGTCAATACCCTCTTCCTGTCTATAACCCTTAGCCACCGGGCGTGACTTGTTTCGATGACATTCCCTTCAAAGATCCAATTTGTTCTTCCAAATCCATTTGAGACCAATGACGTAGACCCCTCTTGGTCTTTCAACCAGTTCCCATACTTCAAGACGCTTGAATTGGTTGAGTTCTTCTTGCATGGATTCAATCCAGTTGTCTTTTGTCATTGCGCCTTTAATGTTTTTAGGCTCGATTGCGGACAGTGAGTGCATAAATGCAATGTTCACCATCTGAGTGAAGACGTTGTCTTGTAACGGCTGGTTGATTCGGGTTGCCAATAATATTTTCCATAGGATGGTCTTTTGTCCATCGATGTGTAGAGGGTTGATGTTGGTATACGCGCAGCTGATTTTGAGGATTCAAATGGCTTGTTGAAGATTCCGACATCCGTGTAGCGATCTCATTAGCAAACGGGTTAAAGAACGCATTTGGATCAAAATCTGCAGGTGGGGGGTACTTCATTAAGAACATCATCAGCCGGTTCAACATTGTTGGAAGCGGTTTGTTCAACTGTTGTGTTGGAGTCAATCGGTGGTGCTTCTTCAAAGTAGTTGTTGTAGCGTGTATCGTATAAGAGTATTATCGGGTTGAGCAATGTGAAACATCGGATACACCGAGCACATTCATCAATATCACACACAACGAGGAGCAAATAGCCTTTCCATTTGTTGACGAAGTGTCGAGGGCTTGTATCGGTGATGATGGGGTTTGGGGAAGTTTAACCGGTTGTGACCGGTTCCAAGTCGTTATACTCGAAGCCATTTCAGTAAGCTCATCAAAATTAGCATGAATCGTTTCCATGCTTTGTACGACGATTCCGGATCCGAAACCATTTGAATTCTCACATTATCCAATAAAGACTCCAATGTCAGCTTTGGCTTTGAGCTTTCCAAAGTCATCACGATCATTATTCGGATAGCAAAGGGATCCAAATACATGAAAGTGTTTAAGATTCTGGTTTCGGTTGGAGAAGCTCAAAAGGTGTTTTGTTGTGGCGTTTTGTAATCATTGAACGGTTTTGAGTGTAGCATGTAGTTGAGACAAACCTGCCCACAAGTAACTGAAGTTTAGCATTGATTAACATTGTTCGGCGGCTTCCACTAACGCACGGTTTTGTCTTTCAACAACTCCGCTTTGTTACGGTGTGCGGCAATAGATGTTTGATGCTCAATTCCCACTTTCTCATAATATTCACGAAGAGTTTAATTAACAAATTCAGCCTTTGTCTTGAATTTATCTACGGTGTTCGAGCTGAATTTGAATTTCGTGAGAAAGGTGATGATCATCTGTGGAGCTTGATCTTTACTTCAAGAAAATAAACCCAAGTCCATCTTGAGTAGTCATCAACAATTACCAAGATGTAGCGTTTGCCATTTATCATCTGCAGCACGCGATCGGGCCACACAAATCCATGTAAAGAAGATGAAGCACATGTTGTGAGTTGTGTTCCACCTTTGAAGGAAAATGAGCACGAGTGCTTTTCCCTTGTTCACAAGCCGAGCAAAGGTGATCTTTAGAATACCGGAATCGTGGGAGGCCTTCAACTAGTTTGTGTCGAGCAAGATTGGTTATAGTTTGAAAGTTTAAATGTGAGAGACGACGCGTGCCATAGCCGGATTTTGTTGATGTTTCCTTTGAAAGTAAGCAGATGGGAGATGAAGCAACCATGTCTTGCATAGAGATAGTGTAAAGACTAGAATTACGCGAGCCAGACATAAGGTCGTTTCCTTGTAGATCATGAATGAAACAAGATTTCTCCCTGAAAGCAACCTCCAAATCTCCATCACGTAACCGACCCATCGAAAACAGACAGGCTTGTGACCGAGGCCTTCCACATAATAAACCCTGCTAATTTCGATGTTGCCATTAATATAGTCTCCAGAGCCCATGATAGTCGCTGCGATGTGATCATTCCGAACCGACAAGCCAATGAACTTTGCAATAAAGTTTGATAACGCTTAAGGTTGCTGTCATGTGTCGGGGAACATCCGCTATCAACAATCCAGAGAATGATCTCAGACACCGCATTACACACGCATTTAATAATGATGGAATAGAAGTAGATGTGGAACCCGAAATGTTAGAGGGTTCCGAACAGCTTATAGTAGACATACATACATCAATAACTTTAGGCATCCATGTAAATCCTAGTGTGTTATATATCCATTTCTGCCATCTCCAACTAGTATTTGCTTTAGTCTTAGTGAATGCACTAGGTGGTACTACATTCCTAGGAGGTGAAACCGAGCTACAGGGGACAACAATGCGCTTCCTAGAATCTAAAGAGGGCGGTTTACCAAGCACATACTTAGAAAGATTAGTGGGCCTAGAGGTATTCTGATTCTTAGGATTCCGTAAACGAGAGATGATAGCTTTAGCAACACATTTGTCATGACAATCGAATTCATACTTTTCACGACAAATAACACAAGGTGCATCGGACTGAATATCAAAAGTACTTAAAGGTTTAGCATTCGTTACATCACTATTTCTATTACATTTGCCATACGCAATATTTATAGTGGAAGCAAAGTGAGTCTTATTCATAGTCCTAGGGTGTTCTTCTACTTTAGCATTCTTTATTGTTCTTTTCTTAGGTCGTAACTTCCTATTCTTCCTTGTATTGCTCCTAGGTCGTGAAGTGCGGACGCTTTGGAAAAGAGGCAACTATTCATGTTTCAAGAGAAGGAAGCACGCTTAGCGACTTGTGATTTGGCAGTAGGGATTCTAGGTTCATGATTACTAAGTGTTACTGGTGCTATTCTCTTAATCACGGTAGGCAGAAGTTGTTCATACTTTCCTAACATTTCTCTTAACTTAAAGATAGTGTGAATCGATCTTGATTTTCATATCGAAGATTTCCAGCAAAATGCATAACTTCTTTAGTGTGTGCAAGATAATGATCAAGTTCATTAGATGCTTCATCACGAAGTCTTTTGAGTAAATCAAATATGACACCATATTCCTTGTTAACTTTTACAAGTTCTTGTTCATATTTTGAGATTTGACACTTAAAAGACACGTTTTGATCATCCATTGCTCAATTTTGGATCGAGAAGATTTTTCACGAACGGCGATTTTGTTTTGAAAAAGCAAGTTGTTGATCGTGAATATCTTTTTGACACCAATTAAGGCGACGTTTGCATTAAGAAAGTTCGCTGACAATCGTTCATTATCAACTTTTAAGGACTCGACCAAGCACATTATTAGTGTTCTCAACATTTACCACGTAATCAACAAGATCGCAGAGATATAATCTGGATGCATATGACAAAGAATTCAATAACACAACATTATGGACATCAAAGACATATGACATCTTCCAAGAGTCGATCAACATCTTTTCTCAACATTTTCTTTTTACGCTTAGTATTAGAAATAGATGTTTTTTTTTCTCGAAAACGACCTTCATCAATCCAAGTTCCTTATGAAAGTCCCTTTCCCAAGACAATGCACAATTTTTCAAATTTTTAACATTTGGTAAAAGATTTTCTCAAAAATGTCTTTGTTCTCGCCGAGGCTTATTGAAAATGTTGAACTTTGATTTCGTAATGATATTCTATCTCAAAGTTTTGAGGTCAGCCATGAAAAGGTCAAAATATCTAAGAATTTTGCGATTTTCATGTTTTGAGTTTACTTCACTGATGGAAGGTAAAGGACCATAAGTTTGTGCATAATCCGGTTTGGGATTAACATTAGAAGACTCGTGACGTTTTTATGATAATCCTTGGTGTGTTAGAAGAATCCGCTGGTGTGACGAAAGTGACCGCTTTTGAATAGTTAAAAGGTTTGTTGTAAACAACTTTTCTAATTTTGATCGACTCTTGCCTTCTCGCATCTAATTCCTTTGACGATGATATTCAACAACACTCATAATGTAATTATCAATTTTATATTCGTGACCGAAACTTCAGATTTGGTTTGAATGCTTTGTTTGAAAGCTTAGGTTTGTAATCAGCAAGATTTGGTCCATATCCATTTGGATTGGGTTTTAAAGTAAACTTTTCAATACTGTGACCGACTGCCATGTTTGTAAACAAACATTTAAACTCTTTAAGTTTGTTTTGTAAACCGATGATTTCTTCAAGATGATCATCTATTCGTTTTTTTGAATGCTTTTTGTATGCAGAGAACTGCTTTAACAACTCACTTAGCTTTTGATTTTCCAAGGTGAGAGCGTTAATTTTTTTTATGTTCATGTTTTAGCTTGTTCTATTTCATAACAAAGCATTCTTCAAGCTGCTAGATCAATGACTGCCTCTAAATATTTTTCGCTTTGATGAGATTTAGCAAAGGCGCTTCAAAACCTTTTTCACGATTTTCTTGAGTTTTGAAAAAATTGAGTTGCTTTTGTAAACATTCAAAATCCTTGGTTAACAAGCATTTTTAGTTTTCAAGTCCCGACATCGCATCATTCTTCCACTATGATTGTTGGTTTTAAGCAACGCATCAACATCTGATGAGGCAAAGTTCGGTGTGTTCAACATGAGTCACAACATGATCATTATTTAGATCCTCAAATATAACCACGGAGTCAATTTGATTATCAAGGGAAACCATAAGGTCATCTTGATCGTCAAATATAACTACGGGTTCTAGTTGAAAATCGTCGGAATGAGATGTGGATGACTCATTTTGAACATTCCGAGCCTTGCCGATTCGATGTTGGCGGAGATATTAGATCGAGATAAATATGGTTTGTTCGGTACCGAGACAAGCCATCGGTCATACACCGGGCTCTGTGTCACTATGTGTAACTATGCATATTAGCCATCAACATAACAAATGCATTGGCCCAAGTCCTCCATATCATCATCCGAAATCAAGATTGCCATAAAACTATGTTCCTTGTCTGTGAGAGTTCCACCAGCTTCATCCTTAAGAGCCAAAAGAAGAGCTTTTTGATGATAAGCAGCCTTAGTCCTGGCTTTGGGCATGCATTAGCCGTGTCCCTTCTCATTGCGCTTGTAGCATCAAGACCATTCAACCCATTCCGAGCATTTCCCTGCTCCACCACTTGAGCTCGTTGTTATTCCTACCCATAGCATTAAACCCTTGACCACCCCCATCTCGACGCACCATAACCACGATTCTCAACTTCAACTCGCCCATTGTTCACAAATTTGATTCCTTGTGTTAGATCGAGGAACTAATACGATTGTTAGATTTGTTGGTATAACAGCCAAAAGCATTAGCAATCATAACAAATCCTTGTTGCAATGCTTCAAACGGATCGGATTCCTCATTAGCTTGACTATAAAGTGCTTGATCATTGTTGTTGTTGTAAGGAACCAATTGAGTTTGTTGAGTTTGTTGTGATTGATCATGTGGTGTGATTGTGGCAGTTGGTTGAGTTGTTGGTTGAGGAGGATAACCGCTTTGAGCATACAAGGTAAGTTGTTGATTTTCCGGATGTGAAGGTGAAGCAATTTGAGCACGGAGAATCCTTTCCTTATCAACTTCCTTTTCATGAGGCTTCAAGTAATCGTAAAACAATCCGTATGTAGAATGATGCATGTTCTTCGCTTGACGGAGAAAAATGACATACTTCTCCCATTCAGAACCAAGACTACTCAGGAACTTAGTATTAACCGCAATTCTTGGCATGATGATGTTGTGTTTATCCAAATCATTTATGATGTCTGAGAATCGATGATGATAAGTCTCTAGTGTCTCTCCGTGTTCAATCATGAAGTGTTCATAAGCCAAGTAAATTTTGGATTCCATCCTCCCTGATTGAGTGCGATCCTTCCATAAGAAGATGAATATGTTCCCACATTTCCTTTGCAGCCTTTTGAGCATCAACACTTCGAAGAATTGGGTTTGGTAATCCTAAAAGGATATATTGCATTGCAAGCTCATCAGCTTCATAGTGTAGAAGTTCTTCTGCATTCAAGTCAGCAATAAAGAGCAATGTTTGATTGTTCATCTCTTGGTGGATTAGCATTTGGATCTCCGGTACAATGACAAGAGGCATCCTAAATGGACCTTCCAGAATGACCTTCTTTAAGAACTTTCCATGTGGCTTCTTTAGATCACAAAACCTAAAGAACCTAATCACCCATTGATCGAGTTTCGGAGTGAGCATTGAGGTCTATCAAGTGATCTAGCCTCATGAATTGATTGTTGGCTGCTTAAAGCTTCACACATATTTGCAAACCAAGTGGGTTCCTTCATAGTATTCCTTGATGGATGTTGATTGAAATCGTTTGTGTAGAGTTGAACTTGAAGACTTGGTGGTTGAACCATTTGAGGTTGTGGAATTGCTGCAAGTTGTGGAGTATGTTGTTGATAAATTGCTTGTTGTTGATTCCATTATTGATGTTGTGGACTTAATTGTTGTTGACGTTGAGTATAAGTGTAAGGGAAATAGTTAGAGTAAGGTGGTTGTGACATGTTGAAAAACTTGTGTTATAAAATGGATCTTTGTAGTCGAATGAACCTTTGTTGATGAAGTATCCTTAGTCGTAGAAATCACAATAAACCAAGTAGCACTTATGCGTAAAAACACCAAAGTTACGCCAGAATGCAAGAGTTACGCAGAGGTTTAGCTTACGCTAAGTAAGTTGAAAAACACTAAAGTTATGCGTAGAACAAAAGTTAGGCGAGAAAACTTAGGCGAGGATTACCTTATGCGTAAGATAAAGCTTAGGCGTAAGATAAATCTTATGCGTAGGATTTCTACGCCGTAGTTTATGCTTATGCGTAAATTTAGGGTTTTGCCCAAGTGATCTTTTACACTATCACAGTGCAAAAGATATCCAAATCGACGATTTTCGCTTATCCAAGCAAGAAAACACGGAGTAAAACCACGAAAATGAAGATCAAACCAAGAAGCAAGTTACTTAGAATTAGGGTTTTGATACGCCAGAGTTCTACTGTAAAATGATTTTGCCCAAAGATGATTCTAAACCAGATTTTGTGATGAAATAGCTTCAATATCACCAAAATAACACAAAAGTGTGAAACTTGATGATCCAAAGCGCTAAAACAGTTACGCGAGAACGAAACCCTTTAAAAATAGCTTAAAAACGATGATCCACGCAAAGTTTGAAACTTTTGCCAAAAATGTTATTTTAACACCTTAAAACGTTGAAAGTACAAGAATCTTGATTAAAAGTGTAAAAATTCAGTTTTTAAGCGAGCCAAAGTTCGAACCGTTGTTTTACGCGTAGGACCAAAACCCACTTCAAAAACAATAACGATTCACCCAACTATTTGGCGATTGATACCATCATAGGTTACAAGTTTATAACACAAGCATAATAGAAAGAGATAGAGGGAAGAAGAGATCGGTTGAACAACACACACACAAACACTACGCGTAATAAATAGAGAAAGGTTATGCGTGAGTAATGAAAGAGAATGAATTGAACAACCAACCCCCAAGTGAGGGTTGTTTACGGTATTTATAGGGAGGGAAGCTAGGGCAACACTCCTAGTTCCCATCCTTTTCCTTATTGGGCTAGGCCTAGGCTTATGGGCCTTTTACATAAGCCTAAGGCTAATTACTAACATAAAGGCCATATTAAGCTAACTATTACATATGAATCACTAACACTTGATTAAGGTTTAGGAGTGATTCCAACATGTGGAAAACTATGCAAGCATCACAATCCGTCTCCTCCTTGTATTTGGAAGAGCACTCCTAACATTATTAAAGAAGGAAAAAAGGTAGGCAATCCATCTTCTAAGGTTGGTGATCTAGTTATCTTGAATAGTGATGATGATTAAATCCTTGATAACTTCAAGGGAAACTTCTAATTTATGGCATTTGCGGTTCTAAAGGTGTGGAGTGGGCATGAGGATCTTGTTGGAGCAGTGGAAGGAAGATACCCATGACCAAAACCGTTATGATAATGATGATGATGAGTTTGATGATTGTGGTTCCACCACAATTGAAGTTTGCTAATACTTATGACATTAATCTCCGTGGTCAGATTAGATAGGTTGTTTTTATTTTGTTTTGCATAAGTATGATATGTCATTTCTTATGCTTGGTTAGGTTTTAAGCATTGTAGGCGCTTTTAGTTTGCCTTTCTTGGGTTGGGGTGTGGGAATCACCCACATCCGTTGTACTTAATTATTTTTTAGAGTAATAATATTTTACCGGGGATAACCCTTTTACCTTAAAATAAAAATAAAAAATGATTGCATGCACATAGAACAAATCGGATTACCAAGTCTAGTAGCTATGGCACTTGATCCGTCCTCGGTATAGGGCACAATTGAATATCATGTATTTTGAAAGAAGATTGTTTTACGTATGTTATGGCGATGAATAAACAAAATGTGCATTGCATGTAACGTATTCACGAATGATGCTAGAAAGCACATCGGGTGCGTTAATGCTATTCACTGGATCTAAACTGTTAGTGACCTGACTAGTCGAAAGTCAAACTCGAGTTTAGAGGGAGGGAGCGGATTTTTATTTCTTCCAGGCATCTGAATTATCGGCCTTACCTTTTATGCCAAGCATCTAAATTCAACTCATAAATCCGGCTCGCAACATACCTGCTGGGAAATCCTAAGATAGTGTTAGACTAACGCAGAATGGAAGCACTAATAGTATATACATGCATACAGAATTAAAGTTAAATCCACTGGATGTGCCATACGTTTTTAGATTATCCGATTATTGTGCATATCTTAGTTTCTTGGCCTTGTCAAGACCGACGTTGATGCAGCATTATATGACATGTATGTATATGCTTGTTAACTCTTTGTAGTTCTCAATTCAGCTTCTCAGCTCAATAGTTCTTCATATTTAATTCGTTGAAGTTATGTTCTGCTCCTCAATTTTCAAACGGAGATTTTCTTCTTTAATGTTTCTATAGATAAGACTCGTATACAATATTGGTTGGGTCCCTAAACAAAATATTAATTCCAGGAATAAACTCCCTATAGATCTATGGTGCATGGCGTTAGGCCTAACGACCCTTAGTCTACCCTCTCTACTTATCATCTTATCTCGTTGGAATTCCAGTGTCGTGATCCCCAAAATCAGGGCCATTAAACCGTTCAGGTCAGAAATTCCATGTTAATTACAGCTATGAAAATATAAGCATCAATGCAGGGAACCATCTTAATGAAATGAGGGACTCTCTTAAACATATCTCCACCCAAGCCCACACAGTAAAGAATAAGAAACTCCATCATGAAAGGTTTCATTCTCAAGTTATTTCTTGGACCCAAGTTAATTATAGATTTTTAGCGGAAATTATATCACCACCCTAGGAAGAAGCTAGTGGAAAGAGCGCAAATTATAAAGGAAATGAGAGAGCATCCTTAGATCCCGACACACTGGAGACTTAGATCCCGACAACGTGTTTAGATTTGCGACTTAAGGGGTGTTTCTTTTTTCACTTATTCTCACTTAATGAGTGGGCCCATCGCTTATTCCCTCTTAATGGGGGCATTCTCAAAACCTACTATCTCTTGAATAAGTGGTTCATATAGACAAGACCCACACTACTTATTTTGGTAAACACCCCCTTAGCTTGTTAATTAGTTAGCGTTGGTATTGTAATTCTTGCAGTAGTTATTACATTAGTAATAAAGTATTCCTATAACTATGCAACATAATCAGGTAGTAAAGGGTGAAAATTTCTTGTAGAAAGATTAAGGACACAAATTATTACTACGTAATAGTGAACCCATGGTTCTAGGCTTATATAGCACACAAACATGTACTAATGCTATGATTGCACATACATAGTTTCAACGATACATAAGTAACAAGCTGATGGCTCTATCAAGATGCGTAGATCAATTGTGGGTTTGGGCTTGTTTGTAAGCAGTTGCCTCTGCAAGAGTGCTGCAGCACCTGCAACCTCCGTTGTAGTAACGTCCACCACCGCAGCAACCATACCTGCAATAGTTTCCTCCACGACGACCACCGTTGTTATACCCTCCACGGCCTCCACCATTGTGGTAACCTCCTCGTCCGCCATTGTAACCTCCACCATTGTTGTAACCTCCTCGTCCACCATTGTTGTATCCACGATCATCACGACCATACTTGGCATCTTCTACCTCACCTGGATGATCATTTTTATGAATGTACATATTATTGATAACGTTTATAGAATAGTATAAGTTTTGGAATCAATTTCACTATTACAATATAGGCACTAATTAACTATATTTGATCAGCATAAAAGATGGGAAAACCAATGCTAGTTTCACATGTTAGTTACTATATCTAGTTACTTTGATAGTTACTATATTCTTGTGATCATATGATAATATTTTTACTTATGAATGAAATACGAGTACTATAAATCGAGATTTACTCACTTTCATGGCTCGAGGCCTCCTTAGCCTCAGAGACCTGGGAGGAAATGAGAAGAACAACAGCAAAAGCTAATGCAAGAAGAAGGAATGTCTTTGAAGCCATTATGATTTGTTTCTTGAAAAGGAAATATATTGTAGAAGGATGAAAAAACCAGTGTGCTACATTTGTCTATTTATAGAAGGATTATACAGAGATGTAGTTATTATTGCGAGATTGGTTGGCGGGTAAGGAGATGGGTCCTAGCTTTCATTGCCATTTACATTCTGAATCCATTCTTATCCTAGAGCCAATCCTTCATTTGTTTACAAAAAAAATATATCAGATATAAAATTAAACGCACAGCAGAGTCATTAACGTACATGCATGTACACAGATTCTTCTCTCACCTATGTTTTTTTAGATTTTCTATAAATTAAACGCTCAACAGTCATTTACGGGACGCAATAAAAGTATCCAAATTTTTTACTTGTTTTTCTTGAGCCCGTATATTAATCAGCTGCCATTATAAGTAATATGGAGCACATGTATTTGATCGTTAAACTATATATACGTACACCAATACTCCGTATAATAATAAAACCATTATCTCGGCATGCAGGCCTGCTGGTTAACATCTTCGTTGAACAGAAAATATTATTGATATTGAAGCCGATAGATGTGATAGCTATGGTCCAAAGTCATCATCTGAATTTCACCATGTGATGCATTTAACATCATCGTCTGAAGTTCGACCATGTGCTAGCCATGGTTTTCATTTTTATAATATACCATCCATACCAATATGAATTGACTTCTATCTGACTAAGATCTTATGAAAGATAGACGTGTTAATATAATTTATTTATGGGAAATTCATCAAAATAACTCAGTCGCCTTACGACTTGTCAATTTTTAGACAAGAAATAACTTTAATTCGAAAATACACCGGACGACCGAGCAACTTGTACAATAAGACACTTGTGAATTTAAAAGCGAACACTTAGCATGTACCGACATTGTCGAATTCTAAGTCGACACTTAGCATGTTGTACAGCGTCGCCCGGGCCGCCGTCTATTTTCGAATTAATTATTTCTGCCTAAAAATGACAAGCTAGGGTGAGGGTTTATTTTTGTAAATTTTCTTTTTATATATAGTAGTTAAGTGTCACCGCCAAATTTCAAAGGTCGGTTCGCTGTAAGCGTACATGCTAAATGTGTGGTTTTTCGGCTTATCCTGTTGGTCTTGTTGAGTACCCGCAAGAATGTGTAATATGTGCCAATTTGTGCAGAGGACTCAAGGTGGCACCACACCGTAGGAGTTGGCGCGGTTCTAATGAGTCAAAGGCGAACAAACCAATGAGCGTCTATTATACACGAGATAGATGGTTGGTCCTAAAGTTCTTAAAATTGCCGTTGCTAAAGGTGGCAAAAGAAGTCTCCCAAGATGTTGTCGAGATAAACATGATGACGGTCGCAGGCTTAATGGATCAATTCAAATGGGATGATAGTCGCCGCACGCTGGATCTTGGGCCGAAAGTGTAATGGACTAATCCAAGAGGGGAGGAAATCGCTGCATGTTGGGACCCAAAGAGTCGAAATTTGAATGTCCTCTGAAGCTACGCCATATATGTTGAGGCGAATGACCATACACGAGGTCATGCATAAATTAGTAGTGGGAGAAGGTCACAAGCCAAATTCTAAAAGGACGGGTTCTACTTGGAATCGTGTTGAATATGAGGGTTCCTGGTTTATCATATTGCTCTTGTTGGAGTACCCAAATGTTAAAGGTATAGTACATATCACGAGTAGAGAACTTAACATGGCACCACACTGCTAGGGAGTTGGAGCCACTCCTTTGATGAGTCCAAGGCAAGACGAAACGAGTGGACCTCTATTATACGTTGGATGGATGGCTTGTTTCTATCGGGTTAAGGACGCCACACGATGTCAAGGAATGATTCAGTGACACAAGTCTTTCTTTTCGAGGGGATAACTTTTTCGCCATATATTATTAGAGAACCGCCAACAATTCATTCCTTATAAGGGAGTAGTTTTGGTCGTATTTAATATTTTATGTACCTTGATTCATCCATTTACTAGGTGGATTTTTTAATTCTATGTGGGATTCCCTTTAGCCTAAGAAAATGCATTTCTAA
>OU343223.1:282897235-283382575 GCA_910596185.1 Chrysanthemum makinoi | reverse complement strand
AAATACCCAATTTAGGATGACCCTTAAGATACCTAAAGATTCTCTTAACAACATTCATGTGTGATGAATTAGGTGTGACTTGAAATCTTGCACACACACATACTGAGAACATAATATCTGGCCTAGATGTAGTGAGATACATCAAAGATCCAATCATGGACCTGTACAACTTCGATCAACTCGGTACTTCCATCATCGGGTAGCAATGGTTTCTAAGTCTCCATTGGTGTACTAGCACTCTTCACATCCTGAAACCCAAACTTCTTCAAAACATCTGCTACATACTTATCTTGACTAATGAAGATACCATCAGTCCTTTGTTGAACCTGTAGCCCCAAAAGAAAGTGAGTTCTCCCATAGAGCTCATCTGAAACTTATCATGCATAAGCTTCTCAAAATCTTTGCATAGCTCTTTATTGGTTGAGCCAAAGATGATGTCATCAACATAAACCTGAACCAATAAAATATCATCTTTGTGCTTCCTTATGAACAAGGTTTTATCAATTAATCCTCTTTTAAACCCATTGTCCATCAAATAAGTGGACAGGCACTCATACCATGCCCTAGGAGCTTGATGCAAACCATACATAGCCTTCCTCACCCTGTAGAACTTGTCAGGATGATCAGGATCTTCAAAACCAGAAAGTTGACAAACATAAACCTCCTCATCAATTGTGCCATACAAAAATGCACTTTTAACATCCATTTGATACACAACAAAATTTTTGAATGAAGCATAAGCTAAAAACAATCTAATAGCCTCAATCCTTGCAACTAGAGCAAACACTTCATCATAATCCAAGCCTTCGGTTTGTGTGTATCCTTGAGCAACCAACCTTGACTTGTTCCTCACAACAATACCTCTTTCATCCCTTTTGTTTGAACACCCATTTTGTCCCTATTGCCCTCTTACCATTTGGAAGGTCTACCAATGTCCAAACCTCTTGAAGTTTGAACTGAAGAAGCTCCTCTTGCATTGATTCTACCCATCCTTCTACAGATAATGCTTCTTCAACTCTCTTGGGCTCCTTTTGAGACAGAAAACAAGCAAACAGGCAATTTTGCAGATCTTTATGATTGTTTCTTTTGTGAA
Organism: Chrysanthemum makinoi; assembly: GCA_910596185.1. Classification (NCBI taxonomy): domain Eukaryota; kingdom Viridiplantae; phylum Streptophyta; class Magnoliopsida; order Asterales; family Asteraceae; genus Chrysanthemum; species Chrysanthemum makinoi. The sequence continues at coordinate 283,381,482 of OU343223.1, read as the reverse complement.
GTGATCTTGCAAAGAACCCATGTTTAGGAAAGGGTTCAGTGTTCTTAACCTTGCTTCTTGTTTGTACTGGAGTATTCAAGTTTCCAAGTATTTGTTCCTTGGGATGAATCTTGTGTATCCTTGTTGAGGTAACATGACTTTCATGAATGACATGTTCCAAATTAGTTAAATCAACATTGAAGAAATCATCCATGTCTTCATCATCAGTAGGAGTATCAATTTCAATCAAAGCGGGCATATCAGGATCATGTGGATACTCCTCTTCACCATGTAATGGCTTTGCATGTGGTCCAAAGAAAGTACTATTATTACTTACGGCCGGGATTTCACTTGTAATGTGGTGGTAGAAGTTGTTGGCTTAGCAGTGGTTGCATTAACTCTATCCGTGCTTATGTTTGGCTTATCCGTGCTGAGATTGCTTTTCTTCTTTTTAATTTCTTCTACCAACACTGAATTATCTTTCAATAACTCATCCTTATCTTGATGATGATCACCATTGCCTCCAGTATTCAAGACATCATCATCAATGGGACCTTGCTTATCAATGATGGGTGAGACAGAACTAGCTTCCACTTTTCAAACAAATAGAACTCTTGAGGAGAATCAGCTTCCTTAGAAATTGCTTCTTCACCAGAATTCTTTTGAGTACCTGCATCAACATTAGTGGAAGTTCCCGCAATGATAGGCTCATAATTCATAGATTTGGTTAGCATATCAATGTTAAAACAGCCATCGGTCCTTTGGTCTCAACACAAGGAGTCTTTTCACTAAATTGAACATGTAAGTTTTCTTCAACAATTTTAGTCCTCCTATTGTATACTCTAAAGGCTTTACTATTTGAAGAGTAGCCTAAAAAGTATCCATCATCGGCTTTTTCTTGAAACTTGCCTAGGTAGTCTATGGTATTCAAGATAGTAACAGAACACCCAAAAGGTTTTAGGAATGCAATCATTGGCTTCCTATCATGTAACAGATCATAGGGGGTCTTGTTATGAGGCTTCACTACCTTACTTCTATTCGCACATAACATGCAAAGGTGCCTACATTCATTTCACCCAAGGTAGTTGGTAACTTAGACTCAGACAACATAGTCCTAGCAGCCTCAATTAGTGTTCTATTTTTCCTTTCAGCTACACTATTTTGTTGTGGTGTTCTAGCAACACTAAACTGTCTTTCTATACCTTTATCTACACAAAACTGATTCATCACAAAGCATTCTTAAACTTCGGTTCCATTATCACATTTGATTATCTTTACTTTATGATTTACTAGATTTTCTATCTTAGTAATGAAACTCTTGAGAACTTCACTAGTTTCACTCTTAGCAACCAAAAAGTAAACCCAAGAAAATCTACTATAATCATCAGTGATAACTAGGCAATACTGCTTATGGTTCAAACTCTTGACAAAAGTAGGTCCAAATAAGTCCATATGAAGCATAAGCAGTGGTTGTGTAATGGTGTTGACAGTTTTGGACTTACAAGAAGCTCTATGTTGTTTTCCTTTTTGACAAGCCACACAGTTCCTTACACTCAAAAACCTTAGAAGGTAACCCTCTCACTAAGTTCCCTTTAACCAGTTTATTGATTGTTTTGTAATTGAGGTGACCTAATCTTCTATGCCATAACTTAGACTCATCCACGGATGCTTTAGCAAACAAACAAGTTAAGGACCTATTAGGAATAACATCTTTAAGATCAAAACAATATATATTTTCCTTCCTAGGTACCCTAAGTTGTATATACTTCTGATCAGGCATCTTAAACTCGAGGAGACAACACCACACACGCCACCAAAAAGTACCCAGTTTTTCTTATCACACATTTGAGAAACACTGAATAAATTGTACTTAAGTCCATGTACCAAGTAGACTTTTTCAAAGTCCAAATTCCTGATTCGATTGTGCCTCTTCCATGTATCTTTCCTCCCTTTGGATCATTGCCAAATGCCACATATCCTCCATCAAAAGCTTCAAAATCTTCCAGGTTGCTCCCATCCCAAGTCATGTGCCCGAGCAACCACTATCAAAAACTCCTTTGTCTTTTAGTTCATCTTGTAGATTGCCCTGCACATGAAATTAAACAGATTAGTTCCTTTTGTGGACCCAAGCCAATCTGACTTGGGTGCGCCTACGTCATCAATATAATCAACTTTGTTTAGGTCCATTGATGCACAGTTGACATGATGTAAAACCTTGGTCTTAGGTTTCCATTGCCAACTAGCCGAGGCCTTAACAGCATAAAAATGATTTCCAACCACTGTATCAGTTATCACCTTTGGAATTTTAAAACTTCTTTGTTATCTGTGGTGATTTTTGGCTTATCGGTGGTTTGATTTTGCTTAGCCGTGTTTACACTTTGCTTAGCAGTGGTTGGAACCCATTTGGAAGAAGCAGTGACAATTGATTTTGTATTCCCATTCCTCATTAACACTGCTCTAGGAATCATGTTTTGGTTAGGATGAGGGTTTGTTTTCTTTGAAAAGTTTTGGTGATTTACCCTCCTCCAATGATTCCACACTGTGGTCCTGTTTTATAACAATTTCTCAGTAAGTGCTCAAAACTACCACAATTATAACAAGCTTTCTTGACACATTGAAACTCATTACCTAAACTATTAGATATTAGGCCATTAAAGTTTCTCTGATTGCCCCTAGGTATATATCTTTTCATTTTTTCCCTAGGTACTTCCTTGTATTCTACCACTTTCTTAGTTATTTGAGCTCCAAATCTATGTACAAGGTTAGCTTGTCTAGTATCAACTTTCTTAAGAGGTTCTAACTTTTAGGCCGTGTTGATACTTTACTATCTTCCTCGAGAATCGATTCCAATCTTCAATGATGGGAGCATCGATGACTTATCGAAACTTATCTTAGGTGTCTCAGTCTTACTTATTCCTTCAACAGGTTTGTTAAACCTGAATTCACTACTAAATGACAGTTCTTTAGCAGGTGGTGCATGTTGCATAAGAGTGGGTGGTGGCATATTGTTGTATCCTATCCTAGAACCCTTTTTCATTAGATGACTCTCTATAGATTTATGAACCAGATCAGAAGCAAATTGTGTTTTAGCTACCCTAACAACATGTTTTTCTTTTTCATCTAGGGCCTTTTGTTTTGCACTCTCTGCTAGTTCAAGTTTCTCTTTAAGCATTTTAATCTCTCTATTTTAAGATCAATTTCACCACCTAATATATTGATCTTATCTACATACTCAAACTCACATTTATACATTATTTAAGCTTCTCTTCCACACTCTCTAGACCAACTCTATAACCTAAGTTATCCATAGTTAGTCTTTCTACTTCTTTCCTCATACTCTCGGTGATAGCTTTTTGAGATTCTAAGTTATCATGACATGATTTAAAAGAACAAGTAGACTCATTAGATACCTCAGAATCTGAACGAGAAGATGAAGCATAAGCCATAAGAGCAAAGTTATGCTCTTTTGAAGCTTCACTAGCAAGAAAAGCTGCATTGGGTCCTTCTTCAATCTGATCACTCCAATCATAATCACCAAGACCATCTTGAGCCACCTCTGAAGAAGGGCGGACTCTTCATGATCTTCTTAACACTTTCAATCCTCTTAGGAGCTCGACATTCCCTTGCAAAGTGACCCTTCTTCTTGCGGTTAAAGCACTCCATCTTGCTTTTGTGAACCCGCTCTCCTTTGACCATCATACTTAACTTGTCTTCCGGTCCTCCTCAAAAACTTCCTTGCTTGGAGAGTCAACATTGCCATTTGCCATTGAAGATTAATCTCTTCAGATCATCGGATCAATTTGATCCAAATCTTGATTCAACACAGTAACACTAGTAGTTAAATCAGCCAGAAAAGCACAAATTGCACCATCACGACATTATCACTAACGTGGTATTGTTTTTGCAATAGCCGTGGTTATACCATAGGCAGCAATGGATACATCTTGTGGGCTCTTGTGATTAGTGGATACAAAAGCAATGTTTTGATTAGCGGAAGATGCATTAGCAAAGTTATTCTCAGACTCATAAACCTTCAAGTTGTTGAAGAGATTGTCCAGAGTCATCTTATCGAAAGTCCTCTTATTCCTCCACACTATTGTATGAATAGCCCATTCAGATGATAGACTCCTAATGAACTTCAAATTAATATCTTCTTGAAGAACCTTATAATCTACGGACTTTAGTTGGTAATAAGTTTTGAAGTCTATTGTATGTGCCATCAATCTTTTCTCCACTAGAAGCGTGAAGGTTTCAAATTGATGCTTGAGCATATTCATCCTTGATTTCTTAGTAGCTTCATTACCAGCAAACCTTGTTTCAAGAGCATCCAGTAACTCTTTAGCAGATTCATATTGTTCAAAGTCCAAAGCATAGTCATTGGGTATTCCCATGGAGAGAATACTGTGAGCCTTGATCTCCAGCTTTCTCTTAGCCTTCAATTTCACTAACAATAGATATATCTTTGCCATCCTCACCCTTCTTAGGAAGAGTGTCTCCCTTTTCAACGACATCCCGGAGAGCATAATCAATCATGCGAATGTATTGCCTTCATGCATTCTCAGTTTGATACTCACCATGCGAGCATGGGTACCTTTGAAGCATCACCATGTGAGTTTCGTTGACATCTTATCTTCCTTGAACAAAACTTAACTTAACCTCTTCTTGATTACAGTTTCTAGATCACAAGCTCAGATACCACTTGTTGATCCCAGTTGAGCAAACGATCTAATATAGAAACTGACTTGGAATAACAACTTATTAAGTATTATGCGGAATTTAACACTTAACCTTAAGAAGAAGAACAGTTAACATTCAACACCTCAATATTATTTATTAATACGAATACTCTACAGTATGGGTTTGCAACCTTGAAGTATATCGACCTTTAGATATAAAACTTATGTATATCTAATCTAACCTAGGACCTCCTTTTATAGACTAAGGAGTCCTTTACATAATCAATCGTAACCTACAAGATACATATCTTTACCATATTTATCTAATACAATAAACTAAACCGACTATACAAAACACTAGCAGTGGTTACAATATATCATCGGTGGTTACACACTACTACTAGCCGTGGTTGTCTTTATCGTGCTACATACTTCTGTCCGTGGTTATATCAAACACGTCCGTGGTTCCAGTACTTAAAGTAATTCATGATTCATACCATATAGCTAACCAAAAACCCAACATACTGCACATACAATATTCATAGCTAGCATTTCTCCAATGGTCTCTCCAAAGATCCCTACTTGCGATAGTGAGGGTCCATCCAAAGAAACAATCATCTCGGAGAATTGGTAAAACTATATGATATGTTGATGACAAAAGATACATGACAAAGTTCAATCTTGAGGAAACGGTGACTTCGGATATTGCTAATATGGGCATAATAATATTGTCCATATGATCTCTTGTGACCCAATGTGAAGTGCGATTGAACAAAGTGATGTATCTAATGCGATCAATGATGACTATATTTTGATGAATACTAGCACTAGTGTTCCTAATGATTGCCATCTCACGAACTTAATGCCTATAAAAGACAAGTTGTTATTTATGAACAGCGTGCTAGTTTGAGTTAACCACCCATGAAGCGGGAAATGGATGACCAAATCGCGTACAATTATTAGAAAAAGTAATTTTAGAGAAAGTATTAAAACATGGTTAAACTCCTTTCAAGAAAGCTTTCTAAAGCGCTAAGCAAAAGCAGGAACTTCGAAAATGTTAAAATGCTTAGCAAGAATTCAATGCTAAGGAGATAAAACTTTTGAATGATTTTTAATCTAAAAACTTTTGAAAAGAAGCTTGAAAATAAGTTGTACGTACAAGGGAGCATGCATTGAGGCCTTTCACATGGTCACTAAGCATAGGTTTTTAGCGATAAGCATAGTATTCCCATTATTGGAACCCAACCTGAGTATGGTAAAAAGCGAAGCTTTCGAAGGTAATCTATGATGGCAATGAAATCCTTAAGCCTAGACAGAAAACCTAGTTCTTGTTGAGAATCTTGAGGAAGATAAACAATTAGAAGAAGTAACTAGAAAGAAATTGGATGAAAAGCTTAAGAGCCCTTTATGCATAGAAAAGAAAATGTTATAAAATACCCAACTAGCTAGGATAAGCGGATTTCCTTTAACAGTTTAGACCTCAAACCTACAGTGACCCCTGAACAACTATTTTGGAAAAAGGATATGGACATGAAAAAAAGGCATGAGTTTGTTGAAAAGAATTCCCCATGTAGAGGAAGCTGCCCTTGTTTATCCCCCAATACACTAATGCATTTAGTTCCTAGATCTATTCCCACTAAGAGCAAGACCTTATCAGGTCAATATGTAATTTTTCAATTATTTGTTGATTTTAGAAAACTTGTAAGAAAGGATCACACCCAGAGATAGCTGAGGGGAAAGGGGTTTTGAGCAAACTAAAGAATGCTATTTAACAGAGGTCATGCCTTTTTTAAACAATTAAAAGGTCAATTTGAGAGTCTTAAAAAGGGGATGGATTCAGATATTAAAAAATGGAAAAGGAATTTGATGCAATGATAGTTGAGGTTAGTGACTATGAGCGAGAATTAAAAATATAATGAGATTGAGAGGAAGAACTTGCATAGCTTGAATAGAATCTTATTTACGAATGTATTACTCAAGATGTGCTTTACAGCACTCACGAATGTTCCATTAATGCTTCTCAATTTCATGAATTATCTATTGCTCTGAAAGTCTCCCATGATCGTGTCATTGAGCTTGAAAAAACTAATTCTAAATTGCATGAAAATTGAGCAGGGATGATCATGATAACCTGGTGAAACAATTTTCTAAATTGGAAGTTGAGCATCTTGCTTTGCAATTAAAATATCAACATCTAAAGAAAATGTTAAAACCTCAAATATCAAGACATCCTTGGATGCTCTGAGATTTGATGCGGTTTTGAAATTAGCAAGCGTGATGAACAGATTCAAGCTCATTGTAACACGATCAGAAAATTGAGAACCCAAATTTCACAATTAAAGGGTGAAAAGAACAATGTGACAGGGTCCCAAATGCCTCCTCCGTTAGATTCCGAGTTCTCGGACTTTTCATCTTCAAAACTTGGTTAATGTTTTACAAAAAGGAAAATGAGAGTTTTCTAGAAGAAAATGAAAAAATTAAACAACACTTTAAAGAGTTATATGATTCAATGAAAGTCACTCGTGACAAGAACAACTAAAAAATAACGTCTTTACAAAAGGAAATTGAGAATCGAGAGTCAGGAAAAGGAAAATGCCACGTCTTTTAATGAGAATGTTGCATCAAAGTCATCTGCAGTTGCAAATATACCGTGGTTGTTAAATATATTCCTCCTCATATTAGGAATAACGAACTTGCATTTCATAATTATCTTGCTCGTCTTAAGGATAGTCTTGAATGTCTTCATGAGATTGTAGAAGAGGACTTCATAAATAAGCCACTTGATAATGAAATTAGGTTTGCTTGCATTAGGGCCAAAGCGATCTCAAGAGATGTTATAATGTTTAATAGCAACATGTCCTAAATCCTTAGGTGTGAAAGATAAAGTTGTGATGCCTTGTTCCATGCCTAGTGCTAAGTATACAAACCATTCAATGCCCAGCATTAAGAAAGTGAATTTCAATGTGCCTTCAAGTAGTTCGATCTGCCTTCTAGTTTAGGAATGCAAAAAGTAGCAAAACCAACTAATGTTCCAATTCCCTCTACAGGAGTAAGAAGTGACACCAAAAGCAAGCGGGTCAAAGCCTCAAGGCAACACAAAGAATGATAGGACCTTGCGTGCTAGGAATGTTGATGGAAGAAAGTAGAAGATCCCTTAGGGAGAATTTGAATAAAATGAATCGTGTTGATTCTAGTGTTAGCTCTAAGCGTCTTTGTAATTATCATGATCTGCTACTTTTACGCAAAACATGTAAATGATGATTGCGTGGTTTTACATTTACTAATCTTGAATGTGGTGTGAATGATTTGATTAATCTTTGTTAAATGCCAGATTAAAGCTGTTAATGTCAAAAATCAAGCAGAGGAGTAAGGCAAAAGCGAAAAGAAGTTAGAAACAGTGGAAACCCACAGGAAGGAAATTTAGTAATATAGGTTATCAATGGATACCTCTGGCGTAAGATTAATGAGCTATGCCCTAAATTTGCTAAGTCAATGCTAGAAAATGGATGCCTCTTGGTAGAACTATTCCCTTAAAAGTGAACATACTTTGAATAGGTCAAATCTGAACACTAGTGCGCATCTATTTCGATGAGTCCATTGTTTCTAATTTTGATGTGGGTGTTCCAATCAATGTTACTAACCAAATGGAACCCATTCTTTCATGGGGATCCCAATTATCCAGTTATCCATTCTTTATGCGTGTTCAACTGCAGTCGTTCAAATCGTTATGTGGTACTTGGTTCATCTTTGTTCCAAGCATATGACTGGGAGCAGTCACGGCTCATGAACTTGAAGCGTAAATTCATCAGGCTGTGAGATTCGGAAATAATCATTTTGGTGCTATTATGGGTTATGGAGATTATGTGGTTGGAGATAGTGTGATTTCAGGTATATTATTATGTTAGAATGGGTATATTTTCACGTAGGACAATTTGTGACTCAGATTTAGAAGTGACCTTAGAAAACATACTTTGCTTTGTTAGAACTTGATGGTGTGGAACTTCTCGGAGGAACTCGTGGTTCAAACCTATACACCATCTCTATCGAAGATATGATGAAATCTTCACCATCTGCTTCTTGTCAAAGGCTTCCAAAACTAAGCCATGGCTATAGCACGTAGTTTCAATCACTTGAACTTGACCATAAAACAATCTTTCGAGAAAGGACTTGTAGAGGATTACCGGATTAAAGTATGAAAAAGATCATCTTTGTTGACTTGCCAATTGGGAAAAAGCACGAAATATGCCCACAAACCAAAACCACAAACTCAGTAATGGAAGTTCTTCATACCCTTCATATGGATTTGTGCGGACAAATGAGAGTGCAAACGATAAATGGGAAGAAATACATTCAGTAGTTTGTTGATGACTACTCTCGATTTACTTGGGTAAAGTTTTTGAGGACAAAGGATGAAACTCAGGATGTCATCATCAAACTTATCAAACGACTTCAAGTTGACTCAACAATACTGTGTAGAATTGTTCAACTGACAATAACTTACGGTTTGTTAACAAAGATTTAATTGAGTTTTATGAAAGTGTTGGAATCAGTATCGAAGTGTTCCACGAACTCCTCAACAGCGGTTGTAGTTGAAAGATGAAATCGAACTCGTGGGCAGTAGAACAATGCTAATTTATTCAAGGTTCCATGTTTCTATGGGAAGACCATTGCCTTTGCTTGCTACACCGAAATCGTTCCTATTCATTACCTCTCATGGAAAAACTCCATATGAACTTGTTCATGGCTGATCCTCTCTTTTACCTTACGTTGTGATTGGTGCTTTGTGTATCAACAATGACGGTCAAGATTTAGGCAATTAAGAGCAAGGATATTGGAGTTTTGTTGGTTATGCACCAAACAAGAAGGTTACGGTCTACAAAAAAGAACTCGAATATCAGCTAAACTAAAATTCACGTTGATGAGGCTGTGGGTCAATAACTCGAGACAATCCAGTTTAAGGGTTGTTTCAACCTTCATCATGTAGTCATATCGGTTTACTCATGTATCCTCCTCGCGACTCCTTATGTACCTCCTTGAAGATGATTTAAAGAATTATTTGATCAATGTTTGATGATATAGCCAATGCTAATGATCTGTCAATTCATTAACAGAAAGCTTTCTATCCCGTAATAAGTTAACCCTTGGTTTCAATGTCATTAAGTCAAGAAGCGTCTGCTGTGATCACTCTGTCTCATCAACATCATCAATCATCAGTGTACATCATGGAATTGATTCGGCACCAATGATGGAGATAATCCCTTTGCTACTCTACGAAGATGCCCATTTGAATATTTGCTCCTAAATCATCATCAGGCCATCTTCATCGGAGATATCGACTCGCTATTCGTTCCTCAACAACAACAAAATGAACACCTTAGAAAATGGACACATGATCACCCATTGGACAACATCATTGGAAACCCTTCTCATTCGGTATCCACTCCGTTAACAACTTGGCGTGCCTTATGGTGCTTCACTCACGTACTCTCAGATCGAACTAAAGGCGTTAAACTGCTATGATGAAGACAGCTGGTTTAATGCCATGCAAGAAAAAATTCATGAGTTTGATCGACTAGATGTATGGGAACTAGTACCTTGCTCCCAGCGTGCTATGATCATTGCTCTAAAGTGGATCTTTAAAGTAAAACTTGATGAGCATGGTGATGTATTAAAGAACAAGGCTTGATTGGTTGCAAAAGGATACCGTCAAGATGAGGGTATTGACTTTGAAGAATCATTTGCTCCAGTTGCTTTCATATCGCGGCAATCGAATCTTCGGCTAATCTGCAAGTAATAACATGGTAGTCTTTGAGATGGATGTAAAGCGGCTTTTCTTAGTGACCTTAAAATTCGGTATCGTCGACCAACTGAAGGCTTTGTGAATCCGAGCATCCTACTCACGTCTATCTTTGAAAAGGCTCTTTACGGTTTGAAGCAAGCTCCAGGGCATGGTATGATACGCTATCAAAGTTTCTTCTATCTACTGGATTCAGAAAAGGAGCAGTTGATCCGACATTGTTCTGAGAAAGTAGGCAAACATTTAATTCGTTCAAATCTATGTTGATGATATTATTTTTGCCTCGTGACTCGTGAATGTGACCGTTTTTCAAATTAAATGGGTTCCAAATTTCAAATGTCAATGATGGGACATATGTCATTTTTCTTGGGATTACAAATTTCACAAAGTCCTGAGGGCATCTTTATAAATCAATCTAAATATGCAAATGAGATTTTAAAGAAATTTGGATTTGATTCTTGTGACCATTTTGACACTCCCATGATTGAGCGTACTAAACTGGATGAGGACCACTCATGGATCATGGTAGACCAAACAAAATATCGTAGTATGATTGGATCCTTGATGTACCTCACAACGAAGACCGAGAGAAATTACTTTCATTTGTTTGCATGTGTGCTAGATATCAATTAAGCCTACCAAAAAGCACCTTGAAGCGGTTAGCGGGTCTTTGGTATCTCAAGGAACCATCAATATGGGACTTTGGTACGAAGGACACCGGTATGTCACTAACGACCTATGCGGATCTTTGATGTGCGGGATGTCAAGATACCGTCGAGAACGATGCGGAGGTGCTTTCGATTTTTGGGTGATAAGCTTATAAGCTAGTCTTCAAAGAAGCAAATGAGTACTTCTATTTCCTCTACAAAATCTGAATACATAGCCATGTCATCTTGTTGTGCTCAAATCCTATGGATGAGATGCCATTATCGACTATGGCTTTGAATTCAACAAAATCCTACATCTTTGTGATAATAAAAGTGCTATTTCTCTCTCATGCAACAACGTTCAACATTCAAGAGCAAAGCACATCGACATTCGACATCATTTCATCAGGGAGCAAGTGAAAGCGGTGTGGTGGAACTCTATTTCGTGAGGACGAGAATACCAATTAGAGACATCTTCACCAAAGCTCTTCCTAGAGAGCGTTTGAGTTTATCCTTCCATGACTTGGTCTAAAAGAGTCTTCAACGAAAACACTTAAAGCGTCTTGAGGAAGGCGAGGAGTAAAGGTCTTTCTTCATCCATCTCTTGTAAATATTTATTCGAAAAGCAAAATACAAAATTACAAAACCTACAAAAGAAAATAGAAAAATATAAAACGTTCAAAAAATCCATAAAAATTTGAAAATCTTGAAAATTTTCAAAAAAATATTGTCATTTTGTCATATTTTTCTCGATTCGATAATATCTACGGTCTTTGTGATATCATTCAAAAGAGTGACAGGTCTTTAGATGTTGTTGAATGTTTTAAAAAAAATAATAATAAAATTTTTGGAAAAGTAAAATGATGGTTTATTGTCATTTAGAGGTAACCGCTTTTTCAAAGAAAACGAGCCATGCTTTATCTTAAATCTCTAAACCTCACGATTCTAAAACAAATGTTTGTTGTCAAAAGACAAATGTTTCCTTTCAAATATTTTTTTCACAAATGATTCTTCTTAAAAAATATTTGTCATCTAATGAAAACAAAATTGCTTTGAAAATACTTCGAACTCTACTTTTGAAAATCATCCGGGCTTTTCATTTGTCAAAATCTCTATCCTTCAATCAACATTGATTGAGGGGAGAATGATTTCAAATCAAAAAGAGTATTTTTTCAAACAATTGGCACGTGTCGAGAAAGATCTACTTTTGAATAATCAAAAAGAACAATGTTTTACAATATTGTATACAATTGGTACAAGACCTTTGTTATTATTATGTTTTCAAAAGATACACAAGCATGTTTAATCTTTGGAGTCTAAAGTCTCAAACTTGATCCTTATCGGTTAAATGTTTCTCATAATCAAGTCACACCTCCCCTCAAAAGCTTTCAAAATCAATTTAAATCTCTAGAGATCACAAATCTCAAATGATTTGAAAATTGTGATCGGGGGAGAATTTGTGATTTAAATTGGATTTAAACTGATAATTCGATAAATGGACTTCATAAGTGTTTTGCAAGCTATCCTCCCCACATGTGCCAAACGATTTCAAATTTTCCAAATTGAGGGGGAGCAAATTTATGAAAACCTCATCCTTCCCCAATATGCTTTATCTACTTGATTTGATCAGGGAAGTGATGTTGATATCTTTTAGAAAATGGTAATCAAAGAAGTTAATTCTTCCTATTGCCTCAGTGTGCCAAAGCGATTTCAAATACATGATGCATGTTGAGGGGAGCTCGTTTCTAAAAAATATCAAAACAATTCGGTACAAAATGCTTTGATAATATATTACAAGTATCCGAATTGATTTTAAAATAGTTTTCAATTGGTTCCAATGGCGGATGAACAATACCAAATAGACCGACCAAATTTACTTTATGTATAGTGATATAAGGATTATAAGGTTAGGTATTTGTTCCCGATCCTGAGAACGGAGGGTTCTACCGTGGGACAATCCACTAGATAGTGTAGAAGTCCTTAGGTTTGATGAAAAAAGGAGAAAAATGAGAATAAGGAAGAGTGCGGACTGGCGAGAGCAGGCTAGTACTAGAATAAACCCAACAAGGTTCTAGTTATGAAGTCTCGGTAAGCACTGAAGGGTTGAAGAATGAAAAAGAATTAAATGAGAAAAGGGTGAAAATAAATAGCCCTCAATAATTCAACCTTAGAGGCTAGAAACCGGGTTCAATTCATATGCTACTAGTGGTAACTGGTATTGAAGACAAGGCGTCATGGACCCGGTGGCCTTCTGCACTAAACTTCCTAAACTACTCAAGTTCCTCTTAAAAGGGCTTGTTTCATTCTTACGGGGAACCGACATTATCTATCGACTCTCTCCTAGAGATTGTTGATATTGAAGAAGGAGACCCTCTCCCTAGTCTCCGGCATAGGAACCAAATGTGCACTATTGAGTCTTGAGCCACGAGATCATCAAATAAATCTCATTAGGACACTTGTCTATTAGACTCTCTTTTCACACAATGTGGAAAGAGATTATATCTTATGAGTCCTCGCATTATCCTTGTGGTATTGCGGAACATCGAGTGATATGCAAACACATTCACAATGAAGATGGAAAGCCTTCTGGAGCCAACATCAAACAAGCTCTCGGTAGGTGGCATGTGAGATCTATCCAATAGATCAACCATGTGACAATTGAATAGAAACAATGGGGCGCGATTCATAATTATGAATCAATCACTGGTTCGGTTATGGATTAACGGATACCTTTGAAAAACCAGTCGTTGTGCTTAAAAATCTTTTCTCTAGCACATCGACTGTGTATTAATGTTTCAAAATTAAAAGGTGTTTATGATTGATAATTGATTTTTCTTAAAACCTTCGTTGTATTGCAAAAAACACTTTATTGGCGATTACGCGATTGTTTTCAAATCTCTTTCTTCAATCGGTGAATCTCATATTATTTGGTTCACTCACTCCGTGTTGTCTTCTTTGAGGCGTTCGGTTTGAGAACAACTAGAACGATTCTTGAAACCACGTCAATGAGATTCTTTGGAATTATACTTGCTCCACAGGCGGTACATGTCTTGATCAACGGGGAGCCGTGGGCGTGTACCTCAATTCAACGAAAGTGATCAAAGACACTTTAGATGGCTTTATTGCTAACTTTTGTATGCGGGTACTCCCGGCGTTTGTAGGCGATCGGGCCGGAGAGGTCAATCCATAGCCGCATGCTCACACAAAATCATGATTAGTGCATCAATGACTCGATATTCTCATTCCATGCTTCGCTTCTACTAGCTGCCAATATCATGAATCAACGAAAGCTTCCTACTCGATAAGAAGAAATCATGATCTAGAATGTGAGCATGTCGGTCCAAAAGTCACAACATCACATAATACCAACATCACAAAGGATGAGTCAGAGATTTATGATAGCTGATGATCTCAAAACTGGCTCAAAACTCATTATCACGTGGATCAGTTAAAGAACTCCACTAGAATTATCCAAACATGCGGAACATGAAGAATCAAAGACTACGAGCTACTGAGCAAAGAACTTAATCAAGAATCCAAGAACAATCTAATGTAATATCTATTTGTATTCATTGTAATTTGAGGTGACCTCCCTTAGGGGTAGATTGTTAGGATTTAGTAAATCCAGTTATTAAAGTGTCGGTCACCTCAAGTATATGTAATCGTTAGATAGCTCGTAGTCGTAGTTATTTAAAGTTAAGTAGTATTTAGTTTAGTTACCCACTGTATACCTGATCCACAGCCCGTTGGTGGCGATTTGTATAAGACTATAAATACTCTCTACCTCCCAAGGTAGAGAGTTGGAGCTCATAATAAGATTTTCACTTTCTCTCACTAAGTTCTCAAACCTCTAACTATTTCTCTCTCTAAAACATCATTGTGTACGCCTCTTGTGATCATGGTTTGATGTATTTGTGAAATCCAATATGTTACACTCATATTAACCATACAAATCAATTCAATATTCAAAGTTACGAAATACATGAATCGAAAGTAAAGAAAAGATAAAATGCTAATGCTTATCGTAGGGGAGTGATTTCTCCCTTAGAGACAGCTCCATATGCTCCTCTAGACCTGCCTTTGGCTTCTTCCCACGTTCTTTGGTTGTGGTGTGTGGAATGGGATGCTTTGAAATGCTGGAAATCGTGGGGTATTTATAGGCCAAATGCAGGTTTGCGGCATAACTAATATAAGGGTTACTGCCGTAATATTCAATTCCTTCGTAATTTGCACTAGATCTGCTTTACACGGTAACCTTATGAGTGGTTACGCCGTATCTTCAATATTACTTAGTTACGTCGTAGTTGATGAAATAGTTACGGCGTAGTTATCAGCGGCGTGGAACCTCATTTGACCTAATATAGTTACGTCGTAGTCTTTGGGGAGAGTTACGCCAGTAACCTTGATGAGTTGGTTTTCGGTCACGCGCTTTAGTTACGGCGTAATGTGAGAGACGAGTTACGCCGTAACTTCTTCAAAGTCAGCATACTATGGTAAATCTTTGATATTTCTTCAATTCCGCGTCTCTTTAGCTCCAAATGCTCGTAATTTACCTGAAAGTGGAAAACAATGGAAAACAAGCGTAAATCCATATAAATAACATAAATTACAAGCATTATCGGGAGAAATTAACACTTAATATTCAGGACTATTTGATGTTATCAAATATATATAAACACTAGACAATAAACAATATATATGACAAAAGATAAAGTGCAAGACAATAATAGAGAGTTAGAAAGATCAAACCACAACGCGAGGATTTATAGTGGTTCGGTAATGAAGCTCCTCTTCGCCCTACTCCACTCCTCGAGTATCCAACTCGAGAGTTTACTTCACTATTTTAATAAGCTTCCTTCAGGCAGAGAAAACCTTACAACGTCGCTTACAACAATTTCCGATACTAAGCTAAATGTAGAGTTCTAGTCAAGGTAAAACCAACCTTTCACACACGTATTTTCAGGACTAAGATACTAACTGGATCACCCACGTATTTTCAGGACTAAAATACTAACCCGATCTATCTATGATATAAGTTTGGTAGTTATGAACTTGATGTATGACAATCTACCACAAAGATGTACAAATGTTACGAATGCAACAACTACACTACAACACTTCGTATCTCGACGATAAATGAGCTTAAACAACTGTTTGGATCACTTTAAATGTTACGAATGCGACAAATGAACTTGGAATGGATGGATGTTTGGATCACTTTAAATGAGCTTAAACAAGTTCAATGATCAAAGATATGTGGTTTAATTAGAGTGAAAAAATCCAGTAAATTAAGTGCAAAAATGTGGTTTTGAAATTGTGAAATGGGTCACTATTTATAGGCAACAAGGGACCAGGACTCTCTTGCACAGTCCCACAGTTCCCTTCATCATTTAAGGGAACCGTCAGGTATCAAGAACCTCCATTTTTTTTTCTTTTGTGGTGGCTTGTAAATCTAGTTAAAAGATTTTTCTTCTAGAAGTTTATTTCAAATTTTGAAATTTATTT
The DNA here is from genome assembly GCA_910596185.1 of Chrysanthemum makinoi. Taxonomy (NCBI): domain Eukaryota; kingdom Viridiplantae; phylum Streptophyta; class Magnoliopsida; order Asterales; family Asteraceae; genus Chrysanthemum; species Chrysanthemum makinoi. Next base: position 283,364,878 of record OU343223.1, on the reverse strand, counting down.
CTATTAAAACTTTTTTATTTAATCAAAAATAATTTGCATAATTATATTTGTAAAAATGTTTTGTCACATTTAATAATGTAATGTGTATAAATGTAAAGTATATGACAAAAAAATATTTCTTTGATAATCAATCTAGTTTAATGTTCATTGTTCACACCTTTAGTAATTTTATGTCGAAATGGAAATTTGCGACTAATAACTTGTTTACATTAAATTTGACGTAGAACGTTTTTACATTTTGTTATTATCAAAACATAGAGACACCGTAAATATAAATAACGTTTTTAGACATTATTTGTATTAACAATCTCTCAATTTTTTATAGGGTAAAAGCTATAAAATAACAACGACATTTCAAAATTTTTCCGACTTGAAACGCTTACCTTTTTAAAAGCTATAAAATAACAACGTACATTTCAAAAAAATAAGTGTTTCAAGTATTGCGTAAATGTTACATGATATTTATGGCTTTTACCCTTTTTTATGATGACAAAGTATATACTCATTGTATGTGAAAGTTTAGTTAACAAGTTTTTAGTTGATGAGTTTAATCATTTTTACTCCTTGGAACAGTAACTAACGAGGTTTTTTAACGATCATTAGCACAAGAGACATGACTTGCTACAAAAATTGAACAACAATGGCATAATTTGCAAAAAAAAAAAGTTTGGGAGTGGCATAGGGTGAAAAATCAAGATACATAGGGACATTTCTTGCAATTTACCTTTAAAATAAAGAAACATATCACACTAATGAAAACGAATTAACATCTAGGTAGAACCTAAATGCTTATCAAACTAAATATCCATCCACGGAGTTATTGGCATCTATGTTCTACATGGATGTCAAACACTTATTTTGCATCCAACAAAAGAACAATCCAAACACCTATATATACAATTTTAGATTTACATGATTCTTATCTGCCATCATTTCCCTTCACTTGAAAAGAACCGAGTTTTCACAATCAAGGGCTTCATCCGCCTCGTACAACTTCTTAATACGAAGCTTATATTCAGTGGCTTTGTGTTTCACATTAACTCGAGTACTGTTTTCCTTCACTTTTTCATGTAGCTTCACACGTGTCACACATTCATCGTGATCCACACAACATCTCTCGTTATTACCCCTCATAATTCTCCATCTCTTGAAAGAACTCGTCCTCGAGTTCTCAGGATAGATAGTTTGTGTTGACAAGGCTTTAAAATTTACAAATGTCTTCAAATCTTTAATGGGAACCTTTATTTTTTCACTTACCGCCATTAAAAAAATTAGGTCTTCCGTTTGAACTTTCTTTGTTGTTTCCAAAAGTAAAGTTGAAGCTTTGTTATCATATTGCTCACAAATTTGAAGGTCTTGGATTTTCTCAACGTGCTCTTCAACAACTTCAACCTTCAAAAAATTTCAACAACCTTAACCTCGGGCTTTGGTAATTGTGATTTTCCTTCAGGTAGAACCACAACAATTCTTTTTCCTTCTCATGAGAAAAGGTAATAGTTTTGTTTACGACGCTGAGGTTTTCCAAACAAAATATTGCAAGCATCAAGATTATCCACAAAAAAGTACTTCCCTTTTACAAAAAATTTCGATAGTCACCGGAAGCCTACAAACTTGGTAACCCTCAATTGGTAATTTTATGAAGTCTGCCAGATTTCTGGAAGCCATATTATCTAAACTACGACCATCAATAATAAAAGAACATGCCGAAATATTGATTAGGATTTTTGAACGGTATAACCTAGTCGTAGATAGTCGAACCTCCTCCTTTCTCTCATCCCATTCTTCAACTCTTCCATTGTTGAACGAGAAATGGTTGCTTTCACAATTACCTTCAAAATCGCATATGGTTTGGCAAATTCATCGAACTTCGTGTTTGCTACCCTCGTGATTTTCGCGGTTGTTACCTCCACCTACAAACACGACATGTAGTTTTTATATAGATAGTGGAACTTCTATCAAGTTTGGATATGATTTTGATATAATCACAATCCATGCGCTCTTTAGACCATATCCCACCAACATGTGTTTTTGAATGTTCTACACCATTTATCTTCTAGGATACAACCAAGCTCTAGATGCCAACTGACGCAAAGGACGAAACCGAATTTTAAAAACCCTAACCCAAGGGTTGATAAACATGGATAAAACATTAGGGAATAAAATCCTAATAAGAGATAAACTCTTAAAAACCATAGTTTATTAATCATCGAAGATCAAAAGATTAAATTAAAATGAAATAAGACCTATATTTATTGGTTGATGGTAACTTATTCCCAAAGAGACCTAGTAAAAGAAAAATCAATTCCTAATTTAAAATAAAGATATGTACGACACTAAAGAAAAATGATTGACAAATAGGTAGAACCTAGATGCTTATCAAAATAAACATCCATCCAGGTAGTTTATTGACATCTATGCTCTACATATATGTCAAACACTTATTTTCTCTCCAAAAAAAGAACGATCGAAACACCCCTATTGACAATTACGTTTACTTGATTCTTGTATGAAATCATTCCTCTCATTTGATAAGAACCCGCCATCGAGTTCTCACCATAAAGGGCTTCATCTACCTCGAACAACTTCTCATGACGAATCTTATCTTCTGTGGCTTTATGTTTCACATTAACTCGCAAACTATTTTCCTTCACTTTTTCACGTTTCTTCAAATGTTTTCCACATTCCCATTATCTACAAAAACACTTAATCTCACTTTATCGCCCCCTTATCAATATTAATAGTTTTCAGAATAGCAGGTTATGATTAATTCAATTTTTTAACGTACTTCTCCCACACCAAAGAATCATCGAATCTATGCCTCTAAATCTCGTACTTGCACGACCTATTTTATCACTTTCATCACCATCACATAATAGTGTGACTAGATTTAGTTGTTGGTGGTAAAAAAAGGTTCCCGAGTTGTCACATGAAACCAATAGAATTTGTTTTGCTGTGCTAATCATCGTATTTCTTTGGATATTTCTACACACACTTAAAGCGTCTCCAATGGTACAAACTTTATGGAGTTTAACACATCATTTTTTATAAACCTTACTTTCATTTAACCTTATAGTCTAACAAGTCCATACATGAAACCCATAACTTATTTTGTCAATATTTTTTAATGCTAAAAATGTGAGATGGAACCATATATTTTTCTCTTTCCTTAGTTTGTAAACATAAACTTTCTTCTATAAAATTTTATAAAAGTGAATTGTATAAATTCCACCTTAAATGCCAACTCACCATGAACTACTCCTATAAACGTAAATTGAAGATACCCTTAGTTAAACCAAAAATGTTTCAAGACCACATCTTGGGTGTTACAAGACCACATCTTACGTGACACTGGCATATGTGGTATGGATGATGATTATGTTTGTGCTTTGTATTGTCTTCGTGATACGATTCTAAGCTTTGATCTTAGCGGTTTTGCTAATAAGGACACCACCCCCTAAATCCCAACACACAGTAGTGAGTGCCCTTTTTAGTGAAATGGTCAAGGATATGGAAGTCCACTTTGACATGACTGTGCTATAGAAAGCTGTTTTTGAGTGTCTACGCACTACATGCTCAGGATATTCTACTAGTGTAACACCCCCAAATCTCGGTACAGCGGAAGACTTAATCAAGTTTTCGGGGCGTTACATTGGATTGGTATCTCACACAAGTATAGCAAACAAGATCGTCATATTATCATTCAAAACCAATCCCAAATTTAATTATCCAAAACTATTATCCCAAAATGTAAATAAAAGGCCCAAACATGATTTATAAAAATAGGTCCCCATAAATTATCAGAGTTTGATTATGATCCTTAAACCATGCCTCCTTGCCAAGCTTCTACATACACGCATTCCAGACATCACTTAAATACCTGAGAAAAACATGCTAAAAGGTCAGCTAATCTTTGGTGAGTTCATAGGTTTAATTTCAAGTTTAAAATAGTGGACCTATAGGAGTTTATTTGCTATGCGAGACCTAAGATAGATACACACCAATCACATACCAATATCACAGTCACAATATCATCAATATCATATCCGACGTCATAGTGGGCCCCTAGCGACACTAGCCAGCACAGTCGTAGAAAAGTCTAGAACGATTGCTAACCCTGGACTAGATCGAGGTAGACGTCTATACTTAGCTAGGCATCGCGTTATAGCATAGAGATGCTACCCTAGTCTAAGGCAACAACTACCACATATCTATCTAAACAGTCAAGCACATAAGCAAATCAAAATAGTTTAAAAGGTCCAAAAATAGTAGCATGATTCTCACCCCAAATTAGTTAAAAGCATAGATAAAAGTGGGGCTATGAAACTCACCTCAAGCAAGCAACGCACAAACAAACACTAGCAAGAAGATAACAGCTAATCACGGCTCAGCGACTATCGACTCGACACAACCTATTAATGTAAACCAATCTAAATATATATTTCCCAAAATCAACGTTGTCTACCCCAATGTATTCCTTTTCTTTATCTCCAAAAATGTCTTGTTTCACTGTTTAGTCCTAGCGTTTGGTATCATCGCGTGTGTATCGACTCAACATGATATCATGAATGCACTTAAATAACCACAATATGACTCAATGCAACACAATGAGACGTCTAAGCGATAAGCTCCATAGTCCAATAAGTTTCGGAATAAATAGTAGACCTTATCGAATTCGTCAACTCGATAGTCATAAGGATAATTCACCCATTAATAACGTTATCCTACGTACCTAGCGACCTCTTATTAGATTCGTCAACCTAATAAGTACGCTACCGACCTGGATCGAAGCTATTAATGTTAGGTCATCCGTAACTCATGCACACAACGTAAACAAATTAAATACTTGAAATTAGTATTAAATTCTCATGAATGGCACATTTCGATAAACGTGCACTCGAAACATTAAATACTTATTTATTAGAAAAGCTTTCCATTTTAAGTTGTTAATTCCCATTTAAAATAGTAAATAACAAGACAAGTCTTGTTATCGATAGTTTTGGTATAAAAGCCTTTTATTATTTATGTTTCACCATTTATTATTCATGTTTATATATATATTTATTACGTCAAATTCAATATAAGTCTCATATCATTATTCGTTTCGAGTCCACAAGCACGAGTCATGACTTCTCGGCTTTTAATCAATCAATAGTCCCAAATATACTAAAGTCCATGTTACGGCATTGTCGGGGTCAACAATGACTAAAAAGTCAAAGTAACACCGACGTTGCTCAAAGTTTACAATTTATATTATAAGTCCAAGTAAATAATGACAATAGCGCAACTCAATCTCAAATCAATCCAAATCAATCTCGCCAACCAATCAATCTACCAAATATACCCGAAACCAATGTTATGACCCTAATGGTCATGACACGGTCACGGTTAAGAGCACGTGAACCAAACAAGCTCTAGAAGCTTTTTGGCTCCACGCGTCTCATCCAAACACCAACAACAACAACCAACAAGATACCACAACAATCCGACCCGGACCCTTGGTCCTTATGGGTCACGTACGCCACACCCACAACCCATACGTGGGTTTGGTGGCTCGTACGCCTCAACCTACACAACCAAACTTTCCCAAATGGCTTCTACTACAACCAAACACAATCAATCGACCTCCAATAAACATCCAAACATCAAACCCATCAACTAATCTAAACCACTATCATGAAACTATGCATAAAATGTAAAAACACAAACAAATGTCACAACACACGACACCAAACCACTAGTTACATGTTTTAAATTAATTATAAACTTGTTTTAGACCCATGTCCATGTAACCCACCCCATGTCGCCACCCATACGAGCATAATATGGCTCGTACGTGGCTGTTATGGACTCAAACAAGTCGTATTCAAGTCCCTTTTACCTTTTCCAAACTCGATCTATAAAACCCACTTGAAACCCTAAAGATTCGAATAGTTTATGCAAGATTTGGAGGTGTTATCGGGGTCATATGGCGCGTGCCATATATGGTTGGAAAGAGGGGAGAAAGATCTACAAGATGGTGGTAGAGGTGTAGTGTCACTCGCGGCGGTGTAGCCGGAATTGGCCGGAATATTTAAGGGGCGGCTAGGGTTTTATTTAGGGTTAGGGTTTGTAGAGAGAGAAAGGAGAGAGAGAGAAAGGGTGTGTGTGTGTTTTAGAGAGAGAAGTAAAAGAGAGATATGAGGTAGGGACGGGGTATTTATAGTTGGGTTGGGGACTTAAAAATAAATAGGAATGAGAGGAGGGGGTGGCCGGCCATGGTGTTTTAGAGGGGCCGAAGCCGTAATTTTTCATAAACTATCCCGTTTACCAAATCCCGAGCTCATATATTGTCCTACGAGTGTCCCACGAGATTCCTTCGACTTTCTATTATGTTTATTTATGTTTTTCCACGAGTTTTGACTATTTATTTGTCAAGTTTCGAGTTACAGTTCAAAAGTTATGTTATTTCTTGTTTTAGGCTTTTATTGTGCCGAATCGCATAATGCCTAACAAAAGAGTTAAAACTCACACGATAACTCATACGATGATAAAATAAATCATAAAAGCCAATAAACGATATCAAATCAAGTCATGGTCGATAAAAATAGTTATAAAGGCAAAAGCTCGGTTTAGTTTAACGTAATGCGGTTACCTAAAATAGACTCCCTAATTGCCAGTTGTCACAGCTAGCTACCCCCATAGATGGGCTAGGTCAATATATGTAACCGATGGAATATCGTACCATCCTTAAGTATCGCCTCATGATTCCATTATTTCTAGTTGATGGGATATGCCCTGTTTGTCTCAAGGCATGTTTGGATTCCTTTGGAGAACCGGGCTTCAAGTACCGACACGATATAGTTAGAGACGTTCTTTTTTATGTATGTAGGTGTGATAGGATCTCAACAAAGAAAGAAGCACCTGCGAACTTTTTGACTGATCCATCAGATGGAAGATCCACATTGAGATCGAATGACGTTTTGGTTCTTGGATCGGTTGAAGGGAAACATGCTTGCGTGGATCTGACCGGGGTTTCTCCTCCTATGGGTTTGAGTAGTTGGGGTTTTACAGTTGGACATGCTACTTTGAAAGCCGCCTCGTGCAAAGTGACAAACACGAGAAAGCATGCATTGAGAATCAACATGTGTTTATTCCTTTCGCGTTTAATACCTTTGGTTTCCTTGCACCTAAGGCGGTTGAGCTACTCAACAGAGTCCAACGTGTTATTAATACCAATGTTATGACACCCAGATCCACAAACTAAAAGAATTAGTTTTACAATCCAAAAAGGGCTAGTGGCGCAACTTTTTGCCCATTTGCCTTCCACCAATATGTAAATCCTATTTTGATGAAAAAATATTTATCTTAAAAAGATTGTGTAGCCTAATACTTGATAATCCTCTAGTCTATTAACGACTTAAAGTTATATACTAATTATTATTAAAGTCGATCGCTTTAATAAAATAGTATTTTCTTAATCTATACTACATTACATATAAGAGAGCGATAACTATCTCTTTTAATTTGAAGTATTACAACTTTAAAAACTTAGGGTATACACAAAAGTACCCTCTTTATTAGTTTTAAATGAACAATTAATGTGATCAATATTTTTAAATGAATACAAATACTAAAGGAAAATATACAATTAACTTTTGCACAATTACATTCACAAATTAACTGGTCAATAAATACAAATAATACAGTTATTAAAACACTCCTTACATAAGAAATACAAATTATTAAGCATATTGTACAAACAATTTAAATAAAATTCCTACATTAAATGTCACTAATATAAATAATAAAGCATATTATACCAACTATTCAAACACAAAAATAACAATTTAAGAAATACAAGTAATAGTGCTAAAATTTTAAAATGTTTTTCATATATTTTATTATACTGCACATGTTTCTAATCCAACCCCAATTTGCTTAAAACTACATGTATATAAAACACATTTCGTTTCGGGTAATCGTTAATATTTAAAAATAAAAATTGAAATCGAACCGCGATAAAATGGTTTATCCAAATTCTGGTTTTTTCGGATTCGATTTCTTAGTAATCGTTTTTTGCGGGTTTCGGATTGAGCGGGTTGGCTCGGTTTGTTGGTTTCATAGTTTTTTTTAATACCCGTATCCATAAAACATAGCTTTATATTAATCAAATAAATATTTTAAATGACGAAAAAACATTGCTCACTAAAATATTTATTATCAAAATTGTAAAATGAAAAACATTGTCATTAGTTAAAGAGTTGAAATACGTCACATGAAAATCGTGATATCCGTAAATTTATTATCAAAAAGAATATAATATACTAAAATACATGATTTAATGAAAATTTTTATTTCAAGATATCCGTCGCTGAAACACGCAAGTATCGTACTAGTTTTATAGTACAAAAGAGTTTGTTTATTCATCACTTAGATTTATAGCAAACTATGATAATCGTATTTTGTAGTTAGTTAATCACAGTTTTATAGTACAAAAGAGTTTGTTTATTCATCACTTAGATTTATAGCAAACTATGAAAATCGTATTTTGTAGTTAGTTAATCACTTAGATTTATAACCTATTAAAGGAAACCCAACGACCAACAGTTTGTCGGCCGTCAAATACAACTTGAGGGTGAAGTCTTGCTTACTCGGTCAAATACAACAAAACGCTTAATGTTTCAAAAACATATATACTACCAAACGTATCTCTAATTTGTTTTAGACTAAAATACACGGTTGGTCCCTAAAACTTTGAGGCGCATCGGCGATGGGAGGTCCAAACTTGGCCTTTAAATGCCAGAGGTCGAAAATAAATCCTGGAAATATCAATCTTTAAATAAAAACCGTTGTACAGTGTTTGTAGCTAGTATATGTGAATGTGTGTGTAATACGGTTTGGTCGACATTTATCATCCATCCCAAACTATCCTTCAAAACCGGTCTTCTACAAAACGATAATCGTTTCAAGATGGTACGTTGCTGGTGTGGTAAGCAAGCTATTAAGCACTTCATGGACCTGCCAACCCAGTGATTCTTTGGTTGTCCTGTTCAATTAAGTGCGTCTTAATATTTTTTGTGTAAGTTTGTAACAATGGTGGTTGTTTAATGACTTGTCATAATTATCAATAGGGGTCTTCTTGTCGGTGGGTAAGATGGTATGATCCTGAAATCTGTGCTCGTTCAAGAATGATCATACCAGGCCTTTTGAGGGAGAGAAATGAGCTTGAGGCAAGATTACTAGCTGCTCAAGGTGATGTGTGGAAATGGAAGATTTACCTGATGCTAAGTTGGATGTTGTTCTTCATTGTTTATGCATTGGGTTAACTTTTTTACCTTTTATGTAATGACGTGAGATGGTTAATGTTCTGTATCTTGAATTGTAGTAACCTTGTTATGAAGTATTCACTTTGGTTTGGGTTCTGAATTTTTTTTTGAACGACGGTTTGGGTTCTGATTTTCAATCCGTTATGGGTATGCAGATGGTTAGCAATTTGTTTAGGGTTAACTTTTAAATGTCAACATTCTTATGAGGTTCTGTTTAGCTTTGGGTTACCTTTGATGGAAATTATTCACACATCAAGCTTAGTCAATCTAAAAAAATACACAATAATGACATGGTTCCATAGTTAATGCAAATGGATTTAATTCCAAATGCATAAAATTGCATACTTTTCAAAGCATGAGAACTACAGTTAGACACACACACACACATATGTTTTTAGAGTACATAACTTGTCCATAGGAAATAACCTAGATGAAACATCGTCTAGATAATTAGCATAACAAAATTGACCTATGGTGAGGCCATCATTCTTTCCAGTGCAGCCTGCTGCCTAGTCATTCTTCGTGTAGCAGTTTGGGTTGAAGCGGCGGTTGAACATCACTTGTGCATCGAGAATCAGACTGGATTGATCATGTTCTTTGGGACAAACACGGGCTTGCTCATACATGCTGGGATCATAAATTGCTTCATCTTGATGTTGCTGGGATTGTGACAGGGATGCATCATGTATGATGGGATCTTCAGTTGTTGGATCTTGATTTTCAGATTGAACACCACTTCCTTGAACTGCACTAACTTGGCTTTCAACAACAAGACACCGTACCTTCACTTCTTTATCTGTTGCTACCTTTTTACCTTTAGGATGTCTCTTTTTCCTACTGACTTTACTAGGTACCTGTTTGACATTTCCCTTATTGGCAGTTCCACTACTTTCATCTCCACCATACCCTAGGCATGTTACCTTGCTGTGTCCAGCAATGCCACAAATACTACACTTAACACTCTTCCAAGCCCTTGACAGCTTACCATCCTTCACAATCTCTTCACTTTCAGGAGCTATCCTAACTCTTTTTCTACCTCTTGCGGTAGGCGGGTTTGTTTCGGATTTCGGTGGGACAATTGTTGTTGGCATAGTTGATTTTTCCAAATGTACACTTGTAGGTAGCCTCCCAAGTGAGAAGATAGTAACAAGGATGAGCCCATGTTTCTACCGCTCCTACTTGTTGGCCATTTAAAGCCATATTCCAATTGGTAGCAAGCAACGCGTTTACATGGTAAACTGTTATCTCCCACCTTCAAGTACAAGACTTGTGTACAACATTAACTACACATTGGTCACCCCATGGTCCACTAACCTGAAACTTAGATCACCCATTCCATAAAACATTATACTTAACAACCTCTTTCTTAATAGCCTCTAGCATGTGTTGTGCAGTTGGTGTTAGTGGCCCATCAGTCTTCTGAATCACCATTAGAACATGCATTATCCTCTTCATACAATATTCCCTGATGTATTCTAAGGCTGTAATAATTGGTTTGCTTAAACCCTCACTTATTTTCTCATGAAACACTTGACACATGTTATTAAGTAACACATCAGAAGTAGCTCTCCCTAAAGATTAAAATTAATAAACATGTATTAATTAAAACTGTTTATACTGCATTTACAAATACAAAGTAACTTAAACAAATAGATCACTTACATGAAAAATGTGACCTTGACCAATGGATCGGTGGTATCTTACTTAACCAATCATGGGTTGGTTGATTAAGTTTCTTAAGATCGTCATAGCTTTCGAAACTGTACAACAGTTGTGGCTGTTGCACATTTCCACAGATGGTCTTTGTAGGCCCTACCTTTCCATTGTAGTTTCATTTCTCATGAATGCTTCTAATGAGAATCTGTGTTCGCACTTGGAAAAACTTTTGCTAAAGCTCTACTTATATCCGCACAAAATCAAATATGTTTCTGTATCTGTTTCAAAACAGTGAAACTTAAATTCATGAACAGAGTAAGAGAGTACCTTATTCATGTCAGTAATAAAAGTGATGCTTGAAATTGGCCTAAGTGCTATATCAGCGGATAAACAATGAAGAAACCAAGTCCATGATCGTATGTTTTCTGAATCAACAAAAGCATAAGCGAAAGGGTATATACCATTGTTGCTATCAATTCCTACTGTTGTCATCAGTTGACCATTGAAAGGACCACGAATTGGAAAAGAAGCCAGCCCCAACAACGATCTCCCACAATCTTTAAATCCTTGCTTCAGTGTACCTAAACAAACATACACTCTCTCGAATTCTCTGGTTGGAAGAGACTCATCTGGAGGTCGTTCCACATTCATCCCACTTGTTGTATTAGGGTTTATCTTCTGCAACTCTTGAACATAATCTCTCAACATGGTAAATTGTAGCTTGAATTGACCCCTGATGGTTGTTATTGCTAGGTTTTTGGCCCTTAAACCTTCTGCAAGGACACTTGAAGGTCGTATTGGTTGGTAAGTTGATTATGCACATACGACGGAAGTTGGGGATTTGTTTCAACTTGTGCTGTAATTTTCTGTGAGATATAGCGAAGGTCAAAAGCTTTGACTTCCCTTGATTGCAAACAAGTGTTGCTCATTATTATATGTTACTGACCAGATACACCTCACCATTCCTGCCGACAAACAATAGCCATGGTATTTGTGAAGGGTCCTTTTGCCAGAAAGCAATGCATTTATACCCCTTCTGCTTAATGGACTTCTAGATGGGCCTATATCCAGTCCGGACCTTCACTGGGCTTGAAAGTGGAACACAACCCCTACACCTGACCCTTATTCTTGTTTTGTCATTCTTCACAAAAAACAACTCCCTCCTAGTTTCTATTGAATGCTCTTACTAGGTTTTTACTTCCCATGCGTACCAAACTCCTGACCAGATATAGAAAAAAGTGGTATAGAAGCCATTAGAAAGTCTCCATGTTGGAAACTAACATAGTCACTGCAAAATACATCATCAACCATCACAGTAAATCATTTACCAAGCACTGTCATCACTTATTCTTGGTTGTTCATGCTTCACCTAAATCATTACTCTGACCTATTTGTACCATACCAAGTTGTGCATCATTCTCCTGACAAGTGTTCTCTTCATTTGGTTCAATTGAATCATCAACTGCATTGCCTAAGTCACTAGTGTCACCAAAGCTTGTAACAGTAACATCAACAACATGATCCTCTTCCATGTTATCCGAGTCAATTGAAACGAGTTACATCCACATCGGCTCCTCAAACTTGTTATTGACATCAACTAGTGCTTTCTGCTGGTTTGTCTAAATGCTTCTCCTGAGTCAATTGAAACAGATTAACCTCAAAATTTCCAGGCTCCTCAAAGTTGTTATTGACATCAACTGGTGCTATTCCAACTTTGTCTAAGTGCTTCCCACACTCACGAACAGATTAACCTCAACATTATCAGGCTCCTTTATAGCATTGTCCTCATCAATAACTACTAAAGCACGCTCACTGTTATGAACAGGTTGGCTAGCAAATGAGCAGTCTAAGGTGGAAAATACTGGCTCAATGTTTGGCAAATTGCTAGATTCACCAATATCATTGACGTCCACAGGCAATTGTGTAAGTTGGATAAAATGATCTAGGGCAGGTTCATTATCTATATCATCTAACACCAACCGTCTACAACAAGATTGAATAGCCGCAGTAGCAACTTTTCTCCTATCTTCATCCATCTCCCAAAACACAGTCTTAATTGATTGTGGGGACATTTTAGAAAGTTCTAATCTAGTCTTCCCTATTTCAACATAGACGTCTATCAGCTTATGCTCTATGACAACATCTTTCAACAAGTCTACATTAGCTTTCACTTCAAAGAAAACAAACAGTCGTCTAATGTACAACCAGGCTTAAGAAAGTAGAAATAATTGGTTTGTCCGGTCTCATAACCGATTTGGGTCATGAGAGCATCCATTTCATCAACGGATACCTCTTTTATTTCCACAAGATCAACAAGGCATTTCTTGCCTCCTTGATATATCCTACCTGGAAAGTATTTGAATGTACCTTCATAATAGAACATCATGCTAAACGATCCAGGTTCACCCGCTGTATAAAAAATGTACAAAATCAATGTTAAGCTAAACTTACCTAAAGGGGGAATAACTTAATCAGTCGTACTAACATATGATTGTAATAGGCTCTAACCAAAAAAGACTTACAATATCTCCTGATTGCAGCTCTTTCCTCCTTTTCACGATCAACATATAAAGGATATTCCCTTACGCCCAGAGTAAATCCAAGGTGGTTGTTTGTTATTTTCTTACTTAGATTATTTGATTTGATGATAGAAATTGCATTAGGGTTTTCTGGGTAGGCTTCCAAAACAAGTTTGGGGATGAGCAATGAGTACATAGTTTTGTTATATTGTACATAATGGCGGGAAATTGGACAAGACATCTGCTACAGTTAATAAACTAAAATGACTATTGTACCCTCAACAGTAACATGATTACGGGTTTTTGTGGCGTATAACGGAACGTTGACAACGCCGTTATTGGTCAAGGGACGATTCTGGCATTTAAAGGCCAAGGTTTGGACCTCTGGCAATGAAAAGGGCGAGTTTTGTCCCATCGCGATGCGTCCTGCCAAGTTTAGGGACCAACCGTGTATTTTAGTCTTTGTTTTATGTAAACTTACAATAACTTAACATGTTTCTTTTGTGTTCTTCAAGTAGTACTTTTGTGATTACTAACTACTAACTTAAGTTTTCACACTGGACTTGTTCTTTCAATAATTTTTATTAAGTTTTGATATGAATTCAGATGTTTTTAAAAAATAAGTTTCATGAGCTAATTAGAAGTTAAATACACATCTCATGCTTGACCTTGTAAAATATCTCCATCACATATACGTCTCGAAAAATGATACTCTTCAGTGTGTACTACGTATCTGCGTAGATCTCACAGATTCACATCCACATTTTTCATGCTTATTTCCTAAGAAGGTTGTGAAGATATTATCAATGTTTTGAAACAAGACCGGACCGGACCGGACCGGCCGGTCGAACCGGTTCAAACAGCAACTGGTAGGTTTTCCAAGCACGGGTTAACCAACTGTTATCGAACCGTCATGAATCGGTCAAAACCGATGAAAAACAGAACTTGTGAACCAGAAGAAACCCGTCGAAAACATGTAACCGGCCGGAAAAGATGAAGTTGGCCGAAATCTGGTCAAATCCTGTCGGAAACTTGTAAAACACATGCGTATATCTGTTAGACCCAAAACTAGTTTTCAAACGGGTATGACTCTAAATGAAATTGACTAAGACTTTTATGAGTCGAGAGACTCGATATAATTGATTAGTAAAAAGATATTAAGTTGAAGGCGTTATGTGATTGGCTAGTCAACCCGATAGTCAATCTAATAGTCAAATAAGATGTAATATGGTTATAGAAAGATTGATGTGTCTCAAATATAAGAGATATAAACTTAAAGGACTAAGGTTGTCAAATGGTAAATGTGGTATAAAATTTAAGTGTGGCCAAAGTAAAAGAAAAAAAAAAGCTTGAGGGATCAAATGTGTCATTTGCGAGATAACTTAGTTATTAAAAAAGTCCTAACTAGAAATCTCCAGGATATACACATTTCATAATTATCTAGGAATGTGTATGTGTGTGGCGGTTCAAGAAAGACAGGGAGGGAAAGTTCAAGCTATCAATGATCAAGTATTGGTTTTATTTCAATCCAAGAATAAATCCATAGAGATGATTCTCTTAAAAATATTTTGATGATTATGGTTTAAGGATCAAGGATGAGGATGATGAATGATTAGTAAATTTATCTTGGATTTGAGGTAAGTAAATCGACTATAACAAATGTTATATTTAGTTTATCATGTTTATATTATGTGTTATGTGTTAAGTTATTGTTTGTGTTAAGTTTATGAAGGCCTAATGACTTGTATCTTTAGTTTAAGATGAGACGAGGCTAATTGGTACAACTAGCTAGATGAGTTGAGTATTATTGATGTGATATTGATGGTTTATGAAGCTTAGTAGTTGATACGTGTTTAGAAAGATTTGGATATCCCAGTTGTGAAACTAGCAAGGTATTTAGAACTTATGTGTATGTGAATGAATGATGGTTTAAGTGAAGTCATGATGCAATTATGATTTATGATATATGATAACTTGTTATGCCATTTACTTACTAAGCGAAAGCTTACGGTTTAGTGTTTAACCGTGTTTTGTAGGTGCTTGTGTGATGAAGGTAAGCTTTGGTAAGAGCTTAGATTTGGAAGTACCGATTGAAAGTGTATTGGAACGAGCTTAGGAGCTTAGTATTAGAATACCAAGCTTCTTTTCAAAGTTGAACCCCGATGGTCTTAAAATGGTTTTTAATCATATGGTCGAGTGTCATAGTCTATGTCATGGTCAATGAAGAATTTGGGTGGTCAAATGGGTTGTTATAGAAATGGTTAAAGTGTATGTAATGGGTAAAAAAGGTGTTTGGATTAGAGCATATTTATACCCATTTTGGGGTCAAATGGGTCGAAAGGTTATGAAAATGATCTATTATGTTATGTTAAAGATTTATGAAAAGTTTTGTTAAATTTCGAGTTATAGAAGTCGTTTTTCGGAATATAAGAAAATGTAGAAAATTGTCCAAAAGTGCAGGTCAGAGACCATACAACCGTATGATATAAATGCATACGGCCGTATGCACAAAAAGACAGAAAGGGTGTAACCTGTTTGCATGGCTATACGGCCGTATGGTATTTTCCATACAGTTGTATGGTACTTTTCCAGATTTTTGTTGGTTTTAGTCGATTTTCTAAAAATCATATCTTTTGATCTGTAAGTCATCTCGGTGTTTCGAAGGTAATCGAGTATAGTTTTATTTAAAAATAGTCATAAGGGCTGTTTTGTTATAAATTTTTATCAGTTGGTTAAAGATTAACAGAAAGTCCGTTATAGTCAAGTCGTTTCCGCGTAAAGGTTTTAATTTTTGGTCAAAATGGGCACGGGGCGTAACAACTTGGTATCAGAGCTTCAGGTTAAGTGAATTAGGTTTTCATTGTAGGTTACCTAAACTTAGACCATTTGTAGTTGCGTGTGCCGTAAGTGTAAGTGGTGTGGAACGCGAATGCCTTAGTTATAAGGTAGACTAGTACTTGTGGCTAATTAGAATGTTGATGCTTATATATAGATTGATTGTGCAATGTGATATATGAACCATATACTATATAATTTGAATACGATTACAAATGTTTTAACACTTGTTGGATAAGTGTTAAGTGTTATTGTTTATGTGACGCTAAGTCCATGGTAGTTTTTTATATGTCTAAGTTTAACGTGAATGTGTTTGATAGCATGATGCATAGAAGTGTATGAGATAAGATCGATACATTTTAATTCATATTATCTAAAACTTGATAGGAATACAAGAATACTTTTTATTGAGCGAATATGGTTGATGATAGAAGTTGCTTGAAGCACATATTAAGCCTAATGTAATTTTTAATTGTCACATTATGTGTGATGACCAAATGGTGGTAAAAGGTTGATAAGCCATATTGATATGTGAAAAGTTAACAAGTATGATAATTGTTTAATAAAACATAAATTCTTATAAAGCTTGAGATAAAGTAAGAAATGATTAGTGAAGTATGGTTAGATGCTTTAAGCATGATTTTTACACGCTTAATTAAAATGAGAAAAGTTAAAGTGTATGGTTAAGATGTGATGAGATCATGTTACATATAAAACATGATAAGTAAAATGTGTTAGTAATAAATATTTAAGCGTGATGAGTAGAAGTGATTAATGAGATATAGATTGCGCTAGAATTCATAAGTGATATGAAGTGCGCTAGAAAGAATTGTAAAACATTAATATAATCATGTTAATATATTGGAATGTGTATGATGAGATTAAAGAGAGTGTTATAAAATAAACCTATGTAAGGTTTACATGCGTAAAAGTTGAGTAAACTAAATGATGTGATAGTATAAATTGAGAATATGGTCAACAAGGGGTTGACGGGTAATAGTAAAAGTGCGTTGTGAGAACATATAGAAAATGTGTGAATTGTAAATGGACAAGCATCATATAGACCTTGTCTAAAATAAAGATGGCACATAGTGAATGTGTGAGTAAACTTGAGGTTGACGGATGAATGATAGATTGCATTGTGAAAATTCAAATATAATAAATCGACAAGTATTTTATAAAAACTTGTCTAGCGAATGTTGAAATTGCTTAAGGCAATGAGAATTGAGGAAATGGTGATATGTACTTAATGAAAAAAGAACAAGAATTTATAAATGAGTAAAGATGTTAAAGTAAACATAGATTGGATCCGATGCTCTAGTTTTGTTATCTTTCGTGATAGCCCAGCTTACCTTTTATGGCATGTGTTTTGGCATATTTCGGGATGGCCTAGCTTGCCTTTTATTGCAAGGTTGTTAGCTTTCCTTCGCCAGCATGGTTTGCCTACATCCTTGGCATGTTACAAAGTATCCGTCTAGATAGCTTAGCTTACCTTTTGTCATGGTTGATAGCTTTCCTTCATGGCATGAGTGATAGCTTTCCTTCGTGGCATGGGTTTTAGCTTGTGCATGGGTATTAGCATGCCTTTCATGGCATAGTTGTTAGCTTGCCTTTGTGGCATGAATTTTAGCTTGCGCAAGGGTAAGGTAAAGTGGCTAAGCCCTCTGAGGGAAAAGGCCTACTTGCTTTTAGGGGTAAAGTTGATGAGATTGGACCCGAGGCTAAAAAAGATGAAAAGTAAAGTAAGTATGATTGTTGTTTTGGAAGTAAGTAAGCATGATGATTTATAATCTTCTTATTTAAATTGATTGGGACGCCTCTTCATTTAAATGAACAAATTGTAAATCGCCCAACAATAAGTTTAGAATTCCTTACTTACATAGATTGAGACACCTTTTTATGTAACTAAAGAATTGTAAATTGTCACAATTCTCAATTTCCGGTCATTTCTCAAACTCAATATTCATCATATTAGTTCATGCAAGGTTTTGCATTTCACATTAATATAATTCTTATTAAATAAATGCTATCCGTAATTAATTATTTTGACATTTGATCCGATACTTCCAAAAATTTATCCGATATATTTTTATACTCATATTAAGATTATAAAAATAATATTATTAGTTTAGCCGGTGTTTTAAATTTATTTTGTATATAAATTGTTATATATATAAATATTTCACGACGGTTTTTAAATGAAATTCAACTTCGATAATTAATTATTCACTCAATTCTTGTAAGAAATGTATTTTTATAATTTTTATGACTTCAATATGTTTTATTTTGTTCCGTTAAAATCAATTTCTAGCCAACTCTATACCTAATAACTAAATATCTAAACTTAATTTAATTAATATTAAGTTTTATCTACATTTTATTACAAAAATCTTATCAAAAATCTTGCACCCTTATATTTTGGGCTTCCCCCTAATAATACAATGTTTGCTTGAGTTTGTTGACCAAAAGTAACACCTATATACATTTGACTAGATATTTTGCTAGTATTTGTATTCTATTCTAAATTATAACACATAATAACATATACCAAAAGGTGTAAAAAAAAAGAGCAAGTATCCTCTCATCTTTTTTTTGATGTTCGGCCAAGACCCCAAGAAGAAGAAGAAGACCATATTTTTCATAACTCTTGTGATTTCACAACCTTAGTTTACTTCTATATAAGGTTTTGAAATAAAAACCTAGGGTGTTAGGATTAAACCTTTGTTCACTTCATCTCATCAAGTTAACTAGTAAGCATCTCATATCCATTTTCATCCTTCATATTTATTTTATGTTCATTACATCATATTTGAGAAAAACATGCAAGTCTTATGGATGTTTATACCACTTTTTCATTGTTTTTAAGAGTTATATATATTTATGTCATCCTATAATTACTCCTTGTAATATATCACTTTGGTGATGTCTAGGAACCCATGACACCCTAAGAAGGTGTATGGTAGGATTAGAATAGCTTCGGAGTTGTTTTGAATTGGTTAGAATAGGTTTTGCCCGAGAAAAACTCATTTCGACAAATTTATTTAGAGGTCTGATCTTATTTTCGAATTCTGGAATTCTCGAAAGTAGATAAAAATTTTTGGGCTAGACATTTGGAAAATAAACTTTAAAACAAAAAAGTGGCCACTTGAATGGGTTAAAACGGAGTTATATGAAGAAGTTATGCTATTTTCAAGTTTAACGGCGAAAACTATTAATTTGAAATTTCGATGTTACTATCACTTTTACTAGTCAAAAATGAGGCTTAAGCGTTATTAAATGTGTCGACTTATCAAAAATATATTAGTATACTTTATTACGAATCTAAGGATGTAAGCGTAGAAAACGGACTTGTAACGATTAAAATTACAGCGTTAAACAAAGTTGCCGTAGCTTTATTATATAAGCAAATTAATATATTTCTATTAGACATATACTACGAACTTGAAGGACCATGTTGAGGGTCGTTTTTAACATGGATGTAGTACTTTTATAAAATGATGTGTCTTCTAGTAAGGTAAGTTAAAAGCACCTTTATTTTCCAAAATTTCCAACCGTTCGTCAAGCGGAGTTGTAATAAATAAAATATAGTCACTTAAACTTTGCCGAAAACCACCCTTAAACGATATTTTGGACACAAGTACCATACTTAACCTATATTTTACTCTATGATCGAGACCTCTAGGATGAAAACTTAAATACTAAAACTTTGAGATAATGATACAAGCTTTCCAAAACCGTTGATTTCGTTTCCTAACACTCGATGTTCACCATTTTACGACTAGCTTGTCGAGGCTATTTAGTCACTTTCATGAATTTTCCAAACGACATTATTTTACGACGAAAAGTTATAATTTCATAATAAATCACTAAATGATTATCGTAGGATATCGTTTCAACGTAAATACTTGTAAAGTAATTTATAAATTGTCAAGACTTTATAAGATTATTTTTTTCGACGATAAACTTTATTTTCAAAAGTGTACAAGTGGTATGGATATCGTATGAGTTTGCATGCACGACATTGTTTCATGACTTATATTAGAGCATATTATTCATCATAGGTGCGGTTAGAGTGTTGGGTCTCATTTCTTGCATCACTCTGTCATAATAACTATTGCACATTGAGTAATCACATCCCTTTTACCTTTTTTACTATATTTTGGGGAAATGCATGAACCATTCTTGTGCTAAACTGATTACTACTTTTATTAACTTGTTTGACTAGAACTTGTGAACTCGAATCAAATCCTTAAACATAATTACGAACCTATGACTTGTTGGATCTTATTGAACTACTTGCTATGACCCAAAAGTCTGCCTTATGGGTGGAGCGTACAAAGTCTCCCTTGTTCGAACAACCTTAAGCTTCCCAGTCCGGAGAGAATGTCTCCCAATGGGAACGGAGCATTTTCAATCTAAGTCTCCCTTGTTCGGAGCAGTGCAAATTCTCCCATGTTCGGAGTGTTCGTAATTGTATATTAATAGTTGTATGATGTCTTTGTTGGTACATTCGCATTGTTAGTCTCTATCATTAGGTAGTATGGATAAGCTATTGAGGTTAGGCCAACCTCTCGTCCTTTATGTTACGGGGCCATATTATTTATTCTAGGGGCTTGCATGGCATACATTATTATATATGTGATACTATATTGTGAACTATTATGACCATTTATACTTGACTACTTGACGCGCTATATTTTGTGCAATGGGTTGTGAACACACAGGTTGCAAGTTTGTATGGGCGAACTTGGACCCGAGTGGATTTATAATGCCTTTGCTTTGTGGACTATTCCCGATGACCGAAACCTTTGACTCTCTCTCTCTTACGAGTTTCTTATTTTACTGAAAGCGTGTATACTCACCAACTATTTTCATTGTTTACCCGTTTTTCTCTCATGCATTTCAGGTGATCGTTAGTAAGCTTTTCTATCAGGTCTTGCATAATGAAGTTTTCACTTGTCACTACAAATCGTTATGTAATAAACGCGAGTATTTTGGAAATCTAAACTTTGTAATATATTTTCCGATGTCGGCTAAACTGGTATTGTAATGGTGTACTATTTCTTTTTAATCTTAACGTTGGTATGTTCTATTATCTTGTGCTTATGTTCCTTTCCGTTACACCTCGTGTTTCCGCCTCCGGCGAGGGTGTGACATAAATGAATGGGCTTATGTGTATCCGATATGGCATGAGTATGGGTGAGAATTAGGACTTGAGAACTTAAACAAGTTAGACGTTATAAGAAATGAGATTAGATGTGAATATGAACTTATAACGGTCTTAAGGTTATGTGCAAAACCTTACGATAAACGCTTAGAATTAGTTTGTGCTTTAAGTTGAGAAGATAATGGGTAAGTATTCCGGAAATTTAACAAGAAGATTGCTTAAGTAATACGTAGAATTGGTTTTTGAAAGGTTAAGATGGTACTTGATATTATTTGAAATAAGTTACCATTTTTTGAAGTAGATACATGTTGGTATTAAGTAGAATGCAAAATTGACCAGTATATGACTTTATTTCATGTTAGTGCATTGGTGAATGACGTGGAAATAGTGTCGAAGTTTGACTTATATAATGTCAAAATAGTAAATTTTTCAATATGACTAGTCGTCATTGTTGGGAATTTTAGATAAGTTCGTGATGCGAAGTATTGTTTTTAGAAGAATTTTGCGTAAAACGGAGAATTTCCATAATAGGATGTGATACTAATGACGCGATGTCATTATAATTAGTTGAAATTTTATGAACTTGTGTGAATTAAGTTAAGTTTTGGCAAAATGATTATAACTTAGTTTAATTAAGATTGTTAATCTATGTGATTTGTAGTATTTGAATTGATAGTATTGACATAATGACTATGTGCATGGACATAAGTGTTAGATAAAGAGATTTAAGAGACGAAATCTAAATAAGGGGATAGAATTGTTAGACCCAAAACCAGTTTTCAAACGGGTATGAATCTAGATGAAATTGATTAAGACTTTTATGAGTTGAGAGACTCGATATAGTTGGTTAGTCAATGGATATTAAGTTGAAGGCGTTATGTGATTGGCTAGTCAACCCGATAGTCAATCTAATAGTCAAAGAACATGTAATATGGTTATAGAAAGGTTATGTGTCTCAAATATAAGAGATATAGACTTAACGGACTAAGGTTTTCAAACGGCACATGTGTTATAAAAGTTAAGTGTGGCCAAAGTAAAAGAAAAGAAGCTTGAGGGACCAAAGGTGTCATTTGGGAGATAACTTTGTTATTAAGAATGTCCTAACTAGAAATCTACAGGATATACACATTTCATAATTATCAAGGAGTGTGTATGTGTGTGGCATTTCAAGAGAGAAATGGAGGGAAAATTCAAGCTATCAATGATCAAGTATTGGTTTTAAGAGTTTCAATCCAAGAATAAATCCATAGACATGATTCTCTTACAAATATTGTGATGATTATGGTTTAAGGATCAAGAATGAGGATGATGAATGAGTGGTAAATTTATCTTGGATTTGAGGTAAGTAAATCGACTATAACAAGATGTTATATTGAGTTTATCATGTTTGTATTATGTGTTATGTGTTATGTTGTTGTTTGTGTTAAGGTTATGAAGGCCTAATGAATTGTATTTTAGTTTAAAATGAAGATGAGGCTAGTTGGTACAACTAGCTAGATGAGTCTAGCATTATTGATGGTTTATGGAGCTTTGTAGCTGATTCGTGTTTAGAAAGATTTGGATATCCTAGTTGTGAAACTAGCAATGTATTTAGAATTTATGTGTACGTGAATGAATGATGGTTTAAATGAAGTTCATGATGCAATTATAATTTATGATATATGTTAACTTGTTATACCATTTACTTACTAAGCGAAAGCTTACGATTTACGATTTAGTGTTTAACCGTGTTTTGTAGGTGCTTGTGTTGAAGGTAAGCTTTGGTAAAAGCTTAGATTTGGAAGTACGGGTTGAAAGTATATTGGAATGTGCTTAGGAGCTTAGTATTAGAATACCGAGCTCCAAGTCAAAGTTGAACCCTCGATGGTCTTAAAATGGTTTGTAATCATACGGTCGAGTGTCGTAGTCTATGTCATGGTAATTAAAGTATTTTGGTAGTCAAATGGGCAGTTATAGAAATGGTTAAAGTGTATGTAATGGGTAAAAGGTGTGTTTGGTTTAGAGCCTATTTATACGCATTTTGGGGTCAAACAAGTCGAATGGTTATGAAAATGATCTATTATGTTATGTTAAAGATTTCTGGAAAGTTTCATTAAATTTCGAGTTATAGAAGTCGTTTTTCGGAATATATGAAAATGTAGAAAATTGTCCAAAAGTGTAGGTCAGAGACCATACAACCGTATGATATAAATGCATACGTCCGTATGCTCTAAAACACAGAAAGGGTGTAATATGCTTGTATGGCCATACGGTCGTATGGTATTTTCAATACAGCCTTATGGTACTTTTTCAAATTTTTGTCGGTTTTAGTCGATTTTCTAAAAATCATATCTTTTGATACGTATGTTTTGTTTTATTTAAAGTCTAGTTTTATTTAAAAAATTTTGGCGTTTCGAAGGTAATCAAGTCTAGTTTTATTTAAAAATAGTCACAAGGGATGTTTTGTTTTAAAGTTTTATCAGTTGGTTAAAGAGTAACCGAAGGTCTGTTATAGTCAAGTCGTTTCCGCGTAAAGGTTTAATTTTTTGTCAAAACGGGCACGGGACTTAACAATATCGTCGGAATCTTCTCATGTCTCGCCAGAAACCTCTCGGCCGGTCAAACCTCTGGTTGAACTAAGAAATCCGGAATCGTTCACTCATCCTGTCTGGTTTTAGAAGACCTTTGTTATAATAGCTTTTCGGTCTCCTTCTAAGAGTGAAGACGAGTGTTTATTGGCGTATTTTTGGACATTTGTACGGTTAATGCTTGGCGTAGTGCAACCTACATATTGCATTTTAAAAGAACACAAAAATCATTATTCAAGACACATTGAAGGTGGATGAACAATTGTTTGGTATTGTACTTGAGTGAATTAAAACGTAAACATGACATGCATTTCGATTTAAACTACAATAGGATGCCCCATTGCCTTACAAAATTTCGATTTAGCAAATGATCTGATCTGAGGCATAATTGAAACAAGAGTATCAAACTTCTTAATAGCATTATCATATAGAAATGTATTTTCTAGCGTAGGGTATCTCACAAAAAGAAGTCAGCTAGAAGGAAAAATCCGCCTAGTATATATTGTGTGTCGTTCAAGGTACATAAAATATTTAGCCAAATATGATTTTGTATAAGGAACAAATTGTTGGCGATTCTCTAAAAAGGATAGCGAAAAAAATCATCCCTTGGAAAAGAAAGACTTGTGTCACGGAGTCATTCCTTCGACCTCGCGTGACGTCCTTAACCCGATAAAAACCAGCCATACATCTCGTGAATAATAGATGTTTACTAGTTTTTTCCTGCCTTGGACTCATCAGGGGACCGCCCCCAACTCCCTACCAGTGTTGCCATGTCGAATCATCTACTCGTGGCACGTACTACACTTTTACCATTTTGGTACTCCAACAAGACCAACAGGATAAACCAGGAACCCTAGCATTCAACACACTTCCAAAGCATAACCCGACCATTCAGAATTTAGACCGTGACATTCTCCCACCACCAATTCATGCATGGCCTCGTGCATCGTCATTCACCTCAACGAATAACATTATTTAAATGAGTTGGATTTACTCAGCTTTTCGGCTTGAAGGGACATTCGAATTTCGATTATTCGAGTCCTAGCGTGCAGTGACTACCTTCCCTCTTGGATTAGTCAATTACTCCTTCTGCCGACTTAAGATCCAACATGCATCGAATGTTATCCTGCTTGAATTACGCCATTACTCTCTGTGGCTTTCATTGAATGAGACATTGTGCCTCGACACGTCATCATGTTATCCTCTAAAACATCATGGGAGACATCTCCTGCCACCTTTGTGCAACCAACACTTTTAAGAACTTTGGGAGAGCGATATGAGTGACTCTACTTCAATCTGCCTCGGTCCGACTTGGCTCTGATGCCACTTGTCACGGAGTCATTCCTTCGACTCTGCATGACGTCCTTAACCCGATAAGAACCATCCATCCGTCTTGCGTATAATAGAGGTTCACTGGTTTCGTCCTGCCTTTGACTTATCAGGAGAGCGACCCTAACTCCCTACCAGTGTGGTGCCACGTCGAGTGCTCTACTTGTGGCACATACTACACATTTTCTTAGGGCACTCCAACAAAACAAGCAGGATAAAACAGGAACCCTTATATTAGACACGCTTACAAAGAGAACCGGACCTTTTTGAATTTGGTTCATGACACTTAGCTATCTATATATAAAAAAATAACATTGACACGTCTATCTTTCATAAGATCTTAGTCGGGTAGGAGTTAATTCATATTGGTATGGATGGTATATTATAAAAATAAAAAACCATGGCTAGCACATGGTGAACTTCAGACGATGATTAAATGCATCACATGGTGAATTTCAGATGATGACTTTGGACTATAGCTATCACATCTATTCGCATCAATATTAATAATGAACCTATTTTCTGTTTCAACGGAGATATTAACCAGCAGGCCGGTCGAGATAATGGTCTTATTATTATACGAGGTATTGGTGTATATATAGTGATTAGTTATAGATAATTTAACAAATCAAATGCAAGTATTACTGATAATGGCAGTTCATTAACATACGAGACGCAATAAAAACAAGTACAAAATTTGGGTACTTTTATTGCGTCCCGTAAATGACTCTGTTGAGCGTTAAATTTGTAGAAAAAGACATAGGTGAAAGAAGAGTATTTATGTACATGCATGTATGTAAATGACCCTGTGATATATAACATCGTTGTTCTACAGTCACAACATGGATTAAAGGTTGTCTATTAAACTAAGCAGATTGAAGGAGTCAAGACTCGCATTGCAGTTTTAATATTATGTTCCTATTTTGTTGGCAGCTAATAAGCATATACTTCACTATGTGGAAGTACAAATGCATGTTTTATTTCCCATGTTTCAACATCCATGCATGTTTCCCTTTTAATAGGTTAGTGGTTCAAGCATTTACGAGTCTTTTCATTTGAGTGTTTAATTTGTATTTATTATATCTGATATTTTCTTTTTAAAACAAATGAATTGAAGGATTGCCTCTATAGGATAAGAATGGATTCAGAATGTCAACGGCAATGAAAGCTAGGACCCATCTCCTTACCAGCCAACCAATCTGCAATAAAAGCTGCATCTATAATCCTTCTATAAATAGACAAGTGTAGCACACTGGTTTTTTCATCCTTCTACAATATAGTTCCTTTTCAAGAAACAATTCAAAATGGCTTCCAAGACATTTCTTCTTCTTGCATTAGCTTTTGCTGTTGTTCTTCTCATTTCCTCCCAAGTCTCTGCGGCTAAGGAGGCCTCGAGCCATGAGAGTGAGCAAATATTCGATTTATAGTATTTCATTCACATATTAGAATATATTGTGATTACTAAGACAAAGTTTATTTCAAAGTAACTAAGATTTGGATAATACACTATGTCTCAAAATAAGTATCCATCATACTATTTTTTATTGCCTAAAAATAAGTGTTCAGTTAAACAAAATATGAAATTTATTTGGTGAATAGGGTATCTTCAAACTATTTGACACTTTCATGTTGGGCACTAATTTTGGGACGGATGGAGTAATACCATTTCCTTTTTTCGTGGCATCGTGATAGCTCTAATGAAATTGACGTTCAAAAAATAGTATGTAAATGCATGTAATGCTTATGCAGGTGAGGTAGAAGATGCCAAGTATGGTCGTGATGATCGTGGATACTACAATGGTGGCCGAGGAGGGTATAACAATGGTGGAGGATACAATGGCGGACGAGGAGGTTACAACAATGGTGGAGGTTACAACGGCGGACGAGGAGGTTACAACAACGGTGGAGGCCGTGGAGGGTATAACAACGGTGGTCGTCATGGAGGAAACTACTGCAGGTATGGTTGCTGCGGTGGTGGACGTTACTACAATGGAGGTTGCAGGTGCTGCAGCACTCTTGCAGAGGCAACTGCTTACAAACAAGCCCAAACTCACAACTGATCTAGGCATCTTAAGCCATTATCAGCTTGTCACTTATGTATCGTTTAAAACTATATATGTGCAATCAAATCATTAGTACGTGCTTGTGTGCTATATAAGCCTAGAACCATGGGTTCAATATTAATAAAAATTATGTCCATAGTCTTTCTACGTGAAAATTTTCATCCGTTGCGTGAATATGTTGTGTAGTTATAGACAGGAATCCCGTATTGCTAATTTAACTACTGAAAAAAATTATAAAACTAACACTATCTAACAAGTTACAATCGTAAACACAGTTGTCTGGATTCAATTCTCGGGTGTGTCGGGATCTAAGAATGCTCTCTCATTTCCTTTATAATTTATCTCTTTCCACTAGCGTCTTGCTTGGGTGTTACTACAATTGCCGTTAAAAAAAAAGTCAATTTGGGTCCAAGAAACAGCTTACGCATACTTCCCTTATTTTCGAACATATGATGGGAAACCATTAAACACAAGTCATGTCTTTATATAAATGTTAGTAATAGTAAGATTTAAACTTCTGCTGCAACTTGGAATTTCAGTTAACTGGCCCTGATTTTGGAGATCAGGCTCAACACTGGAATTTCGACGAGATAAGTAGACAGAGTACGTAGGCTAAGGTTCTTTAATTTGGCACATAGCCATGCAACACCATGGATCTATAGGGAGTTTATTCCTGGAATTTATATTCTTTTTAGGGACCTGACCAGTATTGTATACGAGTCGATCTTATCTGTATAGAAACGTTAAAGAAGAAAAACCCCGTTTGAAAATTTAGCATGGACATAACATGTCTTCACTGAATTATTTACAAAGAAGTGAAGAACAATTATTCGCTAAAACCTTTTCAACCTTTGATTTTAACTTTCAACGCAAATATTTAGTAAAAAATTAAATGAACAGATCGTCGCTAAAAGTGAAATCTCTATTTATTTATATTTTTGTTTAACAGCGTAAACAAATAATAAAAAAAACAAGTATATTTTGTATTCATCACGTTTGTTATAAAATAATGTGATTCATGTAAGTCGTCTTAACGATAACCAGCCAGGATTATACGTACGATATACGTTCTATGGAATACGGAACGATATACATATTAAGGGATTATATATGTGATATTTTATAATATCTAACGGTGATATGATTGAGTGGTAGGTGATAACCGGGATTATACCTGATGTTCACGTAAGTCTGGTTAATAAAAATCGGGATTCAATAGACAATTGCTTAATAGGTTTAACTTGAATAGTACCGGATGTGATAAACGCTTGCTTACTAAGATGATGTTTTCAAATTACACTTCACTTTTTACGTGTATCATCGATATACTTTGAACGTTTGCTCAATGCATGCAATCAATGATATGTAATGAGAATCGTGATTACACATGATGTTCACGCAAGTCATGTTTATGGTAAGTTGCTTGATGGTTGAATGGTAATGATGCTTGATTATATACAATAATAAACAACACTCTATATCGTAATAACGAGAACCGTGATCACACATGATGTTGACTTAAGTCATGTTAATGATTGAATAGTCTTAGATGTTATAATACTTGCACTCTATAAGTTTCACATAAATTGTCTCGAACGTGATTACACTTGCTTCAAATTACCTAAAATAGAATAGTCTCAGATGTGACCTTGTAGGTATATGGGCCATCAATACAATCAATTGAATAGGAAGACATTGTGCCAGGTTGAGCTTACTTGAATGGTCTCGAATGATCAACACTTGCACTAGTGTCATACTATTTGATATGGAGGAAGCATTGAATTTCATACATAATGTTCACACAAGTCGAGTTATTACTGATTATTGATAAGCATAGTTGATTCTATACAATACACTATACTCTAATTTGTGATAAACATGAGTAGTTTCGGATGTGAGAATATTGCTTGCACTCTATAGGTTTTACATGAATAGTCTCAGAAGCGATAACACTTCTTCATATGACTTAGTAAATTATAGTCTTGGATGTCACCGTTTATATGTGTCATCAATACAATTGGTTAAATAGAAAGACACTTGAGTGATATGGTTTACTTGAATAGTCTCGAACGATCCACACTTGCACCGGTGTCATACTATTTGATATAAATGAATTTTTTGCAAGATCGTGATCGTAAGATTGGATTGGGATTTTAAGATCCTACTAAAGTGTCATTTTCTTAGTAGGCTTTGTAAAATTATGCAAACATATATATCTATACATTATATATAAGAGGAGGCATGCCACATAAAATGCCACTTGGCATCCCATAATGCCAAGTCATATTTCCATGTCATCAATCATGCCACCTAAGCAATTTATTTCATTTATTAAAATTTCGGTTTTTTTTTTCAAAAAATTCATGCTTGAAGCCGGATTCGAACATGGGTTGTAAATATGCTTAGGCATACATCTTTACCACTAGACCAAGTCATTATTTGGTATTTATTCTGCAACTTATAATTCATAAACGTATGTAATTAAATAAAGTATTTTTAGAGATTATATTGGAAGCTAAAGTGGATTTGATTATTTGAATACGTATTGCAGTATCATTATTATGATTCGTATTCAAATCTATCTTATATTTATCTTCATATTTTAACACAGAATATTATCCCAAAACCATCCTAAAAAACCTACCCCAATCCTAAATCGACAACTTTTGCTCAGGACAATCCACAAATCACACGGCACTGTTTTATAGGTATGTGCATAGCAGTTTGATTTATACATGTTGCTTTTACTTTCAATGATTTATAAAGATCAGGGTAAACCCCGTGACCTTTAATTAGTATATGCAAACATCGTATCTTTATTTGTTATTAACAATATTTGTTCATCATAGTTTGTGATGAAACTTTAATGATTCTTGCTAGATTAATTTTAGTCCTATAATGAAAAGTTGATTTAATTTAGTTGTTATGAAACCAGGTACAAGCTTCTTTGTTATTTTTTAAGCTTCTTTATGGTTTGTATGAGGCTGGACGCAAGACATATGGGAGTCGAGGAACTTGCAACCGACTGTATATGGTGGAAGGTTTTTGCCGCAGGTATTATTTATTTACAATTATGTCAAGGTTTGATGATAATGTTATTTATCGTGAACAAAACATAATATATGTCTTATGTTTTTGGTGCATAGAATGTGGTAATTATAGTCTGTAGATTATAACAATTTTAGGTACAATCTCGCATGTGAGACCCGTGTGCATTTACAACAACACGCGATAGTGGCTTCGTCAAACAATCCAAGGTTATTCGATCACTTATTTTTAAAATACTTTTGCTATTGCACTAGCTATCTGTTATTCTCATTTTAATGGGTCAGCCTTTAGGTTTTCTTAGGAAAACTTACTGATGGTTACAACTAATTTAGGTGTAACTTCACATGTTGGAAAAAGCTCTACCATTTTACAACAACATAGTACTCGCTCATGTCAAATAGCCCAAGGTTGTTCAGTCATTTATGTTTTATGTAGTTTCACTATTCTGTTGCGGTTATTATTTTTAATTTTCGATTACTATGAAGTTCTTTAACAGTGATAGCTTTTTTTGCTTTTCTATTTTACGTTAATATGGGCAGTGTCATTTCAACGATGTTCTTTTGTGTTTTTTCTAAGAATTAGTAGAATGTACTCGAGTTTACCGAGCTCCCTGAAGACAAAGCCGTTTAAGAGGTGTAACAGTAGGTATATATTATGAGTCATGCTGCTGTGTAAGCATAACGTTAACTCTTTATGTAGTCTATATGTGCACAAGTGGTCGAGGAACTTTTAATGTGTTTTGCATCGTATTTTAGATGAGAAGGGGCAGTGGGCAGCAACTTTACAATGGGTGATTGATAGAGAGTGAATATGGTCATGACTGACAACCTACTAATATCGTGCCTACTTACTGCCTTTAATATTAACCAATAGACCGATCCCACTTTGTATATCTCATGCCTACATATGTGGACTGATATACCACAATTTTTTTTACAGTGTCGGATGTTTATGTGAAATCTGCTTTTGCAAGACTCAGATGATAGAAATCAGTTAGACATAAATTTGTTCACATTGTGTGAAGAAGCCTTTTATTGGCAAATCTTTGTGATATTATGCGTCTTAAATAAGTTTATATAAACTCATGATAAAAATAACGACAGTCAAAGTGAATACTTCAGTTGGCAATACATTTTTGCTTTTAAGTGTAGCATTATGTTGAGATGGGTAACACTACTTTGCTGTCCGGTTTAAGATAAATCATCAATTTCATAGTTAGTCATTAATTTCTTATATTACAAGTTAAAAAAGATATCAAAAAGGAGGAATACTACATAGTAAATCATTGTGAACATGTTGCATTCGAGATCATATAACCGATATGTGGAGTTTGGAATTTTGATTTTGTTGCTATAGCACTAATTGTGTTCCCCATATCCAATCCAATAGTTTGAAAAAGTGGTGAAGCAAGCACTTTTGGTTTTAGGTTTGCAAATGATTAGGAATGTGCAGGTCGTTCTCCTTCTTTATCACATAAAAGATTATTTGTCATGATCATGCATGTGCTATATATGTGGAAAGATGTCTATTACTTTTGAATTCATGTATGTGTTTCAACATGAAGTTGACTAAAAAGTACTATATTGATTGAAATTATTTGATTACTTCTTTTGTTTCGAGCTAACTTTGCTAAACATGTACATCTCTTCTATTCCAGTTTTTTCATCTACAAATGCTAAAGACCTAAGAGCAATGTGTTAGTAATGTGAAAGTGTTAGTCGTTCAACAATAGGTCAATTGGCCTTGGTATATATGGAACCATTGCTTTAATTTAGTTGGCAATTTAAAACCTTATATAGCATAGCTAACTGGGTTTACTATTTTGGATATATAAAAGTGAGTTAGTAAAAAAAGACTCATTAAGTGAGTTAGTTAAGAGAGACTCATTTGAACTGTTGTGAAGTTTTTTTTGTTAAATTAAAGTTTCGGGAAAAATTTCATGATAACATGTTGGATTTTCTAAGTTTGTTTATCAATGGCTCAATGCAGTTATAGATATTAACTTAGGAAAAATTACAGGGCTTGGTAAGTATTTTTGTGCTTTATAGTTAACTTTTTTCATTTATAAGCTTAGAAAGTTGGTCTATAAGTTAATATGAAACCTTTGTTAAAGGTCATAAGGAATGGATACTTGCGTAGCATGTTGAAGAGCAGATTATTTTTCCCTAATACAGTAATGGAACCATGACTAAAATAAGGTTTATGGTTTTTGTAGTTTGGATTGACGACCGCAGATGGATTAATTATTTAGAGTTAACTATGAACGATCATTGTAAGGTATGTTTTATCTTTAATTTCCGTTTAAATCATTCTTCTCATTCGAATAATAAATGTTGTCGGGTATCACTTTGCTTCTTTTTTTTTCTTTTTTTTTTCTTTTTTTTTTCTTTTTTCAATTATAAAGGTTCGATTCAATTGGATTTATGTGTATTTAATTGCGAAGTTTGGTATTTCAGGTGGATATTGATTATTTAGAGTAAACTATGAACGATCATTGTATGGTATATTTTATCTTTTATTTCGTTTAAATCATTCTTCTCAAATTCTAAAATAGAAGACAACAGCACCCTCTGGTGTTATCTGTGCATTACCACGTTGGGCAGGCATTCCTTCACAATTGGTTACTACAATTCCTATAAAACAAATGCATATAATGTATACATTGCTTCATATATTTGTGAAGTACATTATTATCTAAATGAAAATGTCTTGACTGATTAACATTTGTACGAGGTAATTATTTCTCTTGGCTATTTTAGTGGTTGTTCGGTAAAACTTTAGACATTCAGTCAAAAATTGAACAAACACCTAGCATTATCTCTATACAAGCTCTATTATTTAGCTTAAAAAGCTAATTACCTAAAAAGTGTTTGTGTAAAAAGTTAATTTATTTAGATTAAAAATATTTTGTAAGTTGTTAGCTAGCTCCATAAGCGAACAAAACACTCCCATGATGTTTTAATTGCTCTGGTGGACTGAAAGTTGAGTTATTTAAAATATAGTATTATCAAGTATTAACAATTTACATCTATGATTTTTTTATGCAGATAAAGTTACATGAGAGTCTACACGGTCCATGTTTGACTGGAAGTGATTGGGTTCATTATAGGTAACGATGAGGGATGTGTAACCAAATCCCATGGGGTGGTTGCTAGACTCATGGAATACTTGCCGTTATTGACCAAGTATGTAAACTCTTTCCATTTTAAGATTCATTTGCACTCATTTTCCATAAAGACTAAACTTGATTTGTTTTTATGGAGATACTTTAGGTTCACTTTTGTATTCATGATGCGTTTACTATCTTATATATGGATGTCACCGAATGACCTAATAGGGGTAGAGGTTCCCATTACCATGTGACTGTTGATACATCTTGGTGATTCACACATCTTGCTAAAAAGTCGAGTTAAAGTCATCTAAGTCATCTTGCATGGTTTGCATTAGATTGACCATGTGTATGGTTGTGTTTTGCAGCATGCTGTGATGAAAGAATACGGCTTGAAGATTTGAAGGAAGTAGGAAAATTCGACCCTTTAACTTATGAACAGGTAGATATTTATGTTAAGTTTGATCCCTCACAGGGAAAACAATCATATGTCTAAAAAAGGGGAAGGGTCGAATGGCTCAAACATCACCGAAAGCGATGCGCTATTTATTGTCATCCTGTGTGATTGCAGGCCTGTATCTGTTCCATCGCACTCCAGATGCAGCTCCACCATCTAATGTGAATGCTCCATAAGTATTTTTCCATTAAGATTGTCTGACTAATCAAATTGTGAATTAGTGAAATCTGATTTACTGAAGTATGTTAATGATGGTTGTTCATATAGGCCGGAGAACGTGTACGATCAATCAGCATCTAATTTGGTTGCTGGAAGTAATTTGGAGGGTACAGTCCAGCATCTCCTTGATATGGGTGGAGGGATTTGGGATAGGGACATAGTTGTCCGTGCTCTTCGTGCTGCGTTCAACAATCCAGAAAGAGCTGTAGAGTATCTCTATTCTGTAAGTGATTTAGTAATTCTGAATTCTTAGTTTATTTCATGTGCTATACAATTCGTATAACCCATGAGAACTTTATATAATGTTAGGGTATCCCTGAGGCAACCGAACTTCCTCCAGCCGTGGAGCTTCACCAGTGCCAGGGTGCATGTTGTAAACCCCCTGCTCAGCTCCCACAAGCGCACAACCAGCAGTGCCTTCAGCTGGACCAAATGCTAACCCATTGGATCTCTTTCCTCATGTAATCTTTTAAGTCTTAAAAGCCTGTTTCATCTCAATACTGTGATTAATAAATTTCTTACACTTGGTCTATAGAGTCTAACTGATATGGGAGCGAAGGCTCTTGCTGGTGCTGATACGGACAAATGCAAGCATGCATCTGCGCTCACATGTGGAACGAAGCCTTCAATAAGTGACTTGGTATTAAGGTCTGCTCTACTTTTGCTAGAATCTTGGCTATTTTAGTGGTTGTTTAGTAAAACTTCAGACATTCAGTCAAAAATTGAACAAACTCCTAGCATTATCTCTATACAAGCTCTATTATTTAGCTTAAAAAGCTAATTACCTAAAAAGTGTTTGTGTAAAAAGTTAATTTATTTAGATAAAAAAATATTTTGTAAGCTGTTAAGCTAGCTCCATAAGCTGAACGAAACACTCCCGATGTTTTAATTGCCTGTGTTGATGAAAGTTGAGTTATTTAAAATATAGTATTATCAAGTATTAACAATTTACATCTATGATTTTTTTATGCAGATGAAGTTACATTATAGTCTTTATGATTTTCTTAGATTCATACCGTTCAATGGACTTACCCCGCTACAAATCCTTCATTGTTGGTCATGTTTGTGTTTGCAGAAGGACTTTGTTGGGCAAGGACCGCAGAGAGACAGACATCCAGAATGAGACTCGAGTACCTAAAATCCGTTCTTAAACAAGATGTCAGTTTCTTCGATACCCAAGAAGCTGGTTCCTCTACAACTTACCAAGTTGTTTCAACTATAGGCGGACTCTAATGCATTCCAAGTCACTATCGGCGAAAAGGTATTCAATTAAATCAAAACATCCATAGCTTAAGCACCTTATATACAGGTTGAAAGATGGTCCAGCTGGATACAGAATCAATATGATTTTGGTTTGAAAAGGGCCATTTTTAGGGGGGTTTGGGTTAGCCTATATTTAAGAGACCGTGCTTATTAGCTTATTAATTAATAGGCTCTTATATATAAATAAGTCCATAATGGGTTCTATGAAACAGCTTATTTGTATCAAATAAATTGTTAAGCGTAAGTTTTTTGGATACTCACAAAAGCTTTGTGTGTGGATAATTCAATATGCTAAAAAACTACTTTAATCAGCACCCAAACACTCCTTTAAAAGAGGTCAGAACGGGAATAGTCGGGCTAACCCGTAAACTGATTTCGGCCTATTAAAACTATTTTGTACAGAATTAATGTGTTGACTACTATGATTATAAACATCATCGCGATATTCATCTAAATCTTTGATAAAAAATGATTTAGGAGGTTATTTGCATCAAAAGTATACTCTACACGACCCATTTGACACATGTAAATATAAAACACAACCCAAAATGACCCATTAATTAGTAATTTAATTGAAATTGCCAGTATTAGTAATTTAAAAGTATTCTAAAGGTCGAGACAAAGCTACTGAACCGGAACCTATAACTAAGAGGGAGACTAAAGAAAGTCGAGATGTTGCAAAGGAAAGTCAGCAATATGTTGATAAGGGGTAATCAAAATATAAAAGAAAGTGTTAGGTCACTAGTTTTACAAACACAAGTTATATAGAAAGGAGATGAGGCGATTGAACAAGTATCAAACACACACACACACAATATAGTATACGGTTAGGCGTAGGAATATGTGAAAGAAAAGAACTTGAACAACCAACCCTCAAGTGAGGGTTATTACATGGTTTATATAGGCAAGGAGCTAGGGCAACACTCCCTCTCCTTCCCTATTCCTTATTGGGCTTGGGCTAAAGCTTATGGGCCTTCTACATAAGCTTGACCTTAAACAAACATAAAGGCCATAATAAAGCTACCTATTACATATGAAATATAAATACTTGAAATCCTGTTTAGGAGTGATTCCAACAATCTCCCCCTCAAGTATATATGAATGAAATCGGTGAAGGCGTTGATGTAATAGTAGCATGACGTCTTTGACATTCTTCTTTCCTGTGAGAAGAATTGCCTTGATTCGAACAATCTCCCAGTGTAGAGAGATAGTTATCTTTGAACAGTTATGCTTTGACGTCATCTTTAACTTTGTTCTTTGATCATTGTTCTTTGTGGTGAGAGTGATAGTATGTTGTTTATGCATCAGTCTGCCTCAGGTCGCTTCGCTGCTCCAGTGACTCCACGTCATTCTTCAACATGCTCACACGCTCTTTGACGTTGGAATTCAATACTGATGAAGTTTTGTAAGTCTTTGACTTTGTAGATTCTTTGATTGATGAAGAATCATTCTGACTGTTGTGTTGCATTGAGATAGAACTTCCATTAGTGATGATGTTGGCGTGAGCATGAGAAGAATCAGCACGATCATCCCGCCCCGGAGCTTCCATAAGAAGAAAACATTTCAAACGGTTAGTAATAAGCGGTTTCGGGCACTTACAAGTTTGAACTTCGAGAGCGTCAACAGCATAGTGTGAGGACACAACTCTAATTCTTACAAAGGCCGTTCTTGAACTGGAGTCCCACAAGTGAGATAACGCGATGTACCGAAGTACATCTACAGTTCAGATGAGTCGCTGAGGTACACCGAAGCATCACCTCACGACTGTAGACCGTTTGAGACACACTCCGCGTAATCCACGGGGAGTTACCGAAGTGACCTACTGACAGGGCTGTTTGATGTTGACCCTGGCAGGAGTTTCCATTCAATCACTGAGGATCACAGATGTGAACCTCTCATAAATGTTCTCGACAGATTGCTAAGATCTGTGAAGGACTCGATATGAACCACTGATGATCTTATTAGTTGATCATCAAGTGATTAAATGTCAAGTGTTCCTAAGAGATCTTTTGATGAATCTCGTGGCTCTAGACTCAATAGTGCGTTTTGGTTTTCCTGAGCGAAGACTAGGGAGAGGGTCTCCTTCTTCAATACCAGCAATCTCTAGGAGAAAGCCGATAGTTTACGTAGGGTTCCCTGTGAGAATGAAACAAGCTTCTGTTGAGAGAAACTTGAGTGGATAAGAAGGTTTAGTGCATGCGTCACTGGGTCCATGACGACTTTTAATCTTCAATACCGGCGTCACTAAGTGACAACCAGTAGCATATGAATTGAACCCGGTGTCTGCCCTAAGTTGAATAATCTGGAGGGCTATTTCTTTCACCCTTTACTTTACATTTTTTGATTCTTCAACTCCTTCTTTCTCCCGATTCTCATTTTCTCCTTTTTTTATAATCATTTCTAAGGACTTCTAACACTAACTAATGGTAGTGTCCTTGGGTAGATCCCTCCGCTCTGGCGGATCATAGGACGGTTATTCCTAACCTTAGTCACCTTATAACTCCATGACTAACCTATGTTTGCCATTAAAACCACTGTATGATAAAATATCTCTCAAAGGGTTTGTTAATGAAAAACATGTTTGAACCATTGTGAGAGATGATGTTTTGCATAAATACTCCCCCTCCACATGTGCTTAATAGTTTTAATGGTTAAATGCACAGTGAGGAAAGAGCGCGCACTTTTTGAATTGATCCACTGAAGATAGACAATCCCCCGCGAGACACGGTTACTTTGCATAGTTAAAGAGTTACATTGTCAGCTTTTAGGTGACAACTAGCTCTAATAACTACCTTGAAGGTGTAGACAAACCTTGGAAGGTTGTCAAACCCGTCAGAGTTCATGTCTATCAAAAGTTTCTCGAATGGTACTTCTACTCAGACAAGTCCTTTGCGAGACACGTACATCACTAGCGAACTAGCTTGAAATTATTACCCGTCCAGGACAAGTCTTTTCGAGTTACTAACAGTTTAGTACCGTCAATTCGTTGGTTAAGTCTGAGGTACACAGATTCATTTGCATTTTGTACAACATATTTCTTATCACAGAATTTTCTCCCCCTCAAAAAGGGCATTAAAGTGTTATTTTTGAAACATTTGAGAATAAATATGACCATTTTGAGTGTTGCGGGAAGACGACCACTGTGAACAATTGGTGAACAAAGTTTTAATTTCAAATACTCCCCCTCAAATAGTGATATTAACGGTTGAGGTTTTGAAAACATCTTTGGGAAGTACTTGTTCTTTTGAGCAAAACCTTGAAAATTGAAAGGTTTGATAGGTTTTACTCAAAAATAAGAAGCTTTAGCTCCTTTTATAAGGATTGGGCACTGAGCGTACCACGGGGTCCTTTCTTGACCATTACGGGTTGTACACTGTTATGTGTGCACAAGCCATGGACATATATAATCATACATCCAAAATTATGAAGGAAACAATTCAAGGGGTACCAGGAAGTGCGTGATGATGTTCCCAGGAGTGCGCGCAGGACGTTGAAAGCCGGTGATGTTTCTCCTGGGCCGACCACCAACATAGCTCTCCAATCGTCTGAACTGATCCCTTCTGAACAACCGTTCATCAATCATGGTGATGATTCTTCTCACATCCCTCCTTTCCTGAGAATTCCGGCGCTTACGAGACCCAACTTTCAGGCGTATATCCTTCAACCTGTACGCTAATCCGTCCTAACCAGCTTCAAAGTATGATCCCCGAATTTCTGAAGATCACTACACGCCATTAAGCAGTTTCTTTGAAGTTCACTGCGGTAAACAACTCCGAAAGGTTTGCTGATGAGCGTATATTGAGGTAGCTGATTGAGATCGGGAAGAGTAAGCGTTGGAGGAGTGAGGTTGACACGCGTCGATAAGATTCACAGCCATCTGGATATCTTCAACACGTTCTTTGATCACGATGCGTCTAATGAAGATGAGAACTGACTTGATAAATTCACGTTGAACTTCAGTCGAGAATTGTCTCATACGACCCTGTACTTTGGCAAGGTACATGTCTTCGATGTCGTTGAGGGACAAGTTCTCAAAGTCAGCCTCGGAGAATCCATAGTCCTGTTCATCTTGTCGTTTGACTATGATATTCTTTAAGAATGTGTAGTCCCACTTAGACTTGAGATCAATGTGTTTGATGGCCACGATGTCCTTAGAACTATACATGCATGTTGAGACTTCGAACCGGCAGCTTCTGTAGTTGATTCTTCGGCGTTCAGGCCAATGATGAATCCCATACAATGCATCTTGGTCGTATGCTTGCACGTTGTCAGAAAACAAGTGATTTGCACGTTCCTCGATAGCTATGCATTTGAGTAAATAGCCGTGGGAATGGAAGAGTCAATGATGTGTAGCGTATTTTTCGTGAACCATCACTACCGTGTAAGAGAAAATCCAGGTCTCTGTTAAAGAAGTATCGGAAGGGAATCCGTGGTTCGTCTGCTTGGCCAATGGTCGGTAGGGGTTTGGTCCAATCGGTGTATATGGAGGTTGTCCCTTTTTGTGAAGTCAATGTTTGCTTTCGGGTTGAGCCAATCCATGTTGTTAGACATGGCTCTAGCAATGTTCTCAAGGTGATATTCAACCTCGATGGCACTTTCGGAGCTGTCTTTTAGAAGTTGAAATGCTTCATTCTTGATTCGCTCAATTCAGATTTGTCATTTTCTTCACATGGAACTTTTCTTGAAAGATTTTGCATGCTCCAATGTAGAACCTTCGACCAATCTTACCTTCATCAGGGGTAGGGAGTTTGATTGACAAGTGTGGAGAACCATTCAAATTCTGCGGTTTTATCGTCATCTAGCCATGATACGACTCCAGTGAGGAGTCTTCTTCTTCTTTTTAGAAGGCCTTGATGATGATTCTAGTTTACGCACTTGTTTGGGTGATGTGGGTTGTTGTCGGGGCTCAAGGACCTCTTCATCGTCACCACCCGTATACTCAAAGTAATCACCTGTTTATGAGTCAGGGGTGGTAACTCGGAATCGTCCGAGGTTTATCAGTAGAAGACCGAGGTGGAGGAGACTTTTGTTGAGAAGAAGTTCGTGGTGGAGGAGGTGGCATAGAGGTAGATTTACCAGGACTGCTTCGGCGTTTAGGTGCAGATTCCTTATCCTTATCATCGTCATCTCTTGGTCGTTTGGGTTGATCGGTTGACTCCTTGCATGATGATCTGAGTTGAAAATCAAGTAGATTTTCGAAAAATTTAGCTTCATCCGAAGTAAACGTTCCGGATCGCTTTGACATTTGTATCACAAGTTTAGCGATTAACTCAGATTCAGAGAGATCAGCTTTTTTGGCCATTGTATTTTTAACCAATGCTACGATGTTAGGGGTGAGTTGTCTGGAAAATATTTCTCTAGTCACACCGGGGACAGTGTCGAGAAGAAACTTGTGGGTATGATCTCTTGCTGTCTTCCCCAGTTCCTTTTGGACTTTAGGAGCGATATCCTGAAGGTACTTGTTAGTGTAACCTTCGATCATTTCGTTCAGTTCCTCTTTACGATGACTCTTCATGAACTTCTGAACAAATTCCCTTTCTTTCTCCATCTTGTCTTTCTCGTCATACAGATGCTGTATGTGATCAGCAAAGAAATTTAGCTTTTTGTAGAGCACGTTTTTTTTCGACTTGTTTGCGCTTTGTGAATCCGTTTATGAGAAGAGAAATCCAAGATCGAGGTGGTTTCTTCACAGATTTGGATGATGATCTGGTTGATCTTTTTGATGGTGGTGGTGATGAGTGAGATGAAGAATCTGATGAGGAGGGGACATGAGGAGATTCGGGGTCCTTTGGAGGTGCAGAAGTATCCTCCTTGGAACGAGTTGGACTGCTGAGAAGAAAGTCATCATAATCTTCTTCGTCATCATGTCGAGATTTAGCCTTTTCTTCCGTCTGTACCTTAGCTTCTTCATCAGTTTTCTCTTTCTCAGTCTTATTCTTTTCGGGTTCCTCAAAGTTAAGATCAGTAGACTCCTTCACAAGCGTTTGTTGTTGCACAAGAGTGGTGGCACCGGATCCCTTATCGGGTTGATTAACCGCATCAGGACCTGGTGAAGAGTGGACAGCACCACTCGATCCTCCGGGGCCACCCATTTGATCTTTGGCAAATTCTTCAGCTTTTTGAATTTGTCTAACTAATTTAATCTTCTTCTGTATGATTGATCAGTTGCTCTTCATCTTCTTCAGAGCTTTCATCTTGTGGCACAAGTGCAGGAGTCTTTCCTTTTCCTTTATTAGTTTGAGGACTAGGAGGTTTGTACTGAGGGATTTCATCTTTGCAGTTTCAGGGTATGTGATCTCTTCATCTGTGTCAGTAGCATCAGAGTCCTCGTCCCTGAGCTGTCTTTGCGGTTCAGGTGAAAGGATTGGGGTGGCTTCCTGAGAAGGAACTTTTTTCTTAGTGGTAGGCTTCCGCTTTGGAATAGGTTTCTTCTTGGAACATTCCTCTTGACTATCTGAACTTGTGACACTCCAGCACTTCCTTTTTGGTTCTCTTACGGGGTTCCAGAAGATTGTTCGTCGAGATGACCAACTTTGCCTTGTCTGACTGCTTCCAGATACCTTTTGTACGATTCGAGCTTTTGACATCTTCGTTAGAAGGAAATCTGGTAGCACTGCACCTTGTTTCTTTGTAGACGTTTCCTTGATTCTGACAGATAGAATGGGTTCCGTCAACATGTCGTGATTGTCGGGGTCATTGAGCCTCTTGGGAATGTCGGGATGAAGTCCAAGTGCTCTCTGGATCAACAATTTAGTATATCTGATGTAGGGAATCTTTGAGCCAAGTTTGTTGAGAAATGACATCATGTCATCCCAAATCAGAGCTTCGAGAGCGATGTGTTTCTTGTTGACCAATGCCCAGAATATTTGCAGTTCCATGAGCTTAGGGTGCTCTAGCGCGTCACGACCAGAAACAGACTTGGTGATAATCATGTAGAGAGTTCTCCAGGGTTGAGAAATACTCTTAAGCTCTACGTGAATGCTTGGTGATTAGCAGCCGTAGCTCGTCATACCAATATTGATTAAAAATTAGAGAGTGAGCTCTTCAGCAGGTGTGGCATATAGTTTGGTTGGATCGACATCAGGAATTAGGAGAACAGCCCTTAAGTCTGCAGGTGTAATGGTGACTTGTTTGTGATTCAGAGTCACCGTCACAGCAGTTTGTCCTTTGACCCTTTCCATAGTGTTCCAAGCTGTTGGATGTAGATCTTAGGAACAGTTGCAGAGTGAGTAAGCATGTTCTGATAAGGATGAGTCTTCAGAATGTCAATAGCAATTAAACACGAAGATTCAGAGCAGGTGAGGGTGTCAAAGTCAACACGGAGATTATTCTTTCCTATCTTCATTGGATAGCCATGAGGATAGATATCAGCAATGGAGAGAACTTCAGGTGCATCCACATTCATTTGTTCAGCCATGTCGTGATCTGAAATGACATTAGCCAAAAGAACCAACATATCGAAAGACATAATGTTAGTCAACAGAAGGTCTTATTGTCTAGTTATTGAATGTACAGTGTCAATGATTGTTACGAGTCCTAAGTCACTTGTATGTTCAACAGTTCAATTATGTCGTGAAATGTTTCGTGAGTTAGTTAACTTTAAGTTTTAAAGTTTATTTTATCACTTATTGTTCACAACATATCAAATGATTTAAGTTTATTAGTGACATTTTAGGATTCGTGATGATATGATTAGTTTATTTACAAGTTTGAACAAGTAACAATTCATCATGAAGGTCAATCCAGGGTTAAGCGTAGTTTGGCAAAGTTATGCGTAGACAGGAATGATATATGCTTAGGCGTAGACTTACGCGTAGAATCCTAACTTACGCGTAAGAAGTGTTACGCGTAGGAAAAGGAGACCTTATGCGTAGAGCTTATGCGTAGGCATATATTAACCTTACGCGTAAGGCTACTCGTAAGAGTTGACCTTATGCGTAGAGGCACTGTTTACGCATATCCTTCACAGGATACGTGATTTGATGTTCGAAACGTCAAGTTTGCTCACACAAGCTAGCCACTTGTGAATGACTAACCGTAAGAAACTTAAAACGGTTCGGACACTGATCAATAATAGATGAGAAGTGTAGTATACGGGTAACTCAAACGTGTTAGGTTTGAGCACCGAGATCGTTA
The DNA here is from genome assembly GCA_910596185.1 of Chrysanthemum makinoi. Lineage (NCBI taxonomy): Eukaryota > Viridiplantae > Streptophyta > Magnoliopsida > Asterales > Asteraceae > Chrysanthemum > Chrysanthemum makinoi. Next base: position 283,321,205 of record OU343223.1, on the reverse strand, counting down.
CGAACGAGGGTTGAATGGAATTTCCAACTAGTCCGAATTTTGTGATTTGAATAAGAGAAGGGGATAAAATGATATATGCTAAAACTACGGGATAAGGAAAGCATATGGGAATACAATCATGGGGAAACCTAATAACTAAGGCAAACTACAAAAATCTACATTTAAAACGCAAATACGGAATTTAAACGAAACGCGAATAAAAAGCAAGAACGACTAATCTAACTCCTAAAAATAACCTAAAACTACTTTTACTCTAAAAATGATATTTGAAAACTAAATATGAATTAAAACTATTTTTTAGGAATTTTCTTGATTTTATTCTAATTAAAAACTAATTATTAACTTTAAAAATAAGACTAAATAACTAAAAATTATAAAAAAAAGGGGAAAATTATGAAACTAATTTATAAAAATCTAAAATAACATAAGAGAATTTTCAAAACTATTTTTATATTTTTCTGATTATTATTCTATTTTCTATGAATTTAATACTATTTAAATCTAAATTAAATTGTGAAAAATACCAAATAAAAAGGGAAAAATAAGGAAAAATATTTTTTTATGCTTTTTATATTTATCTTAATCTATTAAAATTGAAAAAATTAATTTTGGAAATTTTTCTCAATTATTTGCAATAAAAGTTATTTTAAAATGATTAAAAACTGTTTTTATTTAAGAAAAATACCAAACAGTGTCTAAAAATTATGAAAAATTCAGGGAAATCCTAAAATATTATTATAAAGCTGAGAAAAATATAAAAACTTGGGCTTATGTGGATGAAATTAGAGCTGGTATGTAAACTGATATGGAATAAGCACTTTAAAATAAGCAAATAAGCTCTATAATGCACCAATTCAATACAGAAGCTAGATAATACTATAACTACTTAAAAGCAACTAATGCAAGCTGATCCTAACACCTAATAAGCAATCTACCTAGGATTGAGCTAACTGCCACTCTAAGCAAAACAGTGGATCTGCCCCCTACTTTGAGCTACTGCAACTACTTATCCAATAAGCTAATGCTAAAACCAGATAGGTGGACTTGAAGACCACCTAGCAGACTATACCTAAACCAAAAATCAGACCCTAATTATTTGAAATGAACATTGTGCAGCATCTGCAAGATCTGCAAAAACTGTTGTTAACATGGTTTTGACTTTTTAAGAACAGTTGTGAGATTTGACTTATCTTAGATTTGAATGCAAATTAAGGACTAATGATGATATAATACTGATGAAATATAACTACAACAAGCTGGTTAATCAAATTCTAAACCTATCTAGTGATTTCAGCAACTAGTTTCTCACAGATTGGAGAACAAGAACAGTTGTTAGAGAATTTTGACTTAGACTAGACAAAGTTGCAAAATAAAGACAGATATGCATATAATCAACTATGAATAGCATAAAGCAACTGATTTACTCTAACACTTAAACCTCTAGCACAATTTAAACAAGCAATCCAAACACTACTTTAGGGCAGTTTGCAAGTGATTTAAGCTAAAAACATAAACTCAAACCTATCCCATCATCAAAACAGATTCAACTTACTCAAATGAAGCTAAATAACAACAACAACCACTACTTATAATAGATCAAAAAGAAACAGTATCTACTACCATTATTTAAGCTAAAAATGAGATTAATGCTCACACTTACAAAAAGACCAGCCAGATTTTGAGCATTATAACAGTACCAACCCAATCACAAATCAGACCCAACTCAGCATTTTAACAGATTTGAAACAGGAATCAAGCTTAAAACAGTTTTGACTATCAACTTTGACTAATTTTTACTTTTTATTAAAAACTTGGAATTAAACAACTCAAACTAGCAGCAAGCTCTAATAAGCTTAAACAAGCTTATTTAAGCTTGTAGGGACAGAAAACAAGAGCTTAAAACAGATTGCAATGATTAAAACTGATATCAATGATTTGACAAATAAAAGTGAGATTTGCATTAAAGAAACTGACATTACAATGAAAATCTGAAATTACAAATTACTTAACTTCTGAAAACATTTAAATTGAAAGGAAATGACATGGCCAAAATTCCTTTAAGACATAAGGAATTGGACAACGGATTCTTGTGAATGAAAGGGTATATATAGCTGAGCTAGGAGAGGCCTTGGGATCCTTTGAGAAGAGCCTAGAAGTCCTATTGCAGCCACTCATTCATTGTCTTGTCATAGCACCAATCAAAATGCTCCATTTGTCTTTGATGAGGTGTCGTATCCAATGGAAGAGCTTCATTTTGCCACTGTGGCAGTCCCATGACATGTCAGAGGTCTAGAAGGTAGGATAGATGCTAAGTACTATGTTGGGTGTTTGGGTAAATGGGTGGTGAATGGTGGTAACAGGTGTGTTTGGTTGAGGAAGAAGGCAGGGGAGAGGTTTGGGCGCGTTTGGTTTATAATAATATTAATCAAACTCTGTTGACCGGGTGAAATGGGTATTGACCGGGTAGGAATAGCGGGTTTAAGTGGTTTTCGGGTAGGATAGTCTATTGGACGGGTTGGATAGGATATTGGGTAGTGGCTTATGTTTGGGCCGGGTAATGTAGGTTATAGATTGGGCCGAAGGTTATGGTTAAGTGAGTTGGATAATGGACTTGTATTTGGACTAGTAGTGAACCAAAGGTAACCATAGGGACCTATGTTGTAAATTCGGATTTCCAAGGGACCAAACATGTAAATCTGAAATTATCTTCCAAGGACTGATTTTGTCAATCTTCAAATAGACCAAGGGCCAATGTGCAACTTTCTGAATCTTCAAGGGTCAATTATGCCAATTGCTCAAACTTGAGGGGCCATTCTTGACATATCTTCAAACTTGGTTATTTCTTCCAAAAATCATCCTCGGAGAATAAAATCTTCATAAATGCTCAAATTTTGATCTTCCGGCTCGGCTTAAGCTCTCTTGATCTCCCGTGCTCGGATTTATGTCTGATTTGGCTCTTTTTTGCGTGTTTTTACATATCCATACCTGCACAAGCACAAACTCAAGAAAACCACAAATATTAGCAATAAACGGCTCTTTTTTGGTTATTTTGGGTCTATTTTGATAAAGAAAAGGTATGTGTTTTAGCACATACCAATACCCCAGACGAGTCCATTGCCGTGTCCTCACGCAATGCAATCAACTCACGCTTCTAAAACCAAGGATTTAATCTCTTTCTACTAAACCTATGAAGAAGTAGCAAAGATTCCTCAAAAGAGATTACGAAAGCCTTAATTCTAAAAACGCCCCGTTTACCTTTTAAATTCACATATATAGATATTACGGTTAAGCACATTCCGATTATGAATGACGGTTTGTTGAACTTTCATGTCGATCAATAACTCCAACATTTTTCAACGACGTTAGGATCACGGAATTGGAAACACAACACAGCGTGAAGTGACCATACGGATAGAATACATCGTCCCTGATTTTTCACAAGTCCCAAACTAGCGTAAAACGAAATCATTGTTACAAATGACTCTAGATGCTAACACTACCCATGGAAGTTACTTGTGTACTTACTTTTCGTTCCCATTTTCCTATTTTCCTCTAGATTTTTTATTTTTGTGAGAATTGAATTTCTTCAAATTCTCGCTTCATAACTTTTATTCCGGAGATAAAGATATAAAGCTAAGTCGATAATTAGTTATCCCGCTTCTTCCCTAAGAACCATTGTCAGAAAATGAGGTCCACATCAAGGAATTTTTTATTCACTTATAACTTTTGACTTTTCCATTTTTCCATTCATTTTTTTTTTTTTTTAATATATATTGCACTTATACCTTTATTTATATGAGCTTGAACCACCTGAAAGCTTCACCGGGTAATTCCAAGACTATAGGCTTCATGAAATGAGGATCCCTACTGGCCAGGCTAAGACCTCACTCAATCCCGGCCAAGATCCAAGGGTCCGATCCCATTAACGCGGACTCTCACAACTTTACTTATTACTTTTTCACTTATCACTGATTACTCATTTATTACGGATCCTTGATGTGTACCCAATTTTTAAAACAAAGATTCTTTTAAGAAGATAAAGAACTAACTATCGCCAAAAACTCAACATCTCTAATTATTATTAGACAGATATGGGGTGAAACAATTTTGTGGGAACAAAAGCCATAAGTACCTTCGATGGGCTCTAAAAAGAACCAACTACTCCACGCTTAGCATCTAAACTCATAAGTAACTCTATCATTTCTCTCTCGCAAATTTAAAACCCAAATAATGAGATCCGCAGATGTTTAGCCGATAATTTTTAGATTACCTATGGTTAAGGGAACAAGCTAGGGCTCAACACCCTGGCCAAGTCGTAATTCCATTCCTACTCCCAATGAAAGCCAACAAGGTGTCAAAACATATATTAACTTAGCAAATGCTTCGTCTAATGACATAAAGTTATGCATATTTAAAGTCACTCAGGGAAACTTGCAAAATCTTGGCCTTGTGAGCTAGAATCGTGATTTTATAGCTTCTTATCTAAGAGACTAGCCAACTTTTCAATCAGAAAGACTTAACAAAAGCTTACAAAAATTTTTAAATTTTTCACATTTTTGCATAATTTTAATTTTCTAAGTGAAAAACGGGTACAGAGAAACACAATGTAAATAAGCAAGTGCGGTCAAATCAAATCAAGATTACCCTCACCCCTGACTAGAACTAAAACATTGTCCTCAATGTTTAAAGCAAGTGGTATCACGAAAATCTAAAAGCCGCTTATTAAGTATGCTCAAAGATAAACGTTAGTCGATAAGATTAGGATATCGGATTTCCACGCAACGATCATGAAATCTCGAGTAGAGAAATGACAAACTTCGAAAGCACGAGTCTTCATATCGGGAAAACCTACACAACATCACAAATAACCAAACACAGAAATCAAGAGCGGACCCCTTCACGTCACTTATTAGAAGAAAATAGAAAGAAGATAGAAAGATAAGCATGGGGTGCCTCCCAATAAGCGCCACTTTTTTAAACGAGTCGCTAGCCCGACTCGCCCCCCATTCATTTGTCCTTGGGAAGAAAGGGTATCAGAAGTCAAAATCCAAGTGTCCTCATTCTCGAAAGAATGAGATCGGGTGGTTTGGGAGGGAAAGAAAATGCTCGCTTAAACACATAAGGAATGACTCCTCCCAAACTCACATAAGGCATATGAAAGATCGATCCATCATCCGCGGGTTTTGGCGGGCGAGGAAGGGATGAAGGATGGATAAGAGAGTACTCCAAAGAAGTCGGGAGCTCATGGTATAGAAAGGTGTTACTCAAAGGCTCATCAACGAAGGCATCCAGGAGAGGATCCTTATCTCGAATGACATTTTTAGCATAAAACTCATCAACGCGTATCCCGGGTTTGAAAATCTTGTCCTCACATGTGTTCTCAATGGGATAAGTGAGGGTCGACTCAACAGAGGAGGGAGAATCATCATTAAGCAAGCTTTCAAGAAAAAGGATATCTTGATTAGAGTCGCACCCGTCACTCTCAATACCCGGAGGTATTGGATCATCAAGAAATAAGTCGATTTCTTCCATATCGTAATCATGCGCGGATAATCAAGAATATCGTCGTCAACCACTTTAGTCAATTCATCAATCTCCATAATATCTTCGTCGTGATTCATCACTTCCTTCATCTGCATAACATCACATGATCGAGAGAGAGGTCGGAACACGTAGATGGGACAAGTGGTGTGCTCTTAGAGCTAGCAATATCCACCACTTCCGCTGTGTCTCGAATCGGACTCAAAATCTTTGTCGAAAAGAGGATTAACTTCGTAAAAGGTATAGTCATCATTGAATTCAAAAGTGAATTTGAGAAAATCCCTGAAGTAACCTCGAAAATGTCAAGAGAATCACATAAAAGCGAATCACAATCATCGTGGATACATCCTCTAATCGAAAACATCTCATCATGATCATTCGAAATATCAAAAGAAAGCTCATCACAAATATCATCTACAACCTCGGACTCTCTTGGGATTGGGATAAGGCTCTCAACACAATAAGATTCCGCTTCCGAATAGTACTAAGAGGCTCGTCTCCCCATTATGAAAGAGTCAACGGGTTCAACAATGTCTGAAGAAATAGAATCATCGACCTCTTCCAAAATGACGCCACTTTCTCAACCGGCGCGAGAGAAGGGAAGGATCGGAATTAAAGGTTCGAAACGGGAGGATTGCCACTCGAAGGAGTATAATCGTCATCCGAATCAGAATCGTAATAATAGGTGGTTGAACGATGTTGGATCACTTCGCGCTTCTTCGCTAATAATTCACGATAGGTCACCGAGGTGGATCTTCTTTCCGTGGGGAAGTTTTTCAAGAAGACTCTTAAGATCAATCATGATCTCTTGAACTTTTTGATTAAATTCTTCGAACATGAGAAGGTGGTGGTTGAACTTGGTATTGTGGGTGGGTTATAGGATAATCATAATTGTTACAAGGAACTTGCTCGTAAAACAATCGGATTCGTGATCCGACAATCGAATTAACGCTAGGACCTCCACAATAATACTCACAACAAGAAGATTGTTGTGACGAATATGGGTAAGGTTCATAACCAAAGGTTGAGTTGTTAACTTGAACTTGACATTGAAAACCTTGGTGAGACCACCACAAGTATCACAAGTATATGACTCCTACTCATGGTACAAAGGTTGTTAGTAAAATCTGTTATCTCATAGTTAGGATTGTGGTGAAACTCTGCCTGGATTTTCCATTGCTACAAGCAGGACAATTCCCACCATATTCGGGTCCTCTGCACCATATGCACAAGAGCTGATAAATCGAAGAATTATCCGAATAAGAGTTAGCTATTTCCACCGCTTCCCGGGAGAGGCTCGATTCTTGAACGATTCATCTCGCTCAAACATATTCCATTTCCTCAACGGAGAGGAGTAGGAATCGGAAGTCTTCCAAGTAAATTCTTCCACCATGCTTTTATATCATCATCATTAAAGTTTTCTTTGCTCTAGACGTGCATAAAGAGCTAGCGAGATCTGATTTGGATTGCTAAAATTCCGCATACATCACAAAATCCATTCCGACAATTATTTCAACACCAATCACATATACATTTCAAACACCTAAATTGTTTCTCTTCCATACGGCTTGGCAACCGAGAAAAATGACGATAATTGATCGTATCCATGAGAATTAAATATATAGAGGGTAAAAGACAAGAATTATCGGGTTAAGAGGATAAAAGAAGAATATTTTTGGGTTTTTTAAAACAAATTTTGAAAAGGAAAATCTTTTGGGTTTTTATATAAAGGGATATTTACAAAACAACGGTAACTTCACTGGAAGGATCTTCAAATGCACGATTCGAGACGGAATACTAAAACTCACTACAAGCTCCCCGCTAGCAAGGCCAAAATTGATTTGATGTTCAAACTGTTTGCTCACACAAGCTAGCCACTTGTGAATGACTAACCGTAAGAAACTTAAAATGGTTCGACACCATCAATAATAGATGAGAAGTGTAGTATACGGGTAACTCAAACGCATAGGTTTGAGCACCGAGATCGTTCCTCAACGGTTGAATGGAATTTCAACTCACGCCCGAATTTTGTGATTTGAATAAGTAAGGGATAAAATGATATATTCTAAACTACGGGATAAGGAAAGCATATGGGAATACAATCTATGGGGAAAACCTAAGAACCAAGGCAAACTACGCGAAATCTACATTAAAACGAAATACAATTAAAACTAAACGCTAATAAAAAGCAAGAATCCACTAATCTAACTCCTAAAAATAACCTAAAAAACTACTTTACTCTAAAAATGATATTTGAGAACTAAATATGAATTAAAACTATTTTTTAGGAATTTTCTTGATTTTATTCTAATTAAAAACTAATTATTAACTTTAAAAATAAGACTAAATAACTAAAAATTATAAAAACAAAGGGGAAAATTATGAAACTAATTTCTAAAAATCTAAAATAACATAAGAGAATTTTCAAAACTATTTTTATATTTTTCTGATTATTATTCTATTTTCTATGAATTTAATACTATTTAAATCTAAATTAAATTGTGAAAAATACCAAATAAAAAGGGAAAAATAAGGAAAAATATTTTTTATGCTTTTTATATTTATCTTAATCTATTAAAATTGAAAAATTAATTTTTGGAACTTTTTCTCAATTATTTGCAATAAAAGTTATTTTAAAATGATTAAAAACTGTTTTTATTTAAGAAAAATACCAAACAGTGTCTAAAAATTATGAAAAATTCAGGGAAATCCTAAAATATTATTATAAAGCTGAGAAAAATATAAAAACTTGGGCTTATGTGGATGAAATTAGAGCTGGTATGTAAACTGATATGGAATAAGCACTTTAAAATAAGCAAATAAGCTCTATAATGCACCAATTCAATACAGAAGCTAGATAATACTATAACTACTTAAAAGCAACTAATGCAAGCTGATCCTAACACCTAATAAGCAATCTACCTAGGATTGAGCTAATCGCCACTCTAAGCAAAAACAAATGATCTCCGCCTACTTTGAGCTACTGCAACTACTTATTCAATAAGCTAACTAAAACCGCATAGGTGGACTTGAAGACCACCTAGAGACTATACCTAAACCAAAAATCAACCCTAATTATTTGAAATGAACATTGTGCAGATCTGCAAAGATCTGCAAAACTGCTGTTACATGTTTTGACTTTTAAGAACAAGGCCAGAGATTTGACTTATCTGAGATTTGAATGCAAATTAAGGACTAATGATGATATAATACTGATGAAATATAACTACAACAAGCTGGTTAATCAAATTCTAAACCTATCTAGTGATTTCAGCAACTAGTTTCTCACAGATTGGAGAACAAGAACAGTTGTTAGAGAATTTTGACTTAGACTAGACAAAGTTGCAAAATAAAGACAGATATGCATATAATCAACTATGAATAGCATAAAGCAACTGATTTACTCTAACACTTAAACCTCTAGCACAATTTAAACAAGCAATCCAAACACTACTTTAGGGGCAGTTTGCAAGTGATTTAAGCTAAAAACATAAACTCAAACCTATCCCATCATCAAAACAGATTCAACTTACTCAAATGAAGCTAAATAACAACAACAACCACTACTTATAATAGATAAAAAAGAAACAGTATCTACTACCATTATTTAAGCTAAAAATGAGATTAATGCTCACACTACAAAAAAAGGCCAAATGTATTTTGAACATTATAATACATTCAACCCAATCACAAATCGAATTCAACTCAGCATTTTAACAGATTTGAAACAGGAATCAAGCTTAAAACAGTTTTGACTATCAACTTTGACTAATTTTTACTTTTTATTAAAAACTTGGAATTAAACAACTCAAACTAGCAGCAAGCTCTAATAAGATTAAACAAGCTTATTTAAGCTTGTAGGGACAGAAAACAAGAGCTTAAAACAGATTGCAATGATTAAAACTTATATCAATGATTTGACAAATAAAAGTGAGATTTGCATTAAAGAAACTGACATTACAATGAAAATCTGAAATTACAAATTACTTAACTTCTGAAAACATTTAAATTGAAAGGAAATGACATGGCCAAAATTCCTTTAAGACATAAGGAATTGGACAACGGATTCTTGTGAATGAAAGGGTATATATAGCTGAGCTAGGAGAGGCCTTGGGATCCTTTGAGAAGAGCCTAGAAGTCCTATTGCAGCCACTCATTCATTGTCTTGTCATAGCACCAATCAAAATGCTCCATTTGTCTTTGATGAGGTGTCGTATCCAATGGAAGAGCTTCATTTTGCCAATCGCGGCAACACCTGCATGACATGTCGAGGTCTAGAAGGTAGGATAGATGCTGGCAATTACGTTGCGTTTGGGTGTCAAGGCGAATTGCGGGTAACAAAGTGTGTTTGGTTGAGGAAGAAGGCAGGGAGAGGTTTGGGGCGCTTGGTTTATAATAATAATATTAATCAAACTCGCTGACCCAGTGAAATGGGTATCGACCCCAGTAGGAATAATGGGTTTAAGTTGGTTTTCTGGGCAGATAGTCCATTGGACTGTTTGATAGGATATTGGTAGTGGCTTATGTTTGGGCCGTAATGTAGGTTATAGATCATCAAGGTTATGGGTTAAGTTGAGTCGATAATGGACTTGTATTTGGACTAGTAGTGAACCAAAGGTAACCATAGGGACCTATGTTGTAAATTCGATTTCCAAGTGACCAAACATGTAAATCAAATTATCTTCCAAGGACGATTTTGTCAATCTTCAATAGACCAAGGGCCAATGTGCAATCCTTCTCGATCTTCAAGGGTCAATTATGCCAATTGCTCAAACTTGAGGGGCCATTCTTGACATATCTTCAAACTTGGTTATTTCTTCCAAAAATCCTGAGAATAAAAATCTTCATAAATGCTCAATTTGATCTTCCCGCACCAGTTTCCTCTTGATCTCTTCCTTCCGCGGCTCGATTTATGTCCGACGGCTCCTTTTTTAGCGTGTTTTTACATATCCATACCAAGAAGCACAAACTCAAGAAACCACAACATTAGCAATAAACCAGCTTTTCTTGGTTATTTTGGGTCTATTTTGATAACAAAAAGGTATGTGTTTTAGCACATACCAATACGCGTAGTCCATTGTAGAACCTTACATCGTAGTCAGTATGTAGGGATTATTCTTACTGTAACATGACTACGCGTAGGGTAATCCTTATGCGTAGAGTGCAAATGACCTTGATTCTGATTACAAGTAACAAGCCCTAAATAAAACCATCATATCATCATTATTAACACATAGATTCATTTTAACAATGTGATCATGGCAAGAACAGATGTTACAGCTTATGCAGTAGAACTACATAATGCCAGTAGTCTAAACCCTAAATCTACGCGCTGATGAGATCTAGCCATGAATTATGCACCAAAGTTTTTTCTGGTATATCTTAGATGTTGTGAGAGCATAATGACCAAGTTTTAACACTTAATTTGTAAAGTGAATCAAAATACCCAATCTCAAGAACCTTAAACCCTATTTCAAATTGTTAACCATTGTGTTTCGTGGTTATAGACCTTGAAAATCATCAATTCAATAACACAAGAGCATAACCCAACAATCTTTTTGACCAAAACACTTCACATTTAGAAATACCCAATTCAACTCATAAACCCTAATATTCAAAAATCATTAATTGCGGTAACCGGGTTTGTTTTGAGCTTTAAACTATATCATAGATGTTGTTAAAACAGTTTGACACATTCCTTTTAACCATAAACACATAACACATGATCATGTGTTCTACGCTTAAGCGAGAACACAAAATCACTCATAACAAAGATTTGACCGCTGAATTCATTTGAAAATCAAAACCAATGTTAAAAACATGTTAGAACATTAATCCACTTACAAAATGATGATCAAACACGGATTTCTTAAGTGAATTTTGTGCGTAGGATGGTTTTAGGTTTTTGTAATAAATGAGAAGTGAAAGTAGGTGGAAGGGTGTTTTATTAAAATGAGTTTAACCTTTGACAGCTTTTGGTCCCTCCACCTCTTCCTTTTTTCAAACAAAGCCATTTAACTTCCATTTTGGTTACCAAACAAAGATTTTAAGAAAGAAATTTGACGACACTCCCCCTCGACTTGAGAAAATAATGAAAGGTTATTAATTTAAGTCCGAGGAGTGTCTTTGAACCGTAAAATTTACCACCATTTGTTAAAAGAAATAACCGAGATATGATAACATGCAAGTATACAGATGTTTTGAACAAGGAAAGTTTATTTTCTCACCCTCAACACTTGATCGGAAAAATATTGAATTTTGAAAGATTAAAGTGTTGACGGAAGAAATGTACTTGCAATGTTGAAAGAAAAATAGATTAGAAGAATATTTTTGTTGTTTTATCAGGTTTTATATTTTTGTATTTTGTTTTTGAAAAATATTTACAAAAGAGTTTTGGTGTTTGACAAGTATTTAAGACTGTTTTAGGAGGTCATCCAATTCCTCTTGAGTCAAACACCTCATACCAACCCGGTGGACCAACTCATTAAACCTAGCGGGAGGCAAGGCTTTGGTGAGAAGATTCGCCAATTGGTATTCTCACTCCACAAAATATAATTCAACAAGACTGCTCCACGTGATCCTTGATGAAATGATATCAAGATCGATGTGCTTTGATTTCAGGCTCGAACCGAAGTTGCACGAGATTGCAATGGCACACCGATTGTCGCAAATACATCGATTCTCAAATACGTGAACCATAGTCTTTGAGTTGTGTTCTCATCCATATGACTTGAGCACAACATATGACATGGCTACATATTCTCGCTCGTTGATGACAACGATGTACAATCCTCGCTTCTTCGATTGCCATGACACCGCTTTATCACCAAGAAATTGTAAAGCCCCAAGTGCTTTTCCGCGAGTCTAAGCATCCCGCGTGGTCGGCCGTCTCAAAAGCGATAGTTCAAAACCGTAATCCTTCTGATACCGATCCCAAGTTAATGGTTCCCTTTATGTATCTGGAGGATTCTTTTAGCCTCGAGAGGTGGGTTTCAGCTGGTCGCGATCCATAACGGAGCATAGATAAACCGGAAAGACAATATCGTCCGCTAGTCGTTAGATACATGAGAGACCCCATAATACTACGGTATTTTGTAGGGTACACCAATTTCCCATGTAAATCAGCGTCTAGCTTCTTGGTATGAGCCATTGGTGTGGCATAGGTGTCAAGTTTTCATTCCAAATTTGTTTAACAATTCAAGGGCATATTTGACTCAAGAAAATACCACGGGTGATTGATGAACTTGTAGTCCTAGAAAGAACGTAAGTTCACCCATCATGGACATTTCAAAATTTTTCTTCATTAGTTTTGCAAAAGCTTATTGAAAACTTTTTATGTGTAGACCCAAAATGATGTCATCCACGTAAATTTGAACAATTAAGATATGTTCCCCGTGATATTGTATAGTTGGGTCAACCGAACCTTTGGTGAAATTATTAGCAATGAGGAAGGATGATAGCTTATCGCACCATGCCCGAGGAGCTTGTTTGAGACCATACAGAGCTTTGTTCAATTTGTAGACGCGGATTCGAAACTCGTGATCAACGAATCCATCCGGTTGGCGACATAAACCGCTTTTAGTTGTCCATTGAGAAACGCAGCTTTGACATCCATCCGATAGACCGTCATATTCATATGAGCCGCGAACGCTAGAAATATCCGAACAGCCTCAAGACGAGCAACCGAGCAAAAGATTCTTCAAAGTCAATACCCTCTTCCTGACGATAACCCTTAGCCACCGTGACGCGACTTATTTCGATAACATTTCCTTCAAAGATCCAATTTGTTTTTCCAAATCCATTTGAGACCAATGACGACCCCGTTGGTCTTTCAACCATTTCCCATACTTCAAGACGCTTGAATTGGTTGAGTTCTTCTTGCATGGATTCAATCCAGTTGTCTTTTGTCATTGCGCTTTGATGTTTTAGGTTCAGATTGGCATGCCGAGTGCATAAATGCAATGTTCACCGCTCGTGTGAAGACGCTGTCTCGTAACGACCGGGTTGATTCGGGTTGCCAATAATGTTTTCCTGAGGATGGTCTTTCGTCCATCTATGTGTGGAGGGTTGATGTTGGTATACATTGTGCAGATTCGGAGGATTCAAATGGTTTGTTGAAGATTCCGCGACATCCGTGCAGCAGCCTCATTAGCAAACGGGTGAAGAACGATTTGGATCAAAAATGCAGTGGGGGTACTTCATTCGTATATCATCACCGGTTCATCATTGTTGGAAGCGTGTGTTCAACTGCTGTGTTGGAGTCAATCGTGTAGGTGCATCTTCAACAAGAGTTGTGTGCAGCGTGTGTATCGTATAAGAGTATTATCGTGTGAGCAAATGAAACAATGGATACACCCGAGCACGCTCATCAATATCGCCACGAACAGAGGAGCAAATAACCTTTCCATTTGTTGACGAAGTAAGTCGAGGGCTTTCTTCACCGATGATGGGGTTTGGGGAAGTTTAAGCGGTTGTGACCGGTTCTAAGTCTTATACTCGGCCATTTGAAGTTCATCAAAATGAGCATGAATCGCTTCCATCACCTCGCTTTGTACGACCGATTCCAGATTCGAAACCTTTGAATTATCACAAGATCCCATAAAGACCCAATGTCGCCTTTGGCTTTGAGCTTTCCAAAGTCATCACGATCATTATCATAGCAAAAGATTCGGTTTTCTTCGCTATGGACAAGCTCGAAAGGTGTTTTGTTGTATGCTTTGTAATCATAGAACGGTTTTGAGTATAGCATGCAAGAGATACGTTTCCATAAGTAATCTGAAGTTTAGCATTGATTAACATTGTTCTGGGCCTTCCACTAACGCTCGGTTTCGCTCTTCAACAACTCCGCTTTGTTCTGTGTATGCGCAATAGATGTTTGATGCTGATTTCCCACTTTCTCATAGAATTCACGAAGGGTTTTGTTAACAAATTCGCCTTTGTCTCGTTTCGATGATTCCACGGTGTTTCGGAGTGAACTTGTATTTTCGTGAGAAAGGTGATGATCATTTGTGGAGCTTGATCTTTGCTACGAAGAAAGTAGACCCAAGTCCATCGTGAGTAGTCATCAACAATTACTAAGATGTAGCGCTTGCCATTGATCGCTTGCACACGCGATCCACACAAATCCATGTGAAGAAGATGAAGCACATGCCGAGAGTTGTGTTCCACCTTTGAAGGAAAATGAGCACGAGTGCTTTTCCCTTGTTCACAAGCCGAGCAAAGGTGATCTTTAGAATACCGAATCGCGGAGTCCTTCAACTAGTTTGTGTCGAGCTAGATTGGTGATGGTTTGAAAGTTTAGATGTGAGAGACGCACGTGCTATAGCCGTGATTTTGTTGATGTTTCCTTAGAAAGTAAGCAAATGGGAGAAGAAGCAACCATGTCTTGCATAGAGATAGTGTAGAGACTAGAATTACGCGAGCCGCATATAAGGTCATTTCCTTGTAGATCACTTAATGAAACAAGTTTTCCCCTCGAAGCAACCTCCAAATCACCATCACAAAATTGACCTACCGAAAACAGATTGTGACCGAGGCCTTCCACATAGTAAACCCTGCTAATTTCGATGTTCCCATTGACATAGTCTCCAGAGTCATGATAGCCGCTAAGTGATCATTCCCTAACCTCGACAAAGGCCAATGAACTTTGCAATAAAGTTTGATAACAGCTTAAGATTGCTCGTCATGTGTCGGGAACATCCGCTATCAACAATCCAGAGAATGATTCAGACACCGCATTACAATACGCATCTACATGATGGAATAGAAGTAGATTGGAACCCAAATGTTAGAGGGTTCCATAGCGCTTATAGTATATACACACATCAATTGCTTTAGGTATCCACTTAAATCCTAGTGTGTTATATATCCATTTCTGCCATCTATAACTACTCTTTTCTTTAGTCTTAGTGAATGCACTAGGTGGTACTACATTCCTAGGAGGTGAAACTGAGCTACAGGACAAAGAATGCGCTTCTTAGAATCTAAAGATGGCGTCTACCAAGCAATGCACTTAGAAAGATTAGTGGGCGTAGAGGTATTCCAATTCTTAGGATTCCTTAAACGAGAGATGATAGCTTTAGCAACACATTTATCATGACAATCGGAATTCATACTTTTACCACAAATAACACAAGGTGCATCGATCAATATCAAAAGTACTTAACGGTTTAGCATTCGCTACATCACTATTTCTATTACATTTGCCGTGACGCATATCTATAGTGGAAACAACGTGAGTCTTATTCATAGTCCTAGGGTGTTCTTCTACTTTAGCATTCTTGATTGATCTTTTCTTAGGTCGCAACTTCCTATTCTTCGAGAGTTTTAGGTCAGTGAAGGACGCTTGGAAAAGGCTCAACTATTCCTGCTTTCAAGAGAAGGAAGCACGCTAGCTACTTGTGATTTGGCAAGAGAGATTCTAGGCATGAGTACTAAGTGTTACGGGGGCTAATCTCTTAATGAATGTTGGCGGAAGTTGTTCATACTTTCCTAACATTCCTCTTAACTTGATGATAGTGTGAATCGATCTTGATTTTCGCATCAACATTTCCAAAGAAAATGCATAACTTCCTTAGTGTGTGCAAGATAATGATCAAGTTCATTTGATGCTTCATCACGAGTCTTTTGAGTAAATCAAATATGACACCATATTCCTTTTAACTTTTACAAGTTCTTGTTCATATTTTGAGATTTGACACTTAAAAGACACGCTTTGATCATCCAGCTCAATTTTAGATCGTAAGGTTTTGCACGAATCGTTGATTTTGTGTTGAAAAAAAAGTTGTTGATCATGAATATCTTTTTGACACCAATTAAGACGACGTATTGCATTTGAAAGTTCGCTTGACAATCGTTTGTTTTCAACTTTTAAGGACTCGACCAAGCACATTATCGTGTTCTCAACATTTACCACGTAATCAACAGATCGCCAGAGATATTATCAAATGCATGACAAAGAATTCAATAACACAACATTTTGAACATCAAGACGTATGACATCTTCCAAGAGTCGATCAACATCTTTTCTCAACATTTTCTTTTACGCTTAGTGTTAGAAATAGATGTTTCGCTCGAAAACCTTCATGACCCAAGTTCCTTATGAAAATCCTTTTCCCAAGCAATGCACAACTTTTCAATTTTAACATTAGGTAAAAGATTTTTCAAAAATGTCTCTTTGTTCTACGAGGCTATTGAAAATGTCAACTTGACGAATTATATCTATCTCATGTTGTAAAATTTTGAGGTCACCATGAAAATGTCAAAATATCAAGAATTTTTGATTTTCGTGTTTTGAGTTTACTTCACCGAAAGGTAAAGGACCATAAGTTTGTGCATAAGTCCGTTGGGATTAACAATAGAAGACTCGTGTGTTTTGATGATAACCTGGTGTGTTAGAAGAACTGCTGGTGTGACGAAGTGACCGGTTTTGAATAATTAAAAGGTTTGTTGTAAACAACAGTTTCTAATTTTGATCGACTCGCCTTCTCGCGTGATCTAATTCCTCTTGACGATGATATTCAACAACATTCATAAATGTAATTATCAATTTTATATTCTGCACCGAAACTTGGATTTGGTTTGAATAATTTGGTTGAAAGCTTAGGTTTGTAATCAGCAAGATTCGGTCCATATCCATTTGGATTTGGTTTTAAAGTAAACTTTTCAATGGTCGTGACCGACTCGCCATGTTTGTAAACAACAGTTTTAAACTCTTTAAGTTTGTTTTGCAAGCCGATGATTTCTTCAAGATGATCATCTATTCGCTTCGTTGAATGCTTTTTGTATGCAGAGAACTGCTGACAAGTTAACAACTCAACCTTTAGCTTTTTGATTTTCCAAGGTGAGCCGCATTTGCTTTTTATGTTCATGTTTCGCTTGTTCTATTTCGTAACAAAGCATTCTTCAAGCCGCTAGATCACGACTGCCGCTCTAAATATTTTTCGCTTTGATAAGATTTGGCAAAGGTCGCTTCAAAACCGCTTTCACGCTTTTCTTGAGTTTTGAAAAAGTTAAGTTGCTTTTGTAAACATTCAAAATCCTTTGTTAACAGTGCATTTTTACTTTTCAAGTCCCGATTAATGGAATGACATTTTTCCACTATGGTTTGTTGGTCTTGTATTAAACGAGCAAAATCTGAATGAGGCAAAAGTTCGGCGTGTTCAACGTGAGTCACAACATGATCATTACTGAGATCCTCAAGTATAACCACGGAGTCAATTTGATTATCAAGGGAAACCGCTTGGTCATCTTGATCGTCAAATATAACTACGGGGTCTAGTTGAAAATCGCCAGAATGAGATGTGGATGACTCATTTTGAACATTCCGAGCCTGCCGATTCGTGATGTTGGCGAGATATGAGATCGAGATAAATATGGTTTGTTCGGTACCGAGACAAGCCATCGCTGTCATACACCGGCCCGTGTCACTCATGTGTAACTCATGCATATTAGCCATCAACATATCACCGTGATTGGCCCGCAAGTCCTCCATATCATCATCCGAGTCAAGATTTGCCATAAAGCTCGTTTCTTTCCCGTGAGAGTTCCACCAGATTCATCCTTAAGAGCCAAAAGAAGAGCCTCTTTGAAATAAGCACCGCCCTTAGTCCTTGGCTTTGGGCATGCATTAGCCAGGTGTCCCTTCTCATTGCGCTTGTAGCATCAAGACCATTCAACCCATTTTGAGCATTTCCGCTCCACCACTTGAGCTCATTGTTATTCCTACCCACAAAGATTAAACCCTTGACCACGCCCCATCCGACGACCATAATCAATTCTCAACTTCAACTCGCCCATTGTTCACAAATGCCTTGATTCCGTAGTTAGATGAGGAACGCATACGATTGTTGGATTTGTTGGTATAACGGCTAAAGGCATTAGCAATCATAGCAAATCCTTGTTGCAATGCTTCAACGGATCGGATTCCCTCTTTAATCGACATATGCTTGAGCATTGTTGTTGTGTATGGAACCAATTGATTTTGTTGAGGTTGTTGTTGGAAGGTGTGTGTTGAAGCATTTGGTTGAGTTGCCGGGTTGAGGAGAATAACGCTTGGAGCATATAAGGCAAGTTGTTGATTTTCCTGATGTGTTGGTGGAGCAATTTGAGCACGGAGAATCCTTTCCCTATCAACTTCCTTTTCATGAGGTTTCAAGTAATCGTACAACAATCCGTAGGTAGAATGATGCATGTTCTTCGCTTGACGGAGAAAAATGACATACTTCTCCCATTCAGAACCAAGACTACTTAGGAACTTAGTATTCACCGCAATTCTTGGCATGATGATGTTGTGTTTATCCAAATCATTGATGATGTCTCAAAAATCGGTGATGATAAGACTCTAGTGTCTCTCCGTGTTCAATCATGAAGTGTTCATAAGCCAAGTAAATTTTGGATTCCAAATCTTCCCGATTGAGTACAGATCCTTCCATAAGAAGATCTAATATGATCCCACATTTTCTTTGCGCTTTTTGAGCATCAACAATACGAAGAATTGGGTTTGGTAATCCTAAAAGGATGTATTCCATTGCAAGCTCATCGCCTTCATAGTGTAGAAGTTCTTGAGGATTCAAGTCTCGCAACAAAGAGCAATGTTTGTTTGTTCATCTCTTGGTGGAATGGCATTTGGATCTCCGGTACAATGATAGTAGGCATCTCAAATGGACCTTCCAAGATAACCTTCTTTAAGAACTTTCCATGTGGCTTCTTCTGATCACAAAACCTAAAGAACCTTATCACCCATTGATCGTAGCTCGAGTGAGCATGGAGGTCTATCAAGTGATCCAAACCTCATGAATTGATTGTTGTCCGCTTAAAGCTTCACACATCTTTGCAAACCAAGTGGGTTCCTTCATAGTGTTCCTTGATGGATGTTGATTGAATTCATTTGTGTACGGTTGAACTTGAAGACTTGGTGGTGGTTGAACCATTTGAGGTTGTGGATTTGCAGAAGTTGTGGAGTATGTTGTTGATTAAATTGTTGTTGATAAATTGCTTGTTGTTGATTCCATTGTTGATGTTGTGGACTTAGTTGTTTTCGCTGAGGATAAGTGTAAGGGAAATAGTTAGAGTATGGTGGTTGTGACATGTTGAAAACTTGTGTGGTAAAAATGGATCTTTGTAGTCGAATGAACCTTTGTTGATGAAGTGTCCTTAGGCGAGAAAAGACAAGAACCAAGTAGCACTTATGCTTAAAACACCAAAGTTACGCAGAACAATGAGGAGTTACGCTGTAGGTTTTAGCTACGCTAAGTAGGATAAAAGCACTAAAGTTTGCGTAGACAAAGTTAGGCGAAAGTTAGGCGAGGATTACCTTATGCGTAGACTCAAGTTTACGCCAGTAAAGTGAATCTTATGAATTTCTACGCCAGTTTATGCTTATGCGTAATTTTAGGTTTTTGCTCAAATGATCTTTTACACTTCAAAGTGCAAAAGATATCCAAAGTCGACGTATTTTCAGACTTATCCAAGTAAGAAAACACGGAATAAACCAGAAAAATGAAGATCAAACCAAGGAAAAATCTTACGCTGTTTTAGGGTTTTGATACGCGTAGGATTACTCGTAACTTTGATTTTGCCCAAATGTGTTTCTAAACCAGATTTTTGTTATGGAATAGCTTCAATAGTACCAAAAGAACACAAAAGTGTGAATTTGATGTACCAAATCAAGTAAACGGGTTACGCGTAGAACGACACCCACGAACAAAAACAAGCTTAAAACGTAAATCCACGCGTAAAGTTTGAAACTTTTTGCCAAAACAAGTATTTTAACACCTCAAAACATTGAAAGTACAAGAATCTTGGATTAAAAAGTGTAAAACAAGTTTTAAGATAACCAAAGATTATGCTTATCTTTACGCCAGAAGACCAAAACCAAAACTTCAAAACAAACGAGTACACCCAACTATTTGGCATTGATACCACCTAGGTCACTAGTTTTACAAACACAAGTTATAGAAAGGAGATGAGGCGATTGAACAAGTATCAAACACACACACACACAATATAGTATACGGTTAGGCTTAGGAATATGTGTGAAAAGAAAACTTGAACAACCAACCCTCAAATGAGGTTATTACATGGTTTATATAGGAGGAGCTAGGGCAACACTCCCTCTCCTTCCCTATTCCTTATTGGGCTTGGGCCTAAGCTTAAGGGCCTTCTACATAAGCTTGACCTTAAACAAACATAAAGGCCATAATAAAGCTACCTATTACATATGAAATATAAATACTTGAAATACTGTTTAGGAGTGATTCCAACAAATAAATGCTTTTTTTTTTCCTGTTTCTACATTCTCTTTGTAAACTACGGTTTTAGTCAGTTTGATAAATGACCACATCAAAATCCATTATTATGAACCTAAGTTTAGCATCAACAAAATAAAAATAAGTTACTATTTCACACAATCAAACGTTCAAATTGGAATCACAAATTGTAATTATTTCAATGTAAAGTTTATCTTTTACATAATTCATTCAATGGATGTTAGGATTTATCTGTTTGGTTAGAAGCATCAGTGTTTTGACCTATTATATTTTTTATTAAAGCCTTATGATCTTAGAAAAAGGATTACTAACGATGAGAAGTTTGACCTATGAATGAGAAGAATTAAACGAGTCCTTGGAAACACATAAACTTCTACTGCACCGCTAGAAATAATTTGCCGATTTCTAATAGAAGTAACGCAATACACGCTTGTTCTCTCGACTAAGTAGGACTTTTGAGGATGCGCTTAAAGGAGGTGAGACTTGTTTCTTTAGATACACTTGGCACATATGAAGAATGGAACAACAATTTCGAAGCTTATCTCCATCAAGCGTTCAACTTTAAAGTAATTGTATTTGGCCTGTTAATAACTTTAAGTTCCTAATTTGAAGTTCTGTTTCAACCAAAGTAATTGACTCATGTTGTGATATCAAAATCCCCGTATGTTGAAATCTCAAGATTCTTTGTTTCAAGTAACTTTGTATGTATGAATGACCATGCACTTACTGACGCCAAAAAGGAAGCCGCCAAGAAACATCAATTAATGGTTCAAGTTATGGTATTAAACGAGTGAAGTGCAACCAATTACTAATCTTTAAAGAGAATACAATGGTATGGCCTATGTGAAGGTCTTCAAATGTCAAAGTGCGTATGTTGTTGTCAAGTAAATTGTATCGAAAAGGGAAATCAAGGAAAATTTTGAGAAGGGTAGGCAAAGTTAGCTTATTTAGCAACACTTAAAATGAACGCCGACTTTAGATAACATTAGTGTAGTTTAGTCGCCTTTCTAAACAACCATGTTATTACTATAATGGCTTATTTTTTGTTTGTTTTTTGCGCGATCTATGCTTATGGTAATTTAAGATGCATATTGCTAAAATGGAGCTAAATCATTGAACTACTTGCAATCTTCAATTTCATAAGTTTTATTTTTGTGTGTCAGCTATGTTAAGTAATAACCGGTCAAAGTTAAACCATTTGATCTCATACATTGTCATTGAATTTGCCATCAACTATCGCAATTAGGAATTATTTAGTGATTGTGCTCGGCCCTTGTTGCAAGTGTCATGTTTTACCTGCCAGTTATTCGTTAATTGAAGAATATGAAGTTAACTATGACATATACAAACTTTTTAAATTGAAGCGGCTTGACAATTTTTTGGTTCTTATATAAAAACAGAACTAAATTTCTAACGCCAAGCATATCACTACGTAAAAGGTCACTTTTTAGTCGTTAATCAAGTAAACATAATATTGACAATAAGGTAGATCAAAAACATTCTTTACGATACATTCATGCAACACAAAACAATCATACATAACCCATTCTATCTCTCGCAATATGAAACAAATACATTTATATTATTAATACGTAGGCTATGACCACGAACATACTAAAATTACCATGCATACACAAGTTATAATAATCATGGTTTTTTTAATCATGATTAAACGGGCACCATATTTATAGAGATTTATTTTAGCATCTTGCTATAGGAGTACGCGGAAGTTATATTATGAAATATCTACTTTTAGTTTCAGATGTGTCATTATTACGTAACTTGGTAAAACTTATTGATGAGAAATTTGAAGGAGGTACTAAAATATTTCCATTTATGGCCAGAAGTTTGTACATGCTAAATCCATAAATGATGTTACCGGGCCATATGTTTAAAATATCAACTTAATTACCACTTTACCTATGCTAATTTATTATGATACTTTAACTTGACTTGCTTAAATTCAAATTTTTACATATGCAACATGTATATATGAATATATCACCATCATCTAAATTCCCATTTAGTAGTTCAATGCAAGAAATAGTAAAAGCCATGAATTTAGTAATAACCATTACCAAGCAAAAGCATCATTTATATAGCTACTTCCTCTTATTTTGTTTTCTACAACATTGCATATAGTAAGTTTCGCTTATAACTGATTTTCATAGTATATGAATATTGCCATTGCTATGCCACAAGCCATAAGATATTTATTTTGTTTACATTTGTTAAAATTGATTCGAAAACATTCAATATAAACTTACCTCTAATAAATAAAGACTTGAGCATATTCATTGGTGCATGTTGGATAGCAAGATTATATTTTAATGTGATTTGTACAAAGGGTAAAGGTTCTCCTCTATCTCAATGAGCTCCACCAACGACTTAGTAGCAAACCCCACACATCCCATCGTGAAAGGTAATTCAAACAAATAAAACTTTTTATTTTACGCTGGGTTTATTACCTATAAGTTTTTACTTTTTTCTACTATCTAAATGTAATAGCCCCTACTTCTATACTCACTAAACCTGAGGTGCCATGATCAGTTAAAAAGGAGACTATTTAGACAAGGATCATCTGGGCTAATTATCCGCAAAGAGTTTTGGGAGACGGATGGAATAAGAAAAGAGAAACGTATCATATGAAGAGGGCGGAGGAGATAAAAGAGGGTCGGTGTTATGTATATATGTTTATTAGGGTTTAAGGTTTAAGCATAAAATTCTATAATACCCATCCTCAACGCCCCGCCAATTCGGGAATGAATATCTTCCACTTCCATCAATTCGGGCTACATTGTAAAGCATACATATAAGCATTTTGAAACTATTTATTCAACTCGCTATATCAAACAACAATACATATATGAGCGGGGTCTTAATAAGTATTATGATTATATATTAGTTGTATGTTTTTCCTAACAATTAGAACTTATCCAACTGGTAAAGCTACAAAATGATTAATACAACTTAAGTAGCTAAAACATATTCTATCAAGATAACCTTGATGTTCCATAATAGAAAAAAGAAACAAAGACATAGATCGTTGAATAGTATTCAATTTTTGTAGTATGTTATTGTTTACAATATAAATGATCAAAAAGATAATAAAAGAGAAATTGTATTATTAATGAAACATTAGTACTAACAATTGTTCGATAACAAAACAAAAAACTTCAACTATTGAAATTCAAAAAATGCTAAAAGAAACTTAAGACTTACTATATAATATTGTAAATATTTAAATTCAATGAGCTCCACCAACGACTTAGTAGCAAACCCCTCGTCACATCCCATCGTGAAAGGTAATTCAAACAAATAAAACTTTTTATTTTTATAGGGTTTAGTGCCTATGTTTTACTTTTTCTACTATCGCAACAGATCGCCCCTACTTCTATACTCACTAAACCTAGGTACCATGATTAGTTAAAAAGGAGACTATTTAGGACAAGGATCATGGCTTGAAGATAGTGAAAGGGTAAATGATAATGAAACTCAAGAAGCTCTCAACTCATAAAACCAAATGTGGTGCAAGCTTGAGATAGAATGCTTATTTGTTGTTTAAAAGTCCATATTATCAATTTAAATTAGCAACCTAAGCGCTCCATTAATATATAAGTATGACGCATTTTGTTTGACGCCAATTACTTCGTTAAAGTAAAAATATGCCAAATATATTATCAAGCTGCAAATTCTACTACCGGTTTCAACCTACTCTTCATCTATTTGTGGAAACGCTACGACAATGATCAATTACTTGATATAACATTCACTATAAATTTACTTATTGATATTCTTACATGCCACACTTTAAAAGGAGAAATAAAAGTTAATAAATAATAAATGGTATATTTTTTATTGTCAAATAAACTAAACGTAAGATAATGATCTCTAACTACCACAAACAAATACATTCAAAGAATACTCAAGATTGGATGATTTTTGATATGTTTTACCCGCTTAACCTATTCAACAAGTCTTTTTTTTTTTTTTTTTCTCGAATAGTTACATTTGTCTCATAATTGTCTACGCCTCCACAATATCATACGTTGATGGTCATGATGTTCCTAACCATAATTTGTTTAAGAAAGTAATTCTAAGGTATTGGGCATAATAAATACACTCGCCAGCTTTTGACATGTTATATTACCTAAATTTTGATCTCAAGATTCAATTGTGATTAAAAATGGCTTTATAAACCAAAATTGATTATAGGCCACGTGGTAGGTTTGATCTGTAGATTAAACGGTCAGCCAAATCCTTTAAATATATGTATGGTTATAATGTTTTATGTCGTCAGGAGCTACATGAACAAATACTTTCTCTTCTGTTTATTTACTTTATGATCTCTGCTCAAGAGCTTTAAAGTGGAACCGCTTAGGTTAGGATTTTAAACAAATTTAGAAACTATGTTAGATTGGATGATATATGGTTTTATAAAAAGGAGTACCATATGAAGCTAAAATAAATGTTGTAGATGTAGTGATTTACTTTTAATGGGTAATGGGTTAAAAATTAAAATGGGTCAGTGAGGGTTTTAAAACATGTATTTCAAAGTAACCTTCTGAATTGTTATATATAACGCTAAAAAAGACAAACGACTTATTAGTATTTTCATATTGACATTAGCTTCTCGAAGTTAATAGTATCTTATCTATGCGTTTTCAGGTGTGTGTGGAGCTAAAAGTCGCAACCAAAGATGTCTTATGTTATATAAGAGATGATAATGTGAGATGGTGTTTTTACATGTTCTAAATTTGGTAAAATAATGTACCGAAGCAACTATATACAATAACTAAATAAACATAATTAAGAAAAACAAAATACATCAATTATAGTTTTTAACCGCTTTATGGATATGGTTACCGCCAATTATAGTTTTTCTAACCGTCATTTAACTTAATTACTTAGTATATAATGGTTCAATCAAACACTAAAAATAAAACCAAAAATCAAAAATACTTACATGCTTTAACCGCTTTTTTATGAATTATGGTAATATCAATTATAGATTCTAACCATTACATTTAAATTTTAATAACTTTTTACTATATATTTGTTCTATAAAATCCTAAAAATAAAAACCACAAATGAAAGTACTTACCTGCTTTTAGTCATTCTATAGATTATGGTAACATCAATTATCGATCTTAACTGTTTCATTTAATTTTTAATTAATTTTTTGTATATATTTGTTCTACTAAATCCTAAAAATAAAAACCACAAGTCATACCCTTCTATCGGACGAGTTTTGACACTAGTATATATATATATATATATATATATATATATATAGAGTAAGGATCCAGTGAGAATATTAGTTAAAATAAGAAGAATAAGAAGCAATTTAAACCATTAGATCAATCATTAATGGCTAGGATCAAGCAATGGCATAATTGTAATAAACATGTTAATTAACCATACTTAATAAGAGACTCGAGGGTAAAAGCGTGCATTTAATTCATTTTCATATGCTTCTATGCTTTTTAACCGGCATCTCTCCCACTGGAGTTTTACCCATAAACATTTTTTAATATTTAATCAATGTCCTTTAATTTGATAAGCAACAAAATCATTAAACAAAGAGATTATTTAGATGCATGATTTTACTTCGATGCATTGTCTGTTCTTAATTTGATTGATCTAGTGCACAAATAGATGCATGGGCTTTTTATAATTAAGTATACTTATGTCAATTTTCAATATATAAGCAGCCATATCGAATCTCATCCCCTTTAAATTAATGTGTTTAATCACAATGCATATTATAGAACACTACTTATGCATCTATTTATATCATCGATGCATACCGGATACTTCAAAGCCATTTTTCTCGATCGATGCATCTAATAATAATCATGCATATCATGTTGTTCATTTCGTCGATGCATCTAATAATGTGGATGCAGATTATGTTCTTCATTTAAAGTCGATGCATCCGTGTTTTTTGTCCATGCATCTGTTTGCATCTAATAATATATACGTTTGCATCTGTTTCTTCCTTCGAAAACACTAGCTCCAATATATGAATGGATCAAATTCAATGTCCATGCATCTATTTCAACCTACAAATCATAAATGCATCCAATTTTTTGTATGCTTTCATCAGTTACATTGGAGTTCGATGCATAATGCATCAACATATTTGATGCATATGTTGACGTGTTTGTGCTTGCAACTAGTTGAAATATATGTTGTATATATTGGATTTTATAAGTCCAAATGCTTGTATATCTAAAGTTATTTGCAAGACTTTATGTATGTATTATTAAGTAGTATATTTACAGACATATTATATCAACCAATAAGGTTGATATACAAGGATTGATGACCTGTCAAATGTGGCAGTTAATATAGGTATTATGGGTAAAACGGTTTATGGTAGTTATCATTGAAGTGGTGTGTCTTTTGGACAAAAGTAACCATCGCAACCCTTCATGCATGCCTGTCCATAAACTATATAAACCTTTGTATCTTTCAAATAAAACAATCAATCAATATTACAGTTTATATTACTTGTTTCTTTCCCTCCAAAACCTGTGTACATTTCGTTTCTTTCCCTGCATATACAACTTCATTCACCAAACTCACTGCAATATGGTTAACACAAATTACTTTATAGAAAACAAATGGACCACACCCAATCAGAGATCTGTTGGCCATTATAACAAGTGGCATCAGAGCAAATCTCCTGGAAGAAACATGATCAATAGGTCTCAAACTGATTTTGTCCAGAGACAAATCAAAAGAAATAGAGAGGCTTTGATAAGCAATCAGATTAAACAAGTATCCAAAGCATGCAAAGATATGCTAAGAAAGAAAATGGAGGAAATCCATGTGCACAACAACAAGTCAAGTACGTAAGTTAAGGCAATGGATGAAAGACACAAGAACTATATATGTTTCAATGTAGACCAAGGGGACATATAGCAAAGAATTGTCCACAAGAAGAAAGTCACACAAAGTCAAAAGCCCCGAATCATCACTCATACACCACAAATCCAAATTGCATGCTACCTCAATCAATTCACCTTTCTACATATTTTCATGATAGAAGGCAAATCGATGAACAAGATTGAATCAGATTGGTATGTAAGCAATAGATCAATAGGCATGTTTGCCGCAATATGGCCCTTTTCTCAAAATTAAAAGGAGAAATTATGTAGGAAAAGAATGAAGAACAAAAGAAATTTATCTTCATTCATGGTGAGGGCGTATGCAAATCAAGATAGGAAGTGATGTTCTTATCATTCTGAGTTCACAATACACCGTGAATCACTTTCAATATCCTCTCCAGATCACAATAGAGGCACAAGGATTGAACTCACTTTAAAGGCAATAGATGCAAGCCCTGTTCCAATGTTTAAAGACCTCATACCGCTTTTGATGCAAATAGATGAACCGTAGGCACAAATCTAATACTTAGAGGTTATTTTTAGAATGCTTGATGAAGATTCCAAACAAAAGGAAGATCATAGGAAAACACCACAAAGAAATGCAAATACCTTTACACAAACTTGCAATATTTATGTAAGAAGATGGGCATAACGAATACATGTGTCCACAACACCCCATGACTGCAGAGGACAATGGCTTTGTCATTGTAAAAGCAAATGTTTCACATAATGGAGTAGAAGGACTTGCTTCCAAAGGCAAAGAAATATGCCAAGATGGTCGAGATGATCAAGTGACAAAAACCTCTACAAAGAACATTCAAAAGATGGAGCATTTCGGTGTAAAATTTGAAGACATTCACTCCACCCTTTACAAGAACATTACATCAAAGACTCACTTTGAACGTAGAACAACCAAATAGAACAACATCATAGGACCAAAGAGATCAAAGACAACAAAGATGACTTCGGTCATTGTCTGAAGAACAAGACGTAAGAATCACATTTGAACTTAAAGCAAGTATTGGATTTATAAGTCCAAATGCTTGTATATCTAAAGTTATTTGCAAGACTTTTATGTATGTATTATTGGTAGTATATTTATAGACATATTATATCAACCATAAGGTTGATATACAAGGATGATGACCACAAATGTGGCGCTTAATAGGTATTATGGTAAAACGTTTATGGCGTTATCATCAGTTTGTGTCTTTTGGACAAAAGTAACCATCGCAACCCTTCATGCATGCCTGTCCATAAACTATATAAACCTTTGCATCTTTCAGATAAAACAATCAATCAATATTACAGTTTATATTACTTGTTTCTTTCCCTCCAAAACCTGTGTGCATTTTCTTCTTTCCCTGCATATACAACTTCTTTCACCAAACTCACTGCAATATGCTTAACACAAATTACTTTATAGAAAACAAATGGACCACACCCAATCAGAGATCTGTTGGCCATTATAACAGTATATCATTGCATCTATTAAAGTCGATGCATCCGTTGTACATACATGTTGTATGTTGTTGCATCTATTATGCACATATTTGAAGTAATATTGACAGCTTGGAATTGTTGGTTTCTATTTTGTATGAAGAAGCTCATACAAGAAGTAGATGCATGACCTGTTCTAATTTTACGGTGATGATTAGATTAAAAAAATGAATGAGTTGAATGTAGTGATATTGCTTTTTAATATGATGTGGTTTGAGAAAATTAAAAACTTTAAAGTTTCGTCCACCATTTTTGTAGGGATTTATCACAAAAAAGAAATCGTATTATTGTTGAGACAATTATACCCCTCAAAACACTTTTAAAATGATTGATCCATATCACTTCTTATTCTTCTTATTTTTAGTTTTATTCTTATTTGATCCCAACTCGATATATATATATATACATACATACATATATATATATATATATATATATATATATATATATATATATATATGTTTTATATCATATATCATGAAAATGTAGGTCAAAAATTATGATCATAAAGTGTTTAATACAATTAGCCTGTTATTTCATATTTTACAAAATTTAATACATAAATTTGTAGTTTTATAACTTGTGGTTCGAGAAAAGTAAAATCGGATCGAATGAGATTTTAAGATCTTAAGGTTAAGACCAGGATCTTATTAAGATCATATCTCACAAAAATTCTGAGTTAGAACGGGATTGTTTTTGCTTTGTAGTATCGTAAAATTATAAGATCCTATAATTAGATTCGAGATTTTAACAACTATAAAAGAGAGTGATGAACAGACATAGAGATAGACTGATAGAGAGAGATGAGACAAAAGGTGTTTTGTATAAATCAGTGTCACACCTAGACATTATGCCTAGTTAGGGTATATTTATACCCCTTGCAATAACCGAATGATGAAAGAAGACAATGTAAACACTCTCAAACTCTTCTCTCCAACTTCCAGTTTCCCCTAATACTACAAAATGGCACGAGAAACCCACAACTAAAACAGTCATTTTTAATCAAATTCGTGGTCCAAACATCAAATCATATACAATACCAAAAACCCACAAAAATTTCACCCCCAAATCACTCAATTTGATGTTGCACACCAACTGTTTGATAAAATGTCACTTTAAGCAAAACCCATTTTCTAGTTGGCTTTTCGTGTTTTTTTTTAATTTGTTTACCAATTTTGTGTGTTGATGGAGGAGATTTCGGGAGAGGGGGATATAAGTTCGCTATTGGTTAGAATTACTGATAAGATAAAGAATATGGAAGGTCAAGATGGTAATACTAATGAGTGTTTTAATAATAACCCTAATGGAGCTGACTCCACTAGGAAGAATCCTTCTAGTAACAATATAGATGATCTGAATATGGTGCACGCGTCTACAAGAAAGACTATTGTTGAATCATAGAAGTCCTACTTAAACGTAGTATCATATGAAGCAGTCCTGAAGAAGGTTAATTTTCGGAAAGTGGAAGTTTGTGGTGCGAATAATGGGGAGTTTGAGGCCATGGCCCCGAAAGCTTCTGGTATGAAAGTGAACAATCGGCTTAGTAACTCAGTTTATGGTTATTTTATTAGAAAGAGGGTAGCTTTCCCAGTTGTGGAAATTACGTGTTTAATGCCTTAGGTAAGTTTGGTATTCAGAAAATCATGATGAATGTTAATGGGTTTTACTTCTTCAAGTTCTCTTCGAATAAATGAGTTGATGATGTGCTGAAAAATTGTCCGTGGATGATTAGGAATGTCCCTATCATTCCTAACAAATGGACACCTACAGCGATCTTGACCAAAGAAAACCATTGTTAAAATGCACGATGTCCCTCTTGCAGCCTTTACCGCTGATGGGCTTAGCGTCATTGCATCTAAGATTGGTAACCCCTCTTGCTAGATGCTTATACTAGCACTATGTGCAACGAGTCATGGGGGGGGGGGAAGCTCCTATGCTAGAGCTATGATTGAAGTTGAGGCCTCAAATGAGTTGAAAGAATAAGTAATTGTGGCTATTCCTTCCATTGAGGATGATGATGGTTATACATGTGTAAAGGTTCGTATCGAATTCGAATGGAAGCCACCCCTATGTTCTACTTGCAAAGTTTTTGGTCATGGTATTGAACAATGCCCTCACAAGGTGAAAAAAGCTCCTAAACAGCAAGAGGGAGTGGTTAAGATGGCTTTACTACTGTTCAGAAACCTCACAAAGGTAAAAAGACTCAAGATAAATATGGTGGGTTTAATCCTAAGACTACTCTCCAATATAAACCTGTTTACAAGAAAAATGGCGCAGGAGTTACCGAACAAAACATCAAAAACACTATTCAAACCAAAAACTCATTTTCATCTCTGGCTGATGAAGGGACGAGTGGTAATCTGGAATATGATAGCAAAACGGTTGGATGTGTTCAAGAGGGTGTACTGGAAGAGAATGAGGACTCTGAAAGTGAAGATGTGGAGAACGAATCCGAAGAGACATGTGCTATTGACCGTATACACTCAAAAATCAGGCAAGCACTTCCTGAGAATATTCTTTCCTTAATGTATAGCATAGCTTCGTGGAATATACGGGGTTTGAACCGCACCCCTAAACAAAAGGAGGTCCATCAGGTAATAAATGATAACTCTCTTAATGTGTGTGCGATTTTAGAGTCTCATGTTGACATAAGTAAACTCGAAAGTGTATGTTCCAAAGTATGTACGAGGTGGAAATGGATAACTAATGATAGCTAATGTGCAAGGGGTACGCGTATTATTGTCGGTTGGAATGATGATTGATGAGTGTCTAAATACTCATCATTTTTGTACAATCTAAATCGCAAAATCATCCGAAAACACTCAAAAACATCAAAATGATGAAAATATCACAAATCAGTGTTTTATGTGTTTTAAATGCAAAATATCAAAATCAGATGAAAAATGATTCAAGTTTGCAAAATTGGCAGCTTTAGTCCCCCAAGTTTCAAAAGTTGTCAAAATGTCCCCGTAAATCAAAATGTGGAATTTTATCATTCAAGGTCCCTGAAATATTCTAAATTGTCAAAAATGGTCCTTGAATGATTCTTGGTCAAATGGCGAAAAGGTCCCTAAAATTTGAAAAAATGTCAAAATTAGTCCTTGGATATTTTAAATGGAAAATGATCAAATTTTATCCTTGTACTATCAAAGTTTGTCAAGATTGGTCCTTTTGATAACATTGGAAAAAGTCAAGTTTGGTCCCTCATCTTTGGCCGAATTACCTTTTTGGTCCTTGTATACTTACTAAATCCAAACCGGATCCTATATCAAGCCCAAAACCAATCCTTAGCCCAATCCCAACTTGACCCTTGACCCCATGAGCTTTGAGCCAGTCCACATCTATTTTGAACCCCAGTCATAATCCATTTTGACCCACCCCGTTAATAATATCAAACGGTCAAAAAAGTCAAAACCAGCTACTGTTCATCCCCTACCTCACATACGCGCCAAAATCCAGAAACCAGAGTGGTTTCCTTGATTTGCCCTATCCACCCTTTCCACTGTCTTCCAACTTGTGTACCTTGTCCCCTCCACCTCCACTAACACCCAAAAGCTTTAATTGATTGAAACCTGCTAAGAGACTTTTGGCGCCAAAATTACACTTGGATGGTTATGATGATTTTTGAAGATTCAATGGCTCAGATCAAGTGGGAATGAATCAGAGGTCAACAAGAGATCCAAAAAGTCTATAAAGAGGAGAGGGGAAGCATTGTATCGATATATCTAGCATAATTTTAGTTTATCTATGTCGTTTTAGCTTAATTTCAAATTTCAGTGTATATTTTAGATTTGAAGCTTTGTATTTCAAGTTTTCAGTGTATTATAAACCTTTTTCAAGTATCAATTTCAAGTTAAGTTGTTTTAAGTTCATTACATTTTCAAATTTCAAAATCTCATATGCCTAATATTGTTGTTGGTTGTTTGTATGGACTGAGTAAGCACATATAAGCTCCCTAAAGCTTATTCAAGCTTTAGAAACAATAAAATCCAGTTTATATAAAAGCAAAAATTCACCAAAAATACAAATTAAATAGTGAAAAATAAAAATCCCATGGAAATGGTATTCACAGCTGGAGCAGGGTAAATTTTGGATGGCCTTGGTTTAGAGCTTCTTGGGAAGCTATAGGTTATGGTCTCAGTCCTTAATTCTCATTGTTCACTTGGATCCAATCTTGTAAGCCTTTGTTCCATTTTCATGCATTTCATCGCAAATTGTTATTTAGCTTAAAATCTTGGTATGTTTGTGTTTCTAGTTATAGTTAAGCATAATTAACAATAAGATCGTTATTTGTTCTCTCTGCTTTATAGTTAGCTTAAATTTTAATTTAACAGTTAATCTAGTGTAATTGTCATCTCTTAGTTGTATGTTGTAATTGTTGCTATTTTATGTTTCTTTAGTCTTATAAATTGATTATATAAGGTCTGAAATCAATTTCTTGGTCTTGATCTTTGGAATCAATTGAAAATCTCAAAATGTCTTGTTAAAGTAGTGTTTGGTTTCACTGTTTAACTGTTTAGAGTTTGTTAGAGACTTTGTTTTTGTTGTTCTGGTCACATATACATCTAATAACTCAAGCAAGTCATAAAACTCACCTTGTTTCATCCAAAGTCAAAATTGCATTTGATCTCATCTCTGTCATTAACTATTGGATTTTCATGATCATTGATCTTGTTTTCATGTTTACAAGTTGTTATCATTGATCAAATCAGTCTTATTTCACCTTAAAACAACATATTCAGTGAGTAGAATCAGTTCAAAGTTCATATTAGTCAACTCTTTTGGTTTTTATAAAAAGTCAAAATTTTCATTATTGGTCGTTTTTTAATTAAATAGATAATTTTAGTGTGTGTTTAATATTGAGTTTTAGCCTAAAATCTTTTGGGATACTAAAGTTTAGTTGCTAAACTTAATTAGAAAAATATCACTTCACTTTCAATCAGCTTATTCAGTGCTTTTTACTTAGCTTATTTGGAGTACCTTGTCTGAAATGGTGCTCTGTGCACAGTTGGGTAGTCCAACTTGATAAGCTCACACAGAGCTTATTAGTTGGTCTAAGCTTGTGATCTTGGTTCTTGAAAGCCAACCTAGCCATCTTGAGGTCCCAAGCTTCATATTTCAATTTTAGCTTGTTGGTAGGTCGCAATAAGCCTCAACCTTGTCCCAATATCTGTCCATTTCTCGTTTACATAGTGCTTATTTGCTTATTTTTGGCTTTTACAAAGATGCTTCTTTTGTGTTTTCTAGCTTCATTTGAGTTACTCTAGTTTATTTGCATCTTTATCTATCTCTGGTTTCAGTTTACAAGCCTGTTTGAGCTTAAAACATCAAATAAGCTCATTAAGCCCACTGTTTGCTCATAAGCTCACCAAATGCTTATTTTTATTTGTAAAATTTTTTTGTTTATTAAAGTTTCATATTTTAAGTAGTTAAGTAGTTTTCAAAAGAAAACCAGAAAACATCATTTAAATATAGTGATAGCTTTATTTAATAGTTTTTAGCTTTTTGATTTTTCTTTTCATCTTACATAAGCAAATCTAGTTTTTATATTTTCTTAGTTTTCTGTCACCTTAAGTTATTTTTAGAAAAAGTTTCATAATTTTCCTAATCTTTTTAGTATTTATTATAATTTTAAATAGTTAAAAGTATTAAATAATTAGTAATAAATAATTAAAAAGCATAAAAAATATATTTTCAGTTTTAAAATTAGTTTTATCATATTTTAGATTTTTCCCAGTTAAAATTTCATTTTTCCAGGTTTATTTTATATTTTCTAGTATTTAAGTGTATTTTAAAAAGTAATTAATTAGTAATAAATAATAAAAGTGTAAAAATATATTTTTAGTTTTAAAATTAGTTTTATAATATTTTAGATTTTCTCAATCATAATTTTATTTTTATAGCCTTATTTCATATTTTCCTTTATTTTAGGTTATTAATAAATAGTTTAAAATAGTTTTTAATTAATAATAATTAATAAATAGTTGTAAAAATAATTTTCTTTTTCTAATAAATTTCTTTTATTTTTAGGATTTCAAAATGTCATTTTCATATTTTTAGGTCTTTTATTTCTTAGATTTCACTTTTTATTTGGTACGCTTATTTAGTTTTTAAACGTACGTATTTACGCTTTGTCTCATCTGATTGTTGTGCTTTCCAATTTCGTTCCAAATACATTCCAAGCAATCAGAGTGTAATAATTCAATCTAAACTTACGATCACTATCCTTAGTGATCATTCTATCATCCCCATCAAAGCTTTATTAACACCATCACCTTAATCTGAACCATCCTGAACTTCAGGCCCATCCCCAGTTCCCCACCAAGTCACACCAGTGATTAAGCTTGACTGCTTTCTGAGCCCAATCAAATTTTTAGGCCACCGGCCAGGCTTTAGCGTGTGTAAAACCTTTTCGATCCATTTTGCACATATACCATCATTTGTAAAGTTTTTTTTGTAAAGATAATAAATCTCAAAAGTTCATTAACACTTTTCCTAAAGTGTTAACAAACCCCAAAAACAATATAAAACAACAAAACAATCGTAACGCTTTTCTAGCTTAGTTTCTTTTAAGTGATTCTTAAAGAAAAACGATTTGGTTAAACGAGACGATACCAAAAATATTGTCCAAAAGTTTTTTAACCCATCAGCACAAATCTATACCTGCGTCTTTTCAGTGGTACTTAATATATACATAAAAATCAACCACCGCAGAAATCAAGGCAAGCATACACCTACTAACCGGGGGTGTGACCATAATAAGTTCCCGAACAACAGATTTAAAACTTGCCTTTGTGTCCTTGTGATTTGGTGTACCTTTTTCAAAGAAGCCATTTCATTTGTGATTATTGGTTAAGTTCACTTGTCGTTTTGCCTCGCATTTGTTTTGAAAACTGATTTTATACTTAGTGCATGCGACTCGTTTTCCAGTTCTACAAGTCCACTTTCTCGAACTTGGCAATATTCCTCGTAGACGAGGACGCTCGCTCCTTCACCGCGGACTGGGAACGCTTACCACCACCACCACTGTCGAATGGTAGAAGATAAGCCTATGAATGAGCTTCTCCAAGCACCCATCGAGGGTTACGGAGATGCTATTGTTGTCCCAACATCGCCTGATACCTTTGAGCTTAAAACCGGGTTGCTTAATCTGGTAACCCAAAGCCAATTCTATGGTTTTGAGCGAGATGATCCTCATGCACACATTCGATGGTTTAACAAGATTGCATCTACCATCAAGTACAAGAATGTCCCACATGAAGCTATCAAGCTTCTTCTGTTCCATTTTCTCTAGGGACAAGCCCGAATTGGCTTGAGAAACAATCCCCTCGTTCTATTGAGACATGGGAGGATCTAGTCACCAAGTTCGTTAACGAGTTCTATCCTCCATCCCTAACCACAAGTCTTAAGAATGAGATAATGAAATTTTCTCAGAGATTTGATGAATCATTCGGGAAGGCATGGGATCGTTACAAAGAATTGCTTCGCAAGTGTCTGCATCATGGTTTTACCGAGTTAATGCAAATGGATACTTTCTATAATGGTCCAACCGCATAAATCAAGATTCTTTGAATGCCTCCCGCTGAGGTAATTTCCTGAGCAAGACCACCAAAGAAGCCTTGCAAATCATTGAGAACAAATCTCAGTCCTCTTTCCGACAAAGACATATCGCCTCATGCTGGACCTTCTTCATCTCCTCGTGAGTACATCTAGCACCGATGCTAAGATTGACAAACTCAGATATTGTTCAGCTTTGGTTCTTGCTAACCAAAAGAAAGTGACTCTTCACTGCACACCAACACATGGTGAAATGAAGAAAGTCGAGAGTTGTGTTACTTGTGGTGGTCCTCATGCATACTACAATTGTACTCGCCACCATGGTAGTCCATTTGAAGCCAATGCTCTAGCCGGTAATCACACAAGGGAGGTAATCAATACCGCCCTCAAATGAACCACACTACCGCTAACACTAATCGTGCACCACCCGTTTTAACCAGAATCATAACATGCAAAACCGAATCGAACCAACCTAGAATGAACCAAGGTTATCAAAACCAAGGTAATTTCTATCCCGAACCAAATCAAGGTTTCCAACATCAAGGAAACCTTAATCAAAACAATTTCAATCGAGGGAATCAATTTCATGGGAATATGAATCCTAATCAAGGAAATTTTCAAAACCAAGGCCCTAATCCTAACATTAGAGGCCAGAATTTTCCTAATCCACCTCCGCCATTGTTCCAACCGACCATCATCCGATGAGTTGTTGAAACAATTCATGAAATCCCAAGATGAAATGAGCAGGTTGTTGGTCAGTCAGATTGCTGATCTAAAGAAGTCTTTAAATGATCAACCCTCGGCTCAGTGAAAAACCGAGCAACACGATCGCTAACCCGAGGGGCGATGCAAAGGCGATCACAAACAGAAGTGGTGTTTCATATGATGGACCCGCTATTCCTACTACCTCTTCTTCTTCTTCTCTCCCAAAGGTAGTGGAAAGTGAACCTAAGACACACATGGACCTACTCCAATGCCTCCTCCACTGGAGCAATGAGTCAAGTTACCAAGGATACAACGGAAAGTGCATTATTCAAGCCCACGAAGTCAAGACACGCCCTACCTTCGTAGTCCAACCTCAAGTTGTCAGAAACCCAAATCTAATCCGGAGTTGTTTTGAACCTCCAGTATTTCCCGTTGAAAACCCCAAATCCAAATCTTCTATTCCTTACCCATCACGTTTGAATGAGCAAAGCTCCGCGAAAAAGCAAGTCATCAAATGGACAAATTTTTTCAAATTTTCCAAGAATTACATTTTGACATAAGCTTTGTGGATGCTATCATGCTGATGCCCAAGTTTGCATCAACTCTCAAACACATGTTAAGCAATAAGGAAAAGCTGTTTGAAATGGCAAAACTCCTTCAACGAACTGCTCAGCAGCTATCTTGAAGAAGCTTCCCGAAAACTTGGAGATCCCGAAAATTCTCTTACCTTGTGTATTTCCCGGAATGGTTGAATGCTTTGCCCTAGCAGATCTTGGTGCAAGCATCAATCCGATGCCTTATTCAAGATGGAAGAAACTTCTCTTCCGAACTTACTCCTACATGCATGACTCTCGAGCTTGCAGATCGTTCCATATCCCGTCTTCTTGGCATTGCCGAGGACGATTGTGAAAGTAGGAAAGTTCCATTTTCCACTGACTTGTGGTTGTTGATTTTGATGCCGATCATCGGGTTCCTCTCATTGTTGGTCGATGATTCCTGAGAACGGGCCGAGCTCTCATTGATGTATTTGAGCAAGAAATCACATTACGTGTTGGTAATGAAGCCGTCACCTTTAACCTTGATCAAACTTCGAGGTACTCCGCAAACTATGATTCGAATCCTAACCGAATAGATATCATTGATGTTGCTTCAGAAGAGTACTCTCAAGAAATTCTTGGTTATTCTCATAATTCTGTGAGTGGGGATCCCACCACATCTTCTCAACCTATCATAGCCAATTCTACTCCTTCTATCACTCCTTTTGAGGGAAGTGACTTCATCTTAGAAGAGATTGAAGCATACTTGGCTAGTGATTCTGTTCCATGGGAAATTGATCATGCTCCAATTGACATTGAGGGGACATACTCTCATTGAGAAGTTGCTAAATGATGATCCATCATCAACCCCTCACACTAGTGATTCAATTCCTAATGAGATTAATCAAAAGAGATTAATCTGAGGAGATATTCTTCTAAAGAAGTTGTTAAATCGATACTCTCCTCCCTCCCGCCGAGCTTCATAGCAAGGAAATCAAGTCAGTTGAGAAAACTGAAGAATTTCCCGAGGTTGAGCTTAAGGACTTACCACCTCATCTCGAGTGTGCATTTCTTGAAGGTGATGATAAATTACCTGTCATTATTGCTCGAGATTTGAGTAAAGATGAAAAGTCTGCTCTCATAAAGGTCTTGAAGTCACACAAGCAAGCAATTGCTTGAAAACTCTCCGACATTAAGGGTATCAACCCCGAGTTTTGTACTCACAAAATCTTAATGGAGGATGACTTCAAACCAGCAGTTCAACATCAGAGAAGGGTGAATCCAAAAATCCATGATGTTATCAAACAGAAGGTTATCAAACTTCTTGATGCAGGATTGATTTACCCGATCTCAGATAGTCCTTGTGTTAGCCCAATTCATTGTGTTCCTAAAAAGGGTGGCATAACTGTTGTCACAAATGAAGATAACGAGTTAATTCCAACTCGATTGGTAACGGAGTGGCGTGTTTGCATTGACTATCGTAAGTTGAATGACGCCACCCGTAAAGACCATTTTCCTCTACCCTTCATGGACCAAATGCTTGAGAGATTAGCAGGAACGAAAGTACTATTGCTTGATGGTTTCTCGGTTATTTTCAGATCCCCATTGATCCACGGATCAAGAGAAGACTACATTCACCGCCCATACGGAACTTTTGCCTATAGACGTATGCCTTTGGCCTATGTAATGCTCCCCGCACGCTCCAACGATGTATGATGGCCATTTTCCACGACATGATCGGGGAAACAATGGAGGTGTTTATGGATGACTTCTGTCATTGGGGATTCATTTCAAACATGTCTCTCCCATTTAGATAAAATGCTCAAACAGTGTGAAGACACCAATCTTTGTCTAAATTGGGAGAAGAGCCACTTTATGGTCAAAGAAGGCATAGTCCTTGGCCATAAGATTTTCAAAAATGGGATTGAGGTAGATAGAGCAAAAGTCGATGTTATTGCTAAATTACCTCATCCTACTACCGTCAAAGGTATTAGGAGTTTTCTAGGTCATGCCGTTTCTATCGTAGATTCATACAAGATTTTTCCAAAATCGCCGGCCTATGACCCATCTTCTTGAAAAGGATGCTCCTTTTATCTTCTCACCAGTGCATCAAGCTTTTGAAACATTAAAGAAAAAGCTTACTGAAGCACCCATTCTCGCTGTTCCGACCGATTTCCTTTTGAGCTCATGTGCGATGCAAGTGATTTTGCTATCGGTGCAGTCTTAGGGCAACGTAGAAGCAAGCATTTTCAGCCTATCCACTACGCAAGTAAAACTATGACTGAAGCTCAAACTCATTACACCACCACATAAAAAGAGCTATTAGCCGTGGTGTATGCATTTGAGAAGTTTCGACCATACTTAATCTTGACCAAATGCGTGGTGTATACGGATCACTCGGCTCTCAAATATCTCTTTGCAAAACAAGATGCAAAGCCGAGATTGCTCCGCTGGATTCTCCTCCTGCAAGAATTTGATATCATTATACGTGATAAAAAAGGAGCCGAGAATCTAGTTGCTGATCATCTGTCCAGATTAGAAAACCCTCACCAAGATGTTTTCGAGAAAAGGAAATAAATGAAACATTTCCTCTCGAGACACTCAATGCGGTTTCTTTTCGTGGAATCTCTACCACCCCATGGTTTGCTGACTTCGCAAATTACCATGCGGGTAACTTCATAGTGAAAGGGATGTCGACCCAACGAAGAACAAATTCTTCAAGGATGTTAAACATTATTTCTGGGAAGACCCCTACTTATTCAAAATCTGTGCGGATCAAGTCATCCGACGATGTGTTTATGGACAAGAAGCTATTGACATTCTCACAGCTTGCCATGCTGGACCCACCGGGGCCATCATAGTCCAAACTACACCGCCAAAAAGGTGTTTGATTCCGGGTTTTATTGGCCCACAATTTATAAGGATGCCCACGAATTTGTCAAAGCCTGCGGACGCTTGTCAACGTCTCGGAAATATATCTCAAAGAAATGAAATGCCACAAAATGCCATTCAAGTTTGTGAGATCTTTGACATATGGGGTATTGACTTTATGGGGCCATTTCCTTCATCTCGAGGCAACAAATACATACTCGTGGCTGTTGACTATTTGTCAAAATGGGTTGAAGCAAAAGCTTTACCTACCAATGATGCCCGAGTTGTTGTGAAATTTTTAAAATCTCTTTTGCCGGTTTGGAACTCCGAGAGCTATAATCGATCGTGGTACACATTCTCGCAATGACCAATTTGAAAGAGTCATGCAAAAGTATGGTGTTACCCACCGTCTCTCTATCGCATACCACACCCCAAACAAGGGTAAGTGTGGAAGTTTCCAACCGTGGTATTAAAAGAATTCTTGAAAGGACAGAGGCGAAAACCGCATCCTCGGTCGGATAAACTGGATGACGACTCGGCCTTCCGACAGCTTACAAAACACCCATCAGGTGTACTCCATACAAGCTAGTGTACGGAAAGGCATGTCATCTTCCGATTGAGCTAGAGCACAAGGCATACTGGGCCTTAAAGCATGCAAATTTCGATATTCAGATGTAGGTGATCACGAAAAGTTCAAATGAATGAATTAAATGAACTTCGTGATCAAGCATACAAGAACTCTTTGATCTATAAGCAAAAGACAAAGAAGATTCATGACTCTAAAATCAAGAACCGCATTTTCAACGTTGGTGATCGAGTCCTTCTTTTCAATTCAAGATTGAAGATTTTCTCGAGAAAGCTCAAGTCCCGTTGGTCTGGTCCATTTACTATCGCTAAGGTTTATCCTTATGGTACCATTGAGTTATCTCAACCCGATGGTCCTAATTTTAAAGTGAATGGTCATCGATTAAAGCATTACTTTGGAGAGGACATTCCTCCCGTGGTTGTCCCGATTACAAACTTTCCCCATGAACCAATGAATGCGGGGATCGAGTCAAGCTAATGACTCGGAATCAAAAACAAGAGCACACACCATATGGGTTTTCACCCATATTTCGTCTTCTCTCGTTCTACCACCCTAGTGTGGGGAGTTGCCCCACGCTGTATATAAAATCTTTGTTAAAAAAAAATCATTTCCAAATAATGGCCGTAATATTTTTTTCTTTTGTTTCTGGCATAACCGCTGGTTCTTTGAATATTGAGGGCAATATTCATTTCTAAGTGTGGGGGGGAATTCTCACTAATTTTGTCATATGTTATTCCACCCACTTCCGTTTTTGGCCAAAATTTTTGGAGTAAGTGTTTTCACTTACTCAGATATGGTATTCAGTCCGCCATGTCTTATAGACAAAAGGATTGGCTAATCCAGGAGCAAACGGCTCTTGGTAAAGATTTCTCAAACTGCTTATGGCTTGCAATTTGCCCAAAATTGTATGGTATTCAACTCACCATATCCTAAAAGTGAAGAGTTGGCTAGCCCGCAAGTTTATGGCTTGTGGTAAAGGCAGGGGAAAAACCATAATTGGTAATCAGCTCACCAAAGATAATTCTGATAATTTATCTAAGAGTTGGCTAGTCCAGAGCAAACGGCTTCGGGTAAAGACAAATCAAATCCGTTTACAGCTTATGATTTGCTCAAAATCATTTGGTTATCATTGTACCAAGGTTCTTACTTGAATCAAAACAATTGGCTACTCCAGAAGTGATGGCTTTTGGCAAAGAGTTTTTAAAATCCATTAAAGATCTAAATCATTAGGGGACTAGCAATATCTTAGTGTGGGGGATTGATGAGTGTCTAAATACTCATTATTTTTGTACAATCTAAACTGCAAAATCATCTGAAAACACTCAAAAATGCATCAAAATGATGAAAATATCACAAATCAGTGTTTTATGTGTTTTAAATGCAAAAATATTAAAATCAGATGAAAAATGATTCAAGTTTGCAAAATTGGCAGTTTTAGTCCCCCAAGTTTCAAAAGTTGTCAAAAACAGTCCCTGGTAAATGAAAATGTGGAATTTTATCATTCAAGGTCCCTGAAATATTCTAAATTGTCAAAAATGGTCCTTGAATGATTCTTTGGTCAAATGGCAGAAAAGGTCCCTAAAATTTGAAAAATGTCAAAATTAGTCCTTGGATATTTTAAAATGGAAAATGATCAAATTTTATCCTTGTACTATCAAAGTTTGTCAAGATTGGTCCTTTTGATAACATTGGAAAAGTCAAGTTTGGTCCTCATCTTTGGCCAAAAAATTACCTGTCCTCAGATACTTACTAAATCCAAACCGGATCCTATATCAAGCCCAAAACCAATCCTTAGCCCAATCCCAACTCAACTGACCCCATGAGCTTTGAGCCACCCACATCTATTTTGAACCCTGGCCATAATCCATTTTGACCCACCCCTAATATCAAACGGTCAAAAAGTCAAAACCAGCCATCGCTCATCCCCTACCACATACGCCGCCAAAATCCAGAAACCAGAGTGGTTTCCTTGATTTGATCTATCCACCCCTTCCACCTGTCTTCCAACTTGTATACCTTGTCCGCCTTCACCTCCACTAACACCCAAAAGCTTTAATTGATTGAAACCTGCTAAGAGACTTTTGGCGCCAAAATTACACTTGGATGGTTATGATGATTTTTGAAGATTCAATGGCTCAGATTAAGTGGGAATGAATCAGAGGTCAACAAGAGATCCAAAAAGTCTATAAAGAGGAGAGGGGAAGCATTGTATCGATATATCTAGCATAATTTTAGTTTATCTATGTCGTTTTAGCTTAATTTCAAATTTCAGTGTATATTTTAGATTTGAAGCTTTGTATTTCAAGTTTTCAGTGTATTATAAACCTTTTTCAAGTATCAATTTCAAGTGTTAAGTTTTAAGTTCAGTTTATGCATTTTCAAATTTCAAGAATCTCATATGCTCTAATATTGTTGTTGGTTGTTTGTATGGACCGAAAGTAATACATATAAGCTCCCGAAAGCTTATTCAAGCTTTTAGAAACAATAAAATCCAGCTTAGTATAAAAAGCAAAATTCACCAAAAATACAAATTAAATAGTGAAAAATAAAAAATTCCCATGGAAATGGTATTCACAGCTGGAGCAGGGTAAATTTTGGATGGCCTTGGTTTAGAGCTTCTTGGGAAGCTATAGGTTATGGTCTCAGTCCTTGATTCTCATTGTTCACTTGGATCCAATCTTGTAAGCCTTTGTTCCATTTTCATGCATTTCACCTAAATTGTTATATGTTTGTGTTTCCTAGTTTATAGTTAAGCATAATTAAACAATAAGATCAGCTTATTTGTTCTCTAATTTATAGTTAGCTTAAATTTTAATTTAACAGTTAATCTAGTGTAATTGTCATCTCTTAGTTGTATGTTGTAATTGTTGCTATTTTATGTTTCTTTAGTCTTATAAATTGATTATATAAGGTCCAAATCAATTTCTTGGTCTTGATCTTTGAATCAATTGAAAATCTCAAAACAAATTGTCATAGTAGTGTTTGGTTTCACTGGCAACTGCTTTTTAGAGTTTGTTAGAAACTTTGTTTTTTGTTGTTCTGTGTCACATATACATCTAATAACTCAAGCAAGTCATAAAAACCAGTCCTTGTTTCATCCAAAGTCAAAATTGC
The DNA here is from genome assembly GCA_910596185.1 of Chrysanthemum makinoi. Classification (NCBI taxonomy): domain Eukaryota; kingdom Viridiplantae; phylum Streptophyta; class Magnoliopsida; order Asterales; family Asteraceae; genus Chrysanthemum; species Chrysanthemum makinoi. The sequence goes on along the minus strand of OU343223.1, from coordinate 283,276,630 downwards.
ATTTGATCTCATCTCTGTCATTAACTATTGGATTTTCATGATCATTGATCTTGTTTTCATGTTTACAAGTTGTTATCATTGATCAAATCAGTCTTATTTCACCTTAAAACAACATATTCTGAGTAGAATCAGCCAAAGTTCATATTAGTCAACTCTTTGGTTTTTTTATAAAAGTCAAAATTTTCATTATTGGTCGTTTTTTAATTAAATAGATAATTTTAGTGTGTGTTTAATATTGAGTTTTAGCCTAAAATCTTTTGGGATACTAAAGTTTAGTTGCTAAACTTAATTAGAAAAATATCACTTCACTTTCAATCAGCTTATTCAAGGCTTTTACTTAGCTTATTTGGAGTACCTTGTTCAAATGGTGCCTCAGGCACATTGGGTAGTCCAACTTGATAAGCCCACAGAGCTTATTAGTTGGTCTAAGCTCGTGATCCTTGGTTCTTTGGAAAGCCAACCTAGCCATCTAGAGGTCCCAAGCTTCATATTCCACTTTTTAGCTTGTTTGGTAGGTCAGCAATGCTCCTCAACCTTGTCCCATATCCGTCCATTCTCTTTATCATAGTGCTTATTTGCTTATTTTGGCTTTACAAGATTCTTTGTGTTTCTAGCTTCATTTGAGTTGCTCTAGTTTATTTGCATCTTTATCTATCTCGTTTCAGCTTTACACTGTTGAGCTTAAAACATCAAATAAGCTCTACAGCCCACTGCTTGCTCATAAGCTCATTCAAACTGCTTATTTTTTATTTGTAAAATTTTTGTGTTTATTAAAGTTTCATATTTTAAGTAGTTAAGTAGTTTTCAAAAGAAAACCGTAAAACATCAATTTAAATATAGTGATAGCGCTTTATTTAATAGTTTTAATTTTTGATTTTTCTTTCAATCTTATTAATAAGCAAATCTAGTTTTTATATTTTTCTTAGTTTTCTGTCACCTTAAGTTATTTTTAGAAAAGGTTTCATAATTTTCCTAATCTGCTTAGTATTTATTATAATTTTAAATAGTTAAAAGTATTAAATAATTAGTAATAAATAATTAAAAAGCATAAAAATATCTTTTCAGTTTTAAAATTAGTTTTATCATATTTTAGATTTTTCCCAGTTAAAATTTCATTTTTCCAGGTTTATTTTATATTTTCTAGTATTTAAGTGTATTTTAAAAAGTAATTAATTAGTAATAAATATATAAAAAGTGTAAAAATATATTTTTAGTTTTAAAATTAGTTTTATAATATTTTAGATTTTTCTCAATCATAATTTTATTTTTATAGCCTTATTTCATATTTTCTTTTATTTTAGGTTATTAATAAATAGTTTAAAATAGTTTTTAATTAATAATAATTAATTAAATAGTTTTAAAAATAATTTTCTTTTTCTAATAAATTTATTTTATTTTTAGGATTTCAAAAATGTCATTTTCATATTTTTAGGTTTTTTATTTCTTAGATTTCACTTTTTATTTGGTACGCTACGTAGCTTTTAAACGCATTTATTTACGTTTGTCTCATCTGATTGTTGTGCTTTCCACCTCGTTTCCAAATACATTCCAAGCAATCGTTAGTGTAATAATTCAATCTAAATCCTTACTGATCACTATCCTTAGTGATCATTCTATCATCCGATCAAGTTTACACACCATTGAGTCTCCGTGGGACTTAACGACCCGGGAATTTATTATATTCTCCTGATCTTCATTGTATTGGTTTCTGAACAGTTTTAAGTTTATTACGGTTAGCCATTCACAAGTGGCTAGCTTGTGTGATTAAGCTTGACTGTTTTCGGAGCCCAATCAATGATTATGTGGATGTGATGCTGTTGTCGATGACAGATCAAGCTATTCATTTACAAGTTGTTCTCAAAGCTGATCAAAAGGCTTTGTACTGCACCTTTATTTATGCATCTAATGATTATCAAATGCGGCGTGCGTTGTGGAACAACCTGGGCGTGCACAAACAGTTTGTTCATGGAAATCCTTGGGTAATTTTGGGAGACTTTAATGAGTCTCTTTCTTTGGATGATACGTCTCAAGGCGCCTCGAATATTAACATTTCTATGCGTGAATTGAAGGAATGTGTTCACAAAGTAGAAGTGACAGATGTTAATAGCACTGGTCTACGTTATACATGGAATCAAAAGCCTCGTGCTGAGTTGGGTATTTTGAAGAAGATTGATCGGGTGATGTGTAATATGGGTTTCAATCAAGAGTATCCTGGTTCATACGCTATTTTCCAACCGTATCGCATCTCTGATCACTCTCCAGCGGTTCTTAAAGTGCATAGAGTTACCAAGGAAAAGCATAAGCCCTTTAAGTTTTTCAATCTTCTTGTCTATAAAGCCGAGTTTATGTCAATAGTGAGAGAGCAGTGGGGGCTTGATATTACTGGCTGCAACATGTTTAAGCTTGTTAAAAGGCTTAGACTTATGAAAAAGCCCATGCGGAAACTCATGCAATCTCAAGGTAATTTACATGATCATGTTGTTAAGTTAAGGCACGAGTTAGATGTTGTTCAAACGGCTCTTGACAAGGACCTACCAGCCGGATGAAGAGGCAATCTATCTGAAGGCTTTTACTCAAGCACTTCTTGACGAAGAAAGATACTGAAAACAAAAATCTAAAATAGAATGGCTTCGAGTGGGGATTGCAACTTGGCTTACTTCCACAAATCTGAGAAGGCTAGAGTTAGTAGGAGCAGAATCGACTGTGTCCAAGGAATGGATGGTGCTATTTATGAAGGTATGAATGTTCCTATTACTTTTGTAAATCACTATAAATCATTTCTTGGAGAGGATAATGTGACCAGGTCTCTACTTCAAAATGGGCTCTTCATATCTCATTTAAATAGTGATAAAGCGAATGACATGATTAGAAGTGTTACAAATTCAGAGATTTAAAAGGCTATGTTTACTATTGGGAATGATAAAGCGCCGGGTCCTGATGGGTACACTTCGGTCTTCTTTAAAAATGCTTGGGATGTGGTTGGAGGGGATGTGTGTAACGCAGTGAGGGATTTTTTCTTGAACGGGAAATTGCTTAAAGAGATAAATCACACTATTTTATTACCCAAGGTATCGTCCCCATCGAAAATAAATGACTATAGGCCTATTTCGTGTTGTAATGTTATTTATAAATGTATTAGCAAGATTATTACCAACCGAATTATGGAAGGTCTAAATGATGTGGTAAGTGATAACCAATCTGCGTTTATTCCGGGTCGTAGTATTTCCGACAATATCCTTCTTACTCAAGAGCTTATGCACAACAATCATTTGAATAGAGGCCCCCTAGATGCGCCTTTAAGACAAATATTCAAAAGGCATATGATACAGTTAGTTGGAAATTTCTGGAAGAGGTTCTTTTGGGTTTTGGTTTTCATGCGGCGATGATTAAGTGGATTATGGCATGTGTGTCGAGCACATTGTTTTCTATTAATATTAATGGTGATTGGCATGGATTCTTTAAAGGTAAACGCGGGCTTCGCCAGGGTGACCTTATGTCCCCATATCCTTTCACTCTAGTTATGGAAGTGCTAACGCTTATTCTGAAACGTAGGATCCGGGAAATTGGTGATTTCAAGTATCATAATAGATGTGATAAACATAAGATTGTGAATATTTGTTTTGCATATGATCTTATTCTTTTTGCTCGTGGTGAGGTGCTCTCGCTAAAGTCATAGTAGACGTGTTGGATGAATTTAAAGGTGTTTCCGGTTTGGTGCCTAGTATTCCAAAAAGCACCATATTCTTTTGTAACGTGTCCGCCTATATCAAAACGGCTATTCTTCAAATAATACCATTTGAATAAGGTATTCTACCCATTAAATACCTTGGAGTTCCTCTTATTTCTTCTAGAATTCTTTACAAAGATTGCAAAGTCTTGGTCGAAAGAGTTCAAAAGAGAATTGGAGACTAAAAAAAATGGCTCTCCTTCGCGGGTAGACAACAACTTGTTCTATCAGTTCTTTCTTCAATGCACTTGTATTGGTCTTCATTCTTCTCTCCGTATTATTCATGAAATAGAACAATTAATGTGTGGGTTTCTTTGGTGTCAAGGCGAAATGAAAAGGGGAAAGGCTAAGGTTTCTTGGGAGGATGTACGCTTGCTTAAATATGAAGGTGGCTTAGGAATTCGCAAGCTCGAAGAATTCAATATATCCCTCACGTCTGCTCATATTTGGAAGATTCTATCCCACAAAGAAACGTTATGGGTCCGATGGATACACGCGTACAAACTGAAAAGCGCAGTTTCTAGGATGTTAGGTTGCGTGCTAATGTTAGCTGGGGGTGGAGAAAGCTGTTGAACATTCGAAATACTATTCGTCCTTATGTATGGTATAAGCTTGGAAATGGTTGTAAAGCCTCTGCTTGGTTTGATATGTGGGATACACATGGACCAGTTATGGCTCATGTTACTAACCATGCTATTAGAAGTGCTGGTTTCACGTTCCTCGAGAGTGTTTCTGATATCGTGCAAGGTATGGTTTGGAAATGGCCTCAAAGTTGGTTCCCAAGGTATTCTTCTATTGGAAATATTAATGTTCCTATCCTTCATGCTAATCAAGAAGATACGCTTGTTTGGAAGTCTAGCGATGGTTCGTTAAAAGAATTTTCGGTTAATGTTGCATGGCAATCCATCCGTCAAAGAAGTAATGAAGTTGGTTGGTATAGATTAGTGTGGTCGAAGTATGGCATTCCTAGACACTCGATTCATCTGTGGCTTATTATGAGAATAAGGCTTAAAAGTTAAAACGCAAGATAAGCTGAGGCAATGGGACGTTGGCGCTAACGTCGACTTAAACCTACTTCGGTGCCCTCTTTGCAAATTACAACCTGATTCGCATGATCATCTATTTTTGGATTGTCCATTTTCGTCTAGAGTATGGAATATAGTTACATTGTATGTTGAGTTGCCGTTTACTTTTCCTATTTGGAATGATATTGCAAACTGGTTAATTCCCTTGTCTGTTAAAGATAGTGTGACAAACATTGTGGGGCGCTTAATTGTGGCCTCGTCTGCTTACTTTATTTGGCAAGAGCGCAATAGCCGTCTTCATGCCGGCAGAGTAGAAGTGAAGACCAAGTTGTTGCGGTTATTGTCGATGGTTCCAAAGCTTGCTTCAATCAAATTCAAGAGCAAGAATAGAGTGAGTCAAATGAAAGCTATTTGGAAGATTGCATGATCTGTAAATGGAGTTGTTTCATGTATTGCTAGTATAGTCCATATGTTGAGCTTAGTTTCTGTTTTTGGTTGTTCGTATTTGAGGGTGTCAAATACGAGTGTTATTTTCTTCTAAGAGTGGCTCATCACCTCTCTGGCTTGTAAGAAACTCATATCATTTTATTTTTTTATATATTTCACCGGGTATAATCTCTTTAACCAAAAAAATACATAATGTTACGTAAGAAACACTATACTAAATGATCTTCAATTTTTCAAAGTCTAACAATTTTTAAAGTTTTGTTATCAATTTTAAATGAAACATATATAGGTGTACGTTAATTACAAAGAAAATTTCCAATATACTTTTTAAAAGTTACAAAAACGAAACAAACTGTTACACGCCATATTATTCTTGATACTATATATATAGACTATTGTTAAAGATGATAATCAGAGGTGTGAAGAGAAAAAGAGACTGAGAAATTGTTTTTGTATTTTCTTGTATGCCTTTACATCAAATCGTACAGAGATTAAATAGCCAATACAAAAGGCCTATAAAAGGAAAACAATAAAAGACATTGAAAAACTTTCTCGTACATTTGGCAAATTATATGGGTCTTGAGCTGGTCTTGTGCTCCAAGGGTCAAAGATCTAAAATAGGAAATGATAGAGAACTGATCCTAAAAATCTTCAATCATATATTTCAACATTCCCCTCAAGTTGTAGTGGGATTTTCAATGCTCAACTTGCCAAGACAATGATTGAAGATTTTTTCATCGACGCCTTTGTTAGAATATCTGAAGTTGGTTTTCGTGAGCGACAAACGGAAGTTCAATTATCCCTGCCTCAAGTTTTTCTTTAATGAAATGTCGATCAACTTCAATATGTTTTGTGCGATCATGCTTGGATATTCTCTCGAATTTGAATTGCCGCTTTGTTATCGCACAAAATTTTACCGATTGGGTTGGAGAATATCCTATTTCGTCAAGAGTTTTCGTACCCATAATATCTCTCTAGACCACGTGCTATACCTCGAAATTCGGGTCATTGACAAGGCTACTACCTTACGCTTTCTTGCTTCTCCATGTGACCGATTTCCACCAACAAGAGTGAAGTAGCCGATGTTGATCTTCGATTTCCTTTATCTCACCAGATGCCAGACGGTATATACGTGAGTTTCAAGATGCCCATTTGTCTTGAAAAGAACTCCATGACCAGGTGTCCCTTTGAGATATCTAATAATTCTCCACACGGCTTTCATATGGGTAACTTGAGGCTGATGCATGAATTGACTCACAACTCCGACTGCGTAGGCAATGTCGGGTCTGGTATGTGAGAGATAGATTAGTTTCCCTACTATTCGCTGATACTTTCCTTTGTCCGCTAGCTTAGCATTTTCCTCCATATAGAGCTTCTGATTTGGTAGCATAGGAGTACCCATAGGTTTGCAATCAATCATCCCTGTTTCTGCCAACAAGTCAAGGATATATTTCTTTTGACAGATGAAAATCCCTTGTCTTGACCTCATGACTTCGATTCCAAGGAAGTATTTAAGTCTCCCCAGATCCTTCATTTCAAATTCTCTGAATAGATTTACCTTTAACTTTGACATCTCCTCTTTATCATCACCTGTGATTATCATATCATCAACATAAATAATTAGGCATGTTACAAGTCCATTCCTCTTTTTAAGGAACAGAGTATGATCAGAGTTACTCTGCTTGAAGCCATATTTTCTCATGGCCAAGGTAAATCTTCCAAACCAGGCGCGAGGAGATTGCTTTAATCCGTATAAGGATTTCTTCAAGCGACACACTTCTCTAGTATTGGGATCTTTCATGAGTCCGGAGGACTTCCATATAGACTTCTTCCTTGAGCTCTCCATGTAAGAAGGCATTTTTTACGTCAAATTGAAGGAGAGGCCATTCTTTGTTTGCAGCTACGGAGAATAGAACCCTGATTGTGTCGATTTTGGCCACTGGTGAAAAAGTTTCAGAATAATCAATTCCGTATGTTTGAGTGTACCCTTTGCCACCAGTCCGGGCTTTGATCTTTCAATAGTTCCATCCGCTTGTATTTTATGGTGAAGACCCATCGGCATCCTCATCGTTTTTTTTCGGAGGAAGGGTACATCTTTCCCACGTGTCATTTTTGTTTAGAGCATCCATTTCGACTTCCATTGCTTCTCTCCATTCTTTAGACTCAAGGGCTTGTTCAACTGTAGTTGGAATTTCTTCGTAACATAGAGATGTGGCAAATGCTTTGGCTTCGGAGATAAATTTCCTCGCGCCACGTTTGCCATTGGATATCGAGAGTTTCGAGCTTCCTTCTCGGGAGAGTACCTTTTTGGAGGAACTCCTCTGTTGGATCTTGGGGGTAGAACATATCTGTCTGGTTCGACCGGTGGTGATTCCTGTTCTGACTCATCCTCAAGTAACTCAATAGTTTCAACATGCTCATGTTCTTCATAGTTAGTAAGAATCGATGAATTATCACACTCTTGAGTTTGAGAATTACTTACCTCGACGCCGTGGGAGGAGCATCTTGGGTAGCACGATATTGGGATCTTCAAATTGTGCAATGGTTGGGGTGACTCGCCTTTGGGTACCGTGATTAACTTCTTCGTGATGATGGCATCCATTTTAACCACTATCATTGTGTCATAATCTTTATCCCCCCACCGGTGTGTTTGGTATAAAAATATTGGGTTTCAAGAAAGTCACAATTCATGGTGGTGAACATATGACGTCTGTTTGGGTTGTAACATCGATACCCTTTTTGATTAACTCCATACCCTAGAAAACACATTTTTCGCACAAGGTCCAAGTTTGTCGCGTTTTGGGTATATGAACAAACACAGAACAACCAAAGACACGTGGCTTTAGGGTGAGAGTTGGAGGGATTTTGGTAAACTCTGATAGGGTTTGAAGAGGAGTTTTGAATTTAAGAGCATGTGTTGGTAGCCGATTAATGAGGTAAGTAGCTGTGGCAACAGCCTCAGGCCAGAATGATTTAGGAACTTGGGAGTCAATTAAGAGAGCACGGGTTATCTCTAGGAGGATACGGTTTTTTCTTTCAACAACACCATTTTGTTCGGGGGTATATGCACATGAAGTTTGATGAATCATTCCTTTTTCTTGAAAAAATTGTTTCATGGAATTATTCACAAATTCACTTCCATTATCTGACCGCAAGATTTGGATGGATTTTTTGAATTGTGTTTGGATCATGGCGTAAAACCAAGTGAACTTTTCGAAAACTTCAGATTTATGCCTCAAAAAATAGATCCAAGTCATACGGGTACAATCATCCACAAAGAGTAAAAAATACCTAAAGTTTTGTCCTCCAATAACAGGAGCCGGACCCCATATATCTGAGTGAATTAAAGAGAAAGGTGACTCCACTTTTGTGTTATTTGGTTTAAAAGTTGATCGATGGCTTTTAGCAAGCACACAAGTTTCACAATTTATTGGTTTATTTGAAGGAAAAAGTTTAGGGAATAAAAGGTGTAGATACCGAGTGGACAGATGTCCTAGACGCCTATGCCACAACCAAGCCTCCCGTCTTGTAGTTCCATGAGCAAGCATCACAGTACCTTGTTGAGTCACCTCATCCACGTAATACAATCCTTGGCTCTCAGTGCCACGTCCAATGATCACTCCCGTCCTGATATCCTGTAAAATGCAAAAAGTGGGATGCATTAGTACCGTACAATTGAGTTCTTTTGTCACATGGCTTATTGATAATAGCTTGTGTGACAATGAGGGAACATAAAGACAATTAGATAGTTTCAAAGTTGGTGAGATCTCAATGGTTCCCCCTCTTTTTACATCCACTATCTCTCCACTCGCCGTTTGGATGTGGTTTCTTCTTGGATTAGAAAATGAGCTGAAGTCTGATAAGTCATACGTCATGGTGTCAGTTGCCCCGCAATCAAATAACCATTGTTTATCTTGTTTTTCAGACCAAGTTTGAGCCATATTGGCCCTTCCAACATATTTATGGGTTATTTTGCACTTTCTAAAACTTTCCTCTAGGAAAGGATTAAATGTGGCTGTATGTGATACTTTCATTTCTTGAGGCACTGAACGCGGGTTTGGCTTCGGATATCCGTTCGTGCAGTACAGGCCAGGATTTTACCAAATATGGGATGTTGTTGAATGCATGTATGGTGTTTGATAAAATGTCTGAGAAAGATGTGGTTTTGTGGAACGCTATGATTTCTAGGTGTGTTTGTTGCTTTGATTACCGGGAAGCTCTGGGTTTGTGGGTGTTTGGATGTCGGAGCCGTGGCCGGAGAGGAGACCGACGAGTTCGTAATTTTTTTTTTTTTTTTTTAAATCAAAGAAATTTGGATGAACATGGAATGATTTTCAAAATCATGAACCATGCTCTGAAACCATGTTAAAGATGATAATCAGAGGTGTGAAGAGAAAAAGAGACTGAGAAATTGTTTTTGTATTTTCTTGTATGCCTTTACATCAAATCGTCCAGAGATTAAATAGCCAATACAAAAGGCCTATAAAAGGAAAACAATAAAAGACATTGAAAAACTTTGCTGTACATTTGGCAAATTATATGGGTCTTGAGCTGGTCTTGTGCTCCAAGGGTCAAAGATCTAAAATAGGAAATGATAGAGAACTGATCCTAAAAATCTTCAATCATATATTTCAACAACTATATCTTTGACCAAGTACGTAGGTACATAACCATACATGACGCAGGATTATTCGAATAAAGATGAACATGATGCACCACCGGACTGCAACTTCATAAGATCCCTATCGACTGCTTTTTTAAGGAAACTATCTTCATCAAGAATCATTTGAACAGGCAAGAAACCAAGATCATTAGCCATATCAAGCATCATTCTCTTGGTCTCGGCTTTGAACTCTTCCAAATCAACCGTTCCATTTGAATCACGATCAAATTGCACAAACAAGGAATCATAGACTTGGGACAACTCTTCAGGATCGGTTTTCACATCAATTCCAAAATGTGTTTCAATCATTCTTAGTGTTTTTAACTCTTTTAGCATCTCTGAATACGAAAGGAGACCATCATGATTTGTATCTAAGTTAGCAAAACGGTCTTGAACCGAACCATTAAATGCTTCATCATCTTCAACAAAGCCGAGGATCATGGCACCATCTAACAACTCCACACTCATTTTTATTCGTATTATGTTTTCTTATATTTTTGTTTGTATTGAGTTTGTGACTTATGGTTAAGTTAATATATAGAGCCTAAAGGGCATATGTTTATTCCTAATGGATTTCATAGTGCTATGATTGATGTGTGCGTTCAAACAACGCGGGGAAAATTTTGTGGTTTTTGACTCGAGTATTTTGTTTGGTTTATAGTTGATGGGTTCTTTATCACCCACATCATATTTTCCAATCCCAATAAGATAGAAAAAAACGATACGAATATGTATTAGTTAATTTACAACCACTGGTAATATACTACTACCTCCGTCCCTAAATAAATGTCCACGTTTGACTTTCAAAGTCTTACTTATTCAACTTTGACCTTAAATATTTGTGTTTATCTTATATAATACTTGATACAAAATATATGAATGAATTGTGTTTTAAATGTATTTTAAGTTGGTATAATTTTTATCAAGTATTATATAACACAAATAAAAATATTTAAGGTCAAAGTTGTACAAGAAAGACTTTAAAAGTCAAAAGTGGACATTTATTTAGGGACGGAGAGAGTATTAAAAAAGTAAAACTTATCTTTTTGATATTATTTAACAGAAAAGGTGTCTTTGGATGAAAAGTGTTAACATTGATATGGACCTATTTTCCTCATAAAAAAAGGGTTTAATTAATAAAATTAAATAAGTTATCTTATCATGATCAAAGTTAACTATTATCAACATGGTCACATAATACTTGTTTTCGGAATAGCTAATTTAGCAACATGTTTTTAACGTAAATCCAATCTTTCAAATCTCAAATTATGCAAACCTAGTCTTAAACACATAGACATTTTCTCCATAAATAAACTGTGAAACTCGCATCATACTTCACCCTCACCAAAGAATTATCGAATCTATGTCTCTATATATCATACTTGCATGGCTATTTTCTTGTCCTTTATCACCATTACATAATAGCGTAACTATAGTTAGTGAGTCGGTCGTGAAAAGGGTTCCTGTAATGTCACGCGACACCAAAAGATATTTTTTGAATATTTGTAAATGCACTTAGTTTAAAACAACTGTGTTGTTTCTAATACTTGGTTAATTCACTAATTTACTAACGGATTAAGATTATACACAAGTTATTATTAAACTCAACCGTCTTAACATGCAAAACCGCATGTTTCCTATATTATATAGTACAAAAAAGTTTGTTTATTCATCACTTATATTTTCTCTACAGTCAGTAGAGAAAAGTTCAAGATAGATCACTAATTCTCCAAGATCTAATGAATAAATCGTGGCTATTCATTTTTCAACAAAGTAAAAAAAAAACAAAAAAAAACAAAAAACAAAAAACAAAAAACAAAAAAAAGACTCACTTTTTCATTTAAAAAAATATATATATCTCACAAATCGTTAATCATTACTCAAAGTGAATCATACTATCACTGCGAGAACAAATCATCTTTCTATAGAGTGACACTTTTATTTATTTTCGAAGATTTTTTTTTAATTTATGCTATGAAAAATCACATGTGATTTATAAAATTAGAGTTGATTTGTTATTTTAAAAATCACATGTGATTTATAAAAATAACATGAAATTTGTTAAATCACACCTGATTATGTGATTTTTAATTGCGTAAATTTCAACATTTAAAAAAAAAAAATCGTCGAAAGTATATCGAAGTGCCTTATACTAAAAGATGAAAAGTTCTCGTTGTGCTAGTGTTTTCTTGTCATTTAACGATTTACCATTTGAAAAATATTTTATTTTTTTTTAAAAAGTGGGAAGTGTTGTTGTTTTTCTTTTTATTTTTTTTTTTGAAAATATGATTGACTAAGATTTGTTTTTCGATATATGGAGAATTTGTGATGTTGATAGTAAATCACTTAAGATTTATAACCAATTAAAGGAAATCCAGCGGCCAACAGTTTGTCGGTAGCCGGCAAATACAACTTGAGGGTGGAGTCTTGCTTACTCGGTCAAATACATGCAACAAATTAAAACGCTTTTGTAAAAACATATCTAAAATGTTGTTCCCTCGTGCTTGCCAAAGAATAAACTAAACTTATTCAGCCACTTTCAACGACACAGATGAAGCTTTAAAACTTGCAATATTTAACCAAGATTTACACAGTAAATTTTCAACTAGGGATGTACATTTACCCCGAAATACTGATACCGCTTGCCGGTCCCGTACCGAAGAAAGCATTCCAAATTGAATCGATTATTCAAGGCAGGTAAACGTTAGTTGGACAAACAATTGTTTGGTACTGTACTTGATTGAGATTAAAAGGCATACATGACATTGCGATTAAAACTACACTAGGATACCTCAATGCATTACAAAATTATGATTTAGGAAATGATCCAACCTGAGGCATTATTGGAACAAGACTATCAAACTTCTTAATAGCATAATCGTTTAGAAATGCATTTTCTAGGCTAGGGTATCCCACATAGAATTAAAAAATCCACCTAGTAAATAAGGTGTGTCGATCAAGGTACATAAAATATTCAGCCAAAACTGCTCCCTTATAAGGAATGAATTGTTGGCGGTTCTCTAATAATATATGGCGAAAAAGTTATCCCCTCGAAAAGAAAGACTTGTGTCACGGAATCATTCCTTCGATCTCGTGTGGCCCTTAACCTCGATAGAAACAATCCATCCATCCAACGTGATAATAGAGGTCCACTGCTTCGTCTTGCCTTGGACTCATCATGGGAGTGGCTCCAACTCCCTAGCAGTGTGGTGCCATGTTAAGTTCTCTACTCGTGATATGTACTATACCTTTAACATTTGGGTACTCCAACAAGAGCAATATGATAAACCAGGAACCCTCATATTCAACACGATTCCAAGTAGAACCCGTCCTTTTAGAATTTGGCTTGTGACATTCTCCCACTACTAATTTATGCATGATCTCGTGTATGGTCATTCGCCTCAACATATAGCATGCCTAAAATGATTTGGCTTTACTTCGGCTTCGTAGCTTCAGAGGACATTCAAATTTTGACTCTTTGGGTCCCAACGTGCATCGATTACCTCCCCTCTTGGATTATTCCATTATTCTTTAGCCACCTTTGCGCAACCATCAATTTTAAGAACTTTGGGACCAACCATCTATCTCGCGTATAATAGACGTTCATTGTTTTGTTCTGCCTTTGACTCATCAGGGTAGCGGCCCCAACTCCCTACCAGTGTGGTGCCACCTTGAGTCCTCTACTCGTGGCACATATTACACATTTACTGTTTGGTACTCCAACAAGACCAACAGGATAAGCCAGAAACCCACACATTCAGCATGTACGCTTACAAGCAGAACCCGACCTTTCAGAATTTGGCTGGTGACACTTAACTACTATATATAAAAAAATTTACAAAATAAACGTCACCTCGGCTTGTCATTTTTATAGCATAAATAATTAATTCAAAATAGACCGGAAGGACCGAATTCTGCATAAACATGCTTGTCGGCTTATGAATTTGACAAGTGTCCCGGTACATGCTAAGTGTTCGGCTTATAAATTCGATAAGTGTCTCATTGTACAAGTTGCTCGATTGTCCGGTGTATTTTCGAATTAAAGTTATTTTCTTGTCTAAAAATTGACAAGTCGTAAGGCGACTGATTTATTTTGATGAATTTCCCATAAATAAATTATATTAACACGTCTATCTTTCATAAGATCTTAGTCAGATAGAAGTCAATTCATATAGGTATGGATGGTATATTATAAAAATGAAAACCATGGCTAGTGATAGTGTAACCAGCATAATGTGCATTCACTCAAACATGCATGAATAAAACTTGCACATGCAAGATAAGAATAAACAAGTGGGCAAGTAGCCACTATGTATGTGACGTGTAGATGCATGGAATATGCATGCATAATGAAACTTATCCATGAAGTAATATGCAAGGTGGATAATAAGCAAAGGGTCCTACTATTAATACGGGGCTATTCCATAGCCTGTCCCTTTTTCAGGGGAATATTCCTCTTTGTCCCCTCACTTTTTCTCAAGATAATATACGTTTTTCTACGCAGTTTTTGTTCGTATTTCCGAGCCGGTTTACCGATTAAACTTTATATTTGATTCGCATTTTCGCGCTTTATACTTTTGATATAAACAAAATTAAAAAGTAGCTACCGTATGAATAAAAACATAGCCACCGTATTAATAACTGCCCCCTAAAGGAAATGGGCAAGTAGACTGACATGCAGAGAATATATTCGATTTGATATATCTGATATATTCGATTGCAAGATTCGTTCACCATTTCATAGCCTATAAATAGAACCAACAAAAGGAGTAACAGGGATATCTCATCTCCCCTCTCTCTATCTATACTACTTCACTTCTTCTACTAAATCTTTTCCATGTTACTATAAAAAAAAAGGAGCATGAGTAAAGGGAAGGTATCCCATATAATTTTCCTTCCCTCAAAACAAAGTCATTCAATCCCAACTCAAGAATGTGGCGTAAAACTACATATGTAATATGAACTGAGGGGAATCGCCACCCGAGAAATTAATAACCCTTTTGTATCCTTCGACGTAATATTGTTAGATACATATAACATTTCATACGACACACCAATTCCTCTCTACTTTTCTTATAGCTTAACACTCTCATAAGAGTGTCTAAGCATTCTTATCATCAATATTATCTAAGCATTCTTATGCATATATAGCAATATGATCAATACTGACTTGATCGTCGGAGGGGGTTCCCCCGGGCTCAGCCCGGGGTCCTCTCTAACTGTTTTTCTTTGTCTTTTCAGCACTGTTACTAAAGACCCGAAGTCAAGATTAAAGCGAGTCAGACCGCCAAATCATCACCTTGACGATCATGCGGATTTTGGTAGCATCATTTGGCGCCATCCGTGGGACCCAAACAAAAACTAGCTTTGTATTGCTCTCCTATATTATCAGTAACTATAACTGAGCTTCATCTCCAATAGGCATATTGAGGTCAGTAGACATATATTCATCAAAGGTAAATCACGTCTCTTAAAGCCATTCAATTCAAATAAGATGATAAAAAACAATAAAGCATCATAGTATCAGTATTGATCTCACTCATATTTGATTGATGCTCATATATTCTATGTCCCATGTTTGGGTTCAGTCCTTTCTCAATTTGTTTTCATATAATAAGATGACAAATACGCCTAAAAATATGTAGACATGATACCCCAAATGAGATAGTTATCAATGTACATTATAAAATAAACTTTCCCTGTCATTCCTATGCCAAACTGAATGGGCAAAATGTTTTGTTAGCTTACTTAAGCAATTGGTGTCTTTACTCAAAACCAATTGGCAAGAAAAAGCTTATACTTATTCACATGATTTCCTAACAGAAAACTGTCAAAATATCATATATATATGATGTGTTATCTAGTTTAGTAAATTTGGTAGGATGCATTATAATGTGAATATGTGAATTCCTTATAGCTGATTTAGTACAACAAAAAGGTTAGATTTAAAATATATACCTGATTCAATTATATTTGTTCCGAACATTTCCATAATTATTATCTTGGAAAGTGTTATTGAATAATCTCAACCCACCTGTCACATTCTTACAAGAAAAATGCAATATTAGGCCAAGAGAGTAACTCTTGTACAAAGGGCAGGGGACAAAAGACCAATCTCATATGAAATAGTCAAATAGCCTTTTCTAATCTAAATTCAACCAACCTCTCTGAGAACCCATAATGAACCCATGGTTTGGGTCATCTTTTACAAAGAAGATGTGATCGGAGGAGTCTAGTAGAACTACGAGGAAGACTTGTATCAGCAACTTGAATGTGTCATGTACCCGCTGGGGCACAATAAGTTGATTAGTGAAAGGTTGCACCATATATGATACATCCTTGTATAGCGCAAGGCACACGTAGAGCCTCTAATTCTTATTTGTATTTCAATTGTTTATCGCTTGTTTTGTAAAAGCGTGTTTGTGCAAGGTACAAGAGATGTGTGCTCACATGGCATCACTAGACATCGGCTCACCAACGTTGTGCAAGCTATCCACTTAAAGAAACATGTGGCGTGGTCGCAATAAGTCAATATGTGACACGACCGCTCAATTTGGTCATCGGTGAACAACCCGTGCATGCCCACATATGAGGTTATGGTGTATGTGAGTATGTCGCATAAGCCACCGTTTATTAGTCCAACCACTCGAATATGTGGTGAAAGCGCGATGAATCCAAATTGCAGGATACCTTCATTTTCGCCATCGACTATTGGATAAAACCCTATTAGTGCCATTGGAGATAACACCAACTTAAAGCCTGGTGACGACATGCCCGTCATACTATGTGACTCTCCCTTGGAATTAATTAGACCCGAGGTAAGCATAGTCCGCTCTCTGGTTTATAATAAGGTATCACCACAACCTGAATTTTTAAAATAATAATGATACCGATTGTGATGTTATAGTATTCTTACTCAGTTACTCATATATTAAACCACTAATATATTTTACTTTTGCAATTAAGGCTTTAAATAGCTACTAAAAGCACACTTATGTATATGTAGCCCAATTCATACATACATAGAACTTGCAAAGACATATGAGTACTAGCTTAGTGGCTAACAACTATGATGCAAATGCTATTGCGTATTATTTATGTTTTTTTGGGAAAGGAGGCTATAAAGTCAAGCATAAGTTATATTCGCTCTTATTTTTCAATGAAAATATGCTAACTTTAGGCCATGAACATTATTAAGCCATCAGTCCAAATATATTTTCGAACAATAAAAATATGAGAATAACAGTGCGTATTGGACAAAGTTGTTAGACACAAGAGGAATTAACATATGATAACAAAATTCTTTGAGAATGTCCGTTTTACTTTGCCGTGCTCCTTTTTATTAACTAAGCTGTTGGAGAATTTTCTCATATGCTTACGAGGTTCCAAACCAATCATGTGCTACACATATAATAGATTTCTATGCATTTATCATAGTCTGTAAAGAATCACAACTCTACATGGGCTGAGAGTATAATTTATACCAAGCATCTATGGTTTAAAACACCACACATTTGGAGATGCAACAAGCATTTCCCGGAAGCAAAGCCAAATCCATAATATCCAACAGCACGCATTTAAACAAGTGCATGAGTATCATTTACAAAAGTGTTGGTAAGACACGCGAGTAATTTTTTGTCAAAATTACTGAAGCATGGAAAGCGAAGAAACAAAGCTCGATGACCACCCAATTGTTTGTGATACACACCTAGAAGAGTTACATAGCAACGCACTGTTACAATTTTATAAACTAAAGAAAAACATGACGTGAAAATGATGTATCCTTGTACAAGTACCCATGATGAACTACTGTTGTTCATCTCACGACATGGTTAAAAGGCAAGGAGCAAGGATAAAAGGTAAAATTTTTATGCATCATTCCATTATATGCATACTACTCTCACAAGCCTAAATGGATGAAAAAATTGCATTTGGTTGCAAAGGTATTAATGCTTTTAATGTGTTTATATTTGATATTGCTTGTTTGCTAGCATATCTTGTATATATAACTATCTAACAAGAAAAAGGCAAGAATCTTATGTATCTTCTGTAGGAAAGAGCTACATGATGATGCAACGAAGTCGAGAGTAAATATAATCACGCAACACTCCAAGGCCTTTTCAAAGACGTGAAACCATATCACGCAAAAGCGGAACAACCGCTCCAAAGTCGTGAAACTCCATCACGCAAAAGTGGCATGACCACTTCGAAGATTATCTCCCGACATTAAAGGGATGAAAAGCTTTAAGTATCTAATCGCAAGCTTAATATAAAAGCGAAAAGGTCCGGACCAATACAATATCCCGCCATTAAAGGGATAAAAAGCTATAAATAGCTAATACACAAAGTGGCATGTCCACCCCAAAGACGCGCAATTATAAACGCGCAAAAGTGGAAAACCGCTTTAAAGACGTAAAATTCCATCACGCATTAGTGACGTTATATTATTACCCCAAAGACGCGAAACTCAATCGCGCAAAGTGGCAAGTCCACTCCAATGATACTAATCCCACCATTAAAGGGATAATAAAAAGCTATAAATAGCTCATGCACGTACATAAAAAGTTTCAAAACTCATAGCATACTCTCGTCCTTAAAGGGATAAGAAGCTATAAATCGCTTACACAAAAAGCTACATATTATACATAGCTAATGCAACAACATCCAAAAGAACGTCATCCCAACAAAAAATTGGGATATGAAGCTATGAGTAGCTGTTACACAAATTCTATTACACAAATGACAACACGGTATAAATACACCGTCTCGCCAATGCCTAGCCTTTTAAAAGGCAATAAAATGCGAACATGCAAAACTAAACACATAATAAATTGTGAAAATGTCCAAATAAAGATGTTATAACACCAATAAAGCCATTTAAAAGGCAATAAAATCATAACACAATCATAATAAATAATAATAGTGAAAATGTCCAAATAAAGACGTTATAACACCTGTAAAGCCATTTAAAAGGCAATAAACTCATAACGTAATGGTAATAAATAATGATGGGACAATTTTCAACTAAAAACATTGTCCCTCCATTGAAGTCATAAAAAGACATATATATTGACTACGGTTTCATGGTCATATCGTGGACATAATTGATGTTCTTTGGAAACGCTCCAACAAGAGAATTTGATTCACAATGTTATACTTACCTAATACTCATGTAGGTATAAGTTGGATATACATACCTAAGTTACTAAAGTCTATGCACGCGACATCTATGACTCGCCTACATAGACTCGGGGACTTGATAGTGTAACCAAAGATAATGTGCATTCACTCAAACATGCATGAATAAAACTTGCACATGCAAGATAAGAATAAACAGGTGGGCAAGTAGCCACTATGTATGTGACGTGTAGATGCATGGAATATGCATGCATAATGAAACTTATCCATGAAGTAATATGCAAGGTGATAATAAGCAAATGGGCAAGTAGACTGACATGCAGAGAATATATTCGATTTGATATATCTGATATATTCGATTGTAAGATTCGTTCACCATTTCATAGCCTATAAATAGAAACAACAAAAGGAGTCTATCTACTTCACTTCTTCTACTAAGGGCGTGCTTGGTTAGGGGGTTAAAGGGGGTGGGGAATGGGTAAGGTATTCAAAAAGGTCCACCTCACTCATTATATAGTGCTTGGTTAGAGAGGGGTAAGGGATTGATTACCCGGTAATGGGTAATGAACTATTATAGAATAAATTGAGGGGTAAGGGATTGATTACCCACCTCACTCATTCATTTGCATTCCCTTTCCCTTTCCTTTTCCCTTTCCCTTTCCCTTTCCCCACTTTGAACCAAGCAGACCCTAAATCTTTTCCATGTTGCTATTAAAAAAAAGGAGCATGAGTAAAGGGAAGGTATCCCATATAATTTTCCTTCCCTCAAAACAAAGTCATTCAATCCCAACTCAAAAATGTGGCGTAAAACTACATATGTAATATGAAGTTACCTGAGGGGAATCGCCACCCGAGAAATTAATAACCCTTCTGTATCCTTCGACGTAATATTGTTAGAAACATATAACATTTCATACGACACACCAATTCCTCTCTACTTTTCTTATAGCTTAACACTCTCATAAGAGTGTCTAAGCATTCTTATCATCAATATTATCTAAGCATTCTTATGCATATATAGCAATATGATCAATACTGACTTGATCGTCGGAGGGGGTTCCCCCAGGCTCAGCCCGGGGTCCTCTCTAACGGTTTTTCTTTGTCTTTTCAGCACTGTTACTAAAGACCCGAAGTCAAGGTTAAAGCGAGTCAGACGGCCAAATCATCACCTTGACGATCATGCGGATTTTGGTAGCATCAGCTAGCACATGGTGAACTTCAGACGATGATGTTAAATGCATCACATGGTGAAATTCAGATGATGACTTTGGACCATAGCTATCACATCTATCGGCTTCAATATCAATAATATTTTCTGTTCAACGAAGATGTTAACCAGCAGGCCTGCATGTCGAGATAATGGTCTTATTATTATACGAGGTATTGGTGTATATACAGTGATTAGTGATTAGTTATATATAATTAGGCAAATAACTTATTAAAGCATCATACTTGTCACAAAAAGCAGTTCGACGTAGCGAATAAAAAAAATAGCCCTTTTGACTACTAAACCCGACTAGTTTGTGTTGGAAATGTATATATTTACAAACATGTGAATGTCCAGATTCGAACTCGTGACCACGGGATTGCACACATTAGCGAATGAGAATTAAAGTTAATAATTAATGTTTATGTTTACGATTAATTATTGCACATTAAGTCCGGATAACGATCGTTAAGTATTTAACGGAAAAATGACTAACGACCGTTAAATGAAAAGAGAAGGACTAGTAATGGAAATCTTGAAAGTGAAAAGTTATGGGTTTTCTTTGGGCTTTGTCTCATGGCCGGCCATAGGGTAATCCCAACTAAAATCCATAACTTGTTCCCAAAGTATTTCATCTACTATATAAAGAGGGTTAGGTTCTAGGGTTTTCACATACTTGTGCATTGAATTAACCCTAGATCTCTCCTCTCCTCTCTCTAGTCTAATATTCGGCCGAACACCCCAATAGTAAGGGAGTTTGGTTTCGTTTTTCTTAAACGAGGACTTGTGTTAGATCTAGCAATCGCTTGATTCGTTTGGTTAATTCGTGTGTACAAGAACGTGGTTGTAAGACATTATTCTTACACTAATAAGTACTTCTTTGTTTTGCTTTGCTCGAGGGTTGTTTTGCTTTGCTCGAGGGATTTGACATTCGCAAGAGGTACGCTACGCATACTTTCAGTTAATTAATTTATTTGTTATGATCTTAGTCTTCCTTGTACTCTTGATGTCTATATGTTTTATTGTATTTTATATATCATAAACTCAACAGTGGCATCACGAGCCTTGTATAACAAGTAATTAATTACTGAAAAACATAATTAAAATAAACATGAATGTGTTATTATTTGTATGCGTAGATCTAGGGTTTGCAAAACCTAAACCCTAATTTTGAGGGCGCTTTATTTTGGTGCCCTAATTAGGGTTTTGTAAACTATTGTTTTAATTGGATTAGAAACCTTAAGATGCATGCAACTTTATGTGTATATGCGTAACTCTGGTTTAATTGCATTAATTGTTAAGTGTAATTTTATGTCCATGATAATTATCTGCATGTTTTATCATGGATATGCTTTTATTGTATGTCTTTCTTGTTTAAGTGATATACACTAAATTATGATAGATCTAAAATTGGGGAAGACCTCAATAATTATTATTTAATCAATTATGTGCTATGTGGTATGTATTTAATTTTGACTTGCAATCGATGAATCGATGCATGTGGTTCACCTTGTACATAGATGAAAACGGGTGAAAGTCTTAATTAAATATATGCATATTGACATATCTAGAATTGGTTTTTAATAGGATTTATCAAAACGTTTGCATGTGGCTATTTGATATGCATGACTTTTATTTGTTATGCATTCATTGTTTATTTGTTTATTTTTATAAATACTTGCTTGTTTGTTATGTGTAACAAGGGTATTTTTACAAAAAAAATAAACTGACCTAAACAATGGTGAAACATGTATTTTATAAGCATAGTAATCATAATCGATTAATTGATTGATGACTTTGGTACAAATGGTCCGAAAGGCTCACCCATGAGAATGAACTAATAAAAGGGGTTTAAAGAAGCGCCATCACACTGAAGGATGTCTAAGGTTGTGCTTTAGCGCGTGCACTGGTCCTCTGCCCCCTATAAGTTCGAATGGAGCTACTTAGTAAGCCATTAAATGTGCAAGCTCATCTTAAGGGCTAATTAGTTTTAATTCCATGCGCCACTTCGGTGGTAATTATCCGAAACACTAAGTGTTTACACTTATGCAAAAGTACGGTATAATGGATGATAATTAACACTAAATTCCTTAATTGGTGAACCCAATACCTCAGTTAAAGTTTGATGATGAAAAGCTTATACATTAAAACAAGATATAAATGTTTTAATAAAACTATGCTACAAAGATGAATGCATGACATCTTTGTACATATTTGATTGAACATCAAAATTATTACCCTTTAATTTAAGTTATATGCCATCCAATGAAACGGAAACACCTAAGATTACTTTTTATTTGCGTGAGATCGTGACTTAGATCGTAATCAAAGGGTAAAATGTCCACGGGTCGTGAGAGCGGGCATGGACGATTTTGCAGTTTCTTAAGTTGGACAACTTAATTGAGTTTTGTAGTGGAGCGGCAACTCAAGGCATTAGATGGGATAAAACATGTTTACATGGCGATTGATATTGGCTATATGTAAATCCCATAAATCTAGGAATTGCAATTGAAATTGGCAATTGAGCAATAGCTCTACCATTTTGTATAAGGTTCATTACTAGCAGATCAACCGACGTGATGAAATTATGACAATTTGGATCCTAGTTTTCAATAATAATTAATTGGTTATATGAATATGAACCTTGGGTATTTAATTGTTTATTGAAAAGGTTAATTATCGAAAATACTAAAATTGAATTTTGTAATTCTTTTGAATGTATAAATTCAACATTTAACCGTAAACGTGGTTTAGTCTTTGATTAGTAAATTGATCCATTCTAGCATTCAAACAAATGTTTGATCGAGAATAATTTATCGATAAGACAAACAAGTCTCTTTTCCATGGGAAAAGCATGAGACTCAATCCTATTCCTTTTCATGAATGAGAAAGGTATAATAGGAACATTTGAATTGTCTAAATTCTAATGTAACTCTTAGCAATGAATTGCACATCTTATTTTCCATAAAGATTTCATTACCCTCATTTGGTGAATGAATCCTTTGTAACAACATGAATGTTGGTTAACTGGAAAACATGTATATGAGTTACTAGATTAGAAGCTAGACTAATTACAGCAAAAATTGGTAAAAGGCAAACTAGCATATTTTTATCTAGTTGTTTTGCTTTAGCCTTTAAAGGTACTACATACCGGTATGGGGATGGTAGGCCTGTTGAGGAAGAAATTGCATACCCAATTTTTCTAGTTAATAACATTGATGGATAACATATCATTCATATAGTAGAATACACCTTTTAGTACCTTAGTAATGATTACGTATGGTTCTTCAAAGGTGTAGGAAAGTAAAAAGCAAGCAAGTTGTTTTCACGGGTTATGCAACACTTACAATGTTGTCGATTCAGGGGAGCATTTGTGTTGCATTACTGAATAAGAAGTTGTTTTAATGATTTCTAATTCAAGAGGAGCTACAAGCCTTATATCCTGTGTAGTAACCCAGATTATCTTCAAAGATAATTACTTTCCAATTGTAGGCACTTATGTTTTTAAGGATTGTCATGTGCGTTTCCTTGCAAATCAATATAGTCCTATATCTACTAGTTATATCTATGACACAAATCATATTAATCAAATAAACGAACGTGTATCGTGTTGTTTATATGTTACATGATATTGTTCCATGCACAAGTGGGAGAAATCTTTATTGTGTGCAAGGTACAATACATATTAATGTGATTTAAATGAATTCTCTTGACTGAAAAGTAAGAGAATAACGTTCTAATAGGAAGTATACATTTAAATATGTATGATTGCCCTATTAAGAACATGTGTCAAGATGATAACAAAGACTACTTTATGTTAAATATTTATGTCATTCAATATTTAAGAAACACTTGTAGTTACAATTTATGTTACGTGAGAACGTGAACTAGATTGTAGCCCAAGATAAAATACCCATGTGTCGTGAGAACGAGCATGGATGATTTTGCAGTTTCTTATGTTGAACTTTTCATGGAATGACATAATTAAATGAAGTAATCTAATACTACTTTGAATTTAAGTATTCGTTGAATGACTTAAATATATGTAGTAAATATTAACTTGAAATATTAATTGAAACCTGAGGTGGTGTTCATAATTACTTTAATTATAAATGTTTATGATTTTGTAAAGTCACAAACATGAAGTCTTTTAAAGACTTACAATATAAAGTAAGACGTTAATTTGCTATGTTTTAAGACATATGCATGAAGTAAATGAGTTGATCAATGACTTATAACGTATAGTGGGATTATAACTGGTATGTCTTTTGACTTGGTCAAGAATACTTGTGTTATAATGCATGCAATTGACTTGGTAATTCTATTGTACCATTAAGTTTTACTTTGTTGGTAAATAGGATAAGCCAAAGAGTAGATGGTTATCTTAAATATTGTTAGATTAATCTTACAATATTAAATTCTAAGGAAATACCATAGTTTTATGGTATGTTCAGTTAGAAGAATCAAAGTCTATTGGCGCTGTTTGATTCAAGATAACTATAGTTTCTTCCAAAATTATCAAGGTTAGTATATTGAGTATAGATTAAATATACTCAATAAGACTCCAACCTAGAAGATTGATAAGACAGCATTTGTTTATGGAATGTGATGAATCACATTAAGTCTTATAAATGAAGTTCAGAATTTGTTAAACTACTTATAGAGTGAGTTGTAACAAACTAATGTCAGGAACTGTCAATGTTTTTGTAATATCCCAAAAGAGAACAATGTATTGTTGCTCTACTTGCTAAACTATTTAAAGGTAATCTTTAAATTGTTAAAGGCAAGTGGGAGTTTTGTTTAGATCTTGAAAGATTGAATTACAAAATACATAATCTTCTAAAATGCACTAGCAAATATCATGATGAGGCTAAACATGTATATGATAGACCTCAATATGATGGAATTGTCATTCATAGATCCGCAAGGATATCTCAGATATTTAATATGTTGAGGAATATGAGTTACAGGATCATGGTAAGCTTGTTAATCATAATGATGAATTTACCAAATGTTGAATTGTGGTAAATCAATCATACTATGAATGTAGAGATGCTGTCCATAAAGATAATCAACTTTAGATACTTGATTTATCTTAATAATGAAAATGAGTTTCTTCAAAGGGTGAAAACCCTAGTGGTTTAAATCTTTGTGTAGAAATCATATGGACAATATTGTACACATATTTAATGCATGTCTAGTAATAATAATATTAATCATATTTAAGCAATTAACTATGATTGAATATTCTTTCTAGATACATTAAATAGAAGTATAAAGATTATAATTGTCATACTTAGTTTCATTGATATGAAATTTTGACAATGAATGTCAAAACTCTTTTTTGTGGAATTACTTTTGCGAGGACGATGAGTAATACAAAGAAGTTTTAATGAATTCAAATAATCCTTGGATATGTACAAACTGCAAGAATCCATGAATGGATATATGCAAGCATTTAAGAGATGTTTCTTATGTTTAATATTAAATCTATGTTTGATTTAATAATTAAAATAAGATAGCTCATAAGTATTCCTAAAATCTAGTGGGAGTATTATTTTTATTTTTAAAATCTTATATGTTGTATGGGCAACTACATTCCACCTAAATTAAGTTTTAGTTGGGAATGAACTTCGTTTGTAAGATTTGAAAATAAGATATATAACCTTGGAATATATGTTTATTATTATAAACATATGCGGTAAATAAATGAGTCAAATAGAACATGATGAATACATATCTTTGACAAGATAGATGAGATCTTAAAGTTTAACTTGAAGATTCATCATGAACATCATGTTGTGTATAAAGTTGTTGTGTCATGCTTGATTACAAGATGATTTGACAACATTGAAAGTTGTTAGTGTAATAAATATTTTAAAAGGAAATATGTTTGGATTTAGAATCACATTCCACAATATGGAGATGCTCCTAGATTCTATGGATGATTATATGACAATTGTTTCATAATTGTCATTGCCAACAAACTTGAGTTTTGGTAGGCACCAACATTACACTAT
The DNA here is from genome assembly GCA_910596185.1 of Chrysanthemum makinoi. Classification (NCBI taxonomy): domain Eukaryota; kingdom Viridiplantae; phylum Streptophyta; class Magnoliopsida; order Asterales; family Asteraceae; genus Chrysanthemum; species Chrysanthemum makinoi. The sequence continues at coordinate 283,250,403 of OU343223.1, read as the reverse complement.
AACTGTTCAAAAGTTTACGGATATTTAAAGAGCATATTGTTGTGCACAATGATGCTAGTATAATTGAGATGACACTCAATTCTAGTCATGGTATCCTTGATGATGACCATGTTGACTAGTTATGCTCATTTAAGAGCATGGTTGCATTATACATTAAAGAATAAAGAATACTTTAAACTTTAAAAGTTTTGAAAGATGATTGTCATATAAAGGTGGTTCAGGTTATCACGCACCTTATGGAATGATATGACAATATCAAGATATGTGTAAACATATACAAGAAATTCACTTATTGAATTTTTGAAATAAGTATTCTCAAAATTCCTATAGATCAAAGTTAGTTGAAATTATGCCTTGTCAACAAGTATGAGTTGCATGACTTGTGGAAAAATTCATTAACTAAGAATTATCATGCGTTGATCTATTTAGTATTTGGATAAAAGGATATTCTAAACATTATTATTGAAATGAAATAAAATATTTTGTTATGTTTATTGTTCATTTATTATGATGTTATCCTATATTTGCATGTTTAAATCCTTGAATAACTTAAGTTATTCTAAATAGTCCATTGTCAATCAATAACATGGGAATGATATTGAATTAAGACAAATCTGAGTATTAGTTATAATATACTTGAAAGTATATTGATGCGTAGCATGACTAATTTCAGATGATATTCAATGAATTGAATATAGGACTTATCCCACCCACATGATTATACTTTATGGATTTTTGTCATTAAGTATATCATGGATATTTATCCTCTGACTTGAGATACAAGAGATATGTCATGGATGTAGTGAATTTTTGTGAAGCAATCTAACGCTATACGTAACTGGTAGTTATAAGGGTTGTTTTCGAAGTGTTGTGAAATTTATGAATCCTGCTTGTAGTCAAAATGGGATTTGTTTCATTCAAATTTATTTTGAAGTATAATCTTCTTTGCCCTCGTAGGATTGTTAAGATGTTTGTATGGCCATACCCAGGTCTTCGGAATATGTTCGAAGAATTGGTAATCTTGATAAATTATATAAAGCGAGAAACAGAATAGTTAATTAAGAAATGAGTGAGATCCATATTATTATTAACATGGTATTAGAAACAAAAGGATGAATATGATGATGAATCATCAAATTTGGTTTTTCTCCAGAAAACCATACACGAAGTTGTACAGGGGCATTGGCGTGTTGCTAGACGCTAACCAATGTAATTTCACGTTTTGTAAACATATCCAAGTGGGAGCTGTTGGAAATGTATATATTTACAAACATGTGAATGTCCGGATTCGAACTCGTGACCACGGGATTGCACACATTAGCGAATGAGAATTAAAGTTAATAATTAATGTTTATGTTTACGATTAATTATTGCACATTAAGTCCGGATAACAATCGTTAAGTATTTAACGGAAAAATGACTAACGACCGTTAAATGAAAAGAGAAGGACTAGTAATGGAAATCTTGAAAGTGAAAAGTTATGGGTTTTCTTTGGGCTTTGGCTCATGGCCACATAGGGTAATCCCAACCCAAATCCATAACTTGTTCCCAAAGTATTCCATCTACTATATAAGAAGGGTTAGGTTCTAGGGTTTTCACATACTGTGCATTGAATTAACCCTAAATCTCTCTCTCTCTCTCTAGTCTAATATTAGGCCGAACACCCCAATAGTAAGGGAGTTTGGTTTCGTTTTTCTTAAACGAGGACTTGTGTTAGATCTAGCAATCGCTTGATTCGTTTGGTTAATTCGTGTAACAGAACGTGGTTGTAAGACATTATTCTTACACTAATAAGTACTTCTTTGTTTTGCTTTGTTCGAGGGTTGTTTTGCTTTGCTCGAGGGATTTGACATTCGCAAGAGTGCGTTACGCATACTTTCAGGTAATTAATTTATTTGTTATGATCTTAGTCTTCCGCTGTGTACTCTTGATGTCTTTATGTTTTATTGTATTTTATATATCATAAACTCAACAGTTTATCCTTTATTGGGCATTTTACCACTTGAATAACCGGTATCCGGTTTAATATAATTTAATAACATCCAAGTCAGCAGCCTTATCCTTTATATCACACTTTCCACAAATTATCACACTTTCCACAAATTATCCGGTTTGTCCTATATGAACCCAAGATCAGAAACTCTAGTCCAAGATCAGAAACTCTTATCCTTGGGGTTCAACTTTAATTTCTACTGAGCCCAAGATCAGAAACTCTAGTCCACAAATTGCTTCATCAAGATATTGAAAAAAATAAAGAGATTATAATACAAACAGATGAAATAACGGAGAATGAAGAAGTGGTGGTTGTTTGAAGAAGAGGCGCGCATGTGTTTATAAATTTATAAGGTTTTCAGTGTTGTCAACCTAATTTGTGTTTTAGAGGATTTGTTGGGTTTTATGGGCTCCAATGGTTAATTTCTACTGAGTCATTGTGTTCATCAGATTGTCCGGTGGTGGTTTTGAAGATGGATTTGGTGGTGGTCCGGTGAGATGATTGTCCGGTGGTGGTCCGGTGAGATGATTGTCCGGTGGTGGTGGTTTTGAAGGGTAAGATGGACACAGGTAAAGTGAGATTGTAGTGAGAGAGAAAGAAAAAAAAATAAAAATGATATATATTATGAGGTGGCAAAATGATGTGGACATTTGACTGCTTAGGTGTACACAACCGGAAGTTGGAGGTGGACAATGTATCATTTAAGCCAAGTTAGACGAGATTAGTGGCCAAATGAGCTATTTTTTTTTTCGCTACGTCGAACTGCTTTTTGTGACAAGTATGATGCTTTAATAGATTATTTGCCCTATATAATTTAACAAATCAAATGCAAGTATTACTGATAATGGCAGCTCATTAACATACGGGACACAATAAAAACAAGTACGTACAAAATTAGGGTACTTTTATTGTGTCCCGTAAATGACTGTTGAGCGTTAAATTTGTAGAAAAAGACATAGGTGAAAGAAGATTATTTATGTACATGCATGTACGTAAATGACTCTGTGATAACATCGTTGTCCCACGGTCACGACATGGATTAAAGGCCCTAACAAGTTCGGAGTCAAGACTCGCATTTCAGTTTTAGTATTATGTTCCTATTTTGTTGGCAGCTAATAAGCATATACTCACTATGTGGAAGTACAATGCAGGCATGTTTTATTTCCCATGTTTCAACATCCATGCATGTTTCCCTTTTAATAGGTTAGTGGTTCAAGCATTTACGAGTCTATTCATTTGAGTGTCAATTTGTATTTATTATATCTGATGTATTTCTTTTTAAAACAATTGAAGGATTGGCTCTATAGGATAAGAATGGATTCAGAATGTCAGCGGCAATGAAAGCTATGACCCATCTTCTTACCAGCCAACTAATCTGCAATAAAAGCTGCATCTTTGTATAATCCTTCTATAAATAGACAAGTGTAGCACACTGGTTTTTTCATCCTTCTACAATATAGTTCCTTTTCAAGAAACAATTCAAAATGGCTTCCAAGACATTTCTTCTTCTTGCATTAGCTTTTGCTGTTGTTCTTCTCATTTCCTCCCAAGTCTCTGCGGCTAAGGAGGCCTCGAGCCATGAGAGTGAGTAAATATTCGAGTTTTAGTATTTCATTCACATATTATAATATATTGTGATTACAAAGACAAAGTTTATTTCAAAGTAACTAAGATTCGGAAAAAACACTATGTCTCAAAATAAGTGTCCACCATATATACTATTTTTTGTTGTCTTAAAAAAAGTGTCCAGTTTTACAAAATATGAAATTTATTTGGTGAATAGGATATCTTCAAACTATTTGGCACTTTCATGTCGGGCACTAATTTTGGGACGGATGGAGTAATCCAATGAAATTGACGTTAAAAAAATACAGTAGTATGTAAATTCATGTAATGCTCATGCAGGTGAGGTAGAAGATGCCAAGTATGGTCATGATGATCGTGGATACTACAATGGTGGACGTGGAGGGTATAACAATGGTGGAGGGTACAATGGCGGACGAGGAGGTTACAACAACGGTGGAGGTTACAATGGCGGACGAGGAGGTTACAACAATGGTGGAGGCCGTGGAGGGTATAACAACGGTGGTCGTCATGGAGGAAACTACTGCAGGTATGGTTGCTGCGGTGGTGGACGTTACTACAACGGAGGTTGCAGGTGCTGCAGCACTCTTGCAGAGGCAACTGCTTACAAACATGCCCAAACTCACAACTGATCTATGCATCTTGATAGAGCCATCCGCTTGTTACTTATGTATCGTTTATGTGCAATCAAAGTATTAGTACGTGCTTGTGTGCTATATAAGCCTAGAAGGCTAGAACCATGTGTCGTTCAATACTAATAAAAATTATGTCCATAGTCTTTCTACGTGAAAATTTTCATCCGTTGCGTGAATATGTGGTGTAGTTATAGACAGGAATCCCGTATTGCTAATTTAACTGCTGAAAATAATTACAAAATTAACACTAACTAACAAGTCGCAATCCTAAACACAGTTGTCGGGATTCAATTCTTCGGTATGTCGGGATCTAAGAATGCTCTCTCATTTCCTTTATAATTTTATCTCTTTCCACTAGCGTCTTGCTTCGTTGTTACTACAATATCCGTTAAAAAAAAAGTCAATTTGGGTCCAAGAAACAGCTTACGCATACTTCCCTTATATTCGAACATATGATGGGAAACCATTAAACACAAGTCATGTCTTTATATAAATGTTAGGATAATAGTAAGACTTAAACTTCTGCTGCAACTTGGAATTTCTGATCTGAACGGTTAAATGGCCCTGATTTTGGAGATCAGGTTCAACACTGGAATTTCGACGAGATAAGTAGACAGAGTAGGCTAAGGGTCGTTTGGCCATAGCCATGCAGCACCATGGATGTATAGGGAGTATAATCCTGGAATTTATATTCTTTTGACCAGTATTGTATACGAGTCTTATCTATATAGAAACATTAAAGAAGAAAAATCCCGTTTGAAAATTTAGCATGGACATAACATGTCTTCACTGAATTATTTACAAAAAAGTGAAGAACAATTAGGATATATAATGAGAAATAGAATTGATCGAAAACTACAAGAGTTAACTACACTACTAGAAGTGGAGCTTTTAGCCACGAAATACTTTTAGTCACGACGAAAGTCGTGGCTAAAAGTCTACTAAACGACAAAATAGTCAATCTTCAAAGTTTGCCTATGGGAGCCACCTTTAGCGACGACAAAGATGTCGCTAAACTTTTTCAGCCTTTGACATTGATTTTGACTTTCAACACAAATATTTAGTAAAAAACAAACAAGTTGTCGCTAAAAGTGAATATTTATTTATTAATATTTTTGTTTAACACCGTAAGTAAATAATTTTAAATAATAGAGAATAGCTTTAGCGACGACAAAATCGCTGTTAAAGGTTAAGAATATAGGTTTTGGTGAAATTAAGTTTACCTCCAAAATTTTAGCACCAGAATGTTTCTCGCTCAATCTTTACTAACGACATATCGTAGCTAAAGGTTTTATATAAAATAATATATTACTTAAATTAAAATATAAAATGAAATATAATTAATTTATGTAATTACTTTTTATCAATAGTTTTTCGGATTAGATCTACTTATTTGTATAATTTATTAATAGATTTTCGGATTAGATCGCTAACAAGTTAAAAAACAAGTTTAAATTGTATTCATCACGTTTGTATAACAAACAATGTGATTCATGTAAGTCTCTTAATGATAACCAGGATTATACGTACGATATACGTTCTATTGCACTACTTGAAAATTGACTTTCAGCGACTGATTTTCCGACGGACAGCTTTCCGTCGCTAATTTCCGACGATCCATCAAATCACCAACAAATATTGCACCAGACTTGAAATGAAGCTTTTGCGATTGCTTTCCGACGGATTTCCAAGGGATATGATTTCCGTCAGAAATTTGTCACTAATTAACTTTACTTACCATCAACTTTCCGACGTAGTACCGACATCTATGGCTATCCGTCACTAGTTAGTCAGAAATGTTTTGATTTATTATTAATATTTAATATTTTTTTATTTCCGTCGAAAATCCGTCACAATTATATATTATTTCCGAGGGAATTCTGACAGAAATATTAAAAACATGTTTGTTGTTTTATTGCTAACTTTCAAAGTAATTTTTAATATATGAAAAAATATGAACGTATACTGACAAAAGTTTTCATGTTAATACTTCAAAATAATATAAAATACCATGTTTTGAACATAACTCTTTATAGATTTATCTTCTATAATAGTAGCTTATCTATTACTATATTTGTCTCAAAATTATTGTCCATTTTTTACTTTTTCGGTCTTTAATTTTCAACTTTGACCTTAAGTACTTTTGTTTATACTACATAATACTTGATACAAAATATATGAACGGATTAAGTTTTAAATGTATTTTCATTTGGTATAATTTTTATCAAAAATTATATAACACAAATAAAAATATTTATAGTCAAAGTTGAGAAAGAAATACCGAAAAAGTTAATAGGGGACAATAAATTTAGGACGGAGGGAGTACATCATATGGATTATCTTACATATCTCTTCAAAATAATATAAATTGACCAAATTTGAGACATAATACCTTATGCATTTAACCTCTATATATAATATCTAGCTTTTATAATTTATTTTTGTTCTAAAATTTCAAAACATTGTGTATTTGTTTGATTACTGATAAATTTTAAATGTTGAGCTTAATACTAACAAAATAATTATTTTAACATTTTCATTTACTATAAGATACTATTATATATATATATATATATATATATTAATAGCCTGGGACGGAGCTAGGGGTTTCCGCGGGTGCTCAGGAACCCTATGGATTTTTTTGATATAGTGTTAATTTTTTTAAAAAAACACCAATTTTTTCTAAATGCATTTTAAATGCACCCAGTCATTCGAAATGTTTTTCTAGTATTACGGTTCAAAAAAGTTTATACACCCGATTATATTTGGTCCTGGCTCCGTCCCTAGCATAGATTTGTTGCTAAAAAAATAATATTAAATAACACGCATTTTGAACGATACAAAAGATAGTTGACAAACTCTCAACCCGTCCCACTTTTCCATTTATTACCACGTTATACATTAAAAAAAATTCCCACTTTTTCATTTCCCTCTAAAACACTTCTTCACTTTCCTCCCAAAACACAATCTACCATATCGCCACCGTTCGTCCGTCAACCACTTCGCCACCGTGCGCCGCTGGTCCGCCGTCGACCACTTCGCCACCGTGCGCCGTTCGTTCGCCGTCGACCAATTCGCCACCGTGCGCCGCCATTCATCAAGGTTTAATTCGTTTGACTCAATTGTGTTTATTTGTTTATGTGTAATTTGAATGTATTCTGTTGTGATATTTAGCCCTAATTTTGAATGTATTATTTTGCCCTAATTTTGAATGTATTCTGTTTATGTGTAATTTGAAGGTGTTTTGTTGTGATAAGTAGTTGTTTCGAAGTGTTTGGCTGACATAAGAGTGAATAATCGGATAAGCGGAATTAGTTTCGTTCACACTAAAACGGATCGTCTATATGTATATTACTAGTTTTAAGTCGTAATTATTTGTTCCGTTGATTGTTATCAGCTGATGTGAGCTACTTAATAATTTTCTTTGCTAATTTACTTGTAGAAAACAAGCGAAACCAAACACCTTAGTGTTCCAGAACAAATAGGCTAATTAGTTGCTTTGTGTAAATTAGTAATAGTTGATATAGTACAAATTCATAAACACTTGATTTAACAAAGTCATATCATAGGGACTCTTATTCTTCTAACACCATGTCATATTCATAAACACTTGGATTTAACAAAATCAACTAAATGCCTGAGAGGATAATCACGCTTAATGGAATACAACTGAAGAACAGCGTCAAAATTACCTGAAATTGCAACTGCCGTCTCGGTGATACGATAAATTACTGGAGGTGGATTTGTTGATTAGATGGTTAAATCGCCTCTGTAGTGGGAGTCCAAGGGCGTCCAAAAAACTCTCCTGGATAGTTCAGCCCACGTATATTCATGTGTTGTCTAATTTTTTATGTTTGTCTTATGTTCCCATAGCCAAGTTTTGCTTCCTAAGAGCATTAGCGATGGTGAAAATTTGATTGGGGTGGGTCTTGGTCGCCATTGTGATGGGCTTGGCGTCGAGTCATTGTCACGCCGACAAGCAAAACACAAACATTCCCTTTTTTTTATTTTTCTGTCGTTTATTACAAAAGTGGTTACTGGTGGGTAGTGATTGTTGGGGGGGTAAAAGTGATTGGGGGGGGGGGGGGGGGGGGGGTACTATAGCACCGTGGTCGACCAAACCATTGTGTCCGTAGTTGCAGAGTGACATAGCCAGCAAAACAGAATTCACTTCTGATAAACTAACAAATTATACATCTATCTTCTGCACCGTCGTCATGTTCACCATCTTTCTTTTCGTCATGCAATCCTCAGACATAGCAAAGGTATTCCACCACATGTCTTTACACGTCCACACAATTGACTTTTTTCTGATGGTATTTTATCAGTTACAATTCGTGGTTGCTCTGTTCTCTTATTATCTTACAGGTCTTATTATCTTACCGGTTATAACACGTGAGACATACTTCATTTCCTGTTTGACCACTATGCATTTTAAATCCATTATCAAGGTTTTTTAATTACTTGTTTGATTCTGTACAAATGTTATTCATAGATCTATGTTACTGTTTCATTTTGCCTGATATTATATTTTGAGACGTTTTAGTCACTAGATTTATGCTGCTTATTTCTTCTATTGAAGATGTTAAAAAAGATTCAAACTGTTAGTATTCAAAAAAGCGTATTTTACTCACATATTACTGAATAAGTAGTTCAGATAACACTCTTAAAACTGTTTAAGGGAAGTGTTAGAGAAGTTTCAATCTGACAAATAATAGGATAGACGCAATTCTAAACACCCTTGAAACTGTTTATCTGTTGTATCATAAGTAGATAAGCAGTTTTTTGGTTTCGATTTGAAGCCTAAAATATGTCCGAGCAAAGGATGCATGCAGTTGGATCATATCTTGCTTATGATAGTGCTACTGAAATGTGAAATGTTCTTAAGTGTAACACCGTTGACTGAATTATAGTGATTATTTATGATTTTTTTACTTTTTAGTATGATGTCTAATATAACAGTCATTTCTTACTCAAATCACAAGGCTTTTTTTGTCAACTGTGAAGTTATTTTCTATGACGTGGAATTCAATTTGTGCCAATTTCTGCATTTCAGTATTTAGCTTTTAGGATATATTTTTGTTGTTAATTTAATTCTTTCAGTGTTTTTGGCTTTCTTTTTATTTTGACAATAAGGTTTGATTGTTTTTTTCAGTTCAGAGGTGGTCCAACATCGGTTGCTGAGTACATGGAGGAAGTTCTGATAAATCCCAAGGCTGGATTTTATATCAATCGGGATGTATTCGGTGCAGAAGGTGAGTTTATAACCTCACCTGAAGTTAGCCAAATGTTTGGAGAGGTAATTTGACGGGCTAACGTTCTCTAAAGTGGTTATTGTCAGTAAAGTCTATCATTGCTAAAATAAGGTTTACGAAATAGTATTTGGTTATTAATCTATTGTGCTGTCCTTGGTTCAGATGGTTGGTGTTTGGGCAATGTGTCTATGGGAGCAAATGGGGCAGCCAAATAAGGTCAACCTAGTTGTGCTTGGGCCAGAAAGAGGTACTATCATGGCTGATCTTCTACAGGTATTATACTTTATGCTTGATATCTGTTTTACTACTTCCATACGTAAGTTTTTTTTTTCCTTCTTGTTCTGGTCTATCTTGCTAATGCTACATTGATGATATTGAAATGTGTTTATAGGGTGCTTCAAAGTTTGAGAAGTTTACAAAATCCTTACACATACACATGATTGAAGTGAGTCCAGCACCAAAGAAAATACATAAGGAACTTTGAGATGTGATAATGAGGATGATGCTAATACTGATGGTGATGAAAATACTGCTAGCACCTTGACTGGAATGCCCGTTTCATGGCACTTGACCCTAGAGGAGGTTCCAACCGGCGGTAAGACAGCTACTCAAGTAGCACTCTCTTGTTATGGTTTATGTAGTGTTGATAGTGCTAGCAATGTTGTTCGTAAGGTTTAACCACGTCAATCATCTATGGGCTTATGGGCTGCAATTTTTGTTGCAAATCTCATGTTTTACATATCTTTCAGATTTTAGAGAGCATCAATGATACTAATGCACTTAAAAGTTATCATCTGTTAGCCCTTAAAGTTGTCATCAGTTTTAGGTTTATGCACTTGCTTCAATGCACTTAACTTTGTTACATGCCATTCATCTATCTTTCTGATGCGTGTTCTTCAATCTTCTCATTCTCTACTGTATTCAAAACATTGTGGGGGAATCCTTTCTTCTTAGAGCTTTCCCAAGAATTTTTGGGTCATTGAATCTAGAGATTGTGCCCAAGTAAATGACCACGACCACGACCACGAAACCATATTTTGTATTAACATCTAGTCTAGTTGTAATGTACTCGTAATAAGTGCAGCATTCCATACTAAAGAATTCCTCCTTATTCAAGTTTGCTATATTATTCTTTATGGGCAAGTATTGGTAAAGACCGGGTCATATTTAGATACCCCCATGCGACAACGGGAATTGGTGGCGAATGCTCGTGAAGAGGCTCGAGAGAGGGAGTGGCGACAAAAGATGAACGACATAAACACGATGTTAAGGAAATTTAGCGATCCACGTCCCCTCATTATTTTAGTTAGATATTGTCACATCATTTATGAATATTTGGACTAGATAATCAAATTTCATCTTGTATGTTTCGATTGGTTCTGTTTGGACTTTGGAAATTTTTTGATGTGAATGATGGCATTTTTATCATTTGAATGGTTCTATGTTTTATTATTTAATTTGATTTGATGGTTTCATTTAAGCTATTCGGATTACATAAATTTCAACTTTATTATGTCCAGTTATTTTCCTACTTTCTGACAACTATTACCGACAGAAATGTGACTCTTTACCGACTACAAGTTTCCAACTGATTTCTGACGAAGTTTTTACTGACGAATTTCCGACAGAAATTATTCCAACTGATTTTCGACGGAAACATTACCAACAGAATTCCGACACATACTCTCTGTCGCTGTTTCCGACAAAATTCCAACAGATGCTAATTACCGACCATAGAAAATCCGACAGGCTGTTTTTGTCACAAATCCGTCGGAAACCACTAATAGCGATGGATTTCCGACAGAAACGCCTGTCGCTAAAGACCTCTCATGTAGTAGTGTTGTATACGGAACGGTATACATAATACGGGATTATATATGTGATATTTGATAATATCTAATGGTGATTGAGTGGTAGCTGATAACCGGGATTATACCTGATGTTCACGTAAGTCCGGTTAATAAAAATCGGGATTCAATACACAATTGCTTGATAGGTTTAACTTGAATTGTATCAGATGTGATAACACTTGCTTACTAAGATGATGTTTTCAAATTAAACTTCACTTTTTACATGTATCATCGACATACTTTGAAAGTTTGCTCAATGCATGCAATCAATGATATGTAATGAAATCCGTGATTACACATGATGTTCACGCAAGTCATGTTATTGGTAAGTTGCTTGATGGCTAAATGGTAATGAAGCTTGATTCTATACAATAATAAACCACACTCTATATCGTGATAACGAGAACCGTGATCACACATGATGTTGAGTAAGTCATGTTAATGATTGAATAGTCTGAGACGTTATAATACTTGCACTATATAAGTTTCACATAAATAGTCTCAGACGTGATTACACTTGCTTCAAATTACCTAAAATATAATAGTCTCAGACGTGACCTTGCACGTATATGGGTCATCAATACAATCAATTGAATAGGAAGACATCATGACAGTTGAGGTTACTTGAATGGTCTCGAATGATCAACACTTGCACTAGTGTCATACTATTTGATATGGAGGAAGCATTGCATTTCGTACATAATGTTCACACAAGTCGAGTTATTACTGATTGATGATAAGCATAGTTGATTCTATACAGTACACTATACTCTAATTTGTGATATACATGAGTAGTCTCGGATGTGAGAATACTTGCACTCTATAGGTTTTACATGAATAGTCTCAGAAGCGATAACACTTGCGTCATATGACTTAGTAAATTATAGTCTTGAATGTCACCGTTTATATGTGTCATCAATACAATCGGTTAAATAGAAAGACACTAGCCTGATATTGTTTACTTGAATAGTCTCAAACGATCCACACTTGCACCAGTGTCATACTATTTGATATAAATGAATCTTTTGCAATGATCGCGATTGTAAGATCGGATCGTGATTTTAAGATCCTACTATAGTGTTATTTTCTTAGTAGGCGTTGTAAAATTATGAAAAATTATTATGTATCATATATCATGAAAATGTAGGTCAAAATTATGATTATAAAGTGTTTAATACAATTAGCATTTTGTTTTTCATATTCTATAAAACTTAATACATAAATTTGTAGTTTTATAACTTGTGGTTCGAGTAAGTAAAATCCCATCGAATGAGATTTTAAGATCCTATGGTTAAGATCAGGATTCTATTAAGATCATATCTCACAAAAATCCTGAGTTGGAACGGGATCGTTTTTGCTTTGTAGTATCGTAAAATTATAAGATACTATAATTAGATTGAGATTTTAACAACTATAAGAGAGAGTGGTGAACACACATAGAGATAGAGAGAGAGAGAGATGAGACAAAAGCTGTTTTTGTATAAATCAGTGTCACACCTAGATATTATGGGTATGTTTGGCGCAAAGGGCTTGGGCTGTAGCTGGGGATGAGGCTTATATTATAAGCCGAAACTATAATTTTTATTTTCATAAACTTGTTTGACAAATTAGTTTAAGTTTATTATTGTAAAAATACTAAAAAAGATATATAATTAAATTAACATAAGTATATATACTAGATATTTTGTTGGTAATTAAGTAATTTGATACAAACGATGCTTATATTTGGGGTTTATAAAAATTTTAGCCTCATTTTGGGGCCGAGGCTTGGCTTATAATTTTAAAAGTCCCCTATAAGCTTTTACGTCAAACGAGACTTATATAAAAGCTTTTAAAATTTAAGCCCGTTAGCCAAACACAAACTACGTCTAGTTATGGTATTTATACCCCTTGCAATAACCGAATGATGAAAGAATACATAATGTTACATAAGAAACACTATATTAAATGATCTTCATTTTTTCAACTCTAACAATTTCTAAAGTTTTGTTATCAATTTTAAATGAAACATATATAGGTGTACGTTAATTGAAACAATTTTAAATGAAACATATCAATTTTAAAGAAAATTTCCAATATACTTTTTAAAAGTTACAAAAACGAAGCAAACTGTTATTAGGTTACACGCCATATTATTCTTGATACTATATATATAGACTATATCTTTGACCAAGTACGTAGGTACATAACCATACATGACGCAGGATTATTCGAATAAAGATGAACATGATGCACCACCGGACTGCAACTTCATAAGATCCCTATCGACTGCTTTTTTAAGGAAACTATCTTCATCAAGAATCATTTGAACAGGCAAGAAACCAAGATCATTAGCCATATCAAGCATCATTCTCTTGGTCTCGGCTTTGAACTCTTCCAAATCAACCGTTCCATTTGAATCACGATCAAATTGCACAAACAAGGAATCATAGACTTGGGACAACTCTTCAGGATCGGTTTTCACATCAATTCCAAAATGTGTTTCAATCATTCTTAGTGTTTTTAACTCTTTTAGCATCTCTGAATACGAAAGGAGACCATCATGATTTGTATCTAAGTTAGCAAAACGGTCTTGAACCGAACCATTAAATGCTTCATCATCTTCAACAAAGCCGAGGATCATGGCACCATCTAACAACTCCACACTCATTTTTATTCGTATTATGTTTTCTTATATTTTTGTTTGTATTGAGTTTGTGACTTATGGTTAAGTTAATATATAGAGCCTAAAGGGCATATGTTTATTCCTAATGGATTTCATAGTGCTATGATTGATGTGTGCGTTCAAACAACGCGGGGAAAATTTTGTGGTTTTTGACTCGAGTATTTTGTTTGGTTTATAGTTGATGGGTTCTTAATCACCCACATCATATTTTCCAATCCCAATAAGATAGAAAAAAACGATACGAATATGTATTAGTTAATTTACAACCACTGGTAATATACTATTAAAAAAGTAAAACTTATCTTTTTGATACTACCTCCGTCCCATATTAATTGTCATGTTTTGGCTTTTTAAGTCTTTTTTTCTTAACTTTGACCTTAAATATTTTTATTTGTGTTATATAATATTTAATAAAAATTATACCAATAAAAATTACATTTAAAACTCAATCTATTCATATATTTTGCATCAAGTATTATATAACACAATTAAAAATATTTAAGGTCAAAGTTAGAAATGAAATACCTAGAAAATTCAAAGTGGAGAGTCAATATGAGACGGAGAGAGTATTATTTAACAGAAAAGGTGTCTTTGGATGAAAAGTGTCAACATTGATATGGACCTATTTTCCTCATAAAAAAAGGGTTTAATTAATAAAATTAAATAAGTTATCTTATCATGATCAAAGTTAACTATTATCAACATGGTCACATAATACTTGTTTTCGGAATAGCTAATTTAGTAACATGTTTTTAACGTAAATCCAATCTTTCAAATCTCAAATTATGCAAACCTAGTCTTAAACACACAGACATTTTCTCCATAAACAAACTGTGAAACTTGCATCGTACTTCACCCACACCAAAGAATTATCGAATCTATGTCTCTATATCTCATACTTGCATGGCTATTTTCTCGTCCTTTATCACCATCACATAATAGCGTAACTATAGTTAGTGAGTCGGGTGAAAGGGTTCCTGTAATGTCACGCGACACCAAAAGATATTTTTTGAATATTTGTATATGCCATGCACTTAGTTTAAAACAACTGTGTTGTTTCTAATACTTGGTTAATTCACTAATTTACTAACGGATTAAGATTATACACAAGTTATTATTAAACTCAATCGTCTTAACATGCAAAACCGCATGTTTCCTATATTATAGTACAAAAAAGTTTGTTTATTCATCACTTATATTTTCTCTTATAATTAGTATAGAAAAGTTCATTATAGTACAAGATCTAATGAACATTGTGGCTATTCAATTAAAAATAAATAAATAAATAAAAATCTGACTTTAATCATTCTTTTAAAAAAGTTATATCTCACAAATCGTTAATCATTACTCGAAGTGAATCATACCATCGCGGCGAGAATAAATCATCTTTCTACAGAAGGGCATTTATATGTATTTTCGACCACTTTTTTGAGTTTTTTATTTATTATTATTTTTTTTAAAATTTACGGTATGAAAAATCACATGTGATTTATAAAATTAGAGTTGATTTGTTATTTTAAAAATTACAAGTGATTTAAAAAAATCACACCTGGTTTTTGAAAGAACAAATCAAATGTGATTTTTGAGGGCGTAAATTTCAACACTTAAAAAAAAAATTGAAAAAAATTGGTCGAAAATATATCGAAGTACCCTATACTGAAAGATGAAAAATTCTCGTTGCGATATTGTTTGTTTGTCGTTTAACGATTTACCGTTTGAAAAATATTTTTATTTTCAAAACAAAGTTGGAAAGTTGTTGGTTTTTTTTTTTTTTTTTCTAAATATGATTGATTAAGATTTGTTTTTCGATATATGGAGAATTTGTGATGTTGATAGTTAATCACTTAGATTTATAACCAATTAAAGGAAATCCAGCGGCCAACAGTTTGTCGGTAGCCGGCAAATACAACTTGAGAGTGGACTCTTGCTTACTCGGTCAAATACAACATAACGCTTTTTTAAAACATCTATTGTTCCCTCGTGATTGCAAAGAAGTGAAAATTACTCTACTACCCAAAATCAAAATACCGTATCTGCACATACCCATCTTTTTTCTCAATATCAAAACTACCCATCCATGTCGGGTATATATTTTCACTATATACACGACATGGACGTGTATGGCCACAAATGATTCTTGCAAATAAATTTGTAGCATCTCGGGTACAAAAGGACGCCTATACACTCCATACTGGCTTTTTATTCTTACCAATCTCATCTAGTGTGAAAACATAAACGACATGGTGAAAACATACACGACATGGGTCAAACATTGGACAAAGTTTAGGGTCATGTCGGGTACCATTCAAGAAAATACACGACATGGGTCAAACATTGGACAAAGTTTAGGGTCATGTCAGGTACCATTCAAGAAAATACACGAGATGGGAGATAGACATGCTCATGTCGTGTATAGAGGACATGTCGGGTATTATAATGCATGAAAATACACGAGATGGAAAAAAACATGCTAATGTCCGGAAAACGTTAAAGGGTATAGAGGGTTTAGGGTTATCTAGGGTTATCTCTTAGCATTGGGAAAGAGCAAATATTAAAAGGTTGATTTGATGATTCAATGTTCTTGCAATAATGTTCTTGCAAATTAAAAGTTGATTTGATGATTCAATGGACTTCATTCAAAGCTTGAATATATACACGATATCGTGTATCATTGTTATTGCAAGTTCATTCAAACTACATCTTCTTCATCACATATATGAGGAACAATATACACGACATCTTCTTCACTTTATCTTGAAAGAATATACATCTTCTTCATCACCAATATACACGACATCTTGTTCATCATGGTATGGTGGTGGTAACATTGTGGTGATTACATTGTGGTGCGTGAGTTTGGTGGTTTTGTAGTGGTGACGTTGAAGTAGTTTGTGAGTTTGGTGGTTTAGTGGCGGTTATAAAAAGTGTTGGTGGTGCAGTGGTGGTCTGTGTGTGGTGGTGGATATGGCCGTGAATATGGAAGGTCACCGGTATTTCGCAATTTTTTTCCTTTACACTTGTAGTTTTTTTATTTGTTACGTATATGTGTATTAATATATGTTTATTTATTTTAGGATTATCCTGCCCAAATTACATGTAGGAGTAGGTTATCCGTGATTAGTGCTATTAAAAGTATGATTGTGAACACCCGTAGGGAAACATTATTTAGAGATACATGTTTTGGTTGGTTGTTAGATTTGCCAAAATGCAAGAGTCTTGCGTGTTAGTACATTATTTCATATGCCACCAAGTGCCATGTGTAGAGGGAGATACAAATATTGTTCCTCCTGAGATATCGTGTAATGTGATATTAATCGGGTGGGTGAGGTTGAGGTTCAGTTTGGTAGGGAGGAATTCGTCTAGTTCTTGGTCTAAGATTTGGAATGATTTTAGAAAGGATTATGAAGTTGGACCTATTCCCTTTAGGAGACGAGTGTTCCCTTCGTCAACTGATTCTTCAAAAATAAAAGTTGGTGATGTGTTCCGTGCGCTAGACATTGAGTTGTTGAGCCGTTTGAGCCGAAGATGCTTTGTTGGTCTTTGTTTGATAGCCATGTTAGTGTTGGTGTTAAAAGGGACCGAGCTTAGGAATGTAGTCGACGATTTTGTATTTAGGTTAGTGGAGGATATAGATGCATCGAATGTGTTCCCGTGGGGGTCTTACGTATGGCCAACCTTGTACAATTATCTTAAGGATGCAAAAATAAGCGGGGCAAAGCACTTTGCTGAGGGGAGAGATCCTACTAAACTTCCTAAGTACAATTTGAATGGCTTTATATGGGCCTTCAAGGTATGTGATATATAAATTTACAAAGTTCATGTATATGTATATCGTTAACAAATTTAAAACAAATTTGCCTTTTACAGACGTGGATATTGGAGTGTTTCCCTCATGGTGCGACCCCAACGTTTTTTTGTCATAAACAGTTGTATCCCGATCAATTGCGTGGAGCTATAGAAACGTGGTATTTAGAGAGTGTATAGACCGGTTTTTGGATGACCAATTGAATGTGAGTTTGAAATATGACCTTAGTTTCTTACAATATGATTATAATTTTTTGTTGGTTTTTATTAATGTTGTGTATATTGTCCATGTTTTTTAAAGGTAAACCCACCTTTGATGAGGCTTATGCCGGATGACTATGAGCAAAATACCGAGTGGTGGGCTCAAAGTAGAGCATATTTTGCTGGGAATTCGACCTCAATTCCATCGAAAAAGCCTCCACTAAACGAACCTATTTACGATTCTATTGCACCGAAATTATACGCCAGATGAAGGCACTTGAGACGAAGTTACAAGAACATGACTTGAAGTTCAAACAACTTGATCCACGATTTTTGGTGGCGATTTTCGGGTAAGTAGCTTACGTTAATTTATTTATTGTTATTCAAAACACCTAAGTAGGTTTACGTGCTTTTATCTTTTTAATATTTAAATATGTTTGAAAATAACCAACTCTACATTATAATTTTTCATTCAGGGAATACCAAATGCCGACCGGCCCATTTGGCGATCCACGAATGACTCGTTCTTTGACGGTGTTCATGTACCTACACCGCGTTAAAGTCTATGGTCCATCATGGCTTCCCTCCACCGACATACGGCTACCCGACGCCACTTGGGTTTGGCTCTTTTGCCACGCTGTTGATTATGAGGCAGGTCCATCTCACGCCTATGACGTAGGTGTCGACGTCTCGGTAACCTATTAATTACATAAAATATTTCATGGTTAATATTGTTATTAGTAATTATATTGATTTTAAATTTTTATTGTTTATTTTTTTAAGGATGCGATCGAAGCGACCAAAGAGGATTGTCGTCCCGTAAATGTCTCCGCAATATCCTTACACCGAACAGGGGCCAACCACAATCTTGCCTAAGAAACGTGCCGCTAAGAAGACGCAAAAAAGAGTACCTCGAACATTCTAGCATTTAATTTGGAAGAACAAGCGGTTCATGAGTATAAAGAGTATCCCGGTGGTGTTGCCTGCTTTGGTAGTCGTCGTGTCGGACATTGCGGTTTATAATGTTGACCCTAATAAGGTATACCGGACCCTTAAAATTTATTAACATGAAGTTGCTAATTAACAATGTTTGATATTGTATTTTATCGTTTGTTTTTCAGTGAGGCGTGGCGCTTATGTTAGTTTGGAGGAATTTCTATTAAACCCATCCCCGATATACCTTGATCGCCATCCAAAGGGTTGGGTAGCGAGCTTACCTTCTTTCAACAACTACTTCGGAATTATACAAGAACGCACTGATCCAGAGTACCGGTCAAATTGGTTGGTGTCGACGACGTAAGTATAGTGTTATGTTTTTTTAAAAGTTTAGATTATATTAGTTTGAAGAACGTAAAATGATTTTGTTTAATCTCTTGACTCAACAAATGAATTGTTGGGTTGAGCTATTAATAAGAAGAAGGCAAGATGGCGCCATGGACAGATCGTCATCATGGACATCATCCACTTACCCCACAGATAATGGTGGTAGAGTACCCATGCTTTCGATAGCTCCTTCGATTATGGGAACATTAGATGGTAGCATGCACCGCATTCCCTTCATGGGATCAAGTAAGATGGGTAAGTAAATGTGTTTCAACCTATAATTAATTTTTCACATAAATTACGCTTTACTAGTTTATTTAATCAGATAATTTTGAATACATTTTCGACGCAGGTGGTGATGCCGATGAATGCAGGAGGGAATCATTGGGTCACAGCAGTTATTGATCTAGTGTCATCCACCTTCTCGGTTCTCGACTCTTTGCCTAACACGGAGCGTAGTGATTATTTACGAGAGTATGTTCTAGAATGGACCGGAGTTCTTAACAAATGTTTAGAAGAGGTAGTACATTTCACAAGAACCGGACGTCCGCACTACAATTTCAAATTCTGTTACAACAACCAACAATTTCCGATCCCACACCAAACTAACACTCACGATTGTGGAGTCATCACTTGTTGGCTCATGCATGAGTTTGTTACTGGTAAGTTTCCACCACAATGGAGTTATGATGTTGAAGGCTTTTTCAAGACTATTAGATATAGTATCTCTAAGATGTTTTACGATTGTCGCTAGGAGACTAGTTCTTGTGGATATGATTGAGAGTGATTTTTAATGGAAGTTGTATATATTTTTATATTATATGTTTAACTTATATTTGATGTTAATTCAAACTTTTATTCAGGTAAATCAACATTACATATAGATGACGTTGAGTTAGATAAACATTACATAGATAACATTACCTAAAAGTAGGAGATGAATATGTAAAGATTCATCCAATAAAATCAGATTCTTGTCGAAAACAGCAACCATGTTCCTCAATGTAATGTTAAGAGAAGGGGGTGTTGATTTTGGGGTAAACACCAAAACATTACGAAGTACCAACACAGCTCCAACTTTGATAGACTTTTTGTAACATGCCTCTTCGTAAGGACTTTGTGATGAATTGTACCGGACATTGTCCCTGTTGGATCTTTTAGTGTCATTGTAGCTCACCAAGCGCGTTAGGTGTACAAGTCTTGATTACACCTACAACAAGTTCAAGCTTCCCTTTCACACAATAGTTTTTTATATCGCCAAGACAACCATTCGATAACATCTTCATCATTATGAAGCTTATGAATCGCGCTTAGCCATGGCCCACGGTTAAAATGATCATCCTCCTTGACATCCTCATTTATTTTCCTTACATATTCTTGTGTTGGCACTACACAATATTCGGGGCCACCTTCCCTAATGTCTGAATTTTTGCGGAGAATAGCCGCTTGAAGAATACCAACAGGACCGGTATTATCCTAGTCGGGTTGTTGGAAGAGGTTGAAGAACCCCCAACGTTATGTTGGGGTGCATATGTTGTGTCCCTTCTTTGGGATGGTGGAACGAATGGTGAGTTGTTGTATCGTTGGTGTTTCCGTATTGTTTTGTCGAGACATATTGTGGAGAGTAACCTTCTTTGCAGAGAGTAGAAATGTCAATAATGTTGATACGTGTTTAGAAAAATAGAAGTAAATGAGGTTTTATAGGTAAATTTTTATGGTGTTGTCAAATCATGTCGGGATAAAGAAAATATTCTTGTCATATATCGCGTAATAAATTACACATACACGTTAATGTCAATCAATTGTCAAATCTATGTCGTGTACGTAAAATGAACTGCAAATCCTTGTCATATATCGTGTAATAAATTACACATACACGTTAATGTCAATGAATTGTCAAATATATGTCGTGTACGTAATACTAACTGCCAAATCCTTGTCATATGTCGTGTAATAAATTACACATACACGTTGATGTCATGGAATTGTCAACACATGCTACCACTAGAATTGGCTTTATATAGTCGACAATTTATAGACCAATAATTCATTAACTATTGTAGAGCAATAATTCATTAACTATGTCACTTTTTATATACTTGACCATTATAGAATCATGTTGCTGAATATGACATTGCTAAAAATGTAGAACATTGATTAGTTAAAAAAGATTACGAAACAAACATTGATAACGGTAAAGACACCTAACTAAACGACAATGGTATGATTTGCTTCATTAAGAAGAATTAGTGATTCTTTATATGGGCCAATGAAAAATGAACCACCATTCGCTTCAATACCCATGTCTTGCCACAATTCGAAGCTCGCCGTACACTTGTAGCGAGTGACCTATCTCTTGGTCGATCTTAGCTTCAATAATTGGATCATCATCCTTAGTAAACCCAACTAATTTTACCACATTCTCTATTGGGTATGGAAAGGTGAATAGCATGTACCGATGATACAATAGCACCATCAATTTCTAACACCCATGCACACAAAACTTTGTACCCATCTCTAAGAAACTTCCCGAAATTACAATAGAGTTCGTAGTTGGGATATACGGAATGGAGGCCCAACCATGCGTCTTATCTCTTCGGTATGCCTACGCGGTAAATTGGTGACTAACCAAATCAAATGAAACTACCCTATAGCGTTTGTACCAAA
The DNA here is from genome assembly GCA_910596185.1 of Chrysanthemum makinoi. Lineage (NCBI taxonomy): Eukaryota > Viridiplantae > Streptophyta > Magnoliopsida > Asterales > Asteraceae > Chrysanthemum > Chrysanthemum makinoi. The sequence continues at coordinate 283,228,426 of OU343223.1, read as the reverse complement.
TACCATCATTGAAAAGAAATTTTTCATAACCAAGCCAAGAAATTTTACCACCCACTACCGCTGGCCAAACCTTTTTAGTCTAATCCCTTCTCGAGGCAAAAGGTCATTTTCAATATGGTTCCAGCGTCTCGAACTCAAGGTATACACTGACACATACCATGGCCCATCACCGTATAACGGGTAATTAATTTTTAAAATTGTTAGGTCTAAATTGTCGACGCGTACACCAAAACCGATGGCCATTTTTGGTGAATCAGGTTGATTCAAGAAGCTAGGGACTAATACCCCTATAGATCGTTTTATTGATGGGTTCCAAATAACGACCATCATGTTTGAACCATATGAAAAGCACCGCACACCTTCAGTAGCAATTGGCTTAAGAGTTGGAAGATGAAGAGTTGTATCTAGGTGCGTGAAAGCTAAACTTCCATTAACTGAAAACATAAAACCTACATTACCTTGCATATATGTTAAATTAAAACAACACACATCTGTTTCACGAAAGCCGTAGCTACGGATGAAGTTGGAAAAGTCTATGGAAGACCTCCATCTCTTTGAGACACTACTGAAATGCAGTAAAGACTTAACTGGAAGTCTATTCATGATATCATCTTGAAGGTCGAATGGTATGTTGTCTGACATTTTATTTAGAATGTAAAGAGATAAATTACTGAATGATTTTTGTTAAGCAAATAGATTGACAATGTAAGACTTAAATAGAGTCATTGAGTTTTCAAATCATTTCCCATCGTGTCATATTTCGGTAAAATTTACACGCATAAGAAATAGTCATGGGGTAGTCAAATCGTTGTCATAGAGTTGTCCCATCTGTGTCATATTTCGGGTAAGAATTTACACGCATAAAGAAATAGTCATGGAGTAGTCAAATCGTTGTCATAGAGTTGTCCCATCTGTTACACGTACAACAAATAGTCATGGAGTAGTCAAATCGTTGTCATAGAGTTGTCCCATCTGTGTCATATTTCGGGTAAAAATTTACACGTACAAGAAATAGTCATGGAGTAGTCAAATCGTTGTCATAGAGTTGTCCCATCTGTGTCATATTTCGGGTAAAATTTACACGCATTGTATGTATATATATATACAAACCGAAATGTATATCCAAACATAGCAAATTCATAAATACATCGCCATGACTTCAGAAATTCATAAATTCAATTGTTTATTACATTTTGATAATACCCAACGAGGTGTGGTCATGTACACTAATATCACATACTCATGGTTAGTTGAGTTTGTGCGTTCTAAATTCAAGTTGGATCCCAATATTCAACTTAATTTTAAATTTAAGCACCCGTCATTTGATTTTCGAATGGATATCACTGACGACGACGAGGTAACTTTTTTTGCTGATTACACTTATGCTAATAGAGGAATGTCTCATCTTTATGTGGCTAAAACAACACATTTGGAAGAAACTGCATATTTTAGGTCAACCCAAGAAAATCGAACATTTTACAATTTTTTAGAAACACCTAACGAAAACACCGGTCATCTGCTTTCAAAACAATGTGTCTTTTTTAAATGATGGCCCATCTCAAAAATTTGAACCAATTGATTATGAAAATAATGATTCCGGGTATAAAGATGAGCCAAATTTCAAAAACCGGGATCATCATTTGCATTCGGTCGATGATGATGCAGACGATGAAGAAAATGATTGTTTTGTTGGTGTAGATGATAAACCAAAACCAGTTAACCATGACTGGAAGAATATTTTTTCATTGATGCCCGATGTTCCAGAACCACCTATTTACCACCCGAAACCAATAATTTCAAATCAATATAATAGCGATGCTGGCGTTTATGTCGGAAAGTTTTTTCACATAAGAGAAAAGTTAGACGCTGTAATTAGGTTGAAATGTATACAAGAAGGTTACCAGTTTTTGGTAAGTAGGTCGGAACCAGATAGGTTTTCTTGTAAGTGCTATCATTTTAAAGAATGCAACCGGAGAATTTGCGCTAAACGTGTGGAAAAAACAAATGTGTTTCGAGTTACGTGTATGATAGATAATCACACGTGTCCCAAAACTCAAACATATCCTAACCATCGAAATGCAAATAAAAAGGTTATTGGTCACATTTTTAGAGATAAATTAAAAGACAATAACCGTGATTTGAAACCGAAAGATATACAAAAGGACATCTTGGCGCAGTATAAAATAAATATATCTTATCAACAAGCATGGAGAGGAAAGGATTATGGGTTACAAATGATACGGGGTTCACCGACGGAATCTTTTGAAATGTTACCGTACTATTGTCACAATCTAGAAAAACAAACCCATGCACTATCACACGACAAGACAAACGAAACAGAGTTTTCGAGATGTTATTCGCCATTGGTGTTTCAAGTAAGTATTTAGAACTATCACATGCATATTTTTAAATAAATAAACATGAAATAATTATTGTAAATTTATTATAACGTGTGTTTACAATTATTTTTTTGTAGATTCGTACGTTCGTAAACATCTCCGCCCTCTGCTTATAGTCGACAGGGCTCATTTAAAGGGTGTATACAAAGGTACAAACTTGTTAGCAGTAGGCATGGATGGAAACAACCAAATTGTGCCAATTGCTTACGGTATATGCAGAGGGGAGACCGGTGAATGTTGGTCATGGTGGTTTTCCGTACTTAAAGAATGCATAGGTGATAACCAGGATTTGGTTATAATATCCGATAGGCATCCCGCCATTGCGTTAGCAGTACACAATGAATACCCATTGGCGTTTCATGGTATTTGTTGTCGTCATCTTTTGATGAACATTTCGTTAAAAAGGAAAAAAAAACAAAGGGGCTATATTGGAGCATATGCAAAGCGATACACCAAGAATTTGATAGTCGATGCAAATTCTACAGGCTATTGAGCCCGAGGCGCATACAACAAGTTACTTGAAGCAGATGTGCAAAGATGGTCCAGAGCGTATTGCCCACGCACTCGTTACGATTATTGTACATCAAACAGCGTTGAGTCTGTTAATGCTTGTACTGTAAAATCAAGGAAGCTTCCAATCACAATGTTGGTGAGCAATATCGATCAATGGTGCAAGATTGGTATTATAAACGGTGACAAGCTGCAGGTATTTATCTTCCAAAAGAAAATATATTTTTTAAATGGTTTTGTTTACTACAAAGAAACTTATTCACGCCTTTGTGTTCATGCAAAAAAATGAAGTATGAAATCACAGATTGGGCTGCCCATAAGGTGGATAGAAGGAAAATAAAAAGCGCAACTTGGAGTGTATATGGGGTTAATGCAAGTCGGTTCCAGGTTTATGATGGGCGATACAATCGTGAAGTGAACTTAGAGAACATGTCATGTGAATGCCGCAAATGGCAGCTTTTCGGCATACCTTGTGGTCACGTTATTGATGTTACTAGGTTTTTGAATCAAACGGATTGTGTGCAATTTGTTCAACATTGGTTTAAAACCAATATACCAGCGACGACGCAGAGTCGGTTAATTTTGTAGGAGAGTTTCACGAATGGGATTATCCAGGGTATATACAACCCATCACTCCTCCACGAATGGACAACCCACAACCTGGTCGGCTAAAAAATACCGACCGTATAATGATCTCAGGGTGAGGAACCACAAGTTAAACATTGTGGTAGGTGTGGTGAAGCGTGCCACAAACGTGGGCAATGCAAAAACCATTTGTCTTCCAGCCACTAAAACGGAAAGAATACCCAAAGAAAAAAGTCAGCTTAACGAGCATCCCGAAAATACACCTACGACCAACTCATACCCGACTCAAACACTTGATCACAGCTTCCCTAATTATGACTCATACCCAACGCAACCGTTCGAACAAAACACATACTCACCACAACTATATGATCAAATGTTTTACACAACAGACCCATATGACCAAGGTCAACCAAGTCATGAACAAAATGATCATCAAAACCCGTATCCGTGTTATGACCAATACGACTCCCAACCATACGCCTCTCGGCATTTAAATGATCAAAACACTCAGTCATCGAATAATAGTTGGTTTAATTTATTTGGTTTGTAAACTAAGTAGTACCTTTTTATGTTGTTTTCTTACATTGGTTTGATTTTGTAACATATGTCATGTTTATGTTATGCTAGTATGTATTTCCACAACCACCTTATTTCAGAAAGTACAAATGGATGATCACCAAAACATAATCATTTACAATGTTGATTTGATAACACATAATATTTGACTTTTCAAACTTTAATCATAAAAAAAATGACGTGATAACTCATTCACCTATTCTGACAAAGAAATGACTAAGCACCTTTAATCATATATATATAACCACTACTTTGTGGTGGTTTCATTACTCAAATCCAATTGTTACTTCTTTCATTCATCAAATGTCAACATCTAGTACGCCTACATTCAACTTCACTATCAACTTCAACGGAAAGTTTACACTTAACCCAGTAACATATCAAGATGGTTCAAACATGAGTATCAATGTTCCAGAAATTGATTTTCGTGATATGGTTACTTATCTAAAGAGAAAAATACCAACGAGGGTCAACAATCTATATTACGCATTGCCAGAAAACAAAACGTTGAACGGTCTAAAACCAATTGAAAATGATTATGATATAGATGTTATGTATGCCATCGCAAAGGTTGCTGGGAAGCTCCAACTTTTCGCTTCGAGCAACCAATACATTTAAGCACAATTTTGATTCCAGATGATGGTTCTCTAGAAGAATCATTTGCTGGTGTAATTTCGTAAGAAACAAAACTAAAGCGTGAAGAGCGTGTCCGGTATCTACATGAAATGGTTAAAAGAAAAACAAGCTTGAAGAGCGTGTCCGTATAAAGCTTGGTACAACAAAAACAAAACCTACTACACCGTATACACAAACCATTTTCGTTTTCGTGCACAATTACGGTCAATTGGTTTGCATTGGCGGAAAACCACAATATGTAAATGGTTGGAAGATGAACATCAGTATTCCAAGAATGAAGCTAGAAGAAATGAAGCAATATCTGTTAAACATCGTTGACGGGAAGATTCATGCTCTTTATTATGAAGTACCACACTTTGGCATTACAAGCACCGTCAAACTAAGAAACAACTATGATATGCATGTTATGTTTGACATTTCACAAGACAAAGGAAACTTGGAAATTTACATTGACCATGTGGGTGTCGATTTTGTTATTGCAAATTATATATGCCCAAATGCTACCTTGGCAAAAATAATGGATCGTGTGATAACAGACTACACAAGTGACAACGAAGACGGAAAAAAGCACGCAGAATCGATGACACATTTGATCAAATGGTTGAATGGGTGGAACAAGAACACTTTCAGAATGAGGAAGCTAAAGCAAATGAACGTCAGTCATAAAGCCATATGGAATAATCGTTCGTATTCATAATCATATGGTGAATAAGTGTCATGTATGCTTTAAGATTGTCTTATTTGTATTATTTTCATTATCAATGTTGGAATGAATGTTAGCATATGTATTCAAATTACATTTATTCAACTAAAAGTACAAACGTTCATTCTTGAAAGACAAACCACATAAGATAAAAACATAAACACAATCTTCTTATTTGTTGGGTTGAACAACAAACATCTGTGCCACTCCATCATAAGCAGTAGAAGCACATTCAACGAAAAACATTACCTCGTCATCTTCAGTAATATCAATACGATAGTCAAATGAAGGCAACTTACAGGACAAATAAATCGGAAGATTTGGATCTAACTTGAATTTCTTCACCACCAAACCAAGTAACCCTGAGTACGTCATATCATTATACATAATTACACCTCGATGCTGATCATCAAAATGTAATACACACTTGAACTTCTTAATATTTGAATTCATGGCTACCCTAGAGAGAAATAATAAATCTATGTTTATTTCAATTCTAAGGTAGCCTATAAGGTAGGTTATAAATGACAATGTCGATATGACAACTCACTGACAATGTCGTATATGCTTTCAAATTTACACGAAATATGACATTTTTAAGAACTAACATTGATTTGACAAATCACTGACAATGTCGTGTATGCTTACAATTTTATACGAAATATGACATTTTTAAGTACGAACATTGATATGACAACTCACTGACAATGTCGTTGTCGCTACAATTTAACACGAAATATGACATTGACATGACTAATCAATGACTTTCATATGAACTCTTTTTACAATTTTGTAAATGCTTCCAGAATGTTTTCAAGTACGTACTTTTTTAATTCTACACACAAGATAAATTAAAAACCGTATATCTAACCATTCACATATATTTAAGTCATTACTTTTTCCCATCATTTTAAAAAACTATGAAAAAATGTAATGTTTAAAGGATTTGTATACTACAGAAGTGAAAATACATTAACCATTATATTGAAAAGATTTTATGTGTGAGATATAGATATGTGTTTCTAAGTCTATACATATAGAAATTCTATTGTAATTTACCATGTAAACAAAACCCTAAAACAAAACATGTGTTATATTACACGACATTGTCTAGGGCTTGAAATGAGAATGCAAAATATGTGTGTCGTGTATTTCCATCCTCTATACACGACATGGCCTTTGTCTTTTTCCCATGTCGTGTATTTTCATGCATCTATACACGACATGAGCAATGGTACCCGACATGACCCTAAACTTTGTCCAATGTTTGACCCATGTCGTGTATGTTTTCACCATGTCGTGTATGTTTTCACACTAGATGAGATTGGTAAGAATAAAAAAAAGCCATGTCGTGTATAGACGTCCTTTTGTACCCGAGATGCTACAAATTTATTTACAAGAATCATTTGTGGCCATATGTCACACCCCCAAATTACCTGTTTTGCAGCGGAATGGAATTCCTGGGGATTGGCTATCATAGCATCACAATCACGGTTATATTGAACGACCTAAAGTGTCGTTTGGAAAACACATCGTTTGATTTAATAAAACAATCGGAGTTTACAAAGTAGGTCCCAAATGAAAATCAACTTGTGCGGAAATAAGTTTGTTACAATTCAAACGATGTTTTAAAGTGCATAAATCCAGGAGAGACGCGTCGTCACCACGACTCTTATGATAAGTCCACATGCATGCCATGAAGTGTATGCCTTAGATACCTGAGATAAAACATGCTAAAAGTGTCAACACAAAGGTTGAGTGAGTTCATAGAGTTTGTGTTGAAATGTAAAGCCTTTCAAAATCGTTTATGCAGCAAAGGCATTGTAAATCCACTCAGTTCCAAGTTCCGCCCATACAAAACTTGCAACCTGTGTATTCACAACCCATTGCCAAAATGTGATATAGTTTAAGTTCAAGCGCATGATGTCAAATGAATTCACAAAATAGTGCATAACTTAATGTATCCACGCTTACTTAATATAACACATAATTCAGACGGTTTCAAATTGTTCCATGACCATTAGTTCAGAGTTGTACCAAGACCATTAGTTCAATGCTTCTACCAAGACCATTAGTTCACTGATTATACCAAGACCATTAGCTCAATGAATATACCAAGACCATCAGTCCAATGAATATACCAAGACCATCACCCAATGAATTTTGATATGACAATTCTAAGCATGGCAAATCTGTTACTTCGTATGACTAAACATTCAGATCAGATAAACATGTAGTTTCAAATAATCATGAATGTCATAAAAATTGATGAGCATGTATCTCCCCCAAAGAGTTTAATAAAAACATTAAAACAATTGAAAATGGGGCTATGGAAACTCACTTGATGAATTGGTATGATGACAAGAGTGAGTACACCGAAATGTAGCGTGATACTTTAACCTTGACCTATTATGAATGATATGATACGTAATGAGTTATGATGAAATGTTATGCATGCATTTCGTATGTTATTTATACCATTAGTGAGTTTTAAAAATAATACTTATCGTCGAAAAATACTCTTTTGACGTCTTGACCATTCTTAAATTACTTTACAAGTATTTACGTCAAAATGTCATCCTACAATAGTTTCTTAATGATTTATTGTGAAATTTTAACTTTTCGTCGTAAAATAATGTCGTTGGAAATTTCATGAAAGTGACGAAAATGGCCTCGAAAAGCTAGTCGTAAAATGGTGTACGTCGAACGTTAGGAAACGAACTCAACGGTTTTGGAAAGCTTGTATCAAAATCTCAAAGTTTTGGCATTTAAGTTTTAATCCTAGAGGTCTCGTTCATAAAGAAAAACATAGGTTAAGTAGGGTGTTTTTGTCCAAATGTAGTTTAAAAGTGAATTTCGGCAAAGTTTAAGCAACCGTAAATAATTCATTACAACTCCGCTATACAAACGGTTGGTCGTTTTGGAAAATATGCTTGATAATCTCACTTTTATTAGAAGACATCTCGTTACAAAAAGTTCTACGTCATCGTTAAAAATAGCCTTCAATATGGTCGTTTTGTTTACCGTAACACTTGACAAATAAAAATAATATAGTTTTTCTTTAACTAATAAAGTTACGGCAGTTTTGTGAAAACGTGTATATTTTAGTCGTTACAAATCCGTTTTCTACGTATTATACGTCCTTAGCCTCGTATCAAAGTATACTAATATATTTTTGATAAGTCGAAATAATTTATAAAGCTTAAGACTCGTTTTTGACTCGTACAAAACGAAAACAGTTTGCTGAAATTTTTAGAAAATATATATTTCGTCGTCAAACTTGAAAAATTCATAACTTCTTCGTTATAACTCCGTTTTAATCCGTTCAAGCGGCCACGGATTCGTTTTAAAGTATATTTTCTAAATATCTAGGCCAAAAATTCGTGTCTACTGTCGGATTTTCCAGAAATACAAAACAAGATCAGACCACTTTTTATACTTGTCGAAAATAGTTTTTCTCGTACTAAACCTATTCCAATCCCTTCAAAACAACTCCAAAGCTATTCTAATCCTACCATACACCTTCTTAGGGTGTCATGGGTTCCTAGACATCATCAAGACTAATATATAACAAGGGATAAATTATAGGATGACTTATATATATAAAACTCTAAAACAATGTTAAAAATGGTATAAATAACCATAAGTCTTGCATGCTTGCTCAAAAATGATGAAATACATATGAAATGAAAATGAAAGATGTAAAATGAAAGTGATATGCTTACTAGTTACTTGATGAGGTGATAAGGACAAGGGATTAAACCTAAACACCCTAGGTTTTTATTTCAAAACCTTTTATTAAGAGTGTAACTAGATTGTTAAATACTTGAATTGGAAGATTTTGATGAAATCTCTTCACCTTTATGTGTGACCGGTTTGGAGAGGAAGAAACAAGAGAGAAAAATCTTGACTTGAACTTGAATAATTTGATTGTGTGAATTATTGTAGTGTGTAAGTAACTTGGAGTATAGATTTCAATAAGTAAGAAAAATGTTACCAACTCATTAATGTCTCATCCCCCTTGGTCGGCCAAGGGGGAATGTATTTCCAAAATATACATTTGAGTAATTAGGGTAGTGTTGTCTAAAAATAAACTTTAATGGATCAAAGTAAAGTATATTGAGATCATAAAAATTGTAAAAATACATTTCTTGTAAAATTTGAGTGATATAATAATTATCGTGTAGTTTTTAAGAAAAGCGTCGTAATAATATAAATTTAACGATTTATATACAAAATAAATTTAAAACACTAGGTAAATTCAAAATATTATTTTTATAAACTAAATGTAAGTATAAAAATATATCGGGATCATTTTTGGAAGTATCGGATTAAATGTTCAAAATAATTAATTACGCGATAGCGTTTATTTAATAAGAAAATAACGTTTAATGTAAAATGCAAAACCATGCACGAACCGTTATGAAATGATGAATATGGAATATGAGAAATGACCGGAAATTGAGAATTGTGACACCATACACGTCCATGTCGTGTATATAGTGAAAATATATACCCGACATGGATGGGTAGTTTTGATATTGAGAAGAAAGATGGGTATGTACAGACACGATATTTGGATTTTGGGTAGTACAGTAATTTTCACCGCAAAGAATACCCTAAAGTTATTCAGCCACTTTTCATGACACATATGAAGCTTTATGATTGTTTAGTAAGAACAAAATAACTTGCAATATTTAACCAAGATTTACACAATAAATTTTCAACTAGGGATGACCATTTACCCCGAAATACTGATACAGCTTACCAGTCTCGTACCGAAAAAAGCATACCGAATAACGTTTGGTACCGGTACCGAAGTATAACTTATTTTTTACCAATGATGTTTCGGTAGATTCAGTAGTTATTAAATTACCGAAAAAATACCGATCCTAACGAAATAATACCGGTTATACAAAAAGTCACTTGTATACTTAACCTCTAAATAAACACCAAGTTTCCACTATATAAACCTTAGTCAAACCATCAATGATTGAATTTGCTTTAATTGATGCATCAATGATTGAATTTACCTTAATTAATAAATTTACCTAATTAATGACTAAAACACTTTAATTAATGTATCACTTACATTTATTAATTTAACTTATAAAATATATATATATATATATATATATATATATATATATATATATATATATATATATATATATATATATATATATGGAAGGGTTATTTTGAGCCAAATAAAATGCGAGAATCTGCGAGACCAAGCATCAACCAATCAGATTTTTTTAAATATTAATTTTTATTATTTAACTCAAAAGGGTATAATGGTAAACTAAATAGCAAAGTGTGTGTTTGTTGGATTACTTGTTTACTTGTTTTGATTAAACTAAATAGCAAAGAAAGTTTATATAAGAATTACTGAAAATCAGAATTAGTTAAGGTAACTAATTAGTTAGTTAGATGTTAGTTTTGGTAAAAAAAAATGGCGTGTTTCCCTTGTTTTAATTTTTATATTTTCGATGCTTGACTGTTAAAGTGAGATATCCAATGTTTGACTGTAAAAGTTACTTTATTGTTTTAATAAAAAATTAAATTGATGGTTTGACTAAGGTTTATATAGTGAAATTGGAGTAGGAATAGCACGACCCAAAATTAAATTGATGATTTGACTAAGGTTTATATAGTGAAATTGGTGTAGGAATACGATGACCCATTCAGTAATGTCAATGGCAATGAAAGCTAGGACCCATCTCCTTACCAGCCAACCAATCTGCAATAATAACTATATCTTCGTATAATCCTTCTATAAATAGACAAGTGTAGCACACTGGTTTTTTCATCCTTCTGCAATATATTTCCTTTCCAAGAAACAAATCAAAATAGCTTCAAAGACATTCCTTCTTCTTGCATTCGCTTTTGTTGTTGTTCTTCTCATTTCCTCCCAAGTCTCCGAGGCTAAGGAGGCCTCGAGCCATGAGAGTGAGTAAATATTCGATTTATTGTATTTCATTCACATATTAGAATATGTTGTGATTGCTAAGACAGTTTATTTCAAAGTAACTAAGATTTGGAAAATACACTCCTAATGTCTCAAAATAACCGTCCAGCATACGTATTTTCTATTATCCAAAAATAAGTGTCTAGTTAAACAAAATATGAAATTTGATTAGTGAGTATCTTTAAACTATTTGACGCTTTCATATGGACGCCAATTTTTGGATGGATGGAGTAATGCCCATTTGCTTTTTTCAAAGCCTCGTGATAATTCTAATGAAATTAACGTTAGAAAAAATAGTATGTAAATTCATGTAATGCTTATGCAGGTGAGCTAGAAGATGCCAAGTATGGTCATGATGATCGTGGATACTACAATGGTGGACGTGGAGGGTATACCAATGGTGGATGGTATAATGGCGGACGAGGAGGTTACAACAATGGTGGAGGTTACAATGGCGGACGAGGAGGTTACAACAATGGTGGAGGCCGTGGAGGGTATAACAACGGTGGTCGTCATGGACGAAACTATTGCAGGTATGGTTACTGCGGTGGTGGATGTTGTCCCAGCGGGGTTTCACAATCGAACACAAACAAGTATAGCGAAAATAACAAACAACAATCTGGTCCAAATGGCTTTTATTGAATCAAACTGATGGATCTAGACACACACCTTGTGTCAATGATATTTTGTATAATATTATTAAGCACGCGGAATTTACTTAGTAATACTTTGAAGATGGATTATATGATGTATTGTATGTAAACACAGATTAAACACAAAACTTAAGCTCCAATATTATTGATGAATAATACGAGTGATCTTACTTATCACTAGGGTTACACCTTGAAGCTTTTGTGAGTAATACGTAGGTAATTTAACAAGTTCCTAAGACAATGACCTAGGACCTCCTTTTATACAACAAGGAGTCCTTTACAAGATAAGTATAAAGCTAACATTATAGAATATACACAAGATCTATTCTATACTTATCTAGACGCGTTTAACTAAACATTATCTAATAGCAGTGGTAATAATGTACTGGCAGTGGGAATACGTTTCCACTGCTAGTGTTAATCCAAGCAGTGTAAACCACAACTATCCGTGGTAACGAATTATTCCCAACAATCCTCCCCTAAACTTATGATTTCTCTGCAAATCAATAAGTTTCTTCAGTCTTCATTATCTTCAAGGATTTGGGGAATTCAACCAAACACTTCACTTCTTCCTTAACTTCTGTATGGCTCTTGAACATTGATCTTGAAGCCTATGTAACAATGCTCTGACCTTCTGATTGTCTTCATGAACTCTTATTGTTGTACATAACATCATAGTGAGAGTTCCAGCTCTGAGTGGATATTCTTTCTCAGCAAGCATAAATGCATCTACTCCATTTGCTGTAGAGACATGATGAACTTCACATGAGTCATAGTAAAACCATTTAGTACCAGGACATGTGCATGAGAACTTCCAGAAATCATCATCAACATTAGGTTCATAAAGCCTTCTAAGATTAATCCACAACTGCATCTCCTTTGTATCTTTGAGATCTTGAACATTAAACCTTTCTTGAACTAACCTCCATAGTGTATCAAGGTCATCTCTATCAAAAGCTTTTATAAGATCTTCAAATTGAATGAATGATGAAATTTCACCACCTAGCCTTGTGATCTTCCATGTTGGAGCAAAATTGCTAGCAGTGTAAACTTCCTAATCAATGATAGGATGTCGAACTTTCAGTGGTTCTGGATAAAAACCTTCTTCTACAATCACAATCATTCCAGTCAATTGTTCTTCAGTGAATTTCTCAGTAGGAATTTCTTGTTCTTCAGCAATCTTAGTCTTCTTAATAGTTTGAGAATCACTTTCTTTGGCCTTTCTCTTCAATTCAGGAAACTTTCTTGCTTCTTCTTCAGAGCCCATTGGAGTAAAATCTTTATCTTGTTTTTGAACTCTGTAGTAAGCCTTTTCAACTTGATCATCAGCCATTCCTTTGAATTGATGCTTCTTCCAACCACCAACATGACAACAATAAGTATTCATATATGAAAGAATTTGTGCTTTGGTTGGTTGTCTTGATTTCTTTTGGCCCTTTTTGACTTTACTAATCACATCTTCAAGTGCTTGATTGTTCTTCATTTGAATGAAATCCTTCAACCGATCAGTTCTTTGTTCTTCAGTTAAGGATGCATCAGCTACTAGATCAATTGCCTTTTTCTTGATTATTTGATTATTAGCAATCAAGAACTCAATATCATCTTCAGTAGGAACATAACTAAACTCTGGAGTCTTCTCTCTAAAAATTGTAGGTTGAACAGTGGAAATTGGATTTTCCAATCTATCAAGCCTTTTAGCTTCCAAAAATCTTGCAACTTCCAATTCTTCAAGCTTTTTCTTTTTAGCAACTTGTTCTTCATTAAACTTTTCAGCAATTTCTCTATCAAGAGCAATCTGTGTTTGTTGTTTCTTTAAAATCTTTCTTCCAGTTTGCTCTACACTTTCCATAACTGCTTTACCTTTGTCTTTCTTCAGTTTATCAAATTCTTCACTTGCAGTGGCAATATTTGGCTCTGCAGTGGAAATGGAATCGTGGTAAAATCACAGTAAGAAAATGTGTTGATCATCAAGTTGCTCTCCATGAGTATCAGCTTCCTTTGCTCCTTTACTTGTATCTCCTTCATCTTCAAAACAATTTTCCTCCCTCGTGTCGAGACCTGTTTTCCTCCCCCTGTTTGGGAGAATTTCCCAAATCATGATCAGCTGAATCACCATCAGTAGGTGAGGATGAAGATGAAATCACCAACTTTGCAGTCTTCTTGTGCTTTTTCAACCCGTACAACTCCTCTTTTAAGGTCTGAATCTCTTCCTTTAAATGTTTAACATCCTTGGCATGCTGCTTCTTGACATTTTCCAAATCCTTCTGTAGAGATTCAACCTGCTTGGCTAACTTCGTACACAAACCCATCAATTCCAATTGGTTCCCACTGCCCTCATCACTTCCAACTGTGTTACCTGTTGGGAGAGATGAATCATGGGGCAAAGGTTCAGATTCTTCCCTAGTTGGACTAGGTGGAAGTCTAGAACCACCACTGCTTGCTCCTAGACCAAAAGGTTCAGAAACTTGCTGTGTTGTCATGAGAGGAGTTGACTGTTTAGACCTTCTCTCATAGGTGTTTGAAGCTGGTGGAATATAATCAATGTTTGGAACATTAATTATGGGTGTGTTTTGTTCAATTGTAATTTTAGCAAGCATTTGGGGAAGGAGAAGTGTAAAAATCATATTGCCATCTTTGTTCAAATTTTGAAAAACTTTAGGCTTTAGGCAACTGATTTGATAAACATTAGTATGGGGTTGTAGTTGAAACTCATTTAGCACTGCTTGCACAAACCTTGGATATATTAAAAATTTTGTTTTACTCTATACATTACCTTTCATACTTGTAAAAATATAATTTGACAGTTAAAAATCTTATTAGTGACTAGACAAACCAAAGGATAAGCCATGGTTGAACTAAATTGCTCATAAGATGTTTTCTTTGGACTGAGATAATGTAACAGAGTATGAATCAAAAATCTCCATTGGGGACAAAAACCACTCTTTTTGAAAGTAGCCTTTTTGTCAGTGGTATCATACCCCATGGATGATAAAGTATCATGAATTTTAGGCATAGGTAATGTGATGAGACCATTGAGATCACCCAATTGGAGTACTCTCCTCAAGGATGCCTCAGTAACATCAATAGTTACCCCATCCACAGTGGCTCTTAGAGCATCCACTGTTTCATGTGTATCTCTAATCTCAAGTGTTATGGACTTAGCAGAAGTCCAAAACTGTTTGATTTGAGAGATATAAATTGTGGGTTTTAAAAGCAAAGCATACCTTATATGTGTGGTATGGAGAAAGTCCACAATCTGATGATAAACAAGGCCACTCTTCGCCTTAGACTTTTGTAGGTAGGCCACTAGGTTGTGCTCATCTGCAAAGTTTAAAGATGCCATAGAAACTTTTGATGAAAAACAATATTATGTCAGTAAGAATTGAAAAAATAACTAGCCAATTGAGAGATAAAGATATATAGGGTTAGGGTTTAGAAGTATTGCGCAAGTAAAATTATCTTTAGAAAGTATTTATCATAATATGGAAAGAAGATAATTTCCTTAAAATTTTAACCCTATATATGACAAACATGGTTACTTTCAACGGCTAGTAAAAATAAGTTCTTGACACAATCGGTTGTAACGGCTAGAACAACAGTGGTAAAATAACACTGTCAAGGAAACGTGAACTAGCAGTGGTAATTTTTCACAAAAATTTCAAAGAGCTGTGGTAAATAAAATCATGTGATAACAAGACTGCTCTTATCATAGTTTTTAGCAAACTACCAGCTATCAACGGATTTGATATGTCTTTACCATGAGCCATTTGCTATGGACTAGCCAACTCTTAATCATAAAGAATATGGTGAGTTGATGACCATATAGTTTTTGGTAAACTATCAACCATAAACGGATTTGTCAAGTCTTTACCAGTAGCCGTTTGCTCTGGACTAGTTGATTCTTATGTGGGTAAGACATGGTGAATCAATAACCATTTGTTGTGTATCTCAGATATACACCTTTTAGTACCCAACAGCCTCCCCTCAACACCAGAGAACATTTTGACAAAAAAAGGTTATGGATTAAGCATTCCAATACTTGTTACCAAGTACTGAAATCTCCCCACATCAAGTCCTTTTGTTAATAAATCAGAATAGTTGTCATCAGTATGAATTTTGACAACTTGAATTAGTCCCTTTTCATAGCAATCTCTAATGAAATGGTGTCTAATTTCAATATGTTTGGTCGTTGTGTGTTGAACAGGATTCTTAATGATGCAAATGGTACTGCTATTGTCAATATGAATGATGGTATTCATGAAATTGTACCCATAGTCCAAAAGTTGATTCGGAAGCCATAGAACTTGAACACAACAACTAGCAAAGCAACCACATACTCTACCTCAGTTGAAGAATTAGCCACCATAGTTTGCTTCTTGCACTGCCATGACACTAATCTGTTGCCCGAGAATTGGCATCCACCTGTTGTAGATTTTCTATCCAAGCTAGCTCCAGCATAGTCACTATCCGAGTAAGTAACCAGATCTAGAGGAGAATCTCTGGACTACCACAATCCCAGAGTAGGAAATGCTTTAAGATATCTGAAAATCTTCTTCACAACAGTCAAGTGAGAGAACTTGGGAGTAACTTGAAACCTTGCACATGCACACACTGCAAACATAATATCTTGTCTAGATGATGTAACATACATCAAAGAACCAATCATAGACCTGTACAAGTGCACATCAACAACTTCACCACTATTTTCCTTCAGAAGTAGATGTGTAGTCTTGTCTGCAGGGGTACTGGATGACTTTGCATCAGTGAACTTGAACTTCCTTAGTATCTCATCCATATATTTATCTTGATTAATGAAAATACCATCTGGCATCTGTAGTACTTGAAGTCCCAAAAAGAATGTGAGTTCACCCATAGAACTCATATGAAATTCTTCTTTCATCAGTTTCTCAAATTCTTTGCACATCTCTGTCTTGGTAGATCCAAAAATGATATCATCAACATACACTTGAACAAGCAAGATATCATTCTTGTCTTTCTTGATGAACAAAGTTTGATCCACTCTGCCTCTATGAAACCCATTAGTAAGAAGATAATTAGTTAAGGTTTCATACCATTTCCTTGGTGCCTGATGCAAGCCATACAAAGCTTTAACTACCCTGTATACTTTGTTAGGATATTCAGGGTCTTCAAAGCCTGGAGGTTGTGAGACATAAACCTCCTCATCAATCTGCCCATATAGAAAAGCACTCTTTACATCTATTTGATAGACTTTAAAGCCCATAAAGAATGCATAAGCTAAGAATAGACTGATTGCTTCAATTCGTGCAACTGGGGCAAACACTTCTTCATAGTCAATACCCTTCTCTTGAGTGTATCCTTGAGCCACAAGCCTAGCTTTGTTTCTGATAACAATTCCTCTTTCATCCTTCTTGTTTCTGAACACCCATTTAGTACCAATTACCTTCTTGCCAGAAGGTAAATCACAAAGCACCCAGACCTTTTGAAGCTTAAATTGAAGCAACTCTTCTTGCATTGCTTCCACCCAACTTTCATCTTCAAGTGCCTTGTAAACATTCTTTGGCTCCATTTGTGACAGAAAACACATAAAGAGACATTCATTCTTGCCTTCATGAATCTTAGATTCATATATTTTACTAATGAATCCATGGACATCAGGCAACTTAGTTTGTCTTCTAGTCTTCATAGGTGAATAGACATCCCCAATCACATTTTCAAGAGGATGTGATTTATGAATTGAAGTATGGGGAGTCTGAGGAACCGCAATCTCACTTGGCATATTTGAGATTTCAACATCATTGGCTTGAGCTTCCTCAGTAACTGTAGTTGTAATTTCCACATCTGGTGCTACAGTGGAAACATTTTGCCTGATAGTGGAATCTGAATTTCCACTGCTTTCAGAATTTTCAGCATTCAAGTTACAATTTCATTCCTTTCCTAAATCACTATAAGGATGAGCATCTCCAGATTTTGGTACATCATCATTGTCTGCATAGTCCCAAAGAGGTAGACTGAATTCATCTTGATCATCTGCATGATCTTTGCTTGGTTCATCATCATCCAGAAACTCTTCTGAACCTGCAAAATCAGAAGAAGATGTTCCTGTAGAAACAGTCACATAATTCATAGTATTTGTTAGAGAATCAAGATCAAACAGACTTTCTGGACCAGTTCCTTTGACATTCACTTTGTTTTCCAGGAACTCAACATGCAGATTCTCTTCAATCTTTTGGGTTCTTAAGTTAAATACTTTGAAAGCTTTACTAACCATGGAATACCCAACAAAATACCCTTCATCAGCTTTTTCATCAAACTTTCCCAGATAATCTATGGTATTGAGAATAGATACATGACATCCAAATGGTCTCATGAAGTCAAGGATAGGTGGTCTACCCCTAAATAATTCATAAGGTGTCTTGTTCTTTGTCTTTACCACTAAAACCCTGTTTTGCACATAACATGCAGTGTTAACTGCTTCAGCCCAAAAAGTGATTGGCAATTTAGAATCGGCCAACATGGTTCTAGCAGCCTCTATCAGTGTCCTGTTCCTCCTCTCAGCAACACCATTTTGTTGAGGAGTTCTAGCTACACTAAATTCTCTTTTAATACCTTTATCTCTGCAAAAATCATCCATAACTCTATTCTTGAATTCTGTCCCATTGTCACACCTAATGATTTTAACTTTCATATCATATTGGTTTTCTACTTTTGTGATAAATATCTTGAGGATGCCTGTTGTTTCATCCTTGGTCCCAAGAAAGAAAATCCATGTAAACCTGCTAAAATCATCAGTTACCACTAGATAATATTTCTTTAGATTCAAGCTGCTCACAGATGTAGGACCAAATAAGTCCATATGTAACATTTAAAGTGGGTGAGTAATAGAGTTAACCAACTTTGGCCTGCAAGAAGCTCTGTGTTGTTTGCCTTTAAGACAAGCCACACAGGTTTGATCATTTTCAAATCTTTTCTGAGGTAAACTTCTCACCAAACCATCTTTGACAATCTTGTTAATGGTTTTGAAGTTAACATGACCAAGTCTTCTATGCCATAACATGGATTCATCCACTGTGGCCTTTGCAAGCAAGCAAGCATAACCATCTTTAGCTACAATGTTGTTCATATCAAAGCTATAGAGATTGCCTTTTCTAGGAATTTTAAGAAGAATCTGACTTTCATCAGGCATCTTAAAATCCTTAGAGAGAACAAAGCATATATCTTTGGTAAAAAGAACATTGTTCATCTTGTCACACATTTGTGACACACTAAAAAGATTGTACTTTAGCTCTTTTACATAGTACACAGGTTCAAAGTCCAAGTTACCAGTTTTTATTACTCCTTTACCAGCAACTTTTCCATTTACTCCACCTCCAAAACTGACATATTGTCCATCATAGTGCTCAAAATCAGAAAGATAGGACTTGTTGCCAGTCATGTGCCTTGAACACCCACTATCTGTATATCCTTGATCTGATCTTTTTGTCCTTGGATGTTCCTGCACATAAGAGTAAAGAGTTAGTTTCTTTTGGGGAACCAAGCCATGATTGACTTGGATCTGCCTCGTGTATCAATATAGTTAAATCTATCAAAGGTCATTGATACATCATTAGGATTGGTTGTAGAGGTATTTCCTTTAGGTTTCCATTCCCAACGTGCTGAGGCCTTCACAGCATTGCCCATGTCCCCCTTTTCTTGTTTACAACCCTTGCAGTGGTAACTTTTGAATGAGCAGTGGAAACTGCGGTTTCTTTAGGCACCACTGTTGGTTATAATTAACCTTTTTAGCTTGAAAAGTTCCTTTCCCTATTTGTGCAGATTTTGCAAAAGTTGTTTTGAACTTTGCACTTTTAACAGGTGACTTAGGGTGAGCAGTGTTAAGCTTTTTGCAGTGGCAAATGTTTTGAGGCCACTTCTTAGTTGAACTGCTCTTGGACCATTTTGCAAATAGAATTAGGGTGTACAATATTCTGAAACATGTTAGAATTCACCCTTTTATTCCCTTGGACTTCCCTTCTCCCAACATGATAGTCACAATAAGCATGTAAATGATCAAAACTACCACAGATATAGCATGCCTTATTGTACATTACAAAATCACTACCTAGTTGTTGAGATTTAACATGATTCCAACTCCTCTGGTTACCCCTAGGAGCTGTAGGCTTATTCCTATACATCTCAGCATACCTTACAGTTGGTCTAGGTTTATTAACTGGTTTCCTAGGTTCCTCTGTAACAGTATTAACAACTTTTGGGATAGAAGCCTCTACATTCTTTTTAACATTCTCATCAACAACAGATGAGTCACTAGCACTCTCAAAAACATCATTATCATACTTAACCTCATTCTCATTTTTCACAGTTGTGTCCTTTAAAGGACCATATTCTCTTTCAAGATCCTTAAACTCTTCTAGTCCTGTATGAGCTAAATCTATACCTGGGGGTGATGGAACACCTCTTAGTGGTGGAGGCTCTGTATTATAACCCATACCAGACTTAGCTTTATTAATGATTTGAACATTCCAAATTTTATCAATTGACTTTGACTGATAATACAAAGTGTCAACAGATAAATTAACATTCTCAGTTTTCTCTTTAATCTTTTCAAACTCTTTTTGGTATGCTTCATTTACAGCTTTTGTCTGTTCTACCTCTCTTCTAAGAAGAATCATATCATCATTGTATTTTGACTCATTATCTTGATAGTGTTTTAGTTGAGTTTCCAATATAGCTAAAGCTCTCCTAAGGTTATACACAGTATAATTAGCAGTATACAACTCTTGTCTTTCATTAGAATATAAATCATTAAGCCTTTCAACTTCTTTAGCAGCCCTACATGTTTTAGAACAACTTTCAAAGTTTTGTACCTCGAGTCGAGAGAAAGCCATAAGAGCAAATTCAGTAGCAACAAGAGCAGCATCTGAATGTTCTTCTTCTTTATCATCAGCCATGAAACTCCAATCATAGCTTACACCATCAATAGCCAACATTGCCTTTGGTTCTTCCACAGTTGGTTCCTTCTTTTGCTTGTACCAAGTTGACTTGTTGTCCTTGGTCTTTGGTATTCTATATTCTCTAGCAAAATTTCCAAACTTGTGGCAGTTAAAGCACTCCACTTTCTTCTTATCAAAACCTGCAGTTTCACTCCCGTTGATGTGAATAGGCTTGCCAGTCTTCTTGTAGAATTTCCTAGCCCTCATGCTAAGAAGAGCTATCTGCCATTTAATATCCATCTCCTCCAAGTCATCTTCATCAATTTGCTCTATGTCTTCATGAGTTAAGACGAGCCATCTACAGTAGAGATGAAAGCATAAAAGGTAGGATCTCCAATACTAGCAACCTTCTTCTTTGATCCTGCAGTGGTAACATTAATATTACCAGTGGAAACTTTAGAACCAGCAATGACAACATCATCATCACTATCATCTTCAGAATCATCACTGTCAACAGAGGTTGACAACAATGCCAAGCTACTAGAGCTTGAACCAAGTTTCCCTGCCTTCTTCAACCTTTGCTCAATAAGTTTGAAGTTGTTGTAAAGGTCATTGAGCTTCATTGTTTCTATGTCGGATTTGTTTTCCCAGACAGTAACATTAGTTTGAAACTCTGAAGGCAAACTTCTTAGAAACTTCAAATTGAGGTCTTCCTTTTCTACCTCAATGCCAAACACAGTCGGTTGTGTAACAATCTTTTGAAGTTTGGTAAAGATGCTATCAAGTGAGTCATTGCTTGAAGCAGAGAAGTTTTCATAACTTTGCTTCAACAATGTCTTTTGTGTCTTCTTTGTAGCATCATTACCACCAAACACTGAGCAAATGTATTCAAACAGTTCTTTAGTAGTCTTATGCTTGCTGAATGCAATGATTTGATCTCTAGGAATAGTCATCAGCAACAAACTTCTAGCCTTAAGATCATTTTTCCTGCAAGCTTTTTCAATACTAGATTCAGGCACAGAAACTTTCACAACATCTGTTTCACCAACCTTCACAGTACTAGTCACAGGCATGAAAGAATCACTAGTTTGAATGATCTCTCAAAGAGCATAGTCCTGAATGATAAAGTATTGCTCAATCAGTATCCTCCACATCTCAAACTCATTAAGTTTGAGCTTAGGTAGCCTTGGTGTAGAAGAGTTGGACTGATTGTTTTCCAACTCCATTGGATTGAGTGAGTAGGTTAAGCTTATTCCTTGGATCTTCTAAAACAAAATATCAGAACCTTTGCTCTGATACCACTTGATGGATCTAGACACACACCTTGTGTCAATGATATTTTGTATAATATTATTAAGCATGCGCAATTTACTTAGTAATACTTAGAAGATGGATTATATGATGTATTGTATGTAAACACAGATAAAACACAAAACTTAAGCTCCAATATTATTGATGAATAATACGAGTGATCTTACTTATCACTAGGGTTACACCTTGAAGCTTTTGTGAGTAATACGTAGGTAATTTAACAAGTACCTAAGACAATGACCTAGGACCTCCTTTTATACAACAAGGAGTCCTTTACAAGATAAGTATAAAGCTAACATTATAGAATATACACAAGATCTATTCTATACTTATCTAGACGCGTTTAACTAAACATTATCTAATAGCAGTGGTAATAATGTACTGGCAGTGGGAATACGTTTCCACTGCTAGTGTTAATCCGAGCAGTGTAAACCACAACTATCCGTGGTAACGAATTATTCCCAACACAAACGCAATTGGTTTTCTAAGTTTTTGTACAATATCGGATTTTTAAATAATGAAACAAACAAGCCCTATATATACTAGTTGAAGAGCGGTTATCTTGTGAACCATCGTGACCGTTCAAAGTGTCTGCAACCCTTCTTGAACCAACATGTCGCTTGATCTTGTACTGCTTCTTTTGATTGAAACATTCCAGGCGGTTATTAGTTTATAGATAAACCTATTCGACCCTTCTAACTTTCCCAAGTATACACATAGACCCCTCCTACTTTTACTTAAACTATTTTATATAAGGAAATTCACAAATGTTGAGCCATGACTCAAGATTAGTCCAACAATCACCCCCTAATCTTGATCATGCTCTAGTAGCTTCTTCATACTTCATGATCCGTCTTTTCATGTTGTAGAAGGTCCTTGTCTTTATACTTTGGCCTTTTGCTCATTCTTTGCTTGACCTCTTAGTCTTGAATGTCTTCACATTTCTTGTATTCTTCAATCATTTCAGGCCACCTCTCTTTCGTAGATTTCCACTGTTTTGCTGGTATTTCTCTAACTACACTTATTCCATCACTGGCCTCTATGCCTTTTACATAATCTCTTCTTAACCCTGCAGTAACTTCCATCCCTTCAAATCCTGGTGGGATCCTAGTCTTCATAGCTTCCTTGCTATCTTCTTCCACTGCCTTGGCTTTCACTAGCATCTCTTGCTTAGGTTCATGTACTAAACTTGGAATCTCCTTTGCCGTCTCATAATAACTATCCAGCACCTCATAAAGTTCTCTAGTCTTTATGGCAATCTTACATGGAAATCTTAAACAATTGACAGCCTCTTGAATCTCCTTTAGACATTCTACACTTGTCATCTCATTCTTCATCTTGTTTTCAAATGAACTCTCTCGTTCATGCATCTTCTTCTTGAACACTAGTTCTTTATTTCTGAACTCCTCCTCAAGTTCTTGTTTCTTTTCTTCAAATGAACTCTCTCGTTCATGTATCTTCTTTTCGAACTCTAGTTCTCTGTTTCTGAACTCCTCCTCGAGTTCTTGTTTCTTTTCTTCAAAGTTATGAAGTATTTCAAACTTCCATAACTACAGTTTACTTTTTAAGCCAGTCTCAGTTTCTGACCTTAAGTCTTCTAATCTTTCATTTGGGATTTCATTCTTCTCAATGATAATTCCCTTCCACCTTGGTTCTTATTCTAAGGATGTCTTTTCTAGTTCATCCTTATCTGCCATAGTTGCCATCAACAATGTAGGTTCGTTGTCTTCTTCTACAATGTTCGTCTCTTCTTCTTTATCCTTCTCTGGACAGTTTCTAGCAATATGACCAAACTTGTGGCAATTATAACATTCTACACCTCGTTTTCCTTTCTTGAAATGGTTTTGATCTCTAGAGTTTTTCTTCCTCCAATCACGATCATCTCCATCCTTGTTTCTAACATTTGTTGCCTTTTCGTCACACCAATTGTCTTGAGACGAATTAACTCTTCCTTGTTCACTGTTCTTAAAACCTTTCCCATGACTAGACATGTTGCCATGTTTTGTGAACAATAACTTATCCTGATTGTCACTAGGGCTTCCATCAAAGAGGTTCACTCTTTCCTCAAAGGCTTTCTGTCTACCAATTGTCTCATCTAGTGTTATATTTTCTAGATCAGAAAATTGTTCTATGGTGCTACAATCTGTATAAATCTCTTCGGTACGGAACTTAGAAGTTTTCGTACTAGAGTTGCCTGATCAAATTTTGATCCTAAGCCACTAGCCCTTGTAACAATACTATTGAGCTTTGCCGAGAAAGCATCAATACTGTCATCTTCTTTCATCTTTAACATCTCAAATTCCGTTTTAAGAGTTTGTATTCGTGCCTTTTGCACTCTATCTACACCTATGAGCCTAGTTTGTAGTGCATCCCAAATTTGTTTTGCACTCTTACAACTAGCTACTTGTAAAATCATATCCTCTGATAATGCTTGGTAAAGATATGCAGTTGTTGCCATATCTTTCTTTATGTCTAATTGTGTACTACCCTCAGGTTCTATTATTTCCCAAAGCCCATTAGCCCTTAGTATGGTCTTTATACGAAGAACCCACACTGTGTAATTTGTAGATTTCAAAACGAGGCATTGAAATTGAGACAATGAAATAACCTCTTTGTGAATTACGATTTCCTTGTTTTTATCTTCTGACATTGTGCCTAAAAAACTATTCCTAACTCTATTAGGGAACTTGAAGTAGGAATCTAGGAAATCTTATGAATTCAACTAGGAATCAAAACAAATTTCTAATCTTATCTACGTATAATAAGACTAAAAGCAATAAAATTCAGATTTTTGTTTTAGAATATAAAACCCTAATTTTGGCGATTCCTCCACGATATGATTTTTGAACCAATAAGAACACCCAAGTGTGTTCTTTTCCTTCCTTGTACAATCAACCAAACGCCCCCATGGCGTCTCTTCTTTTTCTGCCTTCTTTGTTCGAACCAGAAAACAAAAAAACAACTCCTTCCATTTGTTTTTTTTTCTTCGAAGCAGTAAACACAAATTGCTCCCCTTCTTTTTTCTTTTTCGAACCAATCAAAAACACCAAAGCAGTGTTTCTTGTTTCGTCTGCCCTTATTCCTTCGAACCAGCACAAAAACAAAAACACCAAAACTTCCTTCTTTTCGCCCTTATTCTATTCGTCAAGAATACCTTTTCTTCTCCTTGTTTCAGCCTAAACCAAACAGTAGGTTTGTTGTGTTTCTTTGGTTCCAACGTTTGCAGAAAAATAAACTCGACCCCAAACTCTCTTCTTCCTTCTTTTCGTTAATCTGAAGGTTGGCTCTTATGCCAATTTGTTGTCCCAGCGGGGTTTCACAATCGAACACAAACAAGTATAGCGAAAATAACAAACAACAATCTGATCCAAATGGCTTTTATTGAATCAAATGCAATTGGTTTTCTAAGTTTTTGTACAATATCTGATTGTTAAATAATGAAACAAACAATCCCTATATATACTAGTTGAAGAGTGGTTATCTTGTGAACCATCGTGACTCTTCAAAGTGTCTGCAGCCCTTCTTGAACCAACATGTCACTTGATCTTGTACTGCTTCTTTTGATTGAAACGTTCCAGGCAGTTATTAGGTTATAGATAAACCTATTCGACCCTTCTAACTTTCCCAAGTATACACATAGCCCCTCGTACTTTTACTTAAACTATTTTATATAAGGAACTTCACAAATGTTGAGCTATGACTTAAGATTAGTCCAACAGTGGACGTTACTACAACGGAGGTTGCAGGTGCTGCCTCACTCTTGTAGAGGCAACTGCTTACAAACAAGCCCAAACTCACAATTGATCTAGGAATCTTGATAGAGCCATCATCAGCTTGTTACTTATGTATCGTTTAAAACTATATGTTAATACAAATATCGTCATTAAACGTTATTTATATTTTTGATCTTTACCTAAGTTTTGTTAACGACAAAAGTAAATGTAATTTTTATAAAGCTTAAAGCTTGTCAAGTTTAATAGATATTAAAAACAAGCTTTTTCAAATAATATCTTCATCACTCAAGCATTTACATTGTGATTAATCATATCTTGATATGACTCTAAACCATAATGTATGATAGTAGTTTCTAGTTCAAGAATGTTTTGGTTTCTTAAAAACAAAACATTACATATGTATTTACATTTTAACATATTTCTAAAAATAGAAAAACAAACACATGACATCATGTGGTGCATCATTGAAATCCTTAGAAGATTTCACTAGATACTTTGTGTAGATTTAGACTCTACATATCTTACACAATCTTGGATAGATATGGTTGACTTTGGTAAGATTTTGAGATCTTGCTGTCAGACCTCGGCGACACCAAAAATTAACACGGGTGGAACCCTTTGAAGGGTTCCGTGGTCCGTGGTGCTTGCTGATGTTTTTGGCTATAAATAGCAAAGCCAAACCGAGTTGTTTTTCATCCCTTTCTATCATATTCTCATACATTACTTCTCTCTAACATTTCTAACTCAGTTTCATATCATATTAGTAATCTCTTTTGTAGCAAAAAAGATCAAGATACATTCAAGCTTCAACAAGAAGTTGGAAGTCTTGTTTGTTTGTTGTTGTATGATCTTGTGTTGATTCATACATCATTGTTGTACCAAACTATTATAATCTTGTGAGTGTGAGTGGTTAGTATTTTAGTCCTTAAAATACATTGTGTGTGGGAGTGGTTGTACCCGTGAAAAGAACTCGACATCTAGCTTAGTGTCGAAAATAGTGTGTAAGCGAAGTGTAAAGGTTTCTCCGCCGGTGAAAGAAGCTTGTTGACTAGTGAAGTTAAACTCTCGAGTGTGAGACTCGGGGAGTGGAGTAGGGCAATGAAAAAGAGTCCTTGTAGACCGAACCACTATAAACAACTTGTTGTGGTTTGATTGTTTCTTTCCTTATCTACTCTTTACATATTGTTGATTAATATTCACTAACATATCTAAGATCAATATCAATTGATCTATCAATAAGTTTCAAAACAAAGTTTTTAATCGGTAAACTATTCAACCCCCTTCTAGTTTTCCACACTATATATATCCAATCAAAGCATTAGAATATGTTGCGTAGTTATAGACAGGAATCCCGTATTGCTAATTTAACTACTGAAAAAATTACAAAACTAACACTAACTAACAAGTCACAAACCTAAACACTGTTGTCGGGATTCAGTTCTCCGGTGTGACGGGATCTAAGAATGCTCTCTCATTTCCTTTATAATTTTATCTCTTTCCACAGGCGTCTTGCTTGGGTGTTACTACAATTGCCGTTAAAAAAAAAGTCAATTTGGGTCCAAGAAACCGCTTACTCCTACCTCCCTTATTTTCGTACATATGATGGGAAACCATTAAACACAAGTCATGTCTTTATATATGTAAAGCCCTAAAAGCGTAAACGTGTGAAATGACCTTTTTGCCTTCAAGTTAAATTATTCGAAAACTCAAAAATGTTAATCTCGTTAAATACGTTTAACACCGGTCTCATAAATAAATTTCGCAATATGTGATAAATATATTTTATTTATGACTACAAGTAAATGTTACAAATTTAAATGATTTCTAAGCATCAAATTATATTATGGCATGTACAATTTAACTCGAACCATAAAGAGGTCCAAATACATAGAACATTGATATTTAGACCTAATCCATTCATTTCATGACAAGTGTATAACACTTATTCTCTCTTATCATTTTTCGCCAATCACTTTTTGAAATCCACCAATCAAATCTTTAGGTATAAATTTAGGTTCTTGTATTAGGCATACAAATCATTTTTCAAATACATTAACCTTTGAAAAATGATAAATATGGAAATTAACCAATCTTCCTTTTGTTCGGCCTTAATTCACGACCAAATCAAAACTCCAGCATCTTTTTTATCTCCAAGATATTCTCTCAATCACTCTATATTTATTCAAAATAAATCTCAAGGAAAAAACCCTAGTTCTCCTCTACAAGAAAAGTGACGGCATAAGTTATTACCCTCCATTCCATCCGAAATTCTAAGCAAAAAGGTGTGGTGATCGTGTGGTTAATTCGAGGGTGTCGAGGTCGTTTTGGTTCGAAAAAAAAAAGGAAGCTGTTGTGAGTACTTCTGCTCCTGACGTGGGTTCTACAAGCCAAGGCAAGCTTGGTTTTGGGTCTTAACTCATTTGTTGTCGTTTCGTCTCGCGCACCACAAGGGTATTGTATCCCATATCTCATCTTTTCTTTTTGTTGTTTGAAACTGTGTCGTGGAGTCTAAGCAATTGCATGCATGATATCACGTACACGTATACTTATAGTAATATTTAATCTTGTCACACGGAAGGATAACTTTGGCTCATGAATCATAATATTAAACACGTAATGTCATAACCAAAATAAGTAAAATATCAAATAAGGAGGCGCATGTAATATGACCCATATACATATTACTGTTTTAAATCTTTTGACATGCATAATTCGACACACATGTATGATTTTGTTTTGAACCTTTGCACGGCTCATGCATGTTATCTGTTCTTAGTATCGAGTTAAATGGGTCGTATAAATCATGTATACGTACACGTAAAATATCAAAGGAAATGGCCATATCGACCCATATTAAACTGCTTTTGGAAACTCATTTCGACCCTCATGTACACGATTTAAAACATGTTTCATTTAATTCGTATCGAGCTAAATAGATGTAATAAAACGAGGTTGTCGTGGGTTATCTTTTGTGTTCGTCAACAAGAAAGAAATGGGACTAAAATATTTTGGTTGGAGTCATAAGGGTTGACATGGAATCTGTTATGTTTCGACTAGAATGAAAACAAGAAATCTTGAGTTTCTCTTGACCATGTAGAACCATGTCCTTTTTAAATCAGTACATCATGCATCCATTTGACCATTCATTGTCATGTCTTATCAAAAATCATGAATGCATATTAAATAAAACCTCACGTGAGGTGATATTTAAATGGTCTCCTACATTGCTTTCATATTTAATATAAGAAAAATGATAAAGAGGCCTAAAGTTAGGCCTAAACTTAAACCTAATTTTAAGTGTCATCATCTTGATGGTTACAAACAGAGACCCACTTATACTACAACCCATCAAGATGATGACACTTAGAATTAGGTCTAAGTTTAGACCTAACTTTACACCTCTCTATCATTTCCCTTAATATAAACATGTACATATTAATTCTTTTGTCATGCATATAATAGTTATGGGAATCAACTAGACATACATATAATAGTTATCGGTTCTAATTAAAAGAAAAAGGCTCATCTTGTAAATTATAAAACATAAAGATGATTTGTTAAAATGGTAAGGTAATGGACTAAAGCCGTAAAATGAGTAAACTTACAATA
This sequence comes from Chrysanthemum makinoi, assembly GCA_910596185.1. Taxonomy (NCBI): domain Eukaryota; kingdom Viridiplantae; phylum Streptophyta; class Magnoliopsida; order Asterales; family Asteraceae; genus Chrysanthemum; species Chrysanthemum makinoi. The sequence continues at coordinate 283,198,830 of OU343223.1, read as the reverse complement.
TTTACACTTATGAGGAAACTTGCTAATTATGGAAACTTACTAAATATAGAAACATGCCATTTATGAAAAGTTACTAATTATGAAAACCTGCTTAAGTAGAAAGTTACCTAAAATAGAAAGCTACTAATAATGGAAACCTGCTAAAAATGGAAACCGTCTCAAATAAGTAATCCGACTTTAATAAGCGTTATTAAATTCATATAGGTTCCGGACGGCGGGATTGATTCACCGTGTGACCTTACTTTCCTGTTTTGCTTGCTTCGAATGAGGTACAGATATTCTATCCCTTTTCAGTAGGGATTTCTAATGAATTTTTGACCCTTTGACTTTGCTTCATTAATGATATTCCATTGCTATGATTTCTTATGCTATGATCCTTTTAATATGATTTCGATATGATCCTTTTGTATGATTCTGTTCGCTATGATATTCGTTTGTTATGATTATGAACTTCTGATTATGACCTTCTGATTATGAACCTTCTGATTTTGAACCTTTGATTATGAACCTTTGATTATAAACCTATGTTATGGAACTCTGATATGAACCTTTGACTTCTGAACCTTTGATATGAACCCTTATGATATGATTATGCTTTGACCCTTTAGTTTGATACCCGAGCCAAATATGTTTCCCTAGTCATGGAGGTACCATGACCATGTCATTGATGCACCAATGGCATGACTCTAGTATGTACGAGTGATGTTACACACCGTCCCCTTTCTGTTATGTGATTATGAGCTCAAGATATATGTATGGCCACTATGTTTTTTAGCGGGGGCGTATGGATGCATCCCAGATTTGTTCTGTATCTGATATGTTATGATATGATATGATTTGTCTGGTGAATGATGTCGTGTGCAATACTCGTCTTCACATTCCGGGAGCTAGCTACTCCATTGGTTACTGAGGTCTCCCCTCCTATTATATATGGTATTCCGAGGTCACCCCTCCGAGTACAATGGTTACTATGATATGATATGTTTCTGGGCTCGTGGTAGATTTCTGACAACCCTTACACTGTTGATATCCCTATATTGTACCTTCTGTATTTCACCAATGCACCATATTCTGTATTAATTGTTCATTACTCAGTACCCTTATACGACTCACTCTACTGCTATGATATATATTCCATTGCATTGATCTTTCATGCTCTTATTCCGTTACTTCAGACCATCATTCCATTCACGTACCGGGTTATTATATGATTATTGAATTTGCTTATGCGTATACATGTTTATGTGAATACCGGTTACCATGCTACGATATGATTAATATGCGATTATGTGATTCACCTGTGTCATCTGATGATATGTTATCTTACCGTTATGTGACCCTTTGATCTGTGTGATGACCATGCTAGTGTGTAATCGATTGTTTTGTATGTTTATCATGTATACTTCGTTCAGTTAATCTCGTGGACTATGACTATCCGTTAGTATCCTTATCTACTTATTGTTGACCTGCCATGTTTACATTTCTGCTTATGCTAATGTTTGATTGGGTAAATAGTTCAACTTATGTTGTCTGGCTTGTTAACTTGTTAGTTGCCCTGTTATGTCCTTAATCTATTCAATTATAACGTTCATGCGGTATTCCTACTTGATTCGTGTGGCTACCATGTTTTGACAGCTGATAGTATCTCTGTTGTTATGATTTTTGTTATGTTATTAACTGTGGGTTGTTTGACTTGTGTGATTGCCATGCTCACTTCCTAATCGATTGCTTCCGTTTGCTTTTAGTTTCCGTTTGGCTTATATGTATTCTGATTTCCTGATTTGATTGCATGCTATTCCTATGTTGAGTGGATGCGACGTCTGCTATGCTTGCTTATGTTTCGGTGCTTGTATATGTATATATATATATATATATATATATATATATGTCATGGATGCGTTGCCTTGTTGTGTACTCCTTGATTGCTGTTCTTTCTGGATATCTGTTACTATCGTATTTTGCAGGTTTCTCATTGACTCATGGTCTCCTTTCCGTCGCGACCTTGTGATTGTTCCCGTTGTTTCATTTCGCATTTCTGCTTTTGTTTAGCTTTTGTTTTGTTATATATGTTCAATGGGCTTTATAAGCTCAGCCGCATTTCTTTTCCTGCGGCAGGTTTTAGGTTGGAAGATGGGCTATGATGGGCTGAGAGTTGGATTATTCTGAGTGGATCGACCCTAGTTACCTTATGATTTTAGACTTATTTTGAAGAGCGATTGTTCGATATTTCATTTCATTTTATTGACATATTGGATTTTGTATTTTCTTTGTAAATCATTCGTTATTATGACTTGGAAATTCATTTTATGAGGCTTCCGCTTGTAAAATTTTATTTGAATGTTCTGATATGACACCAGAATGTGACACTTCTACCCTTGCCGGGTTGGGGTGTTACAATATAAATGTTAGGATAATAGTAAGATTTAAACTTCTGCTGCAACTTGGAATTTCTGATCTGAACGGTTAAATGGCCCTGATTTTGGAGATCAGGCTCAACATTGGAATTTCGATGAGATAAATAGATCGACAGAGTAGGCTAAGCTTCGTTTGGGCCATAGCAATGCAGCACCATGGATCTATAGGGAGTTTATTCCTGGAATTTATGTTCTTTTTAGGGACCTGACCAGTATTGTATACGAGTCTTATCTGTATAGAAACATTAAAGAAGAAAAACCCCGTTTGAAAATTTAGCAGGGACATAACATGTCTTCACTGAATTATTTTCAAAGAAGTGAAGAACAATTAGGATATATAATGAGAAACAGAATTGATCGAAAACTACAATAGTTAACTAAACTACTAAGGGAAGCTTTTAGCAACAAAATACTTTTAACCACGACGAATGTCGTGGTTAAAACAAAATAGTCAATTTTCAAAGTTTGACTTTGAGAGCCACCTTTAGCGACGGCAAAGATGTCGTTAAAACCTTTTCAACCTTTGATTTTGACTTTCAACGCAAATATTTAGTGAAAAATGAACTGGTTGTCGCTAAAAGTGAAATCTCTATTTATTAATATTTTTGTTTAACGTTGTAAACAAATACTCCTTCCGCCCCAAAATTTATGTCAATTTTGACTTTTTCAATTAAACTTTGACCTTAAATATATTTTTTTTATTATATAATATTTGATAAAAGTTATATCAATAAAAATACTTTTAAAACCTAATTTTATTTATATATTTTGCATTAAATATTATATAATAAAAAAAGATATATTTAAAGTCAAAGTTTGATTGAAAAAGTTAAAGTGAACATAAATAATGAACGGATGGAGTAATTTTAAATAATAGAAAATAGCTTTAACGACGATAAAATCGTCACTAAAGTTTAAGAATATAGTTTTCGGCGAAATTAAATTTACCTCCAAATTTTGGCCCCGAAATGTTTTTCGCTTCAACCTTTACTAACGACATGTCGTAACAAAGTTTAATATAAAATAATATATTACTTAAATTAGAATATATAATGAAGTATAATTAATTACTGTAATTAGTTTTATCAATTTTGTAAATCTATTTATTTGTAAAATTTATTAATAGTTTTTCGGATTAGATCGCTAAAAAGTTAAAATAAAATAAAATAAAATAAACAAGTTTAATTTGTATTCATCACGTTTGTTTTAAAATAATATGATTCACGTAAGTCATCTTAACAATAACCAGGATTATACGTACGACATACGTTCTATGGTATCAGAAGGATATACATAATACGGGATTATATATGTGATATGTCATAATATCTAACGGTGATTGAGTGGTAGCTAATAACCGAGATTATACCTGATGTTTACGTAAGTTCGGTTAATAAAATTCGAAATTCAATAGACAATTGCTTAATAGGTTTAGCTTGAATAGTATCGAATGTGATAACACTTGCTTATTAAGATGATGTTTTCAAATTAGACTTCACTTGTTACATGTATCATCGATATACTTTGAACGTTTGCTCAATGCATGCAATCAATGATATGTATACAATATTAAACCACACTCTATATCGAGATAACGAGAACCGTGATTACACATGAGGTTCACGCAAGTCATGTTAATGGTAAGTTGCTTGATGGCTGAACGGTAATGATGCTTGATTATATACAATATTAAACCACACTCTATATCGTGATAACGAGAACCGTGATCACACATGATGTTGACGTAAGTCATGTTAATGATTGAATAGTCTAAGATGTTATAGTACTTGCATTCTATAAGTTTCACATAAATAGTCTCGGACGTGATTACACTTGCTTCAAATTACCTAAAATAAAATAGTCCCAGATGTGACCTTGTACATATATGGGCCAATACAATCAATTGAATAGGAAGACATCGTGACAAGTTAAGGTTACTTGAATGGTCTCGAATGATTAACACTTGCACTAGTGTCATACTATTTGATATGGAGGAAGCATTACATTTCGTACATAATGTTCACAAAAGTCGAGTTATTATTGATTGATGATAAGCATAGTTGATTCTATACAATACACCATACTCTAATTTGTGATAGACATGAGTAGTCTCAGATGTGAGAATACTTGCACTCTATAGGTTTTACATGAATAGTCTCAGAAGCGATAACACCGTTTCATATGACTTAGTAAATTATAGTCTTGGATGTCACCGTTTATTCATCAATACAATCGGTTAAATAGAAAGACACTAGCGTGATATGGTTTACTTGAATAGTCTCGAACGATCCATACTTGCACCGGTGTCATATTATTTGATATAAATGAATCTTTTACTAGATCGTGGTCGTAAGATCGGATCGGGATTTTAAGATCCTACTATAGTGTCATTTTCTTAGTAGATCCTACTATGGTTAGACAAATAAGCAATATATGCGGTTTTTCATTTTCATTGGTGGAGGACTAATTATTTTGTGCTCTACAGTGATGGTAGAATGATATGGTTGGAGCACCTTAAATATCATGTAATAGAAGAACTTAACAAAACAACTTCTCACAGGATGGCTGTGTTACATCTACTTAAGGTTTGCATATTAGTGTTATAATCACATGATTATACTATAATACTAATAATTATTGTAATGCTTAGCCAGCTTTGTAATATATAAGTGTTTGACAAAGGCTAGAAAGCTTGAAGTTGTGACTTTTGCTCTCTATGAATCAGACACCGTATTACATAACTATCATTAGTTTCTATAATATGCAGGTTATTTTCTTTTCCCGCTACAAAATCGTTAAACAATCTGCAGAGCGTTAGACATCGTTGGATACATATCCACAGAAAGAAAAATATAACAGGTAAGCATGTAAACCAATTCACGACATTGTTCTTTACTAATCTTAATTGTTGCTTTAATAGAAGGAGAAATATAAAACGTTCATCTAAATTGTTGCTTTACTAATCTTGCAAATAGTTGGGATATATATTCTTGCCAGGTGTCTAATGCACCACAGTACTTAATATATGATTCTCGAACAAATGGTTGCATAGTTGCAAGTGATGTCAAGATTGTCATTATCCCGGAAGATGCATATAAAGGTGACGATGTTGTTGCATTTGAAAATAGAAAAACCAAGGCAAGTCCTCTTTTACCATTTCTCATTTTATTCCTGTTTGCAACATTGTATTTTGCAGTTGTGTGTCATAGTAATGATTTTGTTGCGGCCGCTTATTTTCTTTGTGCAATAGAATGAAAATGTGTTGAGCGATACACCTAAAAACTCAAGATTAATGTGTTATGTTATATGATTTCACTACTAGAGTTCAAATATGTATTACTATGTCGGCTAATTGGCATTCCTCCTGCCACTAGAGTTATTCCATAATCTCCTATGCAAAAAAAAAATAGCTCAGCCACCCTGAAACATCAGACATTTTTTTTATTTGAACTAGAATAATTTAGTGTGTGCCAATCAATTAAAGGAGTGTGCAAATCACATCCCTATTATTATGTTCCCTCTTTTCTTTCTGTTATTTTGTTTTAGAATGATGATGTAGTGCTCTTATACCAATAGGCCAAACCGCCAAATTAATGATGATGTATAAAACTAAACAAAATACTAACATAAAAGATAACATCACACGCACTTCACTGCAAAACTATTTTCACTGCACTAGAAAAATTGGCTTCTTTCTTAAGCCTTTTGGTCATTGCAACATTTAAGCCAGCGTTACATCAAAACATTTGGATAAAAAATATTATGAAAAAACTTGCACTTAGTATTCATAAATGACGGAAAATTTAACTAAAAGCTATAATGAGGATACATGGTGTTTCAGTTTTTGGATTTATTGCACAGTCCTCACAACCCTACTTAAAAGTTTTAACAAGGATAGATGAGGGATTATTAATGAATATTGCGAGAACAAAGACGCATAGTTGTTACTGAGGAAGTATGATAACTTTATAAATTTTTAGTGCTTATTTACTTATTGGTAGCCTAGATGATATCTTATTTGTATGCAATTTTATTATCTTTTCAAAAACGTTTATGCAGGTTTACGAGCATATAAAATACGACAAAGAACTACATATAAGCCATGCCTCACTACTAGAAATGCAAACGTGGACCATCATCACATCTTCCTTATCTAAGACTTATAGTGTGACAGGTAAATTAACTCTTCCAAACCAAACCTGTTTTGACCCGTTGCATGACCCGCTCATCATGACACGTCTACTAAGTACTTATCTCTTGTGTATCAGGTTGGAGGGTTGGGTGGAAAATAGGTCCATCTTGCGTTGCATTTAAAGTTACAGATTCTGCTCCTATCTGAGTTTGAAAACTGCCTTGACTGCATTAACGAGTCCCTGAGAATACTACAAATCTTTGATACGAGTAAGAACTTTACAATGAAAAAACAATTTAAGTCATCATTCTAGGTCCATTTATGATTATTGGGATTATGAATTAAAAAGAGCTTTCAAGTTGAAGTTACTTGGCGAGGTGGGGTTCAATGTTTAGTTTAAACCATTGGGATCCTTTTTCATATTTTGCCGTATTTCCAGATATTTGCAAACTTACCGATGTACGTGCTCTTTTTTAATGATTTTTTTAATATACATTTATACGTTTGAGGATCGAATGACTTTAATTGTAATGGATTCTTTAGGTTGAATTCGTGGAGGAATTAATAAAACAAGCAGAAGTTGTGGTTGTTCCTGGGTGTGGTTCTTTTCATAAAAGTCGTGATTCTTCGGAGAATGTGACGAGTTGCCATAATCATCGTTACATCAGATATGCCTTCTGTAAGGGTCATGCCACTTGGACTTCTATTGTTCTCAAAATGCAGCGGCTTGACAATCATTACTTGACGCCTCAAATTTCTTTCAGTTAACGAGGGTAGCTATTGTAGGTATATGATGCAGGTTTTACTGACCAGGTTTTAATATTTATAAAGTCTCGTTATACCTATTGTCTACCCTAGTGCACTAACGGGCAGTGTAATCAGTTGCGTGTAGTGTAGTAATCGGTAAAGCCGAGGTCGTCCCAAGAGCTATGTGTGTTGGATTATTACTAAGTCTAAGTGTCACAGATTTAATAATGGTTTCGATAAGTAATTTAATTAATTAAACTACTAAAGCAGATAAAAGCAAATAAAGGCATATAAAAGGTAAAGGGTAAATCAATAGAGGAGAGTGGTGCTAACCTAGTTAATCCTCCTAGCTAGTAATGTCTACGTCTACTTACTTCCAATTACTTCAGGTGGGGTCAAAGTCGAGAGGACAACATTTGGTTAATTCGCCCTAACCTATCAGCAAAGATGCCACCACAGGAGAAGTCAGGTGTCCCCTCATAAGTCCTGTGGTTCCTAGTCCCCTAAGCCAAGTCATTAAGTACCGCTACATGCTAGATTTATAATAGTGAGTGCCCGGGCGTTAGCAACTTAAACACTCACCCCCTAATTCTTAAGTTCATCCAAACGGTAGGTGATCAGTTGGTCAAATCGCACAAGTAAAAAGGGTCGTCAGTTGATCATATCTTACCCTTCCCGTCTCAGTCCGCTCACCTAGGGTCAGTTGGTCATATCTCCAAGGCAATTGGCCTCTACTGCCATTCAAAACTACCGAACCAAGGGTGGCTACCAATAAACTATGCATGCATACGCTTAGAAATAATTGTACGGAAGTAATGTAAACGCAAACAAAACAATTAAGGAATCATAACTAGGCCAGCACCAAGAGGTGCTTAGCCGCTCATATTAATCATACAAACCAATTCAATATTCAAAGGTACGAAATACATGAATTGAAAGTAAAGAAAATATAAAATGATAATGCTTATCGTAGGGGAGTGATTTCTCCCTTGGAGACAGCTCTGTATGCTCCTCTAGACCTGCCTTGAGCTTTTTCCCACGTTCTCTGGTTGTTGTGTGTGGAATGGGATGATTAGAAATGTTGGAATTCGTGGGGTATTTATAGGCCAGATCTGGGTTACGGCGTAAATATAACAAGAGTTACGCCGTAACCTTCAATTCCTTCGTATTTTGCACTAGATCTGCTAGTTACGGCGTAACCTTATAGTGGTTACGCCGTAGTCTTCAATAAACTTGGTTACACCGTAGTTGATGGAATAGTTACGGCGTAGTTATCAGCGGCGTGAAACCTCATTTGACCTAATATAGTTACGTCGTAGCCTTTGGGAAGAGTTACGCCGTAACCTTCTGATGAGTTGGTTTTCTGAGTCACGCTTTAGTTACGGCGTAATGTGAGAGATGAGTTACGCCGTAACTTCTTCAAAGTAGCATACTGTGATAAATCTTTTGATATTTCTCCAGTTTCGCGTCTCTTTAGCTCCAATACTCGTAATTTGCCTGAAAGTGGAAAAAAATGGAAAACAAGCGTAAATCCATATAAATGATATAAATTACAAGCATTATCAGGGGAAATTGACACTTAATAATCAGGACTATTTGATGTTATCAAATATCCTCCCACTTGAACTCTACTTGCCCTCAACTAGACCTTATTAGAAAGATTCCTAAAAAGATATCTCCCAAAATCTGGTAAATATAAGTTTATAAATCCCTTATGCTAGAATAAAACAAAGCCGAACACCTCACGAAAGGGGAACAAAACACTCAAATCTCTCAACTATTTTAAGTGTCAATTTCGGGGTGATCACTCAATCGCACAGTCATAGCATGTATTCTATCATAAGCATGGTGGTTACACAAATCTCCACCACTAGAGTTAAGGGCTAAACAATTCTCGAAGGCAATATGGGTAGAGACGACAAAGGTTAAGGGGTGACTCGTCATTACTAACATGTCACGGCGAAGTGGACAAAATCAATGATACATGACCAAATCCATGGCCAAGACACCAAAGATTGCTCGCTGCATCACCTAGACACGCTTCATGACTAAAGGGTAGGATAAGACATGGGATATGTAAATGGTGTAAAATAAAAAATCAAGCAGGTAATCTAAATTTATAACCAAGTCATCACCACTTACCGTCCGCCCAAAGTTCAAGCTTTGAAGTCAAGAAACCGGATCATGAAATACAAGGTAGATGTGTCATTAGAGGACGTCGTGATGGGCACACTACCTTTTCTCCAACTGTTGGCATAATTACCAACTCCAATCTTCAAATGTGACCGAGGTGGCCTCCTCGATACTAAATCTATAAAGCTCATAACATAGTGCTTATAACATCGCACTTTACAATAACATAACAACTATTTTTTTCGAATCACAACTTTTTTTTTCAACATAACAATAATAACTAAACATAATATCCCCCCACTTGAGATGAACAATGGGAATTCGGGGGGTCTTCAATGATCTTCAGGAATATGTTGTCGATGAAAGCGTGATTTCCGAACCTTTCCACTTGAACCTTGAACTTAGGCAAATGATGACTTCCCAATCACAAATAAAGACTACAAGGTAGGCTAAGGTGTATAGGTGTATCGAAACAATATATCGGGTTAAAAAATGAAAGGAATGGCTCAGATGGGTGTATCTAGGGGTATCTTGCACTAACGGTGAGTGCAACAAAAGGGTTTCACATGGGGGTCGAGAAGTCGAGGTGACTAATCGATAGACACACAATGGTAGGCTATTTGGGTGATAATCCTATAATACTGCCTTCTAAAATTGAAAAGTCCAAATACATCGAGCTAACTCAACATACCTCGTTTATGGTCTCGAAATGATGCAAAGGCCAAGTTCTAAAGTTTACAAGCTACCGGCACACTCATAATTTGGTAGATTTGGGGTAAAATATTGGAAACGGATAAGGCTAATCTCACCATATAGTATCAAGGGTTGTATGTACTCGGCTATGGTCTAATCTAGTTAGGTTAAGAAAAACATGTCAAAATTTTAAAAATGGCATAATTTTTCAAAATAAACTAGAAAAACGAGGGCAAAATAATGTTCAAGAGATAATTCTACTCCCGTCCCCCTACTTGAATTGTACAAAGTCCCTTTTGTACTAAGAATTAAATAAAGGTGAAGAGTAGAATTAGAGCAAGAACTTCTCTGAAATTTGCTCCATAAAGAAAGAAGGCCCACGAAAAAGAGACGTGCCTTCGTATAAGCATCATGAATAAACTTCAATCCCTGAAATCACACTACCGACAAGCATAATTCTAAAAAGAAAAAATGAAAAATGAAAAACAAAACTAACTCACTTTCGTAGGAATCACGGTTGCATTTAGCATATGCAACAAGCCTTTTAAACCACTTGGTGTGCCAAGTGGACGAGTGAAGTCTCGTGAGGGTTTACAGGGAACACACCCACAAAGTTCATTTAAAATACTAATACAAGGTTATTGTGTTTTAAAATGAAAGAATTAAAGCAGAGGAATGTTACGTCGTAACTCTTTTGAGGGAGTTACGCCGTAACTAGCAAAACCTGGCATAAGTTGCAAAGTGAGTGGTTACGGCGTAACCACAGAGATGGTATTACGCCGTAATTAGTAATGCGTCAGGAATTCTGCTGCAAAACCTTGGTTACGGCGTAACCACATAAATGAGTTATGCAGTAACTCTGGTCAGATCAGCAAACTGCAACAGTAATTACTTCCTCGTTTCCTGCAAAAATGGTTAGAAAACACAAAACCCTACAGAAATGGAAATAAAACAAAAGAAATGGATAATTCGGGTTTTCTCCCGAAAGAGCACTTTTCTTTATTTACGAGTCTTTAAGTTAGACTCAGAGCCGCGGGGCTCTATGGGGGCTTTGGACCTCTCCGACTTCCTCCGTGTCTTTCATCAAGTTACGCCTGACCCAACCGACATTTGTGGCAGTGCGGAGATATTCTTTGGTTTCAATCTTCCGAAGAAAAATTCACCTAGATATAAAATGCAGGTTTTACTGACCAAGTTTTAATATTTATAAAGTCTCGTTATACCTATGGTCTACCCTAGTGCACTAACGGGCAGTGTACCCGGTCGCGTGTAGTGTAGTAATCGGTAAAGCCGAGGTCGTTCCAAGAGCTATGTGTGTTGGATTATTACTAAGTCTAAGTGTCACAGATTTAATAATGGTTTCGATAAGGAATTTAATTAATTAAACTACTAAAGCATATAAAAGCAAATAAAGGCATATAAACGGTAATGGGTAAATCAATAGAGGAGAGTGGTGCTAACCTAGTTAATCCTCCTAGCTAGTAATGTCTACGTCTACTTACTTTCAATTACTTCAGGTGGGGTCAAAGTCGAGAGGACAGCATTTGGTCAATTCACCCTAACCTATCAGCAAAGATGCCACCACAGGAGAAGTCAGGTGTCCCTCATAAGTCTTGTTGTTCCTGGTCCCCTAAGCCAAGTCATTAAGTACCGCTACATGCTAGATTTATAATAGTGAGTGCCCGGCGTTAGCAACTTAAACACTCACCCCCTAATTCTTAAGTTCATCCAAACGGTAGGTGATCAGTTGGTCAAATCGCATAAGTAGAAAGGGTCGTCAGTTGGTCATATCTTACCCTATCCATCTCAGTCCGCTCACCTAGGGTCAGTTGGTCATATCTCCTAGGCAATTGGCTTCTACCGCCATTCAAAACTACCGAACTAAGGGTGTCTACCAATAAACTATGCATGCATACACTTAGAAATAATTGTACGGAAGTAATGTAAACACAAACAAAACAATTAAGGAATCATAACTAGGCCAGCAACAAGAGGTGCTTAGCCGCTCATATTAATCATACAAACCAATTCAATATTCAAAGGTACGAAATACATGAATTGAAAGTAAAGAAAATATAAAATGATAATGCTTATCGTAGGGGAGTGATTTCTCCCTTGGAGACAGCTCCGTATGCTCCTCTAGACCTGCCTTGAGCTTTTTCCCACGTTCTCTGGTTGTTGTGTGTGGAATGGGATGATTAGAAATCCTGGAATTCGTGGGGTATTTATAGGCGGATCTGGGTTACGGCATAACTATAACAAGAGTTACGCCGTAACCTTCAATTCCTTCGTATTTTGCACTAGATCTGCTAGTTACGACGTAACCTTATAGTGGTTACGCCGTAGTCTTCAATAAACTTGGTTACACCGTAGTTGATGGAATAGTTACGGCGTAGTTATCAGCGGCGTGGAACCTCATTTGACCTAATATAGTTCCGTCGTAGCCTTTGGGAAGAGTTACGCCGTAACCTTCTGATGAGTTGGTTTTCTGAGTCTCGCTTTAGTTACGGCGTAATGTGAGAGATGAGTTATGCCATAACTTTTTCAAAGTAGCATACTGTGATAAATCTTTTGATATTTCTCCAGTTCCGCGTCTCTTTAGCTCCAATGGTCGTAATTTACCTGAAAGTGAAAAACAATGGAAAACAAGCGTAAATCCATATAAATGATATAAAATACAAGCATTATCGGGAGAAATTGACACTTAATAATCAGGACTATTTAATGTTATCAGTATATGACAATTTATTTTCATTGTAATGTCATCAAGTAATGTGCAAAATTGTGGAAGCAACTGATTGTATAATATTTCATATATCAGCCACACATTTGATTTTTCTTCATTTGGCAATTATACATTTGTATTCTTTATAATTTGTTACATGCTCTTTTGAGGTGCAATACCAAGCTCCCCTTTACATGAACGGCTTCCTTTAAAAAAAAAATTTTTTTGATTAAGATATTTTGCGTTATTCATGATCTATTTACATCCAGTTTAATTCATCAAGTGATATTATGAAGCTAGCCCGCCCATTCAGACGGGCTATGAAGCTAGTCTATTATATATCATATATCATGAAAATGTAAGTCAAAATTATGATTATAAAGTGTTTAATATAATTAGCCTTTTGTTTTTCATATTTTACAAAACTTAATACATAAATTTGTAGTTTTATAACTTGTGGTTCGAGAAAAGTAAAATCGGATCGAATGAGATTTTAAGATCCTATGGTTAAGATCAGGATCCTATTAAGATCATATCTCACAAAAATCTTAAGTTGCAACGAAATTGTTTTTGCTTTGTAGTATCATAAAAAGTTGTAAAATCCTATGATTAAATTCGAGATTTTAACAACTATAAAAGAGAGCGGTAAACACACATATAGATACAGAGAGATGAGACACCGAATGATGAAATAATACATAATGTTACATAAGAAACACTATACTAAATGATCTTCACTTTTTCGAGTCTAACAATTTCTAAAGTTTTGTTGTCAATTTTAAATGAAACATATATAGGTGTACGTTAATTACAAAGAAAATTTCCAATATACTTTTTAAAAGTTACAAAAATGAAACAAACTGTTACTAGGTTACACGCCGTATTATTCTTGATACTATATCTTTCACCAAGTACGTAGGTACATAACCATACATGACACGCGATTATTCGAATAAAGATGCTAACATGATGCACCGGACTGCAACTTCATAAGATCCCTATCGACTGCTTTTTTAAGAAAACTATCTTCATCAAGAATCATTTGAACAGGCAAGAAACCAAGATCATTAGCCATATCAAGCATCATTCTCTTGGTCTCGGCTTTGAACTCTTCCAAATCAACCGTTCCATTTGAATCACGATTAAATTGCACAAACAAGGAATCATAGACTTGGGACAACTCTTCAGGATCGGTTTTCACATCAATTCCAAAATGTGTTTCAATCATTCTTAGTGTTTTTAACTCTTTTAGCATCTCGGAATACGAAAGGAGACCATCATGGTTTGTATCTAAGTTAGCAAAACGGTCTTGAACCGAACCTTTAAATGCTTCGTCGTCTTCAACAAAGCCAAGGATTATGGCACCATCTAACAGCTCCACACTCATTTTTATTCGTATTATGTTTTCTTATATTTTTGTTTGTACTGAGTTTGTGACTTATGGTTAAGGTAATATATAGAGCCTAAAGGGCATATGTTTATTCATAATGGATTTCATGGTGCTATAATTGATGTGTGCGTTTAAACTACGCGGGGAAAATTTTGTGGTTTTTGACTCGAGTAGTTTATTTGGTTTATAGTTGATGGGTTCTTAATCACCCGCATCATATTTTCCAATCCCAATAAGATAGAAAAAAACGATACGAATATGTATTAGTTAATTTACAACCATTGGTAATATACTATTAAAAAGTAAAACGTCTCTTTTTGATATATTATTTAACAGAAAACGTGTCTTTGGATGAAAAGTGTCAACATTCGATATGGGCTATTTTCCTCATAAAAAAGGGTTTAATTAATAAAATTCAATTAGTTGTCTTATCATGATCAAAGTTAACTATTATCAACATGGTCACATAATACTTGTTTTCGGAATAGCTAATTTAGGAACATGTTTTTAACGTAAATCCAACCTTTCAAATCTCAAATTATGCAAACCTAGTCTTAAACACACAGACATTTTCTCCATAAACAAACTGTGAAACTCGCATCGTACTTCACCCACACCAAAGAATTATCGAATCTATGTCTCTATATCTCATACTTGCATGGCTATTTTCTCGTCCTTTATCACCATCACATAATAGCGTAACTATAGTTAGTGAGTCGGTTGTGAAAAGGGTTCCTGTAATGTCACGCGACACCAAAAGATATTTTTTGAATATTTGTAAATGCACTTAGTTTAAAACAACTGTGTTGTTTCTAATACTTGGTTAATTCACTAATTTACTAACGGATTAAGATTATACACAAGTTATTATCAAACTCAATCGTCTTAACATGCAAAACCGCACGTTTCCTATATTATATAGTACAAAAAAGTTAGTTTATTCATCACTTATATTTTCTCTTATAGTTAGTATAGAAAAGTTCAATATAGATCACTAATTCTCTAAAATGAACATTGTGGCTATTCATTAAAAATAAACAACCTCACTTTTATCATTCTTTAAAAAAAAATTATATCTCACAAATCGTTAATCATTACTCGAAGTGAATTATACCATCGCGGCGAGAATAAATCATCTTTCTACAGAAGGACATTTCTATGTATTTTCGACGACTTTTTTTGAGTTTTTTATTTATTATTTTTCTTTAAATTTACGCTATAAAAAATCACATGTGATTTATAAAATTAGAGTTGATTTGTTATTTTAAAAATTACAACTGATTTAAAAAAAATCACATGAGATTTGTTAAATCACACCTGGTTTTTGAAAGAACAAATCACATGTGATTTTTGAGGGCGTAAATTTCAACACTTAAAAAAAATTGAAAAAAAATTCGTCGAAAATATATCGAAGTGCCCTATACTGAAAGATGAAAAATTCTCGTTGCGATATTGTTTGTTTGTCGTTTAACGATTTACCGTTTGAAAAATATTTTTATTTTCAAAACAAAGTTGGAAAGTTAGGGTTTTTTAAATATGATTGACTAAGATTTGTTTTTCGATATATGGAGAATTTGTGATGTTGATAGTTAATCACTTAGATTTATAACCAATTAAAGGAAATCCAGCGGCCAACAGTTTGTCGGTAGCCGGCAAATACAACTTGAGGGTGGAGTCTTGCTTACTCGGTCAAATACATGCAACAAATTAAAACGCTTTTGTAAAAACATATCTAAAATGTTGTTCCCTCGTGCTTGCCAAAGAATAAACTAAACTTATTCAGCCACTTTCAACGACACAGATGAAGCTTTAAAACTGTTTAGTAAGAACAAAATAACTTGCAATATTTAACCAAGATTTACACAGTAAATTTTCAACTAGGGATGTACATTTACCCCGAAATACTGATACCGCTTGCCGGTCCCGTACCGAAGAAAGCATTCCAAATTGAATCGATTATTCAAGGCAGGTAAACGTTAGTTGGACAAACAATTGTTTGGTACTGTACTTGATTGAGATTAAAAGGCATACATGACATTGCGATTAAAACTACACTAGGATACCTCAATGCATTACAAAATTATGATTTAGGAAATGATCCAACCTGAGGCATTATTGGAACAAGACTATCAAACTTCTTAATAGCATAATCGTTTAGAAATGCATTTTCTAGGCTAGGGAATCCCACATAGAATTAAAAAAATCCACCTAGTAAATAAGGTGTGTCGATCAAGGTACATAAAATATTCAGCCAAAACTACTCCCTTATAAGGAATGAATTGTTGGCGGTTCTCTAATAATATATGGCGAAAAAGTTATCCCCTCGAAAAGAAAGACTTGTGTCACGGAATCATTCCTTCGACCTCGTGTGGCGTCCTTAACCCGATAGAAACAAGCCATCCATCCAACGTATAATAGAGGTCCACTCGTTTCGTCTTGCCTTGGACTCATCAAAGGAGTGGCTCCAACTCCCTAGCAGTGTGGTGCCATGTTAAGTTCTCTACTCGTGATATGTACTATACCTTTAACATTTGGGTACTCCAACAAGAGCAATATGATAAACCAGGAACCCTCATATTCAACACGATTCCAAGTAGAACCCGTCCTTTTAGAATTTGGCTTGTGACATTCTCCCACTACTAATTTATGCATGACCTCGTGTATGGTCATTCGCCTCAACATATAGCATGCGTAAAATGATTTGGCTTTACTTCGGCTTCGTAGCTTCAGAGGACATTCAAATTTCGACTCTTTGGGTCCCAACGTGCAGCGATTACCTCCCCTCTTGGATTAGTCCATTACACTTTCCGGCGACTTAAGATCCAGCGTGCACGCGACTATCATCCCATTTGAATTGATCCATTGCGCCTCGACACGTCATCATGTTATCCTCGACAACATCTTGGGAGACTTCTTTTGCCACCTTTGCGCAACCAGCAATTTTAAGAACTTTGGGACCAACCATCTATCTCGCGTATAATAGACGTTCATTGGTTTGTTCTGCCTTTGACTCATTAGGGCAGCGGCCCCAGCTCCCTACCAGTGTGGTGCCACCTTGAGTCCTCTACTCGTGGCACATATTACACATTTACTGTTTGGTACTCCAACAAGACCAACATGATAAGCCAGAAACCCACACATTCAGCATGTACGCTTACAAGCAGAACCCGACCTTTCAGAATTTGGCTGGTGACACTTAACTACTATATATATAAAAAAAGGAAATTTACCAAAATAAACCAGTTACCCTGCGGCTTGTCATTTTTTAGTCCAGAAATAATTAATTCGAAAATAGACCGAGCGACTGGGCGACCTGTACAACATGCTAAGTGTCAGCTTATGAATTCGACAAGTGTCCCGGTACATGCTAAGTGTTCGGCTTATAAATTCGACAAGTGTCTTATTGTACAAGTTGCTCGGTCGTCCGGTGTATTTTCGAATTAAAGTTATTTCTTGTCTAAAAATTGACATGTCGTAAGGCGACTGATTTATTTTGATGAATTTCCCATAAATAAATTATATTAACACGTCTATCTTTCATAAGATCTTAGTCAGATCACTACAACAATCGCCGCTTTCGCAGGCGAAATTTCAGCGCTTTCCCCGGGGACATATCCCCTGCAAAAGCTTTTGCCGGGGACATGTCCCCGGAAAAAGATCCCTGGAAATACCTTCTCGGGGATACTTTTACCGGGGACTGGTTAAGACTTGTACCGGGGACATGTGGGTCCCACAGCAAATTGTTGCTGGTCAAACATATCCGACGTGGCATATACTTTTGACGGGGACGTGTCCCCAGAGAAACTATTTTTGGACTTTAATTTAAATACTCTAATTACGTTATTAGTCCGACGTGGCAAACGTTTTCCCGGAGACATGTCCCCGGTGAAGCCTATAACCACTGTTGACTTAAACACTTTCTCCGGGGACATATCCCCGGGGAAAGAGGTATACTGAAATATGCCCTTGTACTTTCTCCGAGGACATCTCCCCGGTAAAACTACCTGACCCATTGTGCGTAGATATTGCCGCAAATTGGGTAATTTTCGAATTTTTTCCGAAATTTTTAGGAAAAAATCTACAACCTATTATCATAATATGCCAATCCACAACCTGTTTTACCAATGTCACAACTCGTTTTAATATGCCAATCATGACACAAATTCGCTAAACATAATATCATATATACAACATAGTTATCCTTTACCAAAATCGCCAAAACGGTTCCTAAACCGTTAACGCATAATCATCTACAAAACTATCCAAAACTACCTATCCGCAAATGGTCCAAAAGTATAACAGTATATATCAACAAGATAATTATAATAAACAAATAAATAAATCAATAAATAAATAAACAAAAAAATAAACAATTTTAACCACTCGATAACAATTTCATTCAAATAATTAAGTGTTGTTCTACAAATTACAATTCGAGATTAATCTCCCACATCATCAACATAAAATTCAACATTATTAGTATTGTCATCTTCATCATCTTCATTCTCGTGGCCATCATCATCATCAGATGTTAAATCATGAGGAATGTGATCATCAAAATCAATATCATCTTCGTCTTCCACAATAGTGATAATTGGTGGTGGTGCCTCAACTTCCGCTGGTTGAACATGTATATTTATAATGTTATAATCAACCGATCCAACTCAGTGAGAGTGTGATATGTGATGAGTTGTTGTCATGTACAACATCCTAATTGTCTTCTACCACAATGATATCCGGGTTCCAAATCTTTCGATGATAAGAATCTTGACGGCCTTCCAATTACCACGTTTACCGGGGAAATCAAGGTAAAAGACTTGTGTTGCTTGTGTTGCAAGAATAAATGGTTCGTTTTGAAACGATACACGATCGGTCATAATTTGCGTAATGTTGTTTCTATAGGTACAGCGTTTTAGGCGATTAGTGTTATTAGTGTCGAACCATTTGACTTTGAACAACACGACATTGAATGAAATATATGAAAACTCGAGAATCTCTTCAAGCTGGCCATAATGCATTCCTCCATCGTGGTTTGGAGTTGAAATTCACTGCTTTGAGTTGAACGACGTAAATCACGGTCGTGTACGATAAACTTCACACCGTTGACTACGCAAGAGTTGAATGAGACTGCAGTACATGATGGTCCACAAGCCAAAGCGAATAACTCGGCGGTACAAACTAGGTCCTTCTGTACTTTTAATTCACGAATCTATGAAAAAGTTAAGAATAGATAGATACGAGTAATAGTCGTTATTTATACAGGGTAATACATACAAGAGTTAACCACATTTTTGGTCTTTGTGGTTGTACCTGGATTCCACTTTTGGTCCATTTGTTCAAAAAGTTGCGATTTTAGTCCAAAATGCATAGTTTGGTTCCACTTTTGGTCCATTTTTCTAACGTTAGTTGGTTAGTTAAGTCGTTTGCAGCGTTAGTCCTTTATAGCGATTCGTTTAACGTTAGTCCTTTATACCAAAGATCTTTTGCAACATTTGCAGCGTTAGTCCTTTCAGTTAGTTAGTCCTTTAAAAAAAATTCTAAAAATAAAAATTCGAGAAAAAAATTTAGAAAAAAATTATAATTTTTTTTTCTAAAATAAAATTCGAAAAATTTGAAATATATTCTAAAAGAAAACTTTTTTTCGAAAAAATTCTAAAAGAAACTTTTTTTCAAAAATAACTTATTTTTTTCAATTTTTTTAAAAAATTTGAAATATATTCTAAAAAAAATTTTTT
Source organism: Chrysanthemum makinoi (assembly GCA_910596185.1). Classification (NCBI taxonomy): domain Eukaryota; kingdom Viridiplantae; phylum Streptophyta; class Magnoliopsida; order Asterales; family Asteraceae; genus Chrysanthemum; species Chrysanthemum makinoi. The sequence goes on along the minus strand of OU343223.1, from coordinate 283,178,861 downwards.
CGAAAAAATTTCAAAATATATTCTAATTTTTTTAAATGTATATACATTGAAAAACGTTTTAAATGTATATACATTTTTCTAGAATATATTTGAATTTTTTTCAATGTATATACATTTAAAAAAAGCGTTTTCAATGTATATACATTTTAAAAAAGTTTTTTAGAATATATTTCAAATTTTTTCGAAAAAGAAAGTTTTTTTTTTAGAATATATTTTGGAATTTTTTGGAAAAAAAAAGTTTTTTTTAGAATATATTTCGAAATTTTTTAGGAAAAAAAGTTATTTTTAAAAAAGTTTCTTTTAGAATTTTTTCGGAAAAAAAAAGTTTTCTTTTTAGAATATATTTCGAAAATTTTTTCGAATTTTATTTTAGAAAAAAAATTATATTTTTTTTTTCTAAATTTTGTTTTCAATTTTTTATTTTAGAATTTTTTTTAAATGACTAACTAACCGAAAGGACTAACGTTGCAAATGTTGCAAAAGATCTTTGGTATAAAGGACTAACGTTGCAAACGACGGTTATAAAGGACTAACGTTGCAAACGACTTAACTAACTGAACTAACTTCGTTAAAAAATGGACCAAAAGTGGAACCAAACTATGCATTTTGGACTAAAATCGCAACTTTTGAACAAATAGAAAAAGTGGAATCCGACAACCACAAGGACCAAAAATGTAGTTAACTCTACATACAATAAGTCTACCTTCATCTCAAGCCAGCAAGGAAACCCTTCTTCCAAGTCTCTGCCAGGAAATGCCCTGTAAATGTTCATGATATTAGAATAAGTCGTCGAATAACAACTTACGTGAAACAAATTTTGAAATAAAACGCGTACCTCTTGTATGCGCGTTCATGTGCGTCGATTTCATGACTGTTGTGTAGTACGTTCCATACTACTTGCTTCATTGTGTCTGCTTTAACCCGAACTAATGATTGTTTACCATTCTTTTGCAAACCGATCGAAACACCTCAAATCGACTTGTTGGCCTTGGACCGTCCTCATTCGTCGAGGATGATTAAATCTCGTCTCAACACCCGAAAATAATGCGAGCGAAGTTAATGCTTCATCAACAATATAACCCTCCGCTATTGAACCTTCAGGCTTGGCTTTATTTCTGACATAATTTTTGAGCTTTTTCATGTATCTTTCAAATGGATACATCCACCTCATGTAAACAGGACCGCCTTTAATAGCCTCTTCCGGTAGATGAATAACCAAGTGAATCATAATGTCAAAAAGTGAAGGATATATTTGCTCTAAAGCGCACAAAATATTGATCAGTTGATCTCTAACTTTCAACATGTCATCCACCATCAAAGTTCGAGCGCATATTTGTTTGAAGAATGAACAAAGCTCGATTATTGGTGTTGCGGTGGTTTGGTCCTTCAAGTAATTTTGAAGTCCAAGAGAAGCAACCGTTGCATCATTATGTGACAGTCATGAGCCTTCAAGCCTGTTATGTTGCTATTGTTGTCGGTCACTTTATGCTTGAAGTTAGATCCAAACCCATCGGGTAGTTTAACACCTTTGATGAATTAAGAAAAAAATCAGGATATTAGAATAAGTTGTCGAAGTGAATCACGAATTAATTCGAACAAAGAAATTTTCAAATAAAACGCGTACCTTTAATGAATTGACAAAAAGTTTTCTTTCTTCGGTTGTGAAAGAGTACGTAGGATGAGGCTTAGAGCACTTCCCATTTCCTTTGTTGACGAGCCACAAGTCAGGACGAATATTCAAATTTTGTAAGTCTTGTCTCGCCTTGTTGGTGTCTTTTGATTTGTCATTCATTAACAAAGTACCCAACACACTCTCACACACATTTTTTCGATATGCATGACATCTAAATTGTGTTTTAGTGTAAGAAAAGACCAATACTCTAGCTCAGAAAAGATTTTTGTCCAATTCAATTCGCGATCTTGATCAAGTTTTTTTTTTGCACCCCCATATCTTGGATGTTTCCCCGGGACACGTTTAGGCAATCTTCTTAGTTGATCCAAGATGTCATCACAGGTAAATTTTCTAGGAGGGTCTGTATTATCTACCTCTGTATAGAATGCCCTTCTGTTCTTCCGCCATTTATTGGTCATGCTTAAGAATTTTACGTGACCAACATAAGCGGTTTTGTTTAATACGCGCATAGCTGGAGTGTCTACATTACATGTCGGACATGCCATGTAACCTTGCCCACTCCACCCACAAAACTACTTCGAACGGAAAGTCATTGATAGTCCATAAAAGCGCTTTCATACGTAATTCAGTGCACATGTAACTGAGCATCCTTAGTCATGCCTCCATCTTTCCATAAAGTCTTTAGGTCATCAATCAAAGGCCTCAGGTAAATATCAATATCCTTCCCTGGTGATTTGGGGCCCGGAATTAACAATGTCAACATAAGAGAAGTCTCTCATACATATCCGGGAGGCGTATTGTATGTGGTTAATATGACCGCCACATCTTTGTATGATTGACTAAGGTTGCCGTACGGATTGAAACCATCAGCAGCCAACCCTAACCGGACGTTTCTTTTTTCTTTAGCAAATTCCTTCAAATACTTGATGTCAAATTTCTTCCATGCTTGGCCATCAACCGGTGTTGCATCTTACCGTTCTCTCTAGAATGCCTGCACGCATGCCAAGTCATATGTTTTGCATGTGTTTAGACTTGTACAACGTTGTAGTCGAATGATAGGAAAGTAACACAACACCTTGTTAGGAACTTTCTTCCCCAGTGTGTTCTTTTCTTTCCATATTCTAGCGCCGCAGATCGGACAAGTCTGCAAATCTTCGTTACGCCCCAGATATAAAAAGCAATCATTTACACAAGCATGTATCGATTCATATCCTAACCCGATAGTTTTAAATGTCTTCTTTATTTCATAGTATGACGATGGCATCTTGTATCCTAGAAGCAGGCGGAAAACTCCCTTGAATAAAGTTAGGAACTCATTAAATGTGGTGTCACTCACTTTACCTTTGACCTTGATGTGCGTAATATTTTCCATAAAGTCTAATGAAGATATCCACTCACGTCGGGTATAGTTTTCGTTGGCGATGGCAAGTAACTCCTCCTACTCATTACGTTGAGGAATTGCGTCGTTACTTGTCTCGCCAATATTTCCTTGAGTTGGATCATCCGGTTCGTTATTCGGACCAATATCATGAAGGAACTCAGCCATGTCACTCATCCCATGGTGTCTTGTGTTGTGTACGGTTGTTCGGCCATTCGGCTCACCATGATTAGAAAAAGCAATCATTTACACAAGCATGTATCGATTCATATCCTAACCCGATAGTTTTAAATGTCTTCTTTATTTCATAGTATGACGATGGCATCTTGTATCCTAGAACGGGCGGGAAAACTTCCTTGAACAAAGTTAGGAACTCATTAAATGTGGTGTCACTCACTTTACCTTTGACCTTGATGTGCGTAATCTTTGCCATAAAGTCTAATGAAGACATCCACTCACAGGCTGGGTATAGTTTTTCGTTGGCGGTGGCAAGTAACTCCTCATACTCATTACGTTGAGGAATTGCGTCGTTACTTGTCTCGCCAATATTTCCTTGAGTTGGATCATCCGTTCGTTATTCAGACCAATATCATGAAGGAACTCTCATGTCACTCATCCTGGGTGTCTTGTGTTGTGTACGGTTGTTGCCATCCGCTCACCATGATTATACCATTTCGTTTAACTACGGTCCCGACCATTTGTGTGTATGTGGTCAAACAAAAATTCGTGCTTTATCCAGTCTACGTTTAAACAAAGAGCACAGGGACATTTTATATTCCCATCAATATTCACCAAGGACTTGCAATGCTTGCGTAAAGCTCTAAGACCAACTAAGAATTCTCTACGGGTACGCTAGTGAGACCCAACTTTTATCAATTGGCATAACTGCGTTTTAATTAAGCAACAAATAATTATATATACTTAAAATGTTCACCTAATCCAACTATGGAAGGCAATCCTAACCCACTATTTGAATGTTTCGTCTCATATATGAATGCGTATAATTGAATTTACTATTTGAGAAAATTTGATGACATTTCCCTCAACTCCCCAAATATGTGCATTAAAGACATATTCGTAGGAGTAAAGGGGAAACAATGTCGAAATTTTCACAAATAGTAAATCAATTATACGCATTCATATCATAAATGAGATAAAACATTTAAAAAGCAACCCCAAACAGGGGACTTTCCGAAATTAATTTCTAATAAATTAATTTCGGACGGTTTTCTATAGGATGATTAACTTCGGACGGGGACTTTTCGAAATTAATCACTAAAGTCCTTAAATCATTTACAACAGTTCACGGGTATTAACAACAAAAATTAACAAAGTTAGACAAAAAAAAACATACCGATTGTGGTCTTGTCAGTTGACTTCCGATATCTTCTGCTTTTACGGGTTTGTCCAAAGCTTAACCTGCGTATTTTAAATAGTTTAGGGTTTTAGGTAATGAGAACTATCCAAGCATCGGGTATCAAAAAAACCCTTTAAACCATTAGGGTTGAATTGGTCATTTTAACAATTAGGGTAGGAGGGTAGGATGGGGGATTTTGGGACCTAAACAAGATCTTGGCAGGGTGTTGGGACCCAAAATCCACCATCCTACCCTGCCAAGATCTTGGTTTAGGTCCCAAAATCCACCATCCTACCTCCTACCCTAATTGTTAAAATGACCAATTCAACCCTAATGGTTTAAAGGGTCTTTTTGATACCCGATGCTTGGATAGTTCTCATTACCTAAAACCCTAAACTATTTAAAATACGCAGGTTAAGTATCTTACCTTTGTTCTCTACTGGTGGTCACGGATTGGCCTCGGCAAAAACTTGGTCCTAACAAAATATTACCAAATGAAAATATTAATCATTTCTTGCAGACCCAATATTACCAACTAAAATATTAATCATTTGCACCTGACCAAATATTACCAAGAAAATTGGTCCTAACAAAACTCTTTATTAGCACTTTTTATGTATGTCAAATTTATATTAAAAGAAAACCATACTAAGAAAAAAAATACATATATGGAGTAAGATGGAGCAGCAGCTGCTGAGTTCGGTATAATATAAAAAAAACCCATGGAGCATTACAACTATATAGTGGTGTTATAACATAAACAAAAACCTATGAAGCATTAAATTAGTAAAAACTAATTAAAGATACCCACTTAAGATGAAGGAGGCGGCTCGGTGATGTAGTGGTGGTGGAGGCGGCTCGGTGATGTAGTGGTGGTGGAGTCGGCTCGGTGATATATACTGGTGGAGGTGGTGCGTTGATGGAGGAGGTGGAGCAGCTGCAGCTGCTAGCGTGAGTTGTGTTTTTTTTATGTCATTTGTGAAAGCAGATATTGGTTAATAATTGAGGTGCTTTTTACGGTTAGTTTTTTCCTGGGACATGTCCTCGGAGAAACATTGGTTTGTCATATAGCAAGTCTTTTTCCGGGGACAAGTCCCCGGGGAAGGTTATGGCGGGATAAAGTAAAAAGCTGGGAGGGAAAATAAAAAAATAGCGAACGTTTTGGCGGGACTTGTCCCCGTAAGGTATTTTCACTAAAATTATTGAAAAAAATCCTTATTATTATTGTCAATAACTAAAATTAATAACAAATTAAAAAATCTTTAGTATCATGTTAAACGACCGACTATAGGTGCTATGGTATACGTATCATGTTTAACGACCGACTATAGGTGCTATGGCATACGTATCATGTTAAACAACCGACTATAGGTACTATGGGATACGTATTATGTTTAACGACCGACTATAAGTGCTATGGTATACGTATCATGTTAAACGACCGACTATAGGTGCTATGGTATACGTATCATGTTTAACGACCGACTATAGGTGCTATGGTATACGTATCATGTTAAACGACCGACTATAGGTGCTATGGTATACGTATCATGTTAAACGACCGACTATAGGTGCTATGGTATACGCATCATGTTAAACGACCGACTATAGGTGCTATGGTATACGTATCATGTTCAACGACCGAGTATAGGTGCTATTGTATACGTATCATGTTTAACGACCGAGTATAGGTGATGTGGTATACGTATCATGTTAAACGACCGACTATAGGTGAAATGGTATACGTATCATGTTCAACGACCGAGTATAGGTGCTATGGTATACGTATCATGTTAAACGAACGAGTACAGGTGCTATGGTATACGTATCATGTTAAACTGCCGACTATAGGTGCTATGGTATACGTATCATGTTAAACGAACTAGTATAGGTGCTATGGTATACGTATCATGTTAAACGACCGAGTATAGGTGCTATGGTATACGTATCATGTTAAACGACCGACTATAGGTCCTATGGTATACGTATCATGTTTAACGACCGACTATAGGTGCTATAGTATACGTATCATGTTAAACGACCGACTATTGGTATACGTATCATGTTAAACGACCGACTATAGGTGCTATGGTATACGTATCATGTTAAACGACCGAGTATAGATGCTATGGTATACGTATCATGTTCAACGACCGAGTATAGGTGCTATGGTATACGTGTCATGTTCAACGACCGAGTATAGGTGCTATGGTATACGTATCATGTTAAACGAACGAGTATAGGTCCTATGGTATACGTATCATGTTAAACGACCGACTATTGGTGCTATGGTATACGTATCATGTTAAACGACCGACTATAGGTGCTATGGTATACTTATCATGTTCAACGACCGAGTATAGGTGCTATGGTATACGTATCATGTTCAACGACCGAGTATAGGTGCTATGGTATACGTATCATGTTTAACGACCGAGTATAAAAATGAAAACCATATAGGTATGGATGGTATATTATAAAAATGAAAACCATGGCTAGCACATGGTGAACTTCAGACGATGATGTTAAATGCATCACATGGTGAAATTCAGATGATGACTTTGGACCATAGCTATCACATCTATCGGCTTCAATATCAATAATATTTTCTGTTCAACGAAGATGTTAACCAGCAGGCCTGCATGTCGAGATAATGGTTTTATTATTATACGGAGTATTGGTGTATATATAGTTTAACGATCAAATACATGTGCTCCATATTACTTATAATGGCAGCTGATTAATATACGGGCTCAAGAAAAACAAGTAAAAAATTTGGATACTTTTATTGCGTCCCGTAAATGACTGTTGAGCGTTTAATTTATACTGTAGAAAATCTAAAAAAACATAGGTGAGAGAAGAATCTGTGTACATGCATGTACGTTAATGACTCTGCTGTGCGTTTAATTTTATATCTGATATATTTTTTTTGTAAACAAATGAAGGATTGGCTCCAGGATAAGAATGGATTCAGAATGTAAATGGCAATGAAAGCTAGGACCCATCTCCTTACCCGCCAACCAATCTCGCAATAATAACTACATCTCTGTATAATCCTTCTATAAATAGACAAATGTAGCACACTGGTTTTTTCATCCTTCTAAAATATATTTCCTTTTCAAGAAACAAATCATAATGGCTTCAAAGACATTCCTTCTTCTTGCATTAGCTTTTGCTGTTGTTCTTCTCATTTCCTCCCAGGTCTCTGAGGCTAAGGAGGCCTCGAGCCATGAAAGTGAGTAAATCTCGATTTATAGCACTCGTATTTCATTCATAAGTAAAAATATTATCATATGATCACAAGAATATAGTTACTATCAAGGTAACTAGATATAGTAACTAACATGTGAAACTAGCATTGGTTTTCCCATCTTTTATGCTGATCAAATATACTCCGTAGTTAATTAGTGCCTATATTGTAATAGTGAAATTGATTCCAAAACTTATAATATTCTATAAACGTTATCAATAATATGTACATTCATAAAAATGATCATCCAGGTGAGGTAGAAGATGCCAAGTATGGTCGTGATGATCGTGGATACAACAATGGTGGACGAGGAGGTTACAACAATGGTGGAGGTTACAATGGCGGACGAGGAGGTTACCACAATGGTGGAGGCCGTGGAGGGTATAACAACGGTGGTCGTCATGGAGGAAACTATTGCAGGTATGGTTGCTGCGGTGGTGGACGTTACTACAACGGAGGTTGCAGGTGCTGCAGCACTCTTGCAGAGGCAACTGCTTACAAACAAGCCCAAACCCACAATTGATCTACGCATCTTGATAGAGCCATCAGCTTGTTACTTATGTATCGTTGAAACTATGTATGTGCAATCATAGCATTAGTACATGTTTGTGTGCTATATAAGCGTAGAACCATGGGTTCACTATTAATAATTTGTGTCCTTAATCTTTCTACAAGAAATTTTCACCCTTTACCTGATTATGTTGCATAGTTATAGGAATACTTTATTACTAATGTAATAACTACTGAAAGAATTACAATACCAACGCTAACTAATTAACAAGCTAAGAGCATCTACAATGGCTCAAGTCTTTAAGACTTGAGGCATTTAATGCATTTAATGCAAAATGTATTTAATGACTAAAGGTTGGATGAAAGACTTGAGCTCTACCAAGTCTTTGGAGAAAAGCTCTTCAAAAAGCTTTTATTGCAATGCAAAAAAAGCCTTTTAAAAACTTTTTAGAATAGTAAAAAGCCTTTCACCACTTTTACCATTGTGGATGCTCTAAGTGGGTGTTTACCAAAATAAGTGGTGTGGGTCTTGTCTATATGAACCACTTATTCAAGAGATAGTAGTTTTTGAGAATGCCCCCATTAAGAGGGAATAAGCGATGGGCCCACACATTAAGTGAGAATAAGAGAAAAAATAAACACCCCTTAAGTCGCAAATCTAAACACTTTGTCGGGATCTAAGTCTCCAGTGTGTCGGGATCTAAGGTTGCTCTCTCATTTCCTTTATAATTTGCGCTCTTTCCACTAGCTTCTTCCTAGGGTGGTGATATAATTTCCGCTAAAAAATCTATAATTAACTTGGGTCCAAGAAATAACTTGAGAATGAAACCTTTCATGATGGAGTTTCTTATTCTTTACTGTGTGGGCTTGGGTGGAGATATGTTTAAGAGAGTCCCTCATTTCATTAACATGGTTCCCTGCATTGATGCTTATATTTTTCATAGCTGTAATTAACATGGAATTTCTGACCTGAACGGTTTAATGGCCCTGATTTTGGGGATCACGACACTGGAATTCCAACGAGATAAGATGATAAGTAGAGAGGGTAGCTAGACTAAGGGTCGTTAGGCCCAACGCCATGCACCATAGATCTATAGGGAGTTTATTCCTGGAATTAATATTTTGTTTAGGGACCCAACCAATATTGTATACGAGTCTTATCTATAGAAACATTAAAGAAGAAAATCTCCGTTTGAAAATTGAGGAGCAGAACATAACTTCAACGAATTAAATAAGAAGAACTATTGAGCTGAGAAGCTGAATTGAGAACTACAAAGAGTTAACAAGCATATACATACATGTCATATAATGCTGCATCAACGTCGGTCTTGACAAGGCCGGCCAAGAAACTAAGATATGCACAATAATCGGATAATCTAAAAACGTATGGCACATCCAGTGGATTTAACTTTAATTCTGTATGCATGTATATACTATTAGTACTTCCATTCTGCGTTAGTCTAACACTATCTTAGGATTTCCCAGCAGGTATGTTGCGAGCCGGATTTATGAGTTGAATTTAGATGCTTGGCATAAAAGGTAAGGCCGATAATTCAGATGCCTGGAAGAAATAAAAATCCGCTCCCTCCCTCTAAACTCGAGTTTGACTTTCGACTAGTCAGGTCACTAACAGTTTAGATCCAGTGAATAGCATTAACGCACCCGATGTGCTTTCTAGCATCATTCGTGAATACGTTACATGCAATGCACATTTTGTTTATTCATCGCCATAACATACGTAAAACAATCTTCTTTCAAAATACATGATATTTCAATTGTGCCCTATACCAAGGACGGATCAAGTGCTATAGCTACTAGACTTGGTAATCCGATTTGTTCTATGTGCATGCAATCATTTTTGATTTTGATTTTTATTTTATTTTTATTATTTTTTTTAAGGTAAAAGGGTTATCCCCGGTAAAATATTATTACTCTAAAAAATAATTAAGTACAACGGATGTGGGTGATTCCCACACCCCAACCCAAGAAAGGCAAACTAAAAGCGCATACAATGCTTAAAACCTAACCAAGCATAAGAAATGACATACCATACTTATGCAAAACAAAATAAAAACAACCTATCTAATCTGACCACGGAGATTAATGTCATAAGTATTAGCAAACTTCAATTGTCGGTCAGACCACAATCATCAAACTCATCATCATCATTATCATAACGGTTTTGGTCATGGGTATCTTCCTTCCACTACTCCAACAAGATCCTCATGCCCACTCCACTACCACCTTTAGAACCCGCAAATGCCATAAATTAGAAGTTTCACTGAAATTATCAAGGATTTAATCATCATCACTATTCAAGATAACTAGATCACCAACCTTAGAAGATGGATTGCCTACCTTTTTTCCTTTTTTAATAATGTTAGGAGTGCTCTTCCAAATACAAGGAGGAGACGGATTGTGATGCTTGCATAGTTTTCCACATTAGCCTTTTGCATAGGAAGCGGCTTCCAATCATCACCAAAAAATACAAGCTTTCCTTCAATTAATTGACTTTCAAGCTTATTAATCTTTTCAACAATATGTGTAGTACCTAGACTGCCAAATCAATCAATATTAGCACTTGCCTATTTATCCATGTTCCCAAAACTGAATATATACTAACAATGGGATCCTCATCCAAATTACCAAGAACATCAAAAACATTAGACGTTTTAACCACTTCAGCATCCTTACTTGGTTGTTTAGACGTAGACGCCTCCTTAGTAGAGTCTTTAGGAGGAGAAGCCTTTGTATTCTTAGAAACCGGATGATACTCCACTTTCTTGGTCTTAGAAACCCCTAAAATCCGCTTATAAGTGGGACCATTTCGATTGACATTAGTAAACCCATCATTCGACACCTCCTTAGTAGCTTTCAAAACCGCACCTTTGCCTTTATTACCAGTCCCATTAACCACACGTTTAGGAGCGACTTTCGGACAATCATCATTCAAATGACCATAAAGCAAACACGTACCACACCGAGGTGGTGCCCACTCGTATTTAATGAGAACAGTTTTCTTAGTATACCCTTCCCCTACGAGTTTAGGAACAGCCAAAACTAAATTGTCACGGAAATCCTTGGATGCATTGATTTTAATCAAAGCTCTCGCGTAAATACTATATCCCCATGACTCCAAACACATGGAATTAGTATAAGAATCAAGCATCATAGGAGTACCAATTTTAGAAGCAATCAAACTCAACCCATCTGAAGTATAAGAAACCATAGGGACATCGTGGAACTTCACCCATACCGGGAAACAGGACAAATATTTCTTAAGAAGACTTACCAATTGAGACAACTTATTGAGAAAGATGGGAATTTCACGAATCATCCAAGGTCCATCCCTAACAATAGCCTCAACATCCTTTAGAGATGAGAACTTGTAGAAGAAGAAACCGTTCACGTTCATTGTAACTTTCTGAATACCATATTTACCTCAATTATTATGCACGAACTATTCAATCACAGGAAAAGAAAGTCTTTTCCCAATAAAATACCCATAAAGCAAATTTTTCATCCTCTCATTAACCTTCCGAACCGAACCAATGGGTAAACTAGCATCATAGTCAGCATTCTTATGTACCATCTCATCAATAAATCGAAATTTAGTTTTATTAGAAGACGAGGGGTTGACTTTAGAAGCATAAGTAAAGGGGGCATCCATATTAGAATTAGTTGTGGGTGTCTTATGCACATTAACATTTGAATATATAGAAGCATTAGCATCAGAAACACAACGAAGTGCCTCTTCAAAACTTGTATTGGTACCAAATATTTGTGACTTAAGAGCAACAACAATAGATATAGCACCTTCATTGTGTGGACCTACTGTTTTTTCTTGTTCAACATTCGTATCACTATTACCAACAGATTGGTTCAACATAGCCCCACCATCACCATTAACAGTAGCCACACTCTTGTTACCCTTGTTATTATGTGACTTACCATAATCACCGGTCAATGAATCATCACACGTAGTAACACCAGGTGTAACTGCCTCATTAACAGCAGGAACAACATTTGCAACCAACTCACTCAATGAAGGGAAATTAGACTCCATCAAAAAATAATCAACACCAACACTGGCTTGTAAAACAGATTGTACATCAACATCATCCGCATTAGCATTCATATTGTTACCCCAAACATTATCATCAGTAGCACTCATGCTAACATCAGTAGAAACATTACCATCTTTCCTTTTCTTTTTCTTACCTTCCTCACCCGAATCTAAGAAACCCGCTTTCATCATTATAAATTATCCAATGAAAAAACCAAGAAGAACAAGTAGCGTTTAATCTTCGTCTCACTTAGAAAACCCTAAATAATTAGGGTTTTATAACAACAACAACCTAAACACCTCACATATTTGGATCGTTACTAGGAAATAATGATAATGAAGACTAAGAACAATAATAAGGAACCAGTAAGCAAACCCTAACGATCAATAAGATAAAACCTAATATCACCGGCCAGTTTCCATCATGCATGCATTAATTGAAATCGTTACAACATGCAATTAATGTGCGGTCAATGTATAGAATAAGGAGCAATAACGCTTAAATTATACCACAAAGAACAAATTGACAAAGTATTTACACCCTACATACATCGACCCATAATTGTTGACAAAACTACCCGTCGACCCACTAATGAATTGGTGGACCAATTGATACCAACAATGAAGATCAACATGAATGAAAAGGAAGAATATTGAATCGCCATTTTCGCTAAATAAACGGGAGAGTGCTAGGGTTTTTTAATTTTTATGGGGGAGTTTGAATTATGCGTGTTCATTAATTAATATTAGAGATGATCGTGGTCTTAAGTAGAACATGGTTATTGATATTCCGAATTTGGAAGGTGAGGCTGATGTTCTTTATACGGTTAGGCTGGAAACGAATGAGAACTACCTAGGTGTGGAGTGTGTATAGTCTTTGGTCATGATGACGAGACATGTTCGAAGCGTGTTATTGATGAACCAAAGAAGAAAATAGCAAGAATAATGATGGTTTTCAACATGCTCCTAAAAGAGCAGTGTGTGGCATTAATATGGGTCCTAATTTTAATTTAGGTCAACTAAACAGGTACTTGTTTCAAAGAAGAACTGCGCTAGCAGCCTAACACAGTGGTACGAAGAAGAATCCTGAAACAACTAGACAAGAGGCAAGTACTTCGAACCCGTATGATGATCTTAAGTCGGTTGATAATGATGATATTCTAGGTTTAAATGGGGGTAGTTCCATATGGGTTGAAACTGTTGTGGACGACGGGCATATGGCTAATGTGGAGCCTATTTTGATCGTGACAAGCACGCATAATGATACTGCACCAGTGAATGAGGTTATGTTGACGGATGAGCAGCCATCTCCTACCTTATCTAATGTTGTTGGTTCGAATACTAGAAAGAACAAGGGGGTGATGTGGCTGATGAGGATAGTGATAGTGAAGTGGATGAGGTTTTTGACAAAACTGGTTTTATGGCATCCAAGAATGGAAGTGAAACTGAGAGGAAGAGTTTATATGAGCATTGGAAAGATGATTATGGTGATAACCCATATGATGATGATGAGTGTGAAGATTTAACTGAAGAACAATTAGCATTCTATGACGCTTGGGATATAAGGCTTCATGGTCATGATAAACGTTAGTAGTTTTTATAAAGTAGTTTTTGATAAGTTTGATTTGTTATTCTTATGATAGGTTTTGGTATGAAGCACAAATAGTGCGTTTGTTTTTTGCCTATGTAATGGGTTAAAATGTAAGATTCACTCACATCCTATTTATTTAAATGTTGAGTAAAATACACCGTTGGTCCCTAATCTTGTACACAAGCATCACGTTGAACCAAAACTATGCATTTTTATCGTCGGTGGTCCAAAACAATGTTTTTATAGTCTAAACAAGTCCCTTGACCAGAATTGCCAAAGTCAACATAACTTTTCCGGTTGTACATCGAGGGTATAATAGACCATTCACAATTATAACATGCCTTAGTTAAATCAAACCCAACCCTCAACCCTATTAGTACCAGCAACACACAATTGTCGTAAATAACTGGAAGACATTGAATCCTAAATACAAGCAACACACATTCTACCCAAAGCAAAAAAAACAATAATGGCACAAAACGATAAGGGAAAGGCTTTGTTGAGTTCGTTGAGGAAAGAAGATTGCCCAAATAAAAATGGTTTGGGTGTTAAGAATGAGAAGGAAGAGGCTGACATCGGGTTATCAAAGGTTAACGATTTGAGAAAAAGGATTAAAAATCTGAAAATTTTGTTTAAATATCTTAAGGAAAGGAAGGAAATGAAGGAAAATGATGATAGGAAAATTTGTGGGTCTAGCTAAGTGTATGTTTAGATGATAGGAAACTTTGTAGTAGTTGTGAACATGAAATCGATCAATAAAAAATTTGGTTCTTATGTAACTAATAGTGTTTGGTTGTGCATCCTAACTGATTGAAATCGTTGTGCATTTCTTAATAGGTTTGACTTACCCAAGTCATACCACAATAGTAAGTTACAATTTGTGGCATTTCATAAATTTGTTTGACTTGGGTAAGTCAAAATTCAAGATGTTACAATTTGAGGCATTGGGCGTGTTCAGTCCCACTGTCAACACTAACACCATACCAATTTCTTCCTAAACAATACACCATTGTCAATACATTATATTTTAGTGCTAAAGAATTTGCATTTTCAACATATATTTATAAACCACTGCCTTTGGTTTTGCTGATACAAGGGGGTGTTTGGTTTTGCTGATACAAGTTTTGCTGATAAAAGAGGATGTTTGGTTTTGCTGATACAAGGGGATGTTTGGTTTTGCTGATACTAATTAGAAACAATACACCCAATATCACAATACAAGAATAGATTAAATACATAAAACTTAGATAATATTTCATCATTCATATAGTTGGTTACAAGAACAGAAACAACTAGATCAAACCATGACCAACAACCGAACAAAAGATCCAATTTACATACCCCTTTTAACAACCTATGTTTCCAAAGCTAGCACCCAAAAGACCCCATTTATCTACCCCCATGAAATACCCAAAATTCAGTCATTATGCTCAACCATTTTCTTTACATAACCTTCGTTGATACGAATAGCTTCATCAGTTTCACCCAAAATCTGTATGAATCGAACAAGTAGGTCGGTTTACCTGGCCTGGGCTTTCCTAAGCCCTTCCGAACTGTCAAGAGCTATTCCCCGAGGTCCCAAAGCTTCGTTCTCTTCAATCAGCTCTCTACGATTGATGATACCCCTCTTCAGATGATCAATGCACTCACGAACTAGCTTTTTCAAAAGCTCTTCTTGTGCAACCTCTTCCCCAAACCACACTGCCATACGATCATTTAAGTTGGATGAACCAGCAATCTCCATGAGTTCATTCAAAATAGGGAAATATTCCATTGGAAATTTTGTGTGTGTGTGGAAAAAGTGGTGGATGGGTTTATTGGTTCGTGTGCACAAGTAAATAGCGTCTCAGGGTAGAGACGGTCAAGGGGTTTAATAGTGACTTTTTTTCACACTTGAACCCTGAATTTGTCTTGGTTTCCATTGTCATACTTAAAACACCCGCCCAATAATCACTTTAAAATACATAATTAGTCCCTCAATTTTCCAAGTTACGTATACTACAATTTAGTTGAATATTAAACAACACAAAACCATTAGAGGTTTGACTTTGTAAATTTAAATTTGCAAAACATATCAACAAACTCCCTAACAAATATTGACTAATGGTTTTGTAATTTTGACTTTACAAAGTCAAAATGCAATTAGAAAATGGCCATTCACCATTTTGAATGTTGACTAACTAAAGTAAACTGGAAATGCTAAAGTTTTTTTACTCACGGATTGCAGTTTTACTTTCTACAATCAAATTGAAATGCTAAATGGAAGTTTGACTTTAGAATGTCAAACTTGCATCACCAACAATACGCACAAGCAACAACATATGAACAAGCTAAATTTAACCAAACCATATAAACAAATACCAAAATACTATTTTGCAACATGAATTGTCATAGGGTATTCAACCCATACATAAACTACAACCACTAAAAGAACTCTACCACGGCTGTGAGGGAAGCTCGGTGGAGTTTCAACAGCTTCCTAGCCAACTCCCAGTTCATCCTGATATTTTCATTCCCATCATTACTCCTATCGCTGACCTTGATATAGATTGTCTTTAGCGACCGGGAACACGCAAGTATAAACTTTATTAAAGTTAATTCATGCTCTGATCTAGGAAAAGCTCGAAACACCACAGTCTGTAGCTGCCCATGCCAGATCGTGTTTCTGTCTTCAACATTGGAAAAACTTTCCAAAGGTAGAACACTAAGCGTGTTTGCAGCCTGTAAAATCAAATAGTATTGAGATACACAAACATGGAAATTTACGAATGTTTATTTGATATATATGCATTACAGTATTACACTTACTCTCGTATCTAGCATTTTCAAATTTGGAGATCCACGAATCATTTCAATGATGAGCGATACCATAACACTATTCCCAAAATCGACTCCGGTCAGCTTAAGATTAATCAAGGATACAAAGGGCACAGAGACATTCATCCTAGAATTAGCTTCCCATATCAACTACAACAAGTTTTAAAGATTAAATTTCATTACTGTTTGACATTTCTTTAACATTGTAAAATTAGAAGTGTAAAACTCAAATTGTTCTTAGTGCAATCCTGAAAATCCAATGTAAGGGTCTCAAGAGTTGGAAGACTTGTCAGGTGAAAGATATTGGATGTTGTGATTGTCGTCACGACATTCCAAATACCGAATGACAAATCTAACTTCTTCAAATTCCTAAGTTTTGCAATATCCCATAGTCACATCTCGTTTGTAGTAGGACGATCCATTTTAAGAGACTCAAGTAAGGGACAACCAGCAATAAACTCTCAAACTGTACCGGTTAGAAAATTGACATGAATCAATTCTAAGCTCAATAGATTTGGAAAGCTACGAAAATATTCCAAAGTAGCCATAGCATAACAATGAAGTTCTAGATGTTTCAACTCCATACGAGAGTAAAGTTGGGTTGGAAACTTAACTGGTTGACCATACCAGTTTCTAATTGTCAACTCCTTAATTCCATGTCAAGCCAAAAACAAAAGCCAATCATGAATCTCTTCATAATTCAAGTCTTCTATTCCAGACATTGTTCTGAGCTCTACAGAGAAGACAAACTTTCTTATGGGACCCATAAGCTGATTTAAGAGTCTAGTAACATGTCTCCCATCAAAATTATTTGTTAAATAATAAAAGAAATCCTCATCAACAATGACATCGGTGAGCAAAGTCCACTTAAACCTCCAGTTTCTCGCTAAACTGGAGGTTCTCCCTGCTTCTAACAAAGGCAACCGATTCAAAATGTTACTGATCACTATATCTGGCATGTTGCTAATACAGTCTGTCATATTAGTGATAACATTAGCTCCGATTGACATGGTATTGTTGGAAGTTGGGTTGGTCTTTTGAGTTCTGGAAATGAGGATTTAGATTCGGATTTTGATTTTTAGTTGATCGTTTCTAAATAAGAGTGTTATTATGATTAGTAAAGTTGTTTGTTGGGTGGGTTTATTGGTTCGCGCGAAAATAAATGCTAGCGTGTCAGGGAAGAAACGGCTAGTTGCATAGCCATAATAACATTTGGTCCCTGGGTTAAGGGTTGGGTTACATTTAACTAAAGCATGTTATAATTGTGAATGGTCTATTATTCCCTCGATGTACAACCAGAAAAGTTATGTTGACTTTGGCAATCCTAGTCAAGGGACTTGTTTAGACTATAAAAACATTGTTTTGGACCACCGGCGATGAAAATGCCTAGTTTTGGTTCAACGTGATGCTTGTGTAAAAGATTAGAGACCAACGGTGTATTTTACTCTTAAATATTTTTCGAAGTAATAATATTTACAGCGTATAAAAACCCTTTAAGAGCTAGTTGTTTAAACTTCATGTGGTGTAAATAGATGTACGGAGTAATAAATTACTAGTAATATGTTTTCATACGAATTCATGGGTTTTGGGGTTCGAAAAGTACAAGTTCTTGTTTTATATTGTTTATCAAACATTCAAACCCAGCCAACAACTCTATATATGAACGGCTTAGCAAATTTTGTTTCTAAAAACATTGCATTTTTCGGCATACTAGCTGTAAGACTCATTATTAGGCGACATAAAGATTACAAAATTACGTTTGTTTGATCTGTTTAGGGGTGGGAAATAGCTTGAGATTATGCTTATATTGATGCTATATATTCGGAGATTTTGGGACCTTGTGAGCATATGCGAATCCATACTATTTTGTTAAAGAAAAACTTATACACGGTGATGGGTTTCTTTTAGCCGCAGCAAACAAATAGCCAGTGTACGCAGTTAAACGAATTAGTTATATCCCTCTTCAGGCTACCCTGAAGGGAAACTTTATGATTCAAATGTACCCGGTCTAACATCGGTATTTCCGTTACTATTTCCGATTTCCCGGCCAACCTATAGTGTTTTTGTGAGGTTTAAACCTGATATACTTCTTGTAACGACCTTAAGATGTCAGACCACTAGACCACCTTCATTGGTGGTTAACCAAATTAAATAGCCGGTGTGTTTTGACTAATATATTATGCCCCTTCAGATCAAGCTGAAATTTGTATGGTGGGACAACTTATACAATTTCAAAGGATCGCTACAGGTGCTCTTTGAGGACTTTAATGAAGTTCGGTCTGTCAATTTAAGAGATCGGGATCAGTATATTTGGCTTCTAACGCTTTTACATTAAATAGATCAATATTCAATACCGACCTGCATGACTTATATACCGGTGGGAGGAACTTTACATTGACGAGAATTGATCGAGAAGGCTAAAAATTAACTGCTATGGGTTGATATATTAGAATTTTTTTTGGACATGTGAATGATATAGGCCAAAGATAATATAGGTCGAAGAAAATCTATGTTCATGCATGTAAATGACTGCTGGGCTCTTAATTTGTACTACGTTTTAATGATCTGCTATTTCTTTAAATTTCCTCCTTGTGATCCTTCTATAAATAGACAAGTTTACCACACTGATTTCTTCATCCTTCAACTAAATATTTCCTTATATAAAAAGAAATTAAGATCAATGGCTTCAAAGACATTCCTTCTTCTTGCCATAATATGTTCTATGATTCTTGTCATCAGCTCTGAAGCCCCTGCAGCTAACGACTCGTCCTTGACACATGACAGTGAGCAGATCATCGGTTTTGTTTTACATTCGATTCACTTTACAAAACAGCAATAACAAGATGTTAAAGTAACTAACAATTGAACTAATATCAGTTATATCTTAGTTTATGTTTTTTTGTGAAATGATATATATAGGTGCTCAGGTAGAAGAGGGCAAGGGTTACTACAAAGGTGGACATGGAGGGTACGATGACGATGGATACTACAAAGGTGGACATGGAGGGTACGATGACGATGGATACTACAAAGGTGGACATGGAGGGTACGATGACGATGGTGAGTATTATGGTGGCTATGCAGGTTACCATGGTCGTCATGAAGGTTATAAAGGTCATCATAAAGGATATTACTGCAGATACGGTTGCTGTGGTCATCGACATCACTCCCACGGAAAATGCTGGTGTTGTCGCAGTTTTGCAGAAGCAAAGGCATACCAACAAGCCCAAACCAACAACTGATCATCGTGTTACCTACGTACTGTTTTAACTTTTAACATATACATCTATATACGTATGTTCAATCAAAGGCATTATTGCCATGGGTTCATTAATATGAATCACGTCCTTAATCTGTATACAATGTAATAAACTTCACCTCCATGGATAGATGCATGGTGTTTGTGATCGATAGTTTTTTGTTTATGCATGGTTATAATAAACACAATATGTTGGTGGGACGATTTTTTGGTATTTTCATTGTATCTTCTGGTCTTGTACATCTAGCGCTCACTACATATTTTTTAAATACTCCGGCCGCCCCATTTTAAAATGTCGATGTTTCTGTTTTTGTTAAGAAAAAAAAAAAAAAAAAAAAATAGAAATAAAAAATTATTCCAAACAGCCGCTTCGCTAAAAGTATTCCAACGTCATAGATGATGCTGGTAAAAAACTCCTCCCCCATCCACCATGGCGATTGCAGGTAACAACTCCAAATTAACTCATTTTCAATCCTCCAAATTTCGATTACTTCAAAACCCACTTCCATAATCTCCTTTCCATCATTTCCCCCAATTGATGTTATCATTTTAACCCAGTTTTAAAAACCCTAGCAACGAATTTTTCAATCTTTTTTTTTTCTCTTCGGATCTGAGATTTTCACCAGTGTTTTTCAATCATGACATCTAAAGATGGTTGGACATGGGTCTTTCGCAAAAAGAATCGCAAACCAATTGAAAATCCCTACAAACAGTTTCATCAGAATAATGCGTCCTCGTTCTATATCACCAATTTTCCCGAACACGTTGATGCTAAACAACTCTGGAAAGCATGTGAATCTTTTGGACGAATCGCTGATGCCTTTATTTCAAGGAAACTTTCTAAACTTGGCAAACGCTTTGGTTTTGTTCGTTTTCTTGAAGTATCGGATGAAGAGGCTATGGTACGTAAATTATCAAGCATTTGGATCGGTAGTTTCCATCTCTTTGTCGATGTGGCTAGGTTTCCGAGATCCCATGATCAGATAATTGATCACAGGACATCCTCCAATCCTATTCCTCCACAACAGCAACAACCTAATCACCAGTCATTTGTTAATAAAGACACCAAAACGGTCTCAAACCAGGGAGTTCGTTCGTATGCTTCATATGCATCAGTGGCGAAAGGCACGAATCAGGTATCAAACTCTACTAAACTTGGCGATCCTCTCTCTATTAAGATTGATGATTGTGATTTGATACAAATTGAAAACACATCCATGATCTTGTTGGGGAAAGTCAGGGAAGTGGGGACTATAAACTCCGTCTATAACCTATGCAGAAGTGAAGGATTTTTGAATCTCCAAATTCATCATGTGGGTGGATTATGGCTTTGGATTTAATTCCCGGATGAGAAATCGTGCCTTGCTTTCAAAAGCCATGCTACTATGCAGATAGCATTTGCATCTATTAAATATGTTTCTCAAAATTTTGTTGTTGATGAGAGGCACATATGGATCGAGATTACGGGCCTTCCGCTATGTGCGTGGGGCTCCTCACCAGCATTGAAGAAAGTTGCATCAGCCTTTGGAAATTTTATGTTTTTCGAGGATGACCAGCTTCCTCCTGTCGGCACAGGACGTGTTTGTATCTCAACCAAACGTAAACATTTTGTTTCTGAAACGGTTCTGGCCTCAATTTTTGGAACTTCTTATGAAATTCATGTGCAAGAATTGGGTACATGGAATTCTAAGATTAGTAACGACATTGATACTTCCGATTCAGAGTCTGATCAGGAGCTGGTTGATGATAATTCCTCATCAGAATCTTCCTTTATGGAAGATCTTGAAGCTGATATTGTTAGTGACCATGTAGGAGATGACCCTAAAATCCTAGAATCATCCAAAGAAGCTAGAGACGATCATCACAGCCCCATTATTACATCTGACACTAGCCGCCCTCCAGGCTTCGAGCATTTCAAAAATCCTATGCAAGACAGTGACGATCATCACAGCCCCAAGAATACATCTGACACTAGCTTCCCTCCTGGCTTCAAGCATTTTAAAAATCCAACGCTAGGCTCTTCCACTCGTCGTTTGTCTCCTAAGTGTTCCACAACGCCTGATCAATGTAAGCCCAATCTTACTACTGATGGCTTCTCATTAATTCATGAGCTATCTAGAATCATTGAAGTAGTAGGTGCTATGGGTTTTGATGTAAAAGCCTGTCGTAAGGCACTCAAAAAGATAATTCGTGATACGGGAGATTTTGTCATTGATCGATGAATATCTTATCTATTAATATACGAGGATCGAGAAAACATAAGAAACGTAGATGGGTGAAGGAATTATGTTTCAAGCATAATGTTCACTTCCTGAATGTGCAAGAATCTAAAATGACAAGGCTAGAATTGTATCGGTTGAAAACTATGTGGGGCAACTACTCCTTTGATTTTGCATATAGCATGGCTCGAGGTCGTTCCGGGGGTCTCATTACGATGTGGGACACTTCTCTTTTCATTAAATCTTACCTGTGGTGCGATGATAACTTTATCGTAGTGCAAGGTAAATGGACACACTTGGATGACACATTCTTTATGGTTAATGTATATGGGCCACAAGATTCAACGGCGAAATCTTTATTATGGCAACGTCTCCACAATTTCATATCTAATAACCATGGAAGATATATAATTTGTGGCGACTTTAATGAAGTTCGAATTGAATCTGAGCGTTGTGGTACTATCTTTTCTCACTCTGATGCCCAAGCATTCAACTCCTTCATTGACAGGTCGGGTCTTTCTGAAATCCCAATGGGTAGTCGTCTTTACACTTGGATGAACAAAGCGGGATCAAAACTAAGCAAACTTGATCGTTTCCTATTGTCCGAGGATGTCATTACAGCCTGCCCTGATCTTAAAGCCACGGTCCTAGATAGACTTTGGTCTGATCATAACCCGATCCTTCTTCATGTAGATAAAATGGACTTTGGCCCCATCCCCTTCAAACTTTACAATTCATGGATGCAACGTGAAGGCTTTGATACCATGATCAAGACGACTAACGAGGAATACTATATTCAAAATCCGGGGCTTCAATCATCTTTAAAGCAAAAACTCAAAATTTTCAAGTTAAAAATAAAAAGTTGGCATCATGATTCTAAACTCATGGATACCTCTCGCATACAAGTTATCCAGGATTCTCTTAATGAGCTTGATAGGAAAATAGATTCTTCAACTGCTACGGATGAAGAAAGACATTGCCGAATTCAGTTGATGAAAGAGCGAGAAGATCTGGATAGATTATTATCTATGGATATAGCGCAAAAAGCTAAGGTTCACTGGGACGTGGAAGGGGACGAGAATTCCAAGTTCTTTCATGGAATTCTCAATCATAAGCGTCGCAAACAATCGGTTCAAGGGATCCTTGTTGAGGGAGAATGGATCTCCAATCCACAACGAATCAAAGACGAGTTCTTCAAGTTTTACAAAAGCAAATTTCAAGCGTTCGATTCTGAATTTGATGCTAACTCTAATCCCGGGTTCTCTGCCCTTTGCCCTATTGATGTTAACATGCTCCAACAACGGGCCACTCTCGATGAAATTCGTAATGCCGTTTTGGACTGTGGCTGTAGTAAATCCCCGGGTCCAGACGGATTCTCGTTCCTATTTCTGAAAACGTACTGGGAATTCTTCAAAGACGATGTAGCCGCCTTTGTAAATCACTTCATGGAATCTGGTACAATGCCTAAAGGTACTAATTCTGCTTTTATTACTTTGATTCTGAAAGTTTCGAATCCAATCCTAATCAAAGACTACCGTCCTATCTCGCTCATCGGTATGCAATACAAAATTGTGGCGAAGCTTCTAGCTAATCGTCTATCTACTATTCTTGACAAGCTTGTTAGTCCAACCCAATCTGCTTTCATATCGGGTCGCCAAATCCTTGACGGGCCTCTTATGGTTAGCGAAATTATTGACTGGTACAAGAATCGAAACAAACGCCTCATGATTTTTAAAGTTGATTTCGAAAAAGTTTTTGACTTGGTAAGCTGGAACTATCTTGATTTTGTTCTATATCACATGGGTTTTGGAGAGCTGTGGCGTTCATGGATTCGAGATTGCCTACAGTCGGCTCGTACATCTATATTAGTTAACGGTAGTCCCACTCCCGAGTTCTCTTTGGAACGTGGGCTTCGTCAAGGGGATCCGCTCTCGCCCTTATTATTCATTCTAATTATGGAAGGTATTCACCTAAAATTGGAAGCGGAAGTCAACTCTCATCACATCAAAGGCGTTACTGTTGGAAACCCAAGTATAAATCTATCTCATTTCTTCTTTGCCGACGACGTGATGATTCTATCGGAATGGGATAGAAATGACCTCCAACAAATCACGAGCTCTCTTAACTCATTTTATCGGGCATCAGGTCTCAAAATTAATTTTTCAAAATCTAATTTATTTGGAGTAGGGTATCCGATGATGAGCTCCAAACTATGGCTCAGGTAACAGGTTGTCAAGCTAGCACATTCCCTCTTACTTACCTCGGATTACCAATCGGGAAGAGTATGTATTACCTGTCGAGTTGGAATATATTGGTTGACAAGTTCAAATCAAAGTTGTCAACTTGGTAAGCTTATCTTCTCTCTATCAGAGGCCGTCTCACCTTAATCAAATCAGTTCTAGGAAGCCTGGGAATTTACTATCTATCCATGTTCAAAGCTCCAGAATCTATTATCTACACCCTTGAAAGACTCCGAGCTAGATTTTTCTGGGGAGGGTCTGATGGGAATAATAAGATGGCATGGGTTCGATGGGAAAACGTCCTTGCTTCGTTTGAACAAGGAGGATTGGGTATTGGTAGCTTGAAGGCGTTTAACCTCGCATTACTACAAAAATGGCGTTGGAGGTTTACTACTAATCCAGAACTTTTATGGGTTAAACTTATCAAAGCTATTCATGGTTCCGAAGCGGGATTCGACGGGAAAAGTTGTGCTACATCTGGCACCTGGTCTTCTATCGTAGGTACTACAAACTACCTTCATTCTCATAACCTTCTCCCTAAAGATATGTTGAAATGTCATCTTGGTTGTGGCTCTTCGATTCGATTCTGGAAAGATCTTTGGATCGGTGACGAGCCTTTATGCTTTCGTTATAACCGCCTGTTTCGTTTAGACATCAACGAGAATTGCTTGATTTGTGATCGGTACAATGAAGGAAACTGGATTTGGCAATGGCGAAGACCTGTTTGTGGACGTACTGAAGCATTGCTTCATAATCTTCAATCTGAGCTTGTCGATGTAACCATTTCTTCTTCCCCTGACTCCTGGAAATGGCTCTTAGGAAACGACGGATCATTTGCTGTAGCTTCCACTCGCTCTCACATTGATCACCTCATGCTTCCCTCGTTGGCATCCTTAACAACATGGAACTCGTGCCTCCCAAGAAAGGTAAACATATTCCTTTGGAGATTCGGTTTGGATAGGCTCCCGCATCGGTTTAATCTTTCTAAGCATGGTATTGATATCGAGTCTATTTTATGCCGGGTTTGTAATAGCAACGTGGAAACTATAGATCACATCTTCTTCTCCTGCGAAGTGGCATCCGAGGTATGGCGCATGGTTCGTATATGGTGCAACATTACGGACCCTTCCGTGCCATCTTATTTCGATTCGTGGATCGAGAATGTGACAAGTTCGAGTATTAAGAGGAAACGTCTTTTCGCCATCATCGCCTCTATGTTTTGGGTCATTTGGAAGTTCCGAAACAACATCACTTTCAACTCTCAACAATTGAGGAAAAGTGATATTTACGATTTTATCCATTTATTTTCTTTTAATTGGTTAAAACATAAAGGTAGATTAGTTTTTAATTGGAATGATTGGCTTTGTAACCCTTTATAACTTTCTAGCTTCTTGCTAGTTTTCTATATATATCATCTTTGCCGTTCAAAAAAAAAAGTATTCCATCGTCATTTTTGTAAGGTAACACACTAATTAAACGAATTCATACTTATACATGTGTGTTTTAGTTTTTTGGAAGTAAACTTTCTTGGATGGGATTAAATTTTGTTATGGAAATTAACAGCTAAGCATAAACGAACGAGGTTTTTCTTGTTTAATTTATCCAAAGAGGGCTAAGCATGAGGCGGCCATAAGTTAACTAATGTGTAATTATATTATTGATCTATACAAGATACGTTTTTTTAAGGCATAATTTTATTATGTTTTGCTAACAATAGGTATGTTTGTTAAAGTTACCATAAAGTAACCATTAGAAAAACAAAACTTTTTTATATTTTACATCACAGTGTTTCATATTTACGAGTATTAGCGGTAGGGTATGTAGGGAATTTGATGATTAATCGAGGTATTGCGGAATGTTGTTGTTTTTAATACTTGTAGGGATAGATGGAGGTGGGCGTTCGATGTAGAAGGCGGATTCAAAGTCAAAACGTTAACGGGTTTGATCGAGGAGAAGATTCTTCAAATTGAAGTTGGCAGTGAAGAAACGCTTTGGAACAAGTTAATCCCGATGAAGGTCAACATTTTTGTGTGGAGAGCGCGCAAAGGTAGACTTCCGGTTCGTGTTGAGCTCGACAAAAGAGGCATTGATTTGGATTCGGTACTTTGTGCTTCATGTAATGATAGTGTGGAAACATGTACTCATTGTTTAGTCACTTGTGACTTATCAACGAGTGTGTGAACCAAACTATTTAATTGGTGGAAAGTGGGGAATGGTAACGCGTTTACTATTGATGAAATTTTTTCTCATAGTGGAAACGTTGTTGTTCCTATCTGTCTATCGGATATATGGCAAGCGGTAATTTGGATTTCTGGTTACTTCATTTGGAAGGAGAGAAACGCTCGTGTGTTTGGCAATAAAATTACAAGTGTTAATAAGATTTTACAAGACATCCAACTCAAAAGCTTCGAATGGATAGTGAGAAGATCAAAGAAATATAAATCGATAGATTGGCAACAATGGTTACGAGATCCTTGGAATATTCATACACGATAACATTAGTCTATAATTGAAATGCTAGGCTAATTCGGGTCTCATCAGAATCATCTAATAGGGTACTACTTGGATTATTATGGGACACAGCAACAGGTTCTACTCTACTACAATTGAGACAATGTTGATTATTTAGAGGACCCACGTTTGGCTATATGGCTCAATGTTTGGTCCTTTATTCTCATGTCACATTATGGTAAATGTATAATGTGGCATATGGTGTTACTCAGTATTTTCGAGTTAGTGTTTTAAAGTGTGTATCATTGAGTAACAGTTTTGGTAGACTTCTAGTTGTCTTTTCGTTTCTTTTATTTGTATGTTAGTTTATTTCTTTTGGGGCTCCTTCTCTTTTAAGTATCTTGTTAATTGAACGGGTTGTATTGTATTGTGGTCTTTTTCGAAGTTCTTTTTTATATATTGCCTTTCTTAAAAAAAATAAAAAATAAATAATTACGAGTATTAAATACCCGCTCATTGCATCGATATATTATTCAATTAGTTAAATCGTTTAATTATTTTACTTTCTTTGCATGAAAAATATATATATATATATATATATATATATATATATGTGTGTGTGTGTGTGTGTGTGTGTGTGTGTGTGTGTGTGTATGTATGTGTGTGTGTGTTTTCATATAACTAAGTTGTATAATGCAATTCATATTCTGTATATATTACTGTCTACATCATTCAAATATTTGTAATCATTTTAACTTATTATCCGAAAAATAAGAAATTGAAGTTAAGATTTTAATCACTATTTACTTATAAAACCGTAGGTAAATTAAAAGCATTCCAATTTTAGACTAATTTTATTTGAAAATTTAAAGATTTTTTTACTGGTATACCTTTCATAAGAAGTTGCTAAACATATATTAAATGTTTGATAATTAAAATTTGTTATATAAAAAAATTATAAAAGTAAAAGTTTAAGGTAGTTTCTTTTAGGGAAAATCATGTCTGCTTTACAAATGAGGCAATTGCCTACTTTGCTTTGTAAAATAAGGGGGGAAACATGTATGTGTGATATAATGAAGGGGCTTAATTGTAAAATTTTATAAATTTTTTTCTTTTTTTCCAAAGGAAAGCAGGCAACATGCCTACTTTGTAAAGCAGGCATGATATCCCCTTTTTTTTAACTTGTTACATAGTTTGTCTTCATAAAAACTAAATTGTATAATTCAATTCATATTATTTATCTGTTTATATGAAGCTAAAATATAATAAACCCTAAAAAAAATTCATGCTCCTCACCTCTAGCGAATCCGGCGATTGCAACACTAAATAATTCGTTTTTTCCTAGATTCTCTAATCGATTGTTGATCTAAAAAAAATTCTTTTGATTTTATCTTGTGTCTAACTAATCCCAAGATTCGTTATTACTGGTTAAATCACCAGGTTTGTTTCTTTAGTTATTCCGATTGTGTTTTAGGATTATGTCTATTACTTTCTCTTCGAATATCATGCAGATCACACGAAAATTATTATTTGTTAGTTGTGTTTACTGATTTTTTGTTGGTGATTAAGCTTATCTATTGCTTACAAAGTGATTAGATCTTGAATAGTGATAATTGTTCGATAACTGTTAATTATCGGACTAAAAGCCACATAAACTTTAAAGTTTGGCCATGATAAGCCGCCTAGGGTTCTTTGATCAAGTTTATGTGCAACACATAGAGACTGAAAAGTAGTGTTGGATTACGAGACGTTAATTGGATAGATA
The DNA here is from genome assembly GCA_910596185.1 of Chrysanthemum makinoi. Taxonomy (NCBI): domain Eukaryota; kingdom Viridiplantae; phylum Streptophyta; class Magnoliopsida; order Asterales; family Asteraceae; genus Chrysanthemum; species Chrysanthemum makinoi. The sequence goes on along the minus strand of OU343223.1, from coordinate 283,150,325 downwards.
ATTCGTAGTGATTAGTTATAGGAGATGGACCAATGCAATAGGCTAATTGCTATAGGGTGTAGGAGCTGAGCAAAGGCACTACATTAATATAGAAATGTCCTCTATAACTACCAGTTATGGCGTGACATATTCAATAGACGTAGCTAGTTATTAATAAGGAGTAGTGCACCTTAGGTAAATACGTTTTTCCAATTTATAAGTTTTCACAACGTTTTTCCCATTTAGTTTCACTTTCTTTTCCTTTCAAAAGCCTCATATTTGACTTGGTTCTATTAAAATACACAAAAAGGCCAGAAATAATCTCTTGTAGATCACATGGTCATACTCTATGAGTCTACCTCACTATTCTCTTAGAGAACGATCAATCTTAATATCTTGTCTATACTACACTACAACAGTCAAGTACATTGCCTAAATGGTTGTAAAGACTACTTTGTATGAATCGCACATCAACTAAAGGAGTTAATTACATACATTGTCCTTGTGGTTTACACACTTTTTCACCTTTTGTTCTTAACTCTCAAAAATTACACCGGTCATCCTTGTGGTTGTCCATTTTGCACCGAGAGGTCCCTTGACTAAACGGGCATTAGTTTTTTTCGTTAAATCTGGTCATGTGTTGGGCACGTGAGGGGTTTGTGGTCCTTTCAAGGTTGTAAAAATCGTTCGGCGGTTGACCCCCGCCAAGCGCCAAAGGCGCCATAGCGGCGCCATGGCGGTGACCCTAAATTATAAAGGAATTTATTAAAGAAATGAATATTAGCAAGATTAATTATAAAAACTAGCTTAAATTAGAACAAAATCAATAAAATCGAAGTTAATTGCCGTAAATTTGTTAAAAAAAAACCCTAGATCTGAAGTTGACGTCCGTTGACCGGCGTTGACCAAACCGCCGCCAAGGTCGATTTTGACCGCCAAGCTCCGATTTTGACCGATTTTGACCAAAACGCCATGTTAGACCGATTTGGGAAATATCGTGGCGGTGGACCGCCGATATCCGCCATGGCGGCCGCCATGGCCGATTTTTACAACACTGGGTCCTTTTACGTCCATAATAAACCACTGGGACGATTTATGTAACTGTAACTTTTTTTTAGACCATAGGCGCTCAATTGTCGCTAACGTGGTGTTGACTTATCGCTGATGTAGCGAAACCGGCCCGGTTCACTCTGAATCGGTCGACGCACGCTTAAACCAGTTTATTTGCTATAAACCTGGCCAGAAACTAGAGAAAACCAAATTGAGTTGATATATTAACGCAACTGGATGCTTAGTCTAGTGGTTGAGGCGTTTGTTTGTAAGAGAAGAGACATGAGTTCAATTCCCATCTATTGCAACAATTTTTATTAATAGAAAATAAAAAAATATTAAATAATAATAATAATAATAATAATAATAATAATAATAATAATAATAATAAATAAATAAAAATTAAAGGTCAGTTACATAAATCGTCCCTTTAGGTTAAATGACTATTTTGCCCCTCACATGGCGAGCACGTGTCTTAACAGCCAAAACGAACGCCATTTGATCAAAGGACTGGTTCATGCAAAATGGACAGGATGACTAGTGTACTTTTTATGGATTAAGGACAAAAAGTAAAAAAGTATGTGAACCATAAAAACGACTTATGTAATTAACCCAAACAAAAGAGTAAGCATAATACATACAAAAAATTTTAAAATTTTAAATTTACTATACTAAAACTTGACTTTTTCACACAAACATACATGTTTTGATATGTTTTTAGTGGTCGATCAAGCGTATGTGACAACCTCCATCAATCGTAGATTTGATATGTTTTTAGTGAGTTTTAATACAATACTATGTCATTGTTGTTGACAATAGGGACTGACCCACTTAGAAGCCAGGTGTAGCATGGGTCACATTTTATTTTGTGTCGTGAAACGTATCTTTTTTTTCTTTAAAATATTATTTCGATACGTGCAACCTTTGATAATATTTTTGTGCTAATTCAATTTAGCCCTTAACTTCTACATAGTTCAAATTTAGCACTTGTGATAAAACAAAGCAATAATTTTTTTAAAAAGATTTTGCAACACCTTTTCTAAAATCCTAAGTCGTTCTTAGTTGACAATGAACATATATAAATGACAAGTATGGAGCTTGCTAAATGAATTAAATAAACTAAAAATTCATTCCAGACAACCTCACAACGCCTCATAAACTTTAATCATATTTCACTTATCGAAGCACCATATATTTGCTGTGATTCTACAATCTAAAGATAAAAGACGTACGTGCGGATCTACAGATCTTCTGTTTGAGGTTTTAATATTATCAAGCTTGAATCATGGTCTGAATCAAAGTCGGTGTCTGGAATAAGATTTGAGCTAGATTGAATTGCCAATAGCACAAACTAATCTATCAGTAAATCGTGTCATATGTGCAAACGATATTCTTCTTCGGTTACGTGCTTATTATAAGAAGCTACGATCGTGAAAGCCTGTCCTTTACGGGTGTATCTGGGTTTATTAATTTATAAACAAGATTTACCTCAATCAGTACCCCATCATGACATGACCTAGCTTTCCATATTGCTTTCTTTAAAATGTTAAGATTTCAAGGGGAAAAAAAGTCATTAGTTATTCTAACCAACGTGATTTGTACTAGCTAAACAGTGTTGAGGTTCTAGATGCATGCATGCCCATATAATCCGGGTAACTTTGTAAATTTTGGTTTGCATAGTTGTGTCGACACAAATATATTAACGGCTGTGGACCATTAATTAATTGTTCGTATCCATTTATACATGTTTGTTACAATAAAGAGATGGTGTTACCAAATCAACTTTGGCTACCTACGTGTCAATAAATCTATAATCTGTCACGGGCTGGTACATAAATTAAGCAATAGACCTATGACTTTTATTTGGGTAATAAATACTATTCATACAGCTTTAATTAAAATAAGAGGAAACTTTAAAATAAATACACTATATTCGGCTTAAAATTATATTTTTCGTTTGACTTTTACGATTTTCTTTTTAACTTAAACTTTAATTTTTTTTATATAATAGTTGATGAAAATTATATCAATAAAAATACATTTTCAATTTCAATCCATTCATATATTTTGCATCAAGTATTATATAACACAAACAAAAATACTTAAAGTCAAAATTGTAAATGAAAAACCGAAAAAATCAAACAAAGACTATAATTTTGAGACGGATGGAGTACATGATTTACCTATTTTTACACTATACATCTTATGCCGACAAATTAAAACATATACATCTCTTCGTTAATATATATATTAACCATCATACATCCATTAAGACGAACGGTGCAATTTTTTTTCCGTTATCTTTTAACTTGGATATAACATAAAGGAAATATTTGCACAATTAGTCTCCAAAGATGTATGATGTCTAACGTTTATTATAATTTTTATTTTTGTTTAGTTATTTATTTATTTATTATTTATTTTATAATTTATAATTTTTATTTTTATTTTATTATTATTTTTTTTATATTCCGTTAATTTTTATATTTTATTATTATTATTATTATTATTATTATTATTATTATTATTATTATTATTATTATTATTATTATTTATTTATTTATTTATTTATTTATTTATTTTTAATTTTAAAAACAACACTTTCATTAGAAACAAAACCATAGGATTACAAGAAATTAGTGGGGAGCCTCGAAACAATCTGGGCTCCCACACTTTTAGCAATAGCAAAGCTAATCCTACTGAAGATATGAGTAGCAGCACGCGCCCCAACATCTTGAGTTATAGAGAACTTCCGGATCCGTTTGAGTAGAGTCACCGCATCATCTTCAAGTTCCTCAAAAGAGGAGAATGAGAAAGGGATGAACCCATATCCAATATCCGCAAATTTGGCTCCGTATTTAACGCGCTTACGCTTTGCGGCATCAGCCACCACCCGGCCTGGCATAAAATCAATCATACCGGTTTGCGTGAGGGGACGACCCGGTCAGGTCGACACAAACATCTTGCCCTCATTATTATTATTATTATTATTATTATTATTATTATTATTATTATTATTATTATTATTATTATAAACATCACTTTATTAAAAACTCAAAGGATTTACAAGAAATTAGTGGGAAGCCGAGAAATCAACTGGGCCCCCACTCCTCTAGCAATAGCGAAACTAATACGATTAAAAATATGAACCGCAACACGAGCCCCAATGTCTTGAGTAAAGGAGAAAAGTCTAATACGTTTTAGTAAGTTTACCGCTTCTTTCTCAAGTTCTCCAAAAGAAGAAAAGAAAAGGGGAGGAAACCCGATCCGATATCTGCGCATTTAGCCTCATACTTGACACGTTACGTCGTGCAGGTACCTCACTAACCGCACGCCCTGGCACGAAATCAAGCAACCCCGATTGCGTCAAAGGAGACGAACCTGTAAGATCAACACAAACATCACACCCGCCATCCAAAGAATAAAGCAATATATCAGCCGGTCGCAAGGGTCTGTCCATATCTCCATGAAGCCCAATATCCACCTCCTTACGAACAGAAATCCCGGACCGAGAGCATATATCAACAAGAACATCACGTACAATGTTATGCCGATGTTTAATGCCAACAATACCCGCACATGAAACTGCATGATCCCCATAAATATCTCCAATAAAAACCCAAGAACATGCCGAGCACGGTACCTGAACAGTGAAAAGGGGAACACCCAGTCGATAACACAACACACAACGATAAGTCCTGGCGTTCATAGTTTGTCCCAATCCAGATATAGGAGCCACCCTAAGCCAATCTGAAGTATGATCCTCCTTTAGTGAGCTCCATAGCGCCACATGTCGAGGGGATAGATGGAACGTAGATTCAACAGTTTGGGTAACCCGATCGAAATATATATCTGCCAATTTCTTCATAAGTTTGGGGGCAGCGACCTCGCTAGGGTTACTCAAAAGGTCAATATCCATATTCGTATTAAAAGTACATAGAGCATCATCAAAAGAGGGACCAGTAGTCACAATACCAGCACTATGGAGAAGCTTAGTCTGCAGACTAGCAGATTGAAGTCTCGAAGCAAGAAAAGCATAGTTCAAAACAACACCTGCAGAATATAAACCAAGCCCCCCAAAAGCAAAGGGCAGGGTGGCAAGTCTCCATTAGTAAACCATTATTATTATTATTATTATTATTATCAAACTATCGCTTCATTAGTAAACCAAAATGATTTGCAAGATTTTTTTTTTTTTTTTTTTTTTTTTTAAACATCACTTTATTAAAAACTCATAGGATTTACAAGAAATTAGTGGGGAGCCGGGAAACCAACTGGGCCCCCACACCTCTAGCTATAGCAAAATGAAGTTTTAATATTCAAAATGAAGTTTTAATATGATAAAAGAATAATGTTGAAGAATATAAAGAGAGGTGAGGAGGTGTTTGGATTTGTGTTTTCTATTTTTTGAAGCAAGGATAGTAAGATCTTAATAATAGAAAAACTCAAATTCAAACACTTCTTCACCCTATTTTTAATTTTTAAACTTCATTCTTCTATTAAGTATCAACCACTTTATTTTTTAATATGGTTGATACTTGATAGAAAAACGAGTATCCAAACACCTCCTCACCCTATCTTCATATTTTTCAACCTCATTCTTCTATCAAGTATCAACTACCTTATTTTCCAAAATGAAGTGATTGATATTTGATAGAAAACTTAAGTTGAACAATACGAAGATGAGGTGAAGAGGTATTTGAATTTTAGTTTTCGATTGTTTGAAGAAAATAAAGATAAATGATATTTGTGTTGGATTTTATTGAGAAACCAATATTAATAATACCAGTAATAGTAAGAATAAGAATAGTAATAAATAAATAATAAAATAAATAAATAAAAGTAAAATAAATAAATGAATAAAAATAAAAGTAATAAATAAAACAAAATAAGTAATAAATAAAAATAAAAATTATAACAAACGATAGAAATTATACATCCCTTAGAACTAACATTGCAAATATTTCCGTCATGTTTGGGTCGGGGTCTACTATTGAAAAGGTTCGGGTTGAGTACGAGTGGAAACCGCCTCGATGTGACACTTGTAAGCTATTTGGTCATACTTTGGATAACTGTCCTAAATTTGTTCCTCCTCAGTTCAGCCTAAACAAAAGGGTAGTGATTGTTTTCAGACGGTCAATCGCAAAAACAAGGGGAAGAATGGTAGCCAAAGTGGTCCGGGTAATGGTTTTATTAAACCCGTTGTGGGTCCTAAGTTTAGGTATCAACCTAAAGCGCCTCCTCCTGAACCCAAGCGTGTGGATACTACAAAGAAGAAGGCCTCTAACGTAGCTAGTACATCAAATACGTTTGTTACATCAAATACGTTTGAAGTCCTTAATATGATAGATATTGATGAATGTGGCATTCATACTGATGGCGTGGCTAAGGATGAGGCAGAGTTGGACTCTGGAAATACAATGGAAGCTAAGGAGTTTTTTCCTACTCCTATCGTTGAGAAAATTGGGGAGCTTGAAAAGCTAATTACTGATGGGAAAACTACCCTTGTGGATGATGATGGTCATCCTATTAAAAAGGTTGATTATCCGGGCAATGAAAAGGAAGCTATGATTGATGGGATTCCAAAGACTGGTAATTTATCGCAAGAACCGCTTGTGAGTATTGTGAAAGAGAAGGTGCAGGCCGCGGTTAGTAAATCTAGTTATACTTTTTCTCCGTCTACTTCTTCTACTAAGAGGGTTAACCCATTCTCTAAGGTGGGAGAGATTGTTGATTTCGACAGTTATGAAGAGGAGGTTGTGAACACTTTTGATGAGTCAATGAATCTATTTGGTGGTGGTCATGACTGTGAAGATGATTATGATGACTATGATTATGATAACTATGCAGATCAGGTCTACGATCTTTCAGGGAACTTGGATGCTTATTATGACATGTATGGTACTACTCTCCAAGGCCTTGGTAGGAAGTAATTTTGTTTTCATAGATGTCTAATGGTATCTATTAAGAAGTGGTTTATTTTCTTGATTAGATAATAGGAAGTATCTTGTTATGTAAGCTTTTCCGCCTATGTAACGGGCTGAGATATGAGATCCACTCATATCCTTTGTACTTAAACATTTTTTGGAGTAATATATTTACCGGGTCTTTTGACCTTTTACCCAAAAAAAAATATTTCCGTCATGTTAGATCCAATTTAGAAGATAACGGCAAAAAAATTGCACCGTTAGTCCTCATAGATGTATGGTGGTTAACGTTTATTAACGGAGGGATGAATATGTCGCAACTTATCGGCGAGGGATGTATGGTGTGAAAATGTGTAAAACACATGGATGTATTTTGGAGTTTACTCTTAAAATAAAAATGATGCTCCCCCAACGATGCTCCCCCAAACCCGCCCCTTATTAATCGAGGATCTTATCGGGGTGTATATTTTTGGCGCAATTCTTGACCAAAGTCGCATAATTCACATTTATTATTAATTTTAAACGTTTAGCAATAACTTGAAGAATTAAAAACTTATTAATAATTTACAAACAAGCCTTATAAGTTTTCAACAATATTAATATACATAAATAATGATTAATTACGTAAAAAAATAAAACTTAAAAATATGACACTAAACAAGTTTCTATAATCACAGTTTTGCAATTTTACAAAGATAAAAAAACTAATAATATTAAAGTAATTTTTTTTACGTAAATACTAACAAAATACTATGTAGGTATAGATATATTTGTATATGTGTATATATTATTCGGGTGGGGTGGGGTGGGGGGGGGACGAGGATTCCCCGCTCTCCCCCCCCCCAACCCAATTAAAACCCCCGTTTAAGCCCCAAAACCGCCCCATAACCCGATAGCATTCCCCACCTCGCCCCAATTAGTTCGGGTTTCCCCGTCGGGTTCGGTTTTTTTTTTGCCATCCCTATTTCGGCCTTTCATGTCCAAACACCTCAATTACACCGTTGGTCCCTGAACTTTCCTATTCTAAAATTTTAGAATCCAACCACCTCTCTTCTTCAACCTCTCACCCACCACTACCCTCTATTCACCACCGCTCCTACCAGGCTGTCACCACCACTACGTCATACCATATATATACAAATCATTTCTTTCTTTTCTAATTTTTTAACCCATTCATATGTAGAACCCACAAACCCCCATTTTCTCGTCATATTTACTTTCACTTTATTTCTTTCACCACATAAACATAACACACACAAAACACTCTGATCTCAAAACACACAACTAACACAACAACATACAGATCTATTAAAAAACGTAAAAAGATACAGATCTATAAAATTTGATTAATTTTCATAGATGGTCATTGGTCTTGGCGGTTCATCCAGGTGGTTCCTCAAAACATGAAAAAATACCTCAAAACTTGAAAAAACCCTTTTGATGGTCATTGGTCTTGGCGGTTCGTCCAGGTGGTTCCTCTCGATGGTCATGAATATGTGGTAGTGGGGACTTAGGTGGAGGTGTGGGCGATGGAGCGGTGGTTTTAGTGGTGGTTTGGCTCCTGTGATCGTGGGGTTTGATGGTGGTGACGTGTGGTGGTGACATTTGGCGGTGGAGCTGTTTGGTAGTTATGGTGTTTATGTGTTGGTGAGAGTTGCGGTGGTAGGGATGGTGGTAGATGATGTGTGTGGAAGAGATGAGAGTGTTTGGTTACTTGTTAGATGAGAGTGGTTTGTGTATGTGTGTGTATTGTTGTGTTATGTCTGTTGTGTGTTTTTACATGAGAGTGTTTTGTGTGTGTTTTGTTTATGTGGTTAAAGAAATAAATTGGAAGTCAATATGATGAGAAAATGGGTTTTGTAGGTTCTTCATATGACTGGGTTTCAAAAACTAAATAAGAAAGAAATTATTTGTACAAATATGGAATGGTGTGGAGGTGGTGACGGCTTGGTAGGAGCGATGGTGAACAAAGGGTGGTGGTGGGTGGGAGGTTGAAGAAGAGAAGTGGTTTGATTTTAAAATTTTAGAATTGGAAAGTCCAGGGACCAACAGTGTTTGGGGCGTTTGGACATGAAAGGCCGAAAAGACCCTTGCAGCTAACAAAAAAAGTATCGAGTGTTACCAAAAAGGACCAAATTCGTAATTAATCAAAAAGTTTCATAATAATTTGCGATTTTTGAGAAGTTGAAACTAAATCCGCAAATTTTTAATAGTTTGGGAACCAGCCATGTAATTTACTTAATAAGATTACTTGATTTCCAATTACACTATATAACATTTGTAGAAAATCACTGTTCACATAAATTATATTAAATTGTTATGAATGGTAGCATAAAAATAATTGAACTATTTTCAACAATTAATCCGATTTTTTTTTTCACTCACGTGTCTGCAAACCAAAAATCTTCATTCATGACACATTCATCACATTCTTTAATCTCACCAAACAAATTTTTTATTTTTCACTACAAACTTAATATCAACAAATTTCTTGGCTAAAACACCCTCTGGCCCACGTCAAGATAAAGTTACAAAGGAGACGCAACCCTCAAAGGTCGAAGATACATGGAAGTTGTATACATACGTAGCCTCAAGCTCCGACGGATCATGAGTTGGGCTAATGCTGATCAACCCGGATGGTAAGGAATACACTTATGCCTTTCGGTTTGAGTTCAAGACAGCTAACAATGAGGTAGAGTACAAAGCTCTCTTAGCAGGTCTTCGAATAGCAAAGGACATGGAAATTCGGAACCTATCCATATTTGTAGATTCACAGTTGGTAGCTAATTCGGATTATGCAAAACACAAGAAGTTTTACAATCCTCCTAGGCAGAGTACCTAACAGTTCTAGTGTATTATATGCAAGACACAAGAAGTTCTCCAGAGGAATATTAAGGTAGGATCCAAGTTTATAACGAAATAAGTCTAAGGGTTGAGGAATGATTATTTTTTGTATTTTTATATTTTATAGAAAGTAAGGTAAAAGCTCGAAGTTTGAAGAGTATGGTTTTCTTATAACTATTAATTAAATAAACTAAACTAAACTAAATACGCGGAAAAGTAAATTGGTAGACACTCGTAAAGGTAAAAAAACGTGTGCACTTAATCATGTACTACTCCCTAGTTTAATTCTCTAAATTATTGCCATGTCACCCTCGTTAGTGTAATGTGTAAGTATTCCCCTAATTTGGCAGCGGGTTGGTAAAGTCCGCTATCTATGTGACAATCTAGGCAAGTGTTACCCGCCTCTTTCCCAATAATTAATCGCGCACAGTAAATAATTAAGAATAATCTCTACTCAGTCGACTTATGGTTGCATGAGGATCCTTAATTCTAATCATGCTTCACTGGACGTCTAACTGTGGTACGGGATACATCTAGTTTTCTAATGCCTAACGCGCACACCGCTAATAAAAAGCAATAATATTAAATACTACAACTAGGTTTCAAACACTCATAAGCAAACACTGATTAATTTAGCCAAGCATGTTAAATCAAAGAAAAGACAAACAAATAATCACACAACACATACACATATTATACTGATTATAGATTCAATAACTTATCTTCAATAAAATATGGAGCTATGAGGGCTAAGAACCCTTACAAAAGCTGCAAAATTCGAACCTCCAATCTTACACAAGGTTCCTACTAAGTTTCCACACTTTAAAATGAAAAACATACGAAAGCATATATAGGATTACACTTGTAACAGCGTCACTTGCAATTTGTGACACCGTTAGCTCGCCGTCATTAGGGTTCCGAGAACTTTAGCCGCCTTATTATAACGGCGTCACCTTATGAATCATGACACCGTCGCTCTTCAGTTTTCTGGTCATGACGTCGTCAGCTCAAGGTTGTCTCCAGAGACTGAAGCGTCACTTGAACATTCTAAAACTTGATTTTCGTTAACAACAAGTGACGGTGTCACCTAGTAACTGTGACGCCGTCACTACTCATTTTCCAGCTAATTTCTTGATGTTGTTGTTTTCTTCGTTTTCTTATTCAATCGAGCTATAATCGTTCCATTTTCTATCATTTGCGTCCCGAGTACCTAAAACTGATATAGGAACGATTTAGGGTGATAATAAATCGAATATGTATGAATTTAAAGGCTAAATGACCCTTTAAAATGTATAAAATTACACCTCATCAAATATCCGTACACTTGAGATTTGCTTATCCTCAAAAAAATATGCTTTTATTATACTAGCATCTCACAAATAGTATTTGGATTCTCTCATCTCTCGGGTGTATAGCTGATATAACATGTATGGAAATGAACAAATAAACACTCTCTACCTGTGCACATAGATTATCATAGGCTTGATAAAGGATCAAACCTACACTGCTTTGGCATAAGAACCTAGGATAAACTATCAAAGAGGATTTTTAAAGGGTTGTAACGTTAGGTATAAGGGTAAGGAAAACACGGTTTTGGGGATATCGGGAAATTTACTGGTGGCAAGTTAATTATCTAACTTAAACAAAAGCAGGATGGCAGTCCGTTTGTTTTTTCTTTCATTTTATATATATATATATATATATATATATATATATATATATATATATATATATATATATATATATATATTTGTTTTTGCATACACTTTTGCCCTGCTAAACATAAATAACATGGGATTTATAACTACATCCCTACACTTGCAGTTTTTGCATAAAAATAAAATAATTAATGACCCGAATTGCGAGGATCAAAATACATGAAGTATTTAGATTTTAACGTACATATGAGGGTAATAATTTTAATTTCTTCCCCATTACTCCATAACAATAGTACTAAACCCATGAGTCCCAATCATCCCAAAACTGTATTTACAAGATATGACTCGACTTAGCAACCATGCAAGCAACTAAACAATTAGCTAAGGGTTTAACATATATGTTGCAAAATAACGCACTAAAAATGAGTGCATACAAGGAAGGCTAAGGCGATTTGGGCGTAACATTTGGGGGTGGATTGTAAACAATGCTTTTCATTAATATTTTGGAATCCACCGAAATATCACGAGAACCGCAAAAAGGATAGGCTCAGAGGGGTTCACTAGGGGTATCGTGTACTAAAAATGATTACATAGCATAGGTGTGGGTAATTACTTGACCAATGTAGTCAACGTAATTATAATAAACAAGTTTAAAATAAGGGCTATCCTAATGCCTCTTATCATTTAGTCAATCCTAATCACACGAATGCGATCTCACTAGTGATATCGGAATGCATCACTAAAGTAAGTTCTAGAATCTATATACTACCGGTACACTCATAAGCATTAAAGGTAAATGCTTTTTCCTAAATATCTAAAGGCGAACCTTACATGTTTAGGGTTGAATTATTTTTAGTGGTAGGGTTTTTGTGCTAGCTATATAACTCCTATCCATGAGACGCTTTATTAAGACTAAAGTTTCACTCGTATGTCATTAAAAATTTTAAATTTGGTGCTAAAATTACGTTTACAAGTATTTCTGTATTTCTTTCAATTTATTACACAATTACTAAATAACAAAACAAATAACAAATGTGTGACTAGTTTCTAAGGTGTCCCTTTTTATCTTCCCTACACTTAAATTTAACATTATCCCCAATGTTCTTAAAAGTACCAAAATATGATAAAAGAAAAATTAAAAAGAAACGAAAGAAACTAGTACTCCCCTAGCGTGCTCAGTATGGATGGAGAAAAAAGATACAAGGTTAAATCTTCGTCCAAGAATCGTCAAAAGACTATCATCATCCAATCCAATCCAATCTTGTAATGAAAAACAAAAGAACATATCAAAGCATCAAACTGAACAAAAAAAATCACAACCATATGTAATTCCAAAGTTAGAAATAAAAACGAAATAAAACAATTAAAGGATAGGATACTTGTAGAATGAAATAAAAATAACATACAGGAAAATTAGACATTTAAGAAATATTTCAAAAGTTAACTGTGAAAACTAGAAGGGGGGTTGAATAGTTTAACCGATTAAAACTTCGTTTTAAACTATTTGGATCGACTTATGTCAATCTATTTAATGTGTGTGTTGGAAGATGATAGATAAGAATATAAACAAGTAATGCAAAGATAAATAGTTAGGAGCACAAAACCACGACACTAGTATTTATAGTGGTTCGGCTACAAGGACACCTTCCTTGCCCTACTCCACTCCCCGAGTTCCCCACTCGAGTGTTCGTAAGCACTACACAACACAAGCTCTTTAATGTGGCGGAGAAGCCTTCACAACGTCGCCTACTCTTTATCCAGTACAAGGCTAGACACCGGGTTCTTCCAGGAGGTAGAACAAAACCTATCACAACGTCGCCTACACTTTATCCGGTACAAGGATAGATACCGAGTTCCATTACAAAGGAGGAACTACTACCCATCACTACACTAATACACGACTACCCCAAAGGAGACATACTCCTTATTACAACATCATAAGGATATCAATATCCTTTAACCCAAACTATCTATCTTGTACATGGATGTACCATATCGAATGTACTCCCTTGGAACCTTTCACTAATGCCTTCGACACGACCCTTAGGCACCTTTCACTAATGCCTTCGACTTGACCCTTTGACACCTTTAACTAATGCCTTCGACTTGACCCTTTGGCACGCCTTCGACTTGACCCTTTGGCACCTTTCACTAATGCCTTCAACACAACACTTTTAAGGAGGGAGGAAAGAACTATCAACAAGATAACTTCAGTAGTCTTGATGATGAAAAATCTTGACAACTTATGGACTTGAGCTTGCTCGACTTCAAGAGGTGGTGATCTCGTATTTAAGAAGAACCTAGAGAATTACACAAGCAGAAAACTACATAGAAAGATCCTTTGGATATGAGGTTAGAGATATTACAATACTAAGAGTGAGTATGTGTAAAAGGGGTGAGTTGCAAGTGAGAAATGGCTCACTATTTATAGGCAAAATTATCTACAGTTCCACGGTTCCCACGGATCCCTCCCTAGAGGGATCCGGCTAGTGCAATCCAAGGGATCCGGCAGCTGGGACAACTTAAGTCCGGATTTTGGATTGCAAACCGGGTTATGGGTTATGGGTTATGAACCATGGGTTATGAATATCTAACAAGATACAATGTATCTAGACATTGGGTCATGGGTCTTGGGTTATGAATCATGGATAATACGCAACATGACTTAATGCATGATGTCATGCAATGGGTCATGGGTTATGGATCAAGCTCCATGGGTATGGGTCATAGACTTTGGGTTTTACCCAACAATATTCAATATATCTAGTCAACGGGTTAAGGACTTAGATTTTTACCCATTACAATATATATACCAAGTATATATATATATATATATATATATATATATATATATATATATATATATATATATATATATATATATATATATATATATATATATATATATATATATATATATTATATGCAGTACATATTAGATACAGTACTCATTTAGACCAATAGAAATTTAGTATTAATAAACATTTTTATTTAATTGGAAATGGCATAATAGTAAAACACTTTTTCACTTTTTTGATTTTTTTTAATTAAAACGTTTTTAAAACCCCAATTTTTGGTTTTTTTTCCCTATAGTTTGGTGTTTTTTAGCATGCATGTTTTCAGAAAATTGTGGTGCATATGTGTTCTTTTTTTCATAGTATACATTTACATATTCTTTTTGTAAAATTGTTTAGAAATCAAATTTGTTTTTGTTTAAAATGATAATTGCACATTTATTTCTAGTGTATTTTCATTAAACTTCGAAATTTATAAACAAAAAAATAAACATATATATGTAACCTCTAAATTTATAACAAAACAAAAATAAAAATCATATATACAAAATTTGATATTAAATGAAATACAATCTAAATACAAAATGTATCTTGTTAAATATACATGTGCATGTCATTCAAGAACAAGAACATGTGTGCACTCTTCCAAGAACATACGCGCACTCTTCGAAGAAGATATTCACTTTCTCATCAAATTCATTCTTTATATTGGTCATGGTCTTCATTTTTATCAAACATGTTCAATGCCTGAAACTACAAAATAATTGTTATTTATTTTATTAGAAACAACTAGCAAAAACATATTCATAATTAAAATATATATGGATACATCTTTAGTTAATTTTATTTCAGCTTCAAAACACAAATGCACACCATTTCATTGATTTTATATCGACTATAAAACACATATGCACATTTTCTCTAATTTTATGTTAACATATATGCACGCTTACTAAATACCTTACATAAAGAGTGAAGCCAAAGAATTTAACATTAATTAAACTAAAACTCGTGTAACAATATTATTTATTCTAGAGTAAATTGCAAAAATCGTCCCTAAACTATGGCCAAATTGCACGTTTCGTCCCAAAACTTTGGAAAGTGCAAATATCGTCCCTGTGGGGAAACTTTGGGGCAGAAATCGTCCCTGGCCTAGATCAAATGACTAAAATACCCTTATCTCTTTATTACTTTTTAGTTTCTTGCACAAATGGTCCCTGTGTTTTGCAAGATTTTGCAAAATTAGTCCTTTTTTTTTTTTTTTTTTTTAATTAACAATTAATATTAGTATTATTTTTTTTACGTTTTCGTCCGTTTTTTAAGTTTTCGTCCGTTTTTTTACGTTTTCGTCCGATTTTTTACGTTTTCGTCCGAATTTTTACGTTTTCGTCCGTTTTTTACGTTTTCGTCCGATTTTTTACGTTTTCGTCCGTTTTTTACGTTTTCGATTTTTTACGTTTCATCCGAATTTTACGTTTTCGTCAGATTTTTACGTTTTCCATTTTTAACGTTTTCGTCCGATTTTACGTTATCCGATTTTTTACGTTTTAGTCAGATTTTTAGGTTTTCGTCCATTTTTTACGTTTCGTCGATTTTTACGTTTTCGTCGATTTTACGTTTTTGCACGTTTTGTCTTTTACGTTTTCATCCGTTTTTTACGCATCGATTTACGCGTCGTTTTTACGTTTCATCCGATTTTTACGTTTTCGTCGATTTTACATTTTCGTCATTTTTTGGTTTTCGTCGTTTTTTACGTTTTCGCATGTTTTTTTACGTTTTCGCCTTTTTTTTACGTTTTCGTCCGTTTTTTACGTTTTCGTTCGTTTTTTTACGTTTTCGTCTGTTTTTTTACGTTTTCGTCCGTTTTTTTACGTTTTCGTCCGTTTTTTCGTTTTCGCCGATTTTTTTATTTCGTCCGTTTTGTTTATGTTTTGTCGTTTCATCCGTTTTTTTACGTTTTGGTCTGATTTTTTACGTTTTCGTCCGTTTTTTACGTTTTCGTCTGATTTTTTACGTTTTCGTCTGTTTTTTTACGTTTTCGTCCGATTTGTTACTTTTTCGTCAGAATTTTTACGTTTTCGTAAAAAATCAGACGAAAACGTAAAAAATCGGACGAAAACGTAAAAAATCGGACGAAAACGTAAAAAACGGATGAAAACGACAAAAACGTAAACAAAACGGACGAAAACGTAAAAAAAGAGACAAAAACGTAAAAAATCGGACGAAAACGTAAAAAAACGGACGAAAACGTAAAAAACCGGATGAAAACGACAAAAACGTAAACAAAACGGACGAAAACGTAAAAAAAGAGACGAAAACTTAAAAAAATCGGACGAAAACGTAAAAAAACGGACGAAAACGTAAAAAACGGACGAAAACGTAAAAAAAGAGACAAAAACGTAAAAAATCGGAAGAAAACGTAAAAAATCGGACGAAAACGTAAAAAACGGACGAAAACGTAAAAAAAGAGACAAAAACGTAAAAAGAACAGAAGAAAACGTAAAAAAACGGACGAAAACGTAAAAAAAGAGACAAAAACGTAAAAAATCAGACGAAAACGTAAAAAAACGGACGAAAACCTAAAAAATCTGACGAAAACGTAAAAAATCTGACGAAAACGTAAAAAATCGGACGAAAACGTAAAAAATCGGACGAAAACGTAAAAAATCGGACGAAAACGTAAAAAATCTGACGAAAACGTAAAAAAACGGACGAAAACGTAAAAAATCTGACGAAAACGTAAAAAAACGGACGAAAACGTAAAAAATCAGACGAAAACGTAAAAAATCGGACGAAAACGTAAAAAATCGGACGAAAACGTAAAAAATCTGACGAAAACGTAAAAAAATTAATACTAATACTAATAGTTAATTAAAAAAAAAAAAAAAAAAAAGGACTAAATTTGCAAAATCTTGGGAAACACAGGGATCATTTGCGCAAAAAACTGAAAAGTAATAAAGAGATAAGGGTATTTTAGTCATTTGATCTATGCCAGGGACGATTTCTGCCCCAAAGTTTCCCCACAGGGACGATATTTGCACTTTCCAAAGTTTTGGGACGAAACGTGCAATTTGGCCATAGTTTAGGGACGATTTTTGCAATTTACTCTTTATTCTATAACCGCATAACAAATAATGCTTTGAAGGTGTTTTAATCCTATCTACCTTTTACCATTTTGACAAATGATTATATACTATATCTATTCAACTACGTGTAATATCCCTTGAAAGCTTTGAAGGTAAACTGAATTTCAATTTAACCACAGGTAAATAATAGTACCAACCATCATTCGCTCAAAACATAACATATCTTAGTAAAAAAAAACATATATGTTTAAACAAAATGAAACCAATAGTGAAGACAATGAGGAGGCGTGATATCGATCCAAATCTTAACCTCTATACGTCATATATAAATATCTATCTATTAAACATCAAATTGTTAGTACCTACAAATATATAAATGATGACAAATATTTTTTAAATAAAAGCTGAAATCATGATATAAGACGCAAAAAAAAAAAAAAAAAAAAAAAAAAAACGTAACCCAAGTGAATATGAAAGAAAAACATAACCTGCTCCTTTTTTATGTTTATATAGTTACACAAATTAGTTACATATCAAACATGATTTAAAAAGTTTTTAATAAAATAATGGTGCTAAACCTCTTAAATGATTATTTCAAATGCAACATACAACAGTTTCCATCTACAAATTTAAACCAAGTTTACACTCTCTTTTGTTCACATCAAGCACATTCAACAAGCAAAGATATTTCATAAATTCAACACATCATGTTTCGACTTTAAACAAAGACCTTAAACACTCAACTTAACATGACAAAGTAAACTTGGCTCAAATTAAAAACAAGAACATAATGATCTGAGACAGTTTTCCATACCAAGACCACACAACCCAACAAATGAGATAGTAATCATTTAAAAAAAAACCTCAAAGCCTTAAAGATGTTCTCAACAATTAAGGAACCAACCATTCAAAGAAATTATGCCATATATCGTAAAAACAAAAACTACCAATGTACCATTGTATCAAAGCCTCTAACTTAAGATGTACGACTTCATAGTAGGCGATTCATACAGATATACCACAACTCTTTTGTGCACAGTCAAATAACAAAAAAAAGTATCATTGTAATCTTTTTAAACAACATGTATGTACACATAAACTTTCATTTTCAGATCTTAAGCCAAATAAATTCATATCGAAACAATATTAAGCCAAAAACAAATTTAGATCGAGTTTTTTCAGATCCAAAACCAAAAAATACAACACACCTGTGGAGATTCTGGCGAAGCAGCTGTGGCAACGATGATGGGTGGAGATTCCAGAAAGGCTAAAAGAATTTGTTACAAAACAAGTAAAAAACTTAGATCTATAAATACAATATACAGATCTACAAAAAAAAACGGACAGAACATGAAATATATGTAGATATAAAATAAAAACTAAAAAAACGCAACATTTGGAGAAACTTTCTGTGATATATGGTGTGAATGGTGGTGGGAGTTCCGTCGGTGTGACGGGTGTCCGACAGTGATGGTATGGGTAGTGGTGGTCGTCGTCGGTCGGCAATAATTTGTGTATTTTCTTTTTCTTTTTTGTGGCCGTATAATGGATCTGAGATACATCAATTGGTTTTTTTTGGGTGAGTTTCTAGGTTTAGAGAGAAGATGGAAAGTGAGAGGTTTTAGCACTTTTTTAGGGATAATGCAAAATACCTAAATTATCCTTTTAGATTTACAAGCATTGCCTTAATCTTTTAATTAATTTACATTAATAGCACAATTCATCATAGCCATTGATAAATCAATCTAATGGTTCATAATGATTTAAATTGGTACTGTAAAGTACTGTATCTAATATTGGTACTGCACAGAATACAACACTATATATATATATATATATATATATGTCTGTGTGTGTGTGTGTGTGTGTGTGTACATTTCCATATTATGTAAACACTAGTTGCTAGTTGTTATACATATGCATTTCTACAAGATGCAAACAATATTACTTGTTTAGTGTTTAATATGACAATGTAAGTGTGTTAGTAAACTATTGGCTCAATCTATTTACGTATTTTATTTGTTTCGTTAAAATGAGTTTACGTTTGTTATTGACAAAACATTAAAAGATCGTAAAATATAAATAAATGTTTTTACGGATTATTTGTATTAACAATCTCCCCATTTTTCTTGATGACAAAACGTAAGATTATTTTACGGAAAAACTAAAATTCGTAAAAGTTTGAATTGGAGTTTTTACTCTCTTCTCCCCCTTTTTGTCGAAACAAAAAGAGCGTCGAAAAGAAACTAACACATTGTTTTGAGAAAAAACGTGTGAAAAGTAATAATATAAAAAATAGAGAGTAAGAGAAGAGAAGAATTCTCGTCTTAGCTCCCCCTTAATGGGTGCTTCCCTTTGTTGAGGGCGGTAAGTAATTAGGAAGACTAAGCGAGGGTTTTGCAATTATGTTTGCAAATGGTTTCATCTTTTGACGAAAATGCTCCCCCTTGATGAGTGATCCCCTTTGTGAGGGTGTCAAGTAATAACAAAATCCTAAGTGAAAGTATTGCAAGCGTTTTTTCAATAGTTTTGCTTTGACGAAAAGCTCCCCCTTGTTGAGGGTGTCATAGTCTTCATGTGTATTTTGAAAATCTACAAAACAAAAGTTAGAAAGCAAGTATATGATGCATAATTTCCTGCAAATGAGACTCAAATCAGTAATAAAAGGTGCTTCTGTTGCACAGATCCCACGATTTCTCCTTTTGAGGGATCCGTCTAGGCAAAACGGAGGGATCCGTTTACCTGAAATCTTATGACAACAATATGGATGGAAAATGTGATGTTAACATCAACAAGAGTTATGTATTAAGGTACTAAACATGTTTTCATAAACAAATAGCATACAACATGTAATATCATTCAATAAGATGAGAGAAATGATGTACATAACTCTAAAACTAAGAAAATGATCCGAACATGAATTATGATTCCTAACCAAGCTAAATTATGCTCAAGACTTGAACACCACTTGAATTCCTAAGCTTAAGGATGTTTAGGTTTGTTGACCTCTTTGAAACGTTCAAGAAGGTGATAAAACATGAAACGTAGATTGTCACGTACATCATGTACTAAACCTTCAACATGTTGACAATGATAACAATCTTTTTCATGGCTAGGGAATGGTGGTGGTAGGAATGGAGTGGTTTGAGATGGAAGGTTGGATGAAGGTTCCACAAAAGAAGGAGGGACTTGTGGAGGCATGTTTGATGAAGTTGGAGATGGTTCAACTAAGGGTGAAGGTGGTGGAATATGTGTAGACGATGATGGTAGAGAGGTATCTACTTCTATGTGATCCGGTTTGTGAAAACGTAGAGGGGGGGGGGGGTGAATACGTTTCCGTTTCAAACTTAAAACTTTTGTATCAAATATAGTATAAACCATTGCATTTGCTAATCTCGATGCGATGATGCATTTAACGCATTACGGCATGTAAGGCCAACCCCTTAATATCACATAAGATTCCGCAAGATTAATGGTTCATTAAAAATCAAGTTTCACCATTATTAGTCCGGTTGCCTTTTCTTGATCAAGCGTGTCATAATATGTAAAGTGTTAAATATAGTTTGTGACTATATGAAAGACCAAGTATGTGTCACAAACATAGACATCAACCACATAGAGAATAAACAATGTAATGCAAGAATAAGAGTAAAGCGATAAGTAAAAGGATAGACAAACCAACACGAGGATTTATAGTGGTTCGACTACAAGGACACCTTCCTTGCCCTACTCCACTCCCCGAGTCACCTACTCGAGAGTTCGTAATCACAACACCAACTCCTTATGGCGGAGAAGCCTTCACAACGTCGCTTACACCTTTTTCCGGTACAAACTTAAATACCGAGTTCTTTCACACCAAGGCGAACCATACCTATCACAACGTCGCCTACTCTTTATACGGTGCTAGGCTAACCACCAGGTTCTTTCACTCCAAGGTGAACCACACCTACACAATGTCGCCTAACCTTTATTAGGTACTAGGCTAAGCACCTAGTTCCATTACTATGGAGGAACTACTACCCATCACAACACAACACCTAATCTCAAGGAGATCCACTCCTTGTTACAACACCATCAAGGATATCACCATCCTTGGATCTAAACAAATACTATATGTATAATGATGCACCTCATCGATTATACGACCTAGGCATTCTTCACTAATGCCATTTACACGATCCTTCAGCACCTTTCACTAATGCCTTCAACACGGATCTTCGGCACTCTTCACTAATGCCTTTGACACATCTATGACACCCGTTATGTTTTGTGGCCCAACATAACAAACCTTGTGTTTTATGGCACAAACACATAAACCATCTAGTCTAGTCATAGATACAAGAATATGATACTAGACAATATCCAAGACAATGTGTCTAATGGATATGAACTCCTAGACTAAACATCAAGAACCCAAAGCATGATGTAGTTAGTCTACTACAAATGAAGTTGACAAGTTTCCCAAGCTTGTTATATAAGATCTTCATGTGCTTGTATCTTGTGATGGGTGATCACTTCAGTAGGTAAGGAAGCAAGATCTCTAAGCTTGCTTTGGAGGATCACTTCGGGAGTATGCTTACAACAAATGAGAGTTATAAGCATTATGATCATATGAGATGAGGGTGGTTTACATGTTTCCTAATGATCTAAATATCCTAGATTTGGTGGAGAGAAACTATGTGTGAAGGTGTGAAGAAATGGTAAGAAGTGGCTTGCTATTTATAGGCAAAAAGACCAAAACCATGTTCTGCCCCAAGGATCCC
This sequence comes from Chrysanthemum makinoi, assembly GCA_910596185.1. Lineage (NCBI taxonomy): Eukaryota > Viridiplantae > Streptophyta > Magnoliopsida > Asterales > Asteraceae > Chrysanthemum > Chrysanthemum makinoi. The sequence continues at coordinate 283,128,223 of OU343223.1, read as the reverse complement.
TTCTGGAGGGATCCGGCCCTTGTAATTCTAGGGATCCGTGGGCACTTTGAGGGACCCGTAGGACGCTCCCTTTTTCCCATTGTTTTTGGGTCATGGGTCATGGGTTATGGGTTGGTCCATGGGTATTCCTTTAGATACAATGTATCTAATGAGTACAATGTATCTAGTCTTATGGGTATGGGTCAATAGCATGGGTCATGGATATTATCCATCTATGACTTATGCATGATGTCATGCAATGGGTATGGGTCATGGACTTTGGGTTTTACCCAACTACATTCAATGCATTTGGTCAATTGGTCAAATACTTAAGTTTTTACTCATTTATATTACCCATTATAATACATACTAGTTATGTATATATTTACCCAATATGTAAACACTAGTTGTTATACATAAAATATTTAACTAAACATGTTAATTGGTTTGTTGGGGGTTTGATCATAATGCAACATAACAAACATGTACGAACCTGTGTTGTAGCATACAAGGACTTGAGTCTTCGAGAGGTGTTGAGAGTATGTTGAGACAAGATCTAACTACAAGTAACTTATACATTTTACGTTATGTATTACAAGTTACATGTTTGTCATCAACAAAACAAATGAGAATGTATAGATTAAGTATCGTAATATTTACACTAACAATCTCCCCCTTTTTGATGATGACAAAATATATGTAAACGTAATAGATAGTTAAAATGTCAAAGTTACTTGTGTCCGTACTTCCTATACATTACCTTCTTCGTTTACACTCTTCTCCCCCTTTTGTCGAAACAAAAAGGGTGTGTCCTTTAAACTTAATTTCTCCCAAGAATGGCGAGTTTGCATCATCCCTAGTGAAGTTAAAATGAAAACACCTTATTGCTCAAATTGGCAGATCACGCCAAAACCTTCAACACGAAACACTAATGATGACGCTTAGCAACTCAGGACCTTGAGCTTGCACGTCTTCAAAAGGTGGTGATCTCGCCTTTAAGAGGAACCTAGAGAATCACACAAAAAAAAATAGAAAGATCCTTTGAATTATAACCATTTATTGCCAACGGCTCAATGGATCAAATTTTTGAGGCTTAACCTACATCAAGGTTAGTGTTAAGAAAAAGGAAAAATATATGATGAGAAAGAAATCTCCCTTTTGTTGAATCACAAAAGAATTTTGAAGAATTAATGTGTGCATGCTCCCCCTTGTTAGAGGCGTCAAGTATTTTAGGAAGGCTAAGACGAAATTAGTGCAAAATTTGCAATGTTTTTGCTTTGACGAAAAAAGTCCCCTTTATTGAGAGCATCAAGTTCTCCTAGTGTGTTTTGAAATTCTACAAAACAAAAAGTTAGTGAAAAATTATATTCGTCCTTTGACGAGTAAGTCATATGATGCACTTTATAAATGCTCGACGGAAGCTCCCCCTAGCTCGAGGGCGTCAAGAAGAACCTACAAAAAAAATGTTAAAAAGAGAATGATCCTACTACTTGCATCATCATGGTTGGTTTAGAGGTTGTAAGGTTTGTTCAAGGTAAGAAAAATATGCTTAGGGATGAGACGCATTTCATTACGAAATTCACTTGGCTTTTGACAACATAGATGTTTATGGAGGATGGTTGAGCGACCATGAATTGTAGTGGTTGTGGTAGAACATGAGACATACTTCATCACGTAGATCATGAACTAGACCTTTGGACACGTTGATAATGATAGAAATCATCATTATGAATTAGAGGTATGGAAATTGTGGTAGAGGTGATGAAAGGTATCAAGGTGAATCTTTGACTTGGTTGATGACTCAATAGAGGTGGTAGACATGATGACTTTGTGAGTAGTGATAAAAGCGGAGTAAGATGGTTAGGATGATGCAAGATTAGAAATAACAAAAAAAATGTGCGAATGAGCACAACTTGACTTGATGATGAAATCGACCATTGTCATCCTACAAGAATCCAAAAGAGTTAGTACAAAAGGAAAACATTTATACCAATGGATAAATTGTTCACATAAAATCATGAAACAAAAAGGAAGAACACATAAAGACTCATATAAATGCAACTCATTTATAAACATATAGGAAACAGATAATCCTAAGTGTTGAGCAAGAGCTTGTGTGGGAAAAAGGAAATTTGAAATGATTATCTAAAGAGATAAAGTTCCTACTGTTCCACGGTTCCTCCGGTTCCCCCACTAGAGGGATCCGGCTAGCTTAAGTCTAGGGATCCGGCTAATAGATGAGGTGAAAATGAGGTGATTAGGTTCTAGCAAGGTCTAACACCTACATATCCTAAGTTACTCATTCTATTAAGTGTCTTATATGAAGATGGACTTAAATGATCGTTTTAGCTAGAGTTGACATGAATCTGTCACCCGGATCCCACGGTTCCCTCCAATGAGGGATCTGTCTAGGCTAATCCTAGGGATCCGGCTCTCAGCAGCTAGGAAAGAATAAAAATGATGTTTGTAAGGTCTAACGCCTATACCTCCTTGAGTGTTTCAGACTTCCTAATTGTCTTAAATGAAAGAGTACTTAAATGTTCAAGAGCAATGAGTGATGGTAGCTAATGATTGCCTTTTATGGAAAGAAATAGGGCTTTATGAGCACCAGTGGATGATCAAAGATGACACTAAGAAATTTAAGAGTGTCAAGTGGTGTTAAATGATCCTAGAGATCAGATGATAACTTAAGAGAGATTTGGAAAATTCCTTAAAAATCTTAAGAAATTAAAAACTAGTTTTTGGCCTATTTTGAGGTAAAGATGACTAAAATCAATTTGCCAAAATTGAGAGAAATATCAAACTAAGTGTTTTAAGATGAGAGGAACAATGTGTAAACATTGGAGCGAAAAGATTGTGAGTTTTGAAGTAATGATAAATCAAAAATACTTTGAATGTGATCCTAAATCATCCATGTGAGATCAACTGAGCCTAAGGAAAGTCTAAGTGATCATAATGTAGCCTGTTTAACTAGTCCAATAAGGTCTAGAATGTTGGATTCATGCAAGGAGGCTAAAAAGGAACTTCTGTCCACCCGGATCCCATGGATCCTTCACTTGAGGGATCCGTCTAGTTACATCTAAGGGATCCGGCGTCAGAGACAGATATTCTTAACAGAATAGTTGCAGAATTTTTCTCTATGTTTCGAATTATGAAACTAATGATTTCTACAGCAAGTATACATGTATACACGTTAAGAAAATCAAGGAGAGCATGTAGAGATCACATATAGGCAATCAAATGAGATCGAGCTCACAAATACCACAAAGGTTTAGCAAACTTAACAAGCACTTTTCAAGAAGCCCAAAACAGATTTACGGTCTAGATTAGTAAATCATTTGCACTAACAATGATATGAAAGGTATGTGTCTAGAAAGAAAAGAGCACATGATGGTGTTCAAGACAAAAGAGTTGTGAGGTGCTAGTTTAGGACAATATAGTCATTACGGATGGTGGTTAACATACAATGAGCTTCGTCCATGAAGTCATGTAGCTCTTCTCGATCAAAGCAAGATAATCGCTTGATGAGGCAAGTGGTTGTGATTCGCTAAAGGAAAAATTAATTTTACAACTTGTTTGATTAGTAATCCTAAGACAATGCACATTATTTCCATTGTAAACTTACTTTAGGAAAACATAGGAGTATAAATTTCTCAAGTGAGAGAATGAATATGAGACTATTACTAGCGGTGCTCAATTACGGCTAAACACGACCATTTTTACGGGCGATTCCACATACCCAACTTCTATCAAGGAAGCAATTAAACCGTTAGGTCAAATTGAGTTTCTAGTGCAATAAATTCTCTAGTATTCATTCTCAAGTTAGGAAAATTTATATTCCTATAATGGCCTATCGAAGAGTAACAATGATGATACTTTGCTTCATTTTTATTAATATTATACTTTAAACAACTAAGGTGACGAAGGTGTCAAAAAATTAAAAGTTGTCCATAGGGTGAAAAAAAAGATAGTTGGATGAGCTAGTTCAACATATGTTGTTGGAAAGCTTGAGTTTGGACTTTCGGATATGAACAATTATATTTGCGTTACAAAATAATTTACTTGAGTATATCGGATGAAATAATCAAGTTGTCAATCCTACTATGAAGCTTGGAGAGCGATCATGCAAAGAAAAAATGGGAGAGCACATCATCAACACAAGTGTAGGTTATGATCCGATGTACATTCTTGTTGTTTTTAGAAAACGATACAAGAAAATATGAAATCAAGAAATCATATAAGCACATAAAACATTTATGTTGCACACATGACAACTCAATCAAAAAGCCATTTAGTGTATTACATGTTTTAAACATTTTTCAACTTATATGACTTATCTAAGTATTTAAACTAACATTTTCGACACAACTAGATGTTATCCCAAACACTCCTTTAAATAGCACATTGATTAGTAGAATATTACTAACTCGACAAGCAAGAGAATGAATAGCAAGGTAAGGAATCCACATATGTTATTCAATCAGACAAGCACAAAAGCTATTTGAGATAAGTAAATAATCAAGTAATACAAAGAAGACAATTTATCATTTAGCATAGCATACGAAAGTTCTTTTCATCGCTTTGTGTTAAATAAAAACATGTATACCAAGCTTGATTAGTTTCTTTTATATTTATAAATATGATCAAAACCTTAATTTCAAAAGAGGACACATTGTTATTCAAAGATGAAAACATCCATCTCCAATTAGATCAAAAGTTTGTGCAAAAGTTAAGACCGAAAAATGACTTTCTATTATAAATCAATGATTCTATAAATTTTTGTTTTAAATCAGTTTATGAAATCATTTTTAAATGAAAGTAGACTCAAATACCTTTAAAACGATAGGTGGCACGACTTCTAACGACTTACGGTTAAAAAGTTATGAATTTTTGAAATTCAGACAAAAACTGTCTTCTGTACCACGGATCCCTTGCTTGAGGGATCCGGCCAGTGTAACCTGAGGGATCCGCGGATCTGAAACAGATTTAAAAAAATGCACGTTTTGACCCGACGAAAAGGTTTAACCTTTGTAGACTTTTAAGTGAAGTTATATTAACCATTTTTGCCTTTATTCAAGCTTGATTAACAAGATATCTAACAACAAAACTTCAAAGAGAAAAAGATCAACAAAACACCTTTCATATTATGCTTGACTTCATCAAAAATTTGATACGAGGACCTTACTCGTTTTGAAAACCATTTGTTTTAAAAACTAGAGCCAACCCGCTCTGATACCAATTGTGAAAACGTAGAGGGGGGTGAATACGTTTCTGTTTCAAACTTAAAACTTTTGTATCAAATATAGTATAAACCATTGCATTTGCTAATCTCGACGCGAGGATGCATTTAACGTATTACGGCATGTAAGGCCAACCCCTTAATATCACATAAGATTCCGCAAGATTAATGGTTCATTAAAAATCAAGTTTCACCATTATTAGTCCGGTTGCTTTTTCTTGATCAAGCGTGTCATAATATGTAAAGTGTTAAATATAGTTTGTGACTATATGAAAGACAAAGTATGTGTCACAAACATAGACATTAACCACATAGAGAATAAACAATGTAATGCAAGAATAAGAGTAAAGCGATAAGTAAAAGGATAGACAAACCAACACGAGGATTTATAGTGGCTCGGCTACAAGGACACCTTCCTTGCCCTACTCCACTCCCCGAGTAACCTACTCGAGAGTTCGTAATCACTACACCAACTCCTTATAGCGGAGAAGCCTTCACAACGTCGCTTACACCTTTTTCTGGCACAAAGCTAAATACCGAGTTCTTTCACACCAAGGCGAACCATACCTATCTCAACGTCGCCTACCCTTTATACGGTGCTAGGCTAACCACCGGGTTCTTTCACTCCAAGGTGAACCACACCTACACAATGTCGCCTACCCTTTATTAGGTACTAGGCTAAGCACCTAGTTCCATTACTATGGAGGAACTACTACCCATCACAACACAACACCTAATCTCAAGGAGATCCACTCCTTGTTACAACACCATCAAGGATATCACCATCCTTGGATCTAAACAAATACTATATGTATAACGATGCACCTCATCGATTATACGACCTAGGCATTCTTCACTAAAGCCATTTACACGATCCTTCAGCACCTTTCACTAATGCCTTCAACACGGATCTTCGGCACTCTTCACTAATGCCTTTGACACATCTATGACACCCGTTATGTTTTGTGGCCCAACATAATAAACCTTGTGTTTTATGGCACAAACACATAAACCATCTAGTCTAGTCACAGATACAAGAATATGATACTAGACAATATCCAAGACAATGTGTCTAATGGATATGAACTCCTAGACTAAACATCAAGAACCCAAAGCATGATGTAGTTAGTCTTCTATGAATGAAGATGACAAGTTTCCCAAGCTTGTTATATAAGATCTTCATGTTCTTGTATCTTGTGATGGGAGATCACTTCAGTAGGTAAGGAAGCAAGATCTCTAAGCTTGCTTTGGAGGATCACTTCGGGAGTATGCTTACAACAAATGAGAGTTAGAAGCATTATGATCATATGAGATGAGGGTGGTTTACATGTTTCCTAATGATCTAAATATCCTAGATTTGGTAGAGAGAAACTATGTGTGAAGGTGTGAAGAAATGGTAAGAAGAAGCTTGCTATTTATAGGCAAAAAGACCAAAACCATGTTCTGCCCCAAGGATCCCTTCTGGAGGGATCCGGCCCTTGTAATTCCAGGGATCCGTGGGCACTTTGAGGGATCCGTAGGACGCTCCATTTTGCCCATTGTTTTTGGGTCATGGGTCATGGGTTATGGGTTGGTCCATGGGTATTCCTTTAGATACAATGTATCTAATGAGTACAATGTATCTAGTCTTATGGGTATGGGTCAATACCATGGGTCATGGATATTATCCATATATGACTTATGCATGATGTCATGCAATGGGTATGGGTCATGGACTTTGGGTTTTACCCAACTACATTCAATGCATTTGGTCAATGGGTCAAATACTTAAGTTTCTACCCATTTATATTACCCATTATAATACATACTAGTTATGTATATATTTACCCAATATGTAAACACTAGTTGTTATACATAAACTATTTAACTAAACATGTTTATTGGTTTTTTGGGGGTTTGATCATAATGCAACATAACAAACATGTACGAACCTGTGTTGTAGCATACAAGGACTTGAGTCTTCGAGAGGTGTTGAGAGTATGTTGAGATAAGATCTAACTACAAGTAACTTATACATTTTACGTTATGTATTACAAGTTACATGTTTGTCATCAACAAAACAAATGAGAATGTATAGATTAAATATCGTAATATTTGCACTAACACGGTTGTTGTTGATTCCTCATAATCCAAAATGGACTATTTAAGGGTGATGGAGAAAAGGATACGGGTGCTAGTGTTGTTTCAACACCAAAGTTTTGTTGTTGAGCTATTTTCTCAATTTAGAAAAATGTTGGCAATGGTGGTGGGTGAGATGGCCTAGAAGGTAAGTCCTCTAAGTTGTAGAGGTGTGGAGATGAGAGTGGAGTGGTGAAAGAGATGGCTCTAGGTACTAGAGGAGATGGTTTAGTGGAAGTAGGGGTGTTTGGTTTAGGAGGTATAGTAGTGTTTGGCAAGGGTAGTTTTGTGGGAACAATTCTTTTGGGAATTGGTTTTATTGGTAAAGTTAGTTGTGAGGAAGTTCTAGTGTTTGGGGCTTTAACGAGTGATGATTCGGTTGAAGAGATTTCGTGAACAACCCGATCAAGTTTTTTGGGAGGTCCTTTGGTAGATGAGTTAGCAATAGGAGCTTTCCTCATGATGAAATGATAAATGGATAGTGAAATAAGGGCTTTTAGTTGCTAAAAATGAGGTTGTGAATGGTTATTTGGAAGTACTAACAAAAAGAGTTTTATAAAGGGAAGGAGTTAGTTAGTGAATTTAAAGCTTAAGCCACTAAGATCCTTTAAATTGCAATGATTTTCATGCACAAAAGTCTTTTACAGAGTTGCACTGATCTAGGAAGTCAATTAAGACAAGGTGGAGTGTTTAAGTTAACAAGAAGAGCTTGAAATGATTGTTTTAGCTTAGTCTGTGCAGCCGGTTTCCACGGTTCCCTCAAATGAGGGATCCGTCTAGGCCAAACCTAGGGATCCGGCTCTCAGCAGCCAAAGAGAAGGAAGATGATGTTTTGTAAGGTCTAGTACCTACACATCTTGAGTGTTTTCAGTCTTATCAAATGTCTTAAATGATATGAGACTTAAATGATCAAGTGAAATGAGTGATGGTAGCTAATGATTGTCTTTTATGGAAAGAAATGAGTTTTTATGAGCACCAATGGGTGATCAAAGATGACACTAAGAATTTTGAGAGTGGCAAGTGGAGTCAAATGATCCCAAGGATCAGATGGTAACATAAAAGAAATTTGGAAAATTCCCTAAAAATCATAAGAAATGAAAAACTAGTTTTTGGCCTATTTTGGTGTAAGGATGAAAAAAATCAATTTGCTAAAATTGAGAGAAATATCAAGCCAGGTGTTTTGAGATGAGACAATCAATGTGTGAGCATTGGATCGGAGATGTGGTGAGTTTTGATGAAACGATAAATCAAAAACACCTTGAAAGTGATCCTAAGTTAGTTAGTAGTGAATGTGAGACCAACTGAGCTTGAGGAGGAATTAAGTGGTCCTAAAGTATCATGTTTAACTAGTCTAACAAGGTTTGGAGGATTGGATTGAAGTGAGGATGTTTTAAAAAAAATACTTTTGTCTACCCAGATCCCACGAATCCCTTCGTTGAGGGATCCAGCTAGTTATAAAATAAGGATCCGTCTTTCTGAGACAGAATGCTCCACAGAAAACATGCAAAATTTTGTACTAGGTATCGCGTACTAAAACTAAATATATCTATTGGGGACATACATCAATGCAAGACTACAAGAGATATAGCACATAACGACAACCTATAAGTGAGTAGTTATGATAACAACCAACCATTAGGATAAAAGTAACAAAGTAAGTCTTGCATAATCATGAGCATACATTGTTTAATAATCATAAAATAACCATAAAGACAAGCATAATGTCTCTTTCGTCAATCTCTTCACTTCTTCTTTCCCGAATTCATGAGGTAGTGAGTTAGGCATTTGATCATCCCCTTTGTTTGCTTGAATTCTTGAGACTCATTTGGAAGAGTGGGAAGTTGTTCATAGTAGGTCATAGGGTCGATTTGAAAGTTAAAAACGGGATCGACTTCATCTTCTTCATCTTCCTCCGAAGAGTCCGAGAGAGCACGAGGCCTTTTCCCATTGATCATAAGCCGTTTGGGAGGTTGTTTGGTAAGTGGTACCATAACATGGTTAGAAAGAAAGTGATCATCGGTAATAGGAGAAGGTTGCATTGCACTAACATACTCACGGAGTCGTGTTAGGAGCATACCATAGGGAAGTATCATGTTGTTGACTTTGAACACACCTACCATTCTTTTAACCATGTAATAGGCAAGATTAAATGGTCTTTGGTGGATGAGACAATAGATCATTTGGACAAGACACGCAATGGGATGGTCTTTGTTCCCAACCAAGCAAATGACATTTTCTCTAAGAATTTCTTCCCACTTTTTGTAAACGGGAATTATCTCAGAGAGTTCCATTTGAAAGGGATCACGATGGATTAGTTCTTTGTTGCGGTTGAGACGAGATTGGTCGACTCTTTTCTTGAAGATGGTGTCTCGAACAACTATGGGGTCATCGAGAGGAGTGTGATAGATAGGTTTGGGGTCTAGTGCTAAGATTGAGTAGCTATTGACAAATCTTGGAAATACATAAAATTTCTTTCACATGGTATGCGAAGGATTTGTGCGAATGTGTTGAGGGGTAAGGTAATGCTTTGGTTGTTTATAATGAAAGCGATTGAGATACTTTTATCATTGTTTCGAACAATCCTAACACACTTGTAAAATTCAAAGATAAAGACCGAACAAATTTGTTCATCAATTTCTAAGCGACAATCAAAGTTGATTGCCGAAAAGACTTGGTGAATGTCGGTGTTTTTAAGGAAACATTCTTTAACTACAAGACCTTCGTGGATAAGTCATTTTTCTAGATTTTTGAAGATTTTGTGATTGGTTTATGAAGGCCCTTCTTTCTGATAGTATCTAGCAAGGTAGCGAACGGTGTCATGGTGATCTTGTTAGGTAGCTTTAGGCATGATTGATCCTAGAAAATAAATATTCCAATTAGGTAGAATTTGTCAAGATGGGTTTATGGTTTTGATTTGTATTAACAATTGATAACATCAAATAGTCCTAAATATTAAGTGTCAATTTCCCCCGATAATGCTCGTTATTTATATCATTTATATGGATTTACGCTTGTTTTCCATTGTTTTACACTTTCAGGTAAATTACGAGCATTGGAGCTAAAGAGACGCGAAAATGGAAACATTACTAAAGATTTATCACAATATGCTTATTTGGAAGAAGTTACGGTGAAACTCATCTCTCACATTACGCCGTAACTATTGCGTGACCCAGAAGTCCAACTTATCAAGAGGTTACGGCGTAACTCCTTCCAAAGGTTACGACGTAACTCCATTAGGTCAAAAGAGGTTCCACGCCGCTGATACTTACGCCGTAACTACTGCAACACTTACGACGTAACCGAGTTTATTGAAGACTACGGCGTAACCACTTCTTAGGTTACGCCGTAACTAGCAGATCTAGTGCATTTATGGAGAAATAGAAGGTTACGGCGTAACTCCTCTATGGGTTACGCTGTAACCCAGACCTGGCCTGAAAAAAACCCAACGGATTCCAGCATTTCAAATAATCCCATTCCACACACAACACTCTGAGAACATGGGAAAAAGCTCAAGGGAGGTCTAGGGAAGCATACGGAGCTGTTTCCAAGGGAGAAGTCACACCATTACGATAAACTTTAGCATTTTATATTTCTTTTACTTTCAATTCATGTATTTCGTACCTTTGAATATTGAATTGATGTGCATGATTAATATGAGCGGCTAAGCACCCTTTGGTGCTAGCCTAGTTATGATTCCTTAATTTTTTTGTTTGTGTTTACCTTTACTTCCGTACAATTATTTCTAAGTGTATGTATGCATAGTTCTTTGGTAGTCACCCTTGGTTCGGTAGTTTTGAATGGCGATAGAGGCCAATTTCCTAGGAGATATGACCAACTGACCCTAGGTGAGCGGACTGAGACGGGAAGGGTAAGATATGACCAACTGACCTTTCTACTTGTGCGATTTGACCAACTGATCACCTATCGTTTGGATGAACTTAAGAATTGGGGGGTGTAGTGTCTAAGTTCCTAACGGCCGGGCACTCACTATTTAGAATCTAGCATGCAGCGGTACTTAATGACTCGGCTTAGGGGACCAGGAACAACAGGACTTATGACGGTGCGCCTGATTTCTCCTGTGGTGGCATCTTTGCTGATAGGTTAGGGCGAATTGACCAAATGCTGTCCTCTCGAATTTGACCCAACCTGAAGTAATTGGAAGTAGGTAGACGTAGGCATAACTTGTTAGGAGGATTAACTAGGTTAGCACCACTATTCCTCTATTGATTTCCCTTCTACTATTTATTTGCTTTTATATTCTGCATTAGTAGTTTAATTAATTAAAACCCTATCAAACTATTTATATTCTGTGACAATTAGACTTAGTAATTATCCGACAGACATAGCTCTTGGGACGACCTCGGCTTTACCATTTACTACACTACACACGACCGGGTACACTGCTCGTTAGTGCATTAGGGTAGACCATAGGTATAGCGAGACACTATAAATATTAAGACCTGGTCAGTAAAACTTGCATCAAGTTTTTGGCGCCGCTACCGGGGAGCTATATTAGGATTGCTATTAAGTCTTTCATTTAATTTTTAAACTTTTTTCACGATCATATTTCAAGTTTTCAGGTACCATGGAAGCCATTAACATCGATGACCTCACTCTTGAGGAATATTTGGCATTAACAAGAGAAAAACAAGGGCCAAGGATTGTAAGGCCAGCCATTGCAGAAGATGCTCAATTCGAAATCAAACCTAAATTCATGAGGGAATTGCGTGCAAACCCCTTCTCTAGAAGCATCGCCGATGATGCCCATGAACATGTAGACAACGTCAAATACATTGTCAGCCTATTCAAAATCCCCAGAGTCTCACACGATGCTATTATGCTACGAGTATTCCATATTTCTCTTACGGGAGCTGCAAAAATATGGGTCGATCGATTACCTGCAGGGACTGTCAACACTTGGCCTATCTTAAAAAAATAATTCATTCAGAGATATTGTCCTCCATCAAAGACGGCCAAGCAAATGGAAGAAATTCATAACTTCAAGCAAGAGGGTGATGAAACATTATACCAAGCTTGGGAAAGATACAACAAATTGCTATACAAGTGCCCTACTCACGATCTTAACAGCCAACAAAAAGTGAACGTCTTTTACAAGGGACTGAACATCTCTTCAAGACAAATGATTGATTCTCAAGGGCCAATACCTAGTATGACACCCACCATGGCTTTGGAAACTATTAAAAAAATGGCAGACCACTCTCACAAATGGCACAATGGAGGAAGCAACCGTAGTAAAAATAATGATATTGAAGGCCTTGCAGCAATAAACAACAAATTAGAAAGCCTTGGAAGAGAAATGAAGAAGCTCAAGGAAAATGTGCATTCCATTCAAGTGGAGCGAGATGGGGCTCGTCCTTCTAAAGAATGTTCCTCCAATGAAGAAGTTAAAAGGATCGGTGAAGTGAACTATGGAAAAGAATTCCCTTTCAAAAGCTACAATAATTACGGACCTAGGTACCGTGAAAAGTCCCCTGGGTTCTACACAAAAATCAACAATAATCCTCCTAAACCTAGCCTTGAAGAAATAATGCACCGACACATTGAAGAATCAACAAAAAAGGAAGATAGGCTCAAGGAATGGATGGTCAAAGTAAAGGAGGACACCAATATGAACCTACGTAACCAAGATACTGCAATTAAGAACCTCGAAACACAAATTGGGCAATTAGCTTAGAACCTCGCAACAAGTAATGCTAAAGCCACTTCCTGCAAAGCCATATTTGCGTAGGATAAAGAAAAAAAGGAGCAATGCACATCCTCTGTCACTAATGATCTCTCCGGGATTAACTACCTAAGAGAGGATAATAAAGCTGAAGACGACGAGTTCCTACCAAGCCAACTTCCTGAGAAGCTGCAGTACCAGGAAAGTTTTCTTTTCCCTTGCACTATTGGTACCATTAAGATTCCCGCATTAGCTGATTTAGGGGCTGGGGTTAACCTTATCTCAACTACTTTATTCGAAAAAATCAAACTTACCAATTTAAAAGAAACAACTATTATGATTGAAATGGCGGACTCCTCTAAGGCTGTACCGAGGGGGATTGTGAACAATGTGCTTTTGAAAATTGGAAAATTTTTCTTCCCCACCGATTTTGTAGTTATTGACATGGGAAAGTGGGAGGCTTACAACTTGATTGTTGGAAGACCTTTTCTGGCTACTTGTAGAGCTTAAATTATGGTTTTTGAAAAACAAATTTCCTTGGGGACGGAAAAGGAACGAATAACTTTTAGTATGAATGAGCATTTAAAACCAAATACTGAAATTTCTAATAATGTTCAATCACTAAACCCCACTCTACACTCTAAGCCTATTACTGATAATCGTAAAGAAAGTGTTGATCATTGTAAGCACAAACAGAATGAAGTTGTTCAAAGCATTGAGGAAACTCTGAGTCCTAACAAACATTTTTGCAACTCGATGTCAACCAAGGAATGCGAATCGGCATGGCCACCATTTACTCGTCCTCAAAAATGTGAAAGAAAAGCTAATGAATGGATTTACCCTCATAAGGGAGAGAAACATGATGTTGAATTAGCATTGGAAGATTGGTACAAATTAAAGCTTGGAAGCTCGAAATTGATTAAGGAACTGATCAAGCAGTATGGGTGCAACCATATCACTGACATCGTAGGCGGAACAAGATCAAACATCAGCATTACTGATGATATTATTATTAAAGATGATGACCATGGAGAATCATGTGATAAATGGCATTCACATAAGTTGGGAACATTTGGGCTCAATAATTCTACTAGAAAAAAAGGGCTTGATAATTGGATGAATGAACACCAACGAATGATGGAAGTAGGGCAAGTTCAAAGACCCCCATAGGAGCCCCGCAGATCTGAGTCTAACTTAAAGACTCGTTAATAAAGAAAAGTGCTCTTTTGGGAGACAACCCGAATTATCCCTTTCTTTTGTTTTTATTTCCTTTCTGTTGGGTTTTGTGTTTTCTAACCATTTTTGTAGGAGACAAAGAAGTAATTACTGCTGCAATTGCTGATCTGAACAGAGTTATGGCGTAACTCATCTTGGTGATTACGCCGTAATCATCATTTTTGCAGCAGAATTCTTGACGCATTACCAATTACGGCGTAATACCATCTCAGTGGTTATGCAGTAACTATTCACTTCACAGCTCATACCAGGTTTTGCCAGTTACGGCGTAACTCTCTCATAGGAGTTACGACATAACTAACCTCTGCTTTAATTCTTTCATTTTAAAAACACATTAACCTTGTATTAGTTTTTAAATGAACTTTGTGGGTGTGTTCCCTGTAAACCCTCACGAGACTTCACTCTTCCACTTGGGACACCAAGTGGTTTAAAAGGCTTGTTGCATTCGCTAAATGCAACCGTGATTCCTACGAAAGCGAGTTAGGTTTGTTTTTCATTTTATTTTTTCTTTTTAAAATTATGCTTGTCGGTATTGTGATTTCAGAGATTGAAGTTTGTTCATGACGCTTAAACGAAGGCACGATCCTTTCTCGTGGGCCTTCTTCTTTTTGGAGCAAATTTCAGGGAAGTTCTCACTCTAATTCTACATTTCTCTTCACCTTTATTTTAATGCCTAGTACAAAAGGGACTTTGTACAATTCAAGTGGGGAGACGGGAGTAGAATTATCTCTTGAACTTTATTTCGCCCTCATTTTTTCTAGTTTATTTTGAAAAATTATGCCATTTTTAAAATTTTGACATGTTTTTCCGAACCTAACTAGATTAGACCTTAGCCGAGCACATACAACCCTTGATATTACATGGTGAGATTAGCCTTATCCGTTTCCAATATTTTACCCCAAATCCACCAAATTATGAGTGTGCCGGTAGCTTGTAAACTTTAGAACTTGGCCTTTGCATCATTTCGAGACCATAGACGAGGTATGTTGAGTTAGCTCGATGTATTTGGACTTTTCAATTTTAGAAGGCAGTATTATAGGATTATCACCCAAACAGCCTACCATTGTGAGTCTATCGATTAGTCACCTCGACTTTTCGACCCCCATGTGAAACCCTTTTGTTGCACTCCCCTTTAGTGCAAGATACCCCTAGATACACCCTTCTGAGCCATTCCTTTCATTTTGTCACCCTAATATATTGTTTCGTTACACCCTTACACTTTAGCCTACCCTGTAGTCTTTATTTGTAATTGGGAAGTTTTCATTTGCCTAAGTTCAAGGTTCGAGTGGAAAGGTTTGGAAATCATGCTTTCATCGACAAAAATTATGAAGATCATTGAAGACCCCCCGAATTCTCATTGTTCATCTCAAGTGGGGGGATGTTATGTTATCATGTTTGATCCTTAAAAAAAATAATAAAAAAAATAAAAAAATTGATTGAGTTATGATTTTGTAAAATGCGTTGTTATAAGCACTATAGTACAAGCTTTATTGTTTAGTATCGAGGAGGCCACCTCGGACACATCTGAAGATTGGAGTTGGAGTTATACCAACTGAAGAAGAAAAGGTAGTGTGCCCATCACGACGTCCTCTAATGACACATCTACCTTGCATTTCATGATCTGGTCTCTAGACTTCTAAGCTTGAACTTTGGGCGGACGGTAAGTGGTGATGACTTAGTTATAGATATAGACTACCTGCTTGTTTTTCATTTTACACCAATTATATATCCCATGTCTTATCCTACCCTTTAGTCATGAAGCATGTCTAGGTGATGCAGCGAGCAATCTTTGGTGTCTTGGCCATGGATTTGGTCATGTATCATTGATTTTGTCCACTTCGCCGTGACATGTTAGTAATGACGAGTCACCCCTTAACCTTTGTCGTGTCTACCCATATTGCCTTCGAGAATTTTTTAGCCCTTATCTCTAGTGGTGGAGATTTGTGTAACCGCCAAGCTTATGATAGAATACATGCTATGACTGTGTGATTGAGTGATCACCCCGAAATTGATACTTAGAATAGTTGAGAGATTTGAGTGTTTGTTCCCCTTTCGTGAGGTGTTTGGCTTTGTTTTATTCTAGCATAAGGGATTTGTAAACTCATATTTTCCAGGTTTTGGGAGATATCTTTTTAGGAATCTATCTAATAAGGTCTACTTTAGGGCAAATAGAGTTCAAGTGGGGGGATATTTGATAACATCAAATAGTCCTGAATATTAAGTGTCAATTTCCCCCGATAATGCTCGTTATTTATATCATTTATATGGATTTACGCTTGTTTTCCATTGTTTTACACTTTCAGGTAAATTACGAGCATTGGAGCTAAAGAGACGCGGAAATGGAAACATTACTAAAGATTTATCACAGTATGCTTATTTGGAAAAAGTTATGGCGTAACTCATCTCTCACATTACGCCGTAACTATTGCGTGACCCAGAAGTCCAACTTATCAAGAGGTTACGGCGTAACTCCTTCCAAAGGTTACGACGTAACTCCATTAGGTCAAAAGAGGTTCCACGCCGCTGATACTTACGCCGTAACTACTGCAACACTTACGACGTAACCGAGTTTATTAAAGACTACGGCGTAACCACTTATTAGGTTACGCCGTAACTAGCAGATCTAGTGCATTTACGGAGAAATAGAAGGTTACGGCGTAACTCCTCTATGGGTTACGTCATAACCCAGACCTGGCCTATAAATACCCCATGAATTACAGCATTTCAAAGCATCCCATTCCACACACAACACTCTGAGAACGTGGGAAAAAGCTCAAGGGAGGTCTAAGGAAGCATACGGAGCTGTTTCCAAGGGAGAAGTCACACCATTACGATAAGCTTTAGCGTTTTAAATTTCTTTTACTTTCAATTCATGTATTTCGTACCTTTGAATATTGAATTGATGTGCATGATTAATATGAGCGGCTAAGCACCCTTTGGTGCTAGCCTAGTTATGATTCCTTAATTGTTTTGTTTGCGTTTACCTTTACTTCCGTACAATTATTTCTAAGTGTATGCATGCATAGTTCTTTGGTAGTCACCCTTGGTTCGGTAGTTTTGAATGGCGATAGAGGCCAGTTTCCTAGGCGATATGACCAACTGACCCTAGGTGAGCGGACTGAGACGGGAAGGGTAAGATATGACCAACTGACGACCCTTTCTACTTGTGCGATTTGACCAACTGATCACCTATCGTTTGGATGAACTTACGAATTGGGGGGTGTAGTATCTAAGTTCCTAAAGGTCGGGCACTCACTATTTAGAATCTAGCATGCAGCGGTACTTAATGACTCGGCTTAGGGGATCAGGAACAACAGGACTTATGACGGTGCGCCTGATTTCTCTTGTGGTGGCATCGTTGCTGATAGGTTAGGGCGAATTGACCAAATGTTGTCCTCTCGAATTTGACCCTACCTGAAGTAATTGGAAGTAGGTAGACGTAGACATAACTAGTTAGGAGGATTAACTAGGTTAACACCACTATTCCTCTAATGATTTCCCTTCTATCATTTATTTGCTTTTATATTCTGCATTAGTAGTTTAATTAATTAAAACCCTATGAAACTATTTATATTCTGTGACAATTAAACTTAGTAATTATCCGACACACATAGCTCTTGGGAAGAACTCGGCTTTACCATTTACTACACTACATACTAACAGGTACACTGCCCGTTAGTGCATTAGGGTAGACCATAGGTATAGCGAGACACTATAAATATTAAGACCTGGTCAGTAAAACCTGCATCAACAATGTTTTTTTGAAAACCTTTAATTGTATAGAACCTTTTTTGTAATGAAACCAATTTTAAATACCTAAGTTCTTCAATTGGTGATAAATTGAATCTTTAATTGAAATGTCTAAAACCATAAACCCTAGGATGAAGATGATGATGAATAGAACATATGAGTGTAATTACTTACAATAATGTTCAAGAATGAGATGCTTGAGAGTATGAAGCCCTATGGAGGTTGAAGCAGAGATTAGGTCGTTTTTGTGTTAAAGAGGGAAAAATTGATTATTTTGGGTTTTGAAAAGCGTATAGCTAATGTTTGTGACACGGTTCCCCCGGATCCCTTGTTTTAGGGATCCGGCTAGTACAACTTGTGGGATCCGGGTATGCAGACAGAAAATGAAGTATTTGGAATTATTCTTTTTACTTGAAATAAATTATACAATAAATTATTTTGAAAGAGAGCTTGTAGAATGAGGTTCCTATTTGAATAGACGTTTTGCCAAGGTGTTTTGACGGGAAGGAGAATTGTTTATCGATTATTGGTAAGTTAACCATCAAAGGTCTATTTTGAAATGACGGCGTAGGTTTGATAATCTTTAGTATTTATTAAGAGAATAAAAAAAGGAATACTATCCCGATGATGAGTAAGTATGGAAAGTAGCGAAGAGAGACTTTTTAGAGACTTGCGACTTTTGAAGTTAAAGTCCTAATTCAAGTGTTCAAATAGTTTTATAAGACTATATTTATATGCATGGTTTTTATCATAAAAGAAACACACATATCATCAACATATTCATATAAGAGTACTATAAGTAAAGATCAACTGGTTTGTGGGCAAGGGAACATACCTCTAAGTTCTTTTTATGGTTTTTAGAAACTATAGACCAGAAATACTTCATGAGCTTTTAAAGTAATCCATTGTACTTAGTAGAAGTAGCTATGATTTCTTCCTTGTGTGTTAGCTTCATTTTTCTTTGGATAGAAATGGAGTCTTTGAAAGAGTCCTAGCAAGAAGATTTCTTAAAGTGAAATTGTTAGAATAATCTATCACTATCCAACATAAAAAAAATTGTTTTAAGAGATTTCCTTCTTTGTAGTTTTCAATCATACACGGAACGTATCAAGTTTTTAAAGTACAATATACTCTAAGAAACTTGGTAACGAAGCTCTGATACCAATTGTGAAAAATAGAAGGGGGTTGAATAGTTTTATCGATTAAAACTTCGTTTTAAACAATTTGGATTGACTTATGTCAATCTATTTAATGTGTGTGTTGGATGATGATAGATAAGCATATAAACAAGTAATGCAAAGATAAATATTAAGGAACACAAAACCACGACACGAGTATTTATAGTGGTTTGGCTACAAGGACACCTTCCTTGCCCTACTCCACTCCTCGAGTTCCCCACTCGAGAGTTCGTAAGCATTACACAACACAAGCTCCTTAATGTGGTGGAGAAACCTTCACAACGTCACCTACTCTTTATCCGGTACAAGGCTAGACACCGGGTTCTTCCATGAGGTAGAACCAAAACTATCACAACGTCGCCTACACTTTATCTGGTACAAGGCTAGATACCGAGTTCCATTACAAAGGAGGAACTACTACCCATCACTACACCAATACACGACTACCCCAAAGGAGACATACTCCTTATTACAACATCATAAGGATATCAATATCCTTTAAAACAAACTATTTATCTTGTACATCGATGCACCATATCGAATGTACTTCCTTGGAACCTTTCACTAATGCCTTCGACACGACCCTTAGGCACCTTTCACTAATGCCTTCGACTTGACCCTTTGGCTCCTTTCACTAATGCCTTCGACTTGACCCTTTGGCACCTTTTACTAATGCCTTCGACTTGACCCTTTAGCACCTTTCACTAATGCCTTCAACACAAAACTTCTAAGGAGGGAAGAAAGAACTATCAACAAGATAACTTCAGTAGTCTTGATGATGACGAAGGTTGGCAACTCATGGACTTGAGCTTGCTCGACTTCAAGAGGTGGTGATCTCGCCTTTAAAAGGAACCTAGAGAATCACACAAACACAAAACTACATAGAAAGATCCTTTGGATCTGAGGTTAGAGATATTACAATACTAAGAGAGAGTATGTGTAAAAGGGGTGAGTTGCAAGTGAGAAATGGCTTACTATTTATAGGAAAAATTCTCTACTGTTCCACGGTTCCCACGGATCCCTCCCCAGAGGGATCCGGCTAGTGCAATCCAAAGGATCCGGCAGCTGGGTCAGCTTAAGTCCATATTTTGGGTTGCAAACCGGGTTATAGGTTATGGGTTATGAACCATGGGTTATGAATACCTAACAAGATGCAATGTATCTAGACATTGGGTCATGGGTCTTGGGTTATGAATCATGGATAATACCCAACATGACTTCATGCATGATGTCATGCAATGGATCATGGGTTATGGATCAAGTTCCATGGGTATGGATCATGGACTTTGAGTTTTACCCAACAATATTCAATGTATCTAGTTAATGGGTTAAGGACTTAGATTTTTACCCATTACAATATATATACCAAGTATATATATATATATATCTATATATATATATGGGAGAGTTAACGTGAGATCAAACTTAAAGTTGTAAAAATAAGATCAAGTCTAAAAAACCACTAAAACATTTATAAATAACAATTTTAGCAATAATACACATAAAAATAATATTTTAATACAAATTAACATTTTAGTAACTAATAACCAAATGATACATGAGTTTGGATTAGTGATACACCTGATACACATTACACTAATAAATATTCTAAAATCTGATACACATACAAAAACCTGATACACATTACACTTCTATCACCTAGATTTCGTAAATTTTAAAAAGAAATCTATCGAAACTTTAACAATTTTAGTTTTTGTTAATAAAAAATTTATTTTTGTTGTAAGGATTGTGTCGCTTGTCAAATTTCAATTGGATCTCATTTTAACAACTTTAAGTTTGATCTAGATTATATATATATATATATATATATATATATATATATATATATATATATATATATATATATATATAGGTTAGGGTTAAAATGAAAAGTTTCTTATAATGAAAAAAATGAGAAGGCATGTGGAGGTGACATGTGTCACCTTTGCCACATCATTATGCCACGTCATGTGACATGTGTCACCCCCACCCCACCCCTAAAATTTTTTTTTCCCGCCAAAAAAAATTTTTTTTGGGCAAAAATTTTTTTTCCCGCCAAATTTCATTAGTGGCATTTCCATATTATGTATATATATATATATGTACATTTCCATATTATGTAAACACTAGTTGTTATACATATGCATTTCTACAAGATGTAAACAATATTACTTGTTTAGTGTTTTATATGAAAATGTAAGTGTATTAGTAAACTATTAGCTCAAACCATTTACGTATTTTATTTGTTTCGTTAAAATGATTTTATGTTTGTTATCGACAAAACATTAGAAGATCGTAAAATATAAATAAATTTTTTACGACTTATTTGTATTAACATTAACTTTTGAGATTTTACAAAAACCTGGACAAATTGTGCTACAGTAACTGACGCCGTCAAGCTAACCTGACAGATTTATTTGTTTTGTTTTCTGGAAATGTTTTCTAGAACAACTTGTTTTCTAAAGTCCGTTTCCTGCAGAAACTCATAAAACATATCCACAAGTATTAACACACAAAGACAAATAAAACGAACAAACATGCTTAAGAATTTAAACTATAAATCATCGCATAATCAATTTAGGTTCTTAGTAACCACATATGATCTTCCCTAAACTTATTTCATGCAAAGTACCTTTAATAACCAATGAGATGAAGTCAAAAGTAAAAGAAAGCATAATTGCATACAAATCAATCAAGAAACAATTCATAATCAAATACTAGCATTCAAACATCCTAAAAGCAGACTAAAAAAGCAAGAAAATACAATATGCTTGTCTTGCCTCTCGAGAAGTGCTAGTTTTTGTTCGAGTAACGAGCCTGAATCTACCCTTATTTAACAGATAAAGAGGAGGTTTTCCCTACACTTAGGATTAAGTGCGGGTGATAGTAGCGATACACACCATTACGATCGAAATATGCCGCGTAAGGTGAAGTTTTCGTGTGAATGGTCAAAGGATCTACTACCATCATCCTAAAACTACCTGGATTATATGGTTTGATGAGTCGGTTAGGGCCTTATTTATCTCCTAGATTCATATCTAAGGATAGGAAATTGGGTAACGGTTTTGGTTGAGGCTCCAGTTCATCAAAATTAGGAACTTCCCTAGAACTAAGAGAAACGTTATGACTACAAGTATTCAAACCTATATCCTCTAATTTTATTGGTCTAAAGGTTTTACTTCCATCTGGGTTCCTATAGTCTCTTCTACTTTTTTCAGGTAAGTCACGGGTGGTGTATATGCCTAAAATGATGGTGGGACTTGTGGAGTACTTAGTGGACTTGGATTTTTCTACTTATCCTCCATCACATCTAGATTACCTATACACTCGTCATGTGTTTTGGTAGAATCTAACCAAATATGTGCCTAAGTATGTCAGATCATTCTCTAGCCATTTCAAATTCTAAGTCCGATTCATAAAAAATTTCCTCAATAACTTTATTATTATGTTCCATTTGCCTAAAATATTCATCATGTGTTCCCTTAGGTAGTGATCAAAGTAAACCTAGTATTTAATCCAACTTATATCTCATTGCTAGGGAGTTTTCCTCAATTCTTTGGTACATTAGGTTGCTTTTAGTAAAGGCCTCACTAAAAAGAGTTATTTCTAAACGTGGAGTTTGTTCATAAGAATCTATCCTAGGTGAAGTGATGCAGGTTTTACTGACCAGGTCTTAATATTTATAGTGTCTCGCTATACCTATGGTCTACCATAATGCACTAACGGACAGTGTACCGGTTGTGCGTAGTGTAGTAAATGGTAAAGCCGAGGTCGTCCCAAGAGCTATGTGTGTTGGATTATTACTAAGTCTAGTGTCACAGAATAATAATTGTTTCGATAGGGATTTAATTAATTAAACTACTAATGCAGAATAAAATAAAAGCAAGTAAATGGGAAAAGAGAGATCAATATAGGAATAGTGGTGCTAACCTAGTCAAACTTCCTAACTATTTATGTCTACGTCTACCTACTTCCAATTACTTTAGGTGGGGTCAAATTCGAGAGGACAACATTTGGTCAATTCGCACTAACCTATCAGCAAAGATGCCACCACAGGAAAAATCAGGCGCACCGTTATAAGTCCTGTTGTTCCTGGTCCCCTAAGCCAAGTCATTAAGTACCGCTACACACATAGATTCTAAATAGTGAGTGCCCGGCCATTAGGAACTTAGACACTACACCACCTAATTATTAAGTTCATCCAAACGATAGGTGATCAGTTGGTCAAATCGCACAAGTAGAAAGGGTCGTCAGTTGGTCATATCTTGCCCTTCCCGTCTCAGTCCGCTCACCTAGGGTTAGTTGGTCATATCTCCTAGGCAATTGGCCTCTACCGCCATGCAAAACTACCGAATCAAGGGTGACTACCAAAGAACTATGGATGCATACACTTAGAAATAATTGTACGGAAGTAAAGGTAAACGCAAACAAAACAATTAAGGAATCATAACTAGGCTAGCACCAAAGGGTGCTTAGCCGCTCATATTAATCATGCAAATCAATTCAATATTCAAAGGTACGAAATACATGAATTGAAAGTAATAGAAATATAAAACGCTAAAGCTTATCGTAATGGAGTGACTTCTCCCTTGGAAACACTCAATTATGCTCCCCTAGACCTGCCTTGAGCTTTTCCCACGTTCTCAGAGTGTTGTGTGTGGAATGGGATGATTAGAAATGCCGGAATTCGTGGGGTATTTATAGGCAGTGTCCTGGGTTACGGCGTAACCAATATAGAGATTACGCCGTAACCTTCTATTCACGTAAATGCACTAGATATGCTAGTTACGCAGTAACCTAATAAGTGGTTACGTCGTAGTCTTCAAGAAACACGGGTACGTCGTAAGTGATGTAGTAGTTACGGCGTAAGTATCAGCGGCGTGGATCCTCATTTGACCTAATGTAGTTACGTCGTAACCTTTGGGAAGAGTTACGCCGTGTAGGATATTGGATTTCACTTACACATCAAACCATAACACAAAGTGGGCGTATAAGTGGAATTCTAGAGAGAGAAAGTTAGAGGTTTAGGGAACTTAGTGAGAGAAAGTGAAAGATATTATTATGAGCTCCAACTCTCTACCTTGGGAGGTAGAGAGTATTTATAGTCTTACATAAATCGCCACACAACGGCCTGTGGATCAGGCATACAGTGGGTAAAGACCGTCCGTCCTCCACGGTGTTACTAAACTAAATACTACTTAACATAAAAGTACTATGACTACGAGCTTACTAACGATTACATATACTTGAGGTGACCGACTCTTTAATACACGGGAATTTCTAATTCCTAACAATCTCCCCTAAGGGAGGTCACCTCAAACATATACTAAAATGACATTGAATACAATCGGATATTACATTAACAATTGATCTTGCATTCTTGATGTAGTACTTTGCTCCGCTTCGTAGTCATTGATTCCACTCATTGCATGTTTGGTTAATCCAAGTGGAGGTCTTTACTTGATCCACGGATAATAATGTTGAGCCGACTTTTGAGATCATCAGCTAGTAGAAAATCTCAGATACATCCATTGTGGTGTTGGTATTATGTGATGTTGTGACTTTCGGACCGACATGCTCACATTCGGGATCATGATATCTTCTCATCGAGTAGCGAAGCATTCGTTGATTCATGATATTGGCGGCCAGTAGCGAGGCATGGAGTTAGAATTTCAGAGTCATTGATGCACCAATCATGATATCTTTTGATATGAATGTGTTGTGTGAGCATGCGGCTATGGATTGACCGCTCCATTACGATCACGCAAACGTCGGGTGTACTGCATACAGCAGTTAGCAATAAATCGCCGCGAAAGTGTCTTTGATCACTTTCGTTGAATTGAGGTACACGCCCACGGTTCCCGTTGATCATACAAGTACCTGTGATCGAATAATTCGAAGAATTTCCTTGAGGGTTTCGCTTGCTCTAGCTGTTCTAAAACCAGAACGTCTCAAAGAAGACAACACGGAGTGAGTGAACCAACGAATTTAAGTCCACTGATTGATGAAAAGAGATTTGAAAAACAATCGTGTATTGCTCAATAGAAATTGTTTTGCAATATAACGAAGGTTTTAATGAAAATCAATTATCAATCATAAAACACCTTTTGATTTGAAAAATTAGTACACGGTCGACGTGCTAATGAAAAGAGTTTTAAAGCACAAAGACCGGTTTTTCAAAGGTATCCGTCAATCCATAACTGAACCGGATTGATTCAAAAGAATGAATCGCCCCATTGTTTCATTCGCTTGTCACATGGTTGATTTGTATAATAGATCTCACATGCCACCTACCAAGAGCTTGTTAGATGTTGGCTCTAGAAGGCTTTCCATCTTCATTGTGAGTATGTTTGCATATCACTCGGATGTTCTGGCAATACCACAAGGATAATGCGTAGGACTCAAGATATAATCTCTCTTCCACATTGTGTGAAACAGAGAGTCTTCATTGAAAGTGTCCTAATGAGATTTATTGATGATCTCGTGGCACTAGACTCAATTTGTGCATATTTGGATCCTATATCGAGACTAGGGAGAGGTCTCCTCCTTCAATATCAACAATCTCTAAGAGAAAGTTGATAGATAATGTCGGTTCCCCGTGAGAATGAAACAAGTCCTTTTAAGAGGAACTTGAGTGGTTTGGAAAGTTGAAGTGCAGTGCGTCACTGGGTCCATGACGTCTTGTCTTCAATACCGATGTTACCATCAGTAGCATTTGAATTGAACCGGTTTACGCCTAAGGTTGAATAAATAGAGGGCTATTTGTTTTCACCCTTTTCTCATTCAATTCTTTTTCATTCTTCAACCCCTTCAGCGATTACCGAGACTTCATAGCAAGAACCTTGTTGGGTTTATTCCAGTACTAGCTCAGTCTTAGTCCGCACTCTTCCCATATCTCATTTTTCTCCTTTTATCATCATACCTAAGAACTCTACACTAACTAGTGGATAGTCCTGGGTAGATCCCTCCGGTTCTGGCGGATCATGGGAACACATACCTAACCTTATCGTCCTTATATCACCATACATAATGTAAAGTTGGTCGGTCTTTTTGGTATTGTTCATCCGCCATAGGAACCAATTGAAAACCATTTGAAAATCAATCCAGATACTTATGATATTTTATCAAAGCATTTTGTACCGAATTGTTTTTGATATTTTTAGAAGAAGAACTCCCCTCAACATGTGAATCAAGTATTTGAAATAGTTTTCCACACGGAGGCAAGAGAAAGAATTAACTTCTTTGATTACCATTTTAAAAAATATCAACATCACTTCCCTAATCGAATCAAGTAGATAAAGCATTTTGGGAAGGATGAGGTTTTCATGATTTTGCTCCCCTCAATATGTGCCTCGAGATTTGAAAAGAGTTTTGCACATACTAGAGGGAACACCGCACCTTGAGATAAGTGATCACGTTTCAAATCATAGGTTTAAGATAGATGCTCCCTCTCAACATGTGCATGGAAAATTTGAAATCGTTTGTCACATGTGGGAAGGAGAGCTTGTACATCCTTATAAAACCATTTACCGAATTATCGTTTAAATCCAATTTAAATCACACATTCTCCCCGATCACAATTATCAAATCATTTGAGATTTGTGATCTCTTATAGATTTAAATTGATTTTGAAAGCTTTTAAGGAGAATTGTGACTTGATTATGAAAGCGTTTAACCGATAATGATCGGATTCAAAGACTTTAAACTCCATTGATAAAACATGCATGAATATCTTTTGAAAACAATTGAATGCCAAATAACTTTTTAATTTAATTGAAATCATTCTCCCCTCAATCAATGACATAGGTTGTTGATTGAGAGATTGATATTTTGACAAATAAGTCCGGATGATTATCAAAAATAGAGACTGAGTTATTTTTCAAAGCAGTTAGTTTTCAGCAGATAAATGTTTAAAGAATCAGAGCATGGAATTTTGAAAACATGATAAAGTATGGCTCGTTTTTCTTTGAAAAAGCGGGTTACTTCCCCGAAATGACAATAAACCATTGTTTCTCCTTCTCCCAATTTTTGGAATTGAACAACATCTAAAGACCCGTGTCATTCTTTGAATGACAGCATAAAGACCGTAGATATTATCGAACCGAGAAAACGCATGACAAAATGACAATATTTTTGAAGATTTTTCGAATTTTTCGATTTTTATGGTTTTTAAAGGTTTTATAATTTTGTATTTTGATTTTCGAATAGATATATACAAGAGATAGATGAAGATAGACCTTTACTCCTCGTCTTCCTCCGAAGGCGTTTGAGTGTTTCTGGTTGAAGACTTTTCAAGCCAAGACGTGGAAGAATAAACTCAAAAGGTTCTCTTGGAAGAGCTTTGGTGAAGATGTCTCGCTAACCGATATTCGATCTCACAAAATAGAGTTCCACCACACCTTTTTCCACTTGTTCCCCGATGAAATGATGTCGAATGTCGATATGCTTTGCTCTTGAGTGTTGAACGTTGTTGCATGAGAGAGCAATAGCACTTTTATTATCACAAAGATGAGAGGATTTTGTTGAATATAAAGCCATAGTCAGATAATTGAGATCTCATCCATAAGACTTGAGCACAACAAGATGACATGGCTATGTATTCAGCCTCTGTAGAGGAAATAGAAGTACTCATTTGCTTCTTTGAAGACCAGCTCACAAGCTTATCACCCAAAACCGAAAGCACCTCCGATGTACTTCGACGAGTATCTTGACACCACGCATGATCGGCATCCGCATAGGTCGTTAGTGACATACCGGTGTCCTTCGGGTACCAAAGACCCATATTGATGGTTCCTTGGAGATACCGAAAAACCCGTTTAACCGCTTCAAGGTGCTTTTAGTAGGCTTAGCCCGGTATCTAGCACACATGCAAACAACAAGATGTCGGTCTACTAGCGTGAGGTACATCGAGGATCCAATCATACTACGATATTTTGTTTGGTCAATCATGATCCTGAGTGGTCCTCATCTAGTTTGGTTCGATCAATCATGGGAGTGTCAACAGGTCACTTGAATCAAATCCAAATTTCTTTAAGATCTCAGTTGCATATTTAGATTGATTTATGAAAATGCCTCCGGACTTTGCGAAATTTGTAATCCCAAGAAAATGACATTTGTCCCATCATTGACATTTGAAATTTTGAACTCATTTCATTAGAAAAACGATCACATTCCATTGGGTCTCTCGAGGCAAAAATAATATCATCAACATAAATTTGAACATGAATTAAATGTTTGCCGACTTCCCGGTGAACAATGTTGGATCAATCGCCCTTTGCTAAATCCGGTTGATAGAAGAAACTTTGACAGGGTATCATACCATGCCCTTGGAGCTTGCTTTAAACCGTAAAGGGCCTTCTTCAAACGATAAACGTGAGTAGGATGCTCTTGATTTACAAATCCTTCAGTTGGCCGCGTAGACGACTTCTTCAAGATCTCCGTTCAGGAATGCCGTCTTTACGTCCATTTGATAGACTACCATGTTCTTACTTGCAGCATTAGCCAAAAGATTCTAATTGCCTCGATTCGAGCCACGGGAGCAAAAGATTCTTCAAAGTCTATACCCTCCTCTTGACGGTATCCTTTAGCAACTAATCGAGCCTTGTTCTTCAACACATCACCATGCTCATCAAGTTTCACTTTGAAGATCCATTTTAGAGCAATAATCATAGCACAATCTGGAGCGGTACTAATTCCCATACATCTAGTCGATCGAACTCATGAATTTCATCTTGCATAGCATTGAACCACCTATCTTCATTCATGGCGGTTTTAACATCTTTTGGTTCGATCTTAGAGAGTACGAAGTTGAAGAAGCACCATAAGGCATCGGTTGCAAGTTGTTTCCGTGTGGATACTTGGGCGAGAGGGATTTCCAATGATGTTGTCTAATGGATGATCGTGAGTCCATTTTCGAGGTGTTCATGTGGTAGTTGTTGAGGGACTGAAGTAGCAGAGTTGATGTCTCCCAAGAAGATGGTTCGATGAAGATTCAGGAACAAATATGTTTTCAAATGGAGCATCTTCAGGAGTAGCAAAGGGATTAACTTCATCATTGATGCGAGAAACAGTTCCATGATGTACATTTGAAGAATGATGATTTGTTGATGAGGCGAAGGATCGAGCAGGTGCTTCTTGACTTAAAGATATTGAGACGGAGGGATTGACTTCATTCACTTGAATATGAGCACCTCTCTTGTAGGGATCAACACTTCATTAGTACTTGGATCATAAAGTTCATCAAACATAGGATCAAACAATTTCTTTAAATCATCTTCGGATGGAGGTACATATGGAGTTTCTTGAGAAGAGTTTGGAACAAGGGATGAACCAATTGGGCTGATTTGAAGTGCGGGTCCGAACTAAATTGTTCAGAGCCGTTTGACCGGTCGACTCATCAAACGTAGCGTGAATTGTTTCCATGATGTTTCGGGTTCTTTTGTTGTAGATTCGGTATCCCTTTTTGTTTGGTGCATACCCTACAAATACTCCAATGTCGGCTTTAGCTCTAAGTTTGCCTAAGTCTTGACCCTCATTAGTTGGATAGCACAATGCTCCAAACACACGAAGGAAAGAGATTAGGTTTTCATTTGTGGACAAGTTCATATGGTGTCTTTCCATAAGCAGTGTGAATCGGGGAACGATTTTGTGTGTAGCATGCGGTGGCAATAGCTTCACCCGAGAAACATTGGAACTTTTGAGTAAATCGATCAGCATTGTTCTAGCGGCTTCTACAAGAGTTCGATTTCGTCTTTCAACTACACCGTTCGGTTGAGGAGTTCGTGGAACACTTCTTTGATGGCTGATTCCAATGCTTTCATAGAATTCACTAAGTTGTTTGTTAACAAACTCAGCCCATTGTTCGTCCGGATAATTCTCGGCGGTTTTGTTAAGTCGAACCTGCACTTGTTTGATGAGTTTGATGATGATATTCGGAGTTTCATCCTTTGTCCTTAAGAACTTGACCCAGGTGAATCTAGAGTAATCATCAACTATAACTAACACATATTTCTTCCCAAAGATATTCTGCACTCTCATTGGTCCACATAAATCCATATGAATTGTATGAAGAACTACGTGACGAGTTAGTAGGTTTGGGTTTGTGGGCATACTTCTTGCTTTTTCCCAATTGACATGTGAACAAAGATGATCCTTTTCATACTTTAGTCTAGGTAAACCTACAACTAAGTCCTTTCGGGAGAGATCATTGATGGTGCCGAAGTTCAAGTGATTGAGACGTCGATGCCATAACCATGACTTTGTTTTTGAAGCCTTTGACAACAAGCAAATTGGAGAAGACTTCATCATATCTTCTATAGAGATGGTGTAAAGATTTGAACCACGAGTTCCTCTTAAAAGTTCCTTACCATCAAGTTCTCTAACAAAACAAGTATGTTTTCGGAAGGCTACTTCTAGATCGAATCACGAATTGACCGAGCAGAGAAGATTATGACCAAGATCTTCCACATAGTATACTCTAGAGATAACACTATCACCAACAACATAATCACCATAACCCATAATTGCACCAAAATGATCATTACCGAATCTAACTGTCCCGATGAATTTGCTCACGAAGTTCATGAGCGGCGACCGGTCTCCAGTCATATGCTTGGAACGACTGAGTCCAGTACCACAAAACGATTTGAACGATCTGCAGTTGAACACAGACAAGAATGGATAACCGGATAATTGGGATCCCCATGCAAGAATGGGTTCCACTTGGTTAGTAACAAGATGGTGGAACACCCACATCGAAATAGAAACATCCATATCGAAGTAGAAGCAATGGAATCATTGGGAATAGATGCAATCTTTGGTGTATGTATTTGACCTATTCAAAGTATGTTCACTTCTTAAGGGAATAGTTCTACCAAGAGGCATCCATTTTCTAATGGGCATAATCTTAGCAGTTTGAGAGGAAAACTGATTATTCTTATGGCCAAAAGGTATCC
The DNA here is from genome assembly GCA_910596185.1 of Chrysanthemum makinoi. Taxonomy (NCBI): domain Eukaryota; kingdom Viridiplantae; phylum Streptophyta; class Magnoliopsida; order Asterales; family Asteraceae; genus Chrysanthemum; species Chrysanthemum makinoi. Next base: position 283,097,086 of record OU343223.1, on the reverse strand, counting down.
AATAATAACCTATCTTTATAAAAGTTCTTCTTCTGTGGGTTTCCACTTGTTTTCTAACAATCTTTTCGCTTTTGCCTTTTTGCCTTATTAGCATTAACAATTTTAACTGGGCATTTGACATCATTAGACAAAGCATTCACACCACATTCATGATTAGCAATGAATTCAAGCGGAACATCATTACAAGGTTTGCAAATAGTATCGAATTCAATTAATTACTGATGCGCTAAGGCTAATACTATAATCAACACGATTCGTTTTATTCAACTCAAGCTTAAAGTTCCTAGGTTGGTCTTCTACTCTCTTCCAATGCACATTTTAGCTTGCAAGGTCCTATCATTCCTTGTATTGTCTTGAGACTTTGACCTGCTTGCTTTAATGTCATTGATTACTCTTGTAGAGGGAATGGGAACATTAGTTGGTTGATCTAATTTTTGCATTCCTGAACTTGATGTGCAAGGATCAGAAGTACTAGAAGGCACATTAGTGTATACTTTCTAATACTGTGATTTGAGCTATTTGCAGGCACACTAAAGTTCACTTTCTTAGCACTAACATATCCGGAATCTGAACTACTTGAAGGCACATTAGTGTTTCCTTTCTTAAGGCTGGGCATAGAACGGATTTCCTGCTTGGCACTAGGCATAGAACAAGGCTTTACAGCCTTGCCTTTTTCACCTAAGGGTTTTGGACATGTTGCAATTACACATTCTAGCAACTCTTGAGATCGTTTGGCCAGGAGGCAAGCAAACCTAATTTCACTATCAAGAGGTTTGTTAATGAAATCCTCTTCAACAATCTCACGGAGACATTCTAGACTATCCTTAAGGTGAGCACAATAGTCATGAAAAGCATGTTCATTATTCCTAAGATGAGGAGGAATATATTTAAGCTGCCACAGTGTATTTTTGATCTAAGGGTGACTTTGAGACAACATTCTTATTGAAAACAAGTGGCGAGTTTCCCATTTCCACGACTTCTCGATTCTCAATTTCCTTTTGTAAAGACGTTATTTTTCGTTGTTTTGGTCACGGGTGACTTTCATTGAATCATATAACTCTTTAAAATGTCGTTTAACTTTTTCATTTTCTTCTAGAAAACTCTCGTTTTCCTTTTGTAAGGCATCAACTAAGTTTTGAAGATGAAAAGTTTGAGAATTCTGAGAATCTAAAGGAGGAGGCATTTGGGAGCCTGTCATATTGTTCGTTTGACCCTTTAATTGAGAGATTTGGGCTTTCAACTTTCGGATCGTGTTGCAATGAGCTTGAATCTGTTCATCACGTTTGTTAATTTGAAAACTCGCATCAAACTCGGAGCATCCGAGGATGTCTTGATATTTGAAGTTTTGACATTTTCTTTAAGATGTTGATATTTTAGTTGTAAATTAAAATGCTCAACTTCTAGTTTAGAAAAATGTTTAACCAAATTGTCGTGATCATCCAGTTCAATTTTCTCGTTTAGTTCGAATTAGTTTTTTCATGCTCAATGACACGATCATGGGAGACTTTCAGTGCAACCGATAATTCATGAAATTTGGAAGCATTAATGGAACAATTTGTAGCATTGAAAAACACATCTTGAGCAATACATTCGAAATCGAGGTTCTCATTTAGTTTATGCAAGTTCTTCCTCTCAATCTCATTATATTTTAGTGCTCGCTCATAGTCACTAACTTCAACTATCATTGCATCAAATTCCTTTTCCATTCCCTTAATATCGGTTTCTATCCCCTTTTTAAGACTCTCAAAGTGATCTTTTAGAAGTTTAAAGAAAGGCATGACCTCAGTTAAATAACATTCTTTCATTTGCTCAAAACCCTTTCTCCTTCCGTAATACCGGTGGGTGTGATCCTTTTCTTGCAAGTTTTCTCAAAATCAACAAATAGTTGAAGTATAACATATTGGCTAATTAAGGTCTTGCTTTTAGTGGCAATTGTTCTAGGAACAAGATGCATTGGTGTATTAGGAGGATACACGATTCGCTTCTAGGCATTTTCCAAAGAGGAGGGTTTGTTTCAACAATATTTTCAGCTTTTCGCTTATCTAAATCCATTTTCCAGAAAACTTGTTCGGGAGTCAACAATGTCGGAGGTTTAAACATGTTCAAGGAAATCCAGTTTTCCTTCTTGTAATCATGGGGAGTGATCTTTATTTTCTTCTCTCTACATTTAGGATCATCTAATTTCTTGTTCATCTTTTCCCTAGTGACTTCATCGGATTTCTTATCTTCCTCAGTGCACTCAACGCAACTAGGTTTCTGTCTAGGTTTAAGGATTTCATTGCCATCATAAAGAACCTTATGAGCATTTCTAGCCCTTTTAATGACCTCTGGATTTGGTTCCTTAACAAGGGGAATGCTATGCTTATCGCTTAGGACCCTATGCTTAGTGATCATGTGAGCGGTCTGAATGGTGTTCCCTTGTATGTACAACTTGTTTTCAAGTTTGTTTTTCAAAGTTTTCAGATTAGAAAAATCTTTCAAGAGTTTTGATTCCTTTGCATTAAATTCTTGCTTAAGCATTTTCACATTTTCTTGAAGTTCTTGTTTTTGCTTAGCAGTTTTAGAAAGCTTTTCTTGCAAGGAATTTAACTCTTGTTTTAATACTTCTTCTCGAAAATTACTTTTCTAATGATTATGCGACTTGGTCATCCATTTCCAGCTCACGAGTGGTCAACTCAAATTTAGCACGTTGTTCATAAATAGCAACACGTTCTTTATAGGCATTAAGTTCAGATATTACTGACTCATCGGGGCACACGGTGTATTCATCAAAAATATAGTCATTGTTGACTGCGGGAGATGCATCACTTGGTACAACTTCACTTTCACTTTGTTTCACATATTGATCATATGGGACAACATTGATATTACCCATATTTTCAATATTTGATTCAAAAGTTTCAGTTGATAGTACTTTGTCATGCATCTTTTGCACATCAACATCATCGTATAGTTTTAGTACCTCTGAGATGAGTTTGTCTTTGGATGGGCCAACTTGTGGTGAAGAGGAGACCTTGGGAGAAACCATTGGAGAAATGCTAGCCATAAAGATTGTGTGTGCAGAGGTCCATCATCCACATCGAGTCGTATGCATCACAATCACGACTTGAAAGGCATTCGATGATTGTGACCTATCTCCTGAATAGGTCGCTCATCCACATCTCGCATCATAGGTCTTGGCATTGCCCTCAGCTAGAAACAACAATTCCTCTTCATCCAAAGCGGCACCATTATCCTGAGCTTGCACAAGCAACATCTTATCTCGAAGTAATCGGCATTCGTGGGCGCTTTGGAGATGTGCAATTCCTTGCAATGTGTCCCTCACCACCACAGTTATAACATTTGATCGGCTTATCTTGACCTTGATTACCATTCCTTCCTCGATTCGATTACCAACATACCTCTACCGACTCCACCTCTTCCCTCGATTATCTTGTCTTTCTGAACTGGTTGCACCACGATCCTCCCATCTTTACACGGTAGCTTGATTGTGTGGGTTAGATCTTTGTTCGAGGTTGTTATTGGTTTGTGGGAGAGAATTCATGTTTTGATGATCGAAGAGCTAGTTGATTAATGAAATTACCCACGTGTGCATCAAAGATCGCCTTGTTTGAACATAGGAACAGGAATTAGTTTGTGATTACCATTTCCCATGGGTATGACTTGTGAGGCTTTGGTTGTGATTCGATGTTTGAATAGAAAGCAGTTGAGTCATTAGACGAGCTTGTCTCTCCCTGATTTGTTTTGAATTGTTCAAGAATCCTCTTTTCAAACATGGCATGTCTCTCATTCTCAAGAAGGAAGGCATAGAGTTGCTCATAGTTTGTATTCTTCAATCCTTTAGTGAGCTTCACAGAGTTGACAAACTTGTGCCATTCGGGATTCATGTTGTTCACAAACTTTTGAGTTCAAATTGAATGTTAGGCATAGTCATTCTGATGTTCCTCATATCATTCACAAGCTTATGAAATCTCACATAGTACTCATAGACACTCTCATCTGGTTTCATCTTGAAGTGTTCAAATTCATCATAGAGTTGTGATTCTCTGTCTTCCATAGTTAATTCGAACTGAGAGAAGCATCTTGACATTATCCCATACTGCCTTTGCTTCGATGTTGTGATTGATCAGCTTGTAGATGTCTTTAGGAAGACCTTGAAGAACAATGTTAGAAGCCACCGATATCAGCATCGAATCTCTTTTTCTCCTTATCATCAAGCTCATCATACATCTTTGGTCCGTCCATTCCGTGAAATCGAGTTCCATCTTCGCAGTATCAAGTACATATCTAGTCGTCTCAACTCGATACGGTCCTTCATCAATGGATTTGAGAATGTTGACACCATTTTCCTTTCCAAGGCGGTACAATCTGATTCGTTGAGCCCAAGAATCATAGTCGAGTTCTATCAAGCATGGGTGGGCGAGTATCCGAACCACTGCTTGAACATCCTCGACAGCGATGGAGATGATAGTAGAAACGTTGGTAGACATGTTAACAGATTATACGGGATTTTATAACTCTATGATTAAACCGGAAAATAGATTCTTTCACAGGATTTTACTAAATCAAGAGAAAACCGTAAACAATCACCCAAGTCGCTAGAAGATAATGCACCAAGTCGCTAACACCTAATTCGCTACACCCCCAAGTCGCTAAAGTCCCAAGTCGCTAGACAAATGCAAGTCGCTAAGTAGTAACTTGCTAAGCCTCAAGTCGCTAGCAAAATTTTGGCAACAATTCGCTACTCAAGTCGCTAAAACTTCAAGTCGCTAAAGAGCAACTAAACTCCTTTCAGCACCAAGTCGCTACCACCAAGTCGCTACCCGTAGTGGAGAGTCCACTACTTGTACTCTTAATCGCTAGGTCTAAGTCGCTAGCTCCAAAGCGTAACTTCGCTACAAAATTGTGAAGCAAGTCGCTAAGAAGAAAGAGATCCGTATATCAAGTCGCTAGCAAGAAAAACCACATAAACATCACTTTTCAATCCAAAACAACCCAACCAAGATGATTCAAGCTTACCAAATGAAAACCTAAACACTTGTGATGATTCTAAACATAAAAGTACTAACAAAATCCAAGCTTTAACACAAGAAATCAACCAAATGATGCACAAACCACTAAACTTTTTCAAACTCTAAAACCACCTAAAAACCACTAGAAATCCAAAGATGTGCAAGATATGATCTAACCATGGCTCTTGATACCAATTGTAGGATATTGGATTTCACTTACACATCAAACCATAACACAAAGTGGCATATAAGTGGAATTCTAGAGAGAGAAAGTTAGAGGTTTAGGGAACTTAGTGAGAGAAAGTGAAAGATATTATTATGAGCTCCAACTCTCTACCTTGGGAGGTAGAGAGTATTTATAGTCTTACATAAATCGCCACACAACGGGCTGTGGATCAGGCATACATTGGGTAAAGACCCGTCCGTCCTCCACGGTGTTACTAAACTAAATACTACTTAACATAAAAGTACTATGACTACGAGCTTTCTAACGATTACATATACTTGAGGTGACCGACTCTTTAATACCTGGATTTTCTAATTCCTAACACGCCGTAACCTCTTGATAAGTTGGTATTCTGAGTCACGCAATAGTTACGGCGTAATGTGAGAGAGGAGTTACGCCGTAACTTCTTCAAAATAGGCATACTGTGATAAATCTGTAGTAATGTTTCCATTTCCGTGTCTTTTTAGCTCCAATGCTCGTAATTTACCTGAAAGTGGAAAACAATGGAAAACAAGCGTAAATGCATATAAATGATATAAATAACGAGCGTTATCGGGGGAAATTGACACTTAATAATCAGGACTATTTGATGTTATCATGGAGGCACATATAGTGCATAGGTTTCACTAAATGAGGTGTTTTGCGGGTTTGATGGAGCTCCTACGGTGATTTCCTCAAAAGTTTTATGAACTTGGTCTCTTTTTTCAAGGTACTCACTAGGGAATATATAAGACCATGTTTTCATTATTTCATCCCACCATCTTAATATATCCAAATTAGTAAAATTATATTTATTCAAGTAAAAATCTAGTCGCGGATTTGGTGGATTCACGTTCTCCATAATGGTGAACGGAAGAGTGAATGAAAAAGTTTTACAAATAAAAGAACAAAGAAAAGATAGACTAAAAGAAAACTACAAAAGAAAAAGAAAAAAACTCACTTGATAGGAATCTAGTGAGTAGACCTAAACGAAATAGAAATTGAAACCTAGACTATTCTCCGGCAACGACGCCAAAAACATACTTGATGCGGACTATGCAAAACACAAGAAGTTTTACAATCCTCCTAGTCAGAGTACCTGACCGTTGTTGTGTAGTATAGGTAAGACACGGGGGATCGATCATTATCTAGGGGAATAGTGAGGTAGACTCGAAGTGTATAACGAAATATGGATCTAAAGGTTGAGGGATGATTATTTTTTGTATTTTTATATTTTATAGAAAGCAAGGTAAAATCTCAAGGTTTGAAGAGTTTGATTTTTTTATAACTATTAATTAAACAAAACTAATTGATAACATCAAATAGTTTGAAGTGGGGCAAGAGGACCAAAATATGGCACGACAAGCGAATAAAGGATAAAAAGTTTGAAGTGGGGCAAGAGTTCCTCGTTTTCAACTCAAGACTTAAACTATTCCCTAGAAAAATGAGATCTCGTTGGGTTGGTCCCTACACAGTAAGTAAGGTGTTCCCTTATGGAACTATTGAGGTTCATAATAATGCAGGGGAATTTTTCAAGGTGAATGGGCACAGAGCAAAAATTTATTATGGACAAGATGTTAGTAAGCTTTCGGTAGATGAGTTCTTCGCCCCTGCATAAAGCCCCGGGGATTTGAGTCTAACTTAAAGACTCGTAAATAAAGAAAAGTGCTCTTTCGGGAGACAACCCGAATTATCCCTTTCATTTGTTTTATTTTCATTTATGTTGGGTTTTGTGTTTTTAACCATTTTTGCAGGATTTCGGGGAAAAGTTGTTGCAGCATGCTGAACGGGGACCTGATCTGTCCATAGTTACGACGTAACTCATTTTTATGGTTACGCCGTAACATACTTTTTGTAGCAGTACTTCAGAGCATTACCAATTATGGCGTAATCCCATTCAACGGTTATGCCGTAGCTACACTCATGTAGCCTCTGCCAGGTTTTGCTTAATTACGGCGTATCTCCTTATGGGAGTCACGACGTAACTACCCTCTGTGACACTTCTTTTATTTTAAACAAAATACCCTTATATTAGTTTTCAAATGAACTTTGTGGGTATGTTCCCTTTAAGCCCTCACGAGACTACACTCATCCACTTGGGACACCAAGTGGTTTAAAAGGCTTGTTGCATACGCTAAATGCAACCGTGATTCCTACTAAAGTGAGTTAGGTTTCTTTTTCATTTTTTCTTTTTCTTGTTTAGAATTATGTTTGTCGGTAGTGTGATTTCAGGGATTGAAGTTTGCTCATGGATGCTTATGCGAAGGCACGACTCTTTTTGTGGGCCTTCTTTCTTTTTGGAGAAAATTTCAGGGAAGTTCTCGCTCTAATTCTACTTTTCTCTTTATCTTTATTTAACGCTTAGTACAAAAGGGACTTTGTACAATTCAAGTGGGGGAACAGGAGTAGAATTGTCTCTTTCACTTTATTTTGCCCTCGTTTTTCTAGTTTATTTTGAAAATTTTTGCCATTTTTTAAATTTTGACATGTTTTTCTTAACCTAACTGGATTAGACCTTAGCCGAGCACATTATAACCCTTTATATTATATGGTGAGATTAGCCTTATCCGTTTCCTAATTTTTACCCCAATTCCACCAAATTATGAGTGTGCCGGTAGCTTGTAAACTTTAGAACTTGGCCTTTACATCATTTCAAGACCATAGATGAGGTATGTTTATTGATTAGTCGCCTCAACTTCTCGACCCCAATGTTAAACCCTTTGTTGCACTCTCCTTTAGTGCAAGATACCCCTAGATACACCCTTCTGAGCCATTCCTTTCATTTTGTTCACCCATCATATTGTTTCAATACACCATTACACCTTAGCCTACCCTGTAGTCTTTATTTGTAATTAGGAAGTCATTATTTGCCTAAGTACAAGGTTTAAGTGGAAAGGTTCGGGAATCACGCTCTCGTCGACGACATATCCTTAAAGATCATTGAAGACCCCCCAAATTCTCATATTGTTCATCTCAAGTGGGGGGATGTTATTATGTTATGTTCCAAAATAAAAAATAAAAAAATGATGATTCGAAAGGAAAAAAAATAGTTATTGTTATTCATTTGATTGTAAAGTGCGATGTTATAAGCACTATTGTTATGAGCTTAATATAGATTTAGTATTGAGGAGGCCACCTCGGTCACATTTGAAGAATGAAGTTGGAAGTGTGGCCATCATGACGTCCTCTAATGGCACATCTACCTGGTTATATCATGATCCGGTTTCTTGTCTTCGAAACTTGAACTTTGGGCAGAGGGTAAGTGGTGATTACTTAGTTGTAGATTTAGACTATTTGCTTGATTTTATTTTACACCAATTTTATCCCATGTCTTATCCTACCCTTTAGTCATGAAGCGTATCTAGGTGATGCAGCGAGCAATCTTTGGTGTCTTGGCCATGGATTTGGTCATGTATCATTGATTTTGTCCACTTGGCCGTGACATGTTAGTAATGACAAATCACCCTTAACCTTTGTCATGTCTAACCATATTTCCTTCGAGAATTGTTTTGTCCTTAACTCTAGTGGTGGAGGTTTGTGTGACCGCCAAGCTTATGATAGAATGCATGCTATGACTGTGCAATGAGTGATCACCCCGAAATTGACACTTAGAATAATTGAGAGATTTGAGTGTTTTGTTCCCATTTCGTGAGGTGTTCAGCTTTGTTTTATTCTAGCATAAGGGATTTATAAATTTATATTTTCCATGTAATGGGAGATATCTTTTTAGGAATCTATCTAATAAGGTCTACTTGAGGGCAAGTAGAGTTCAAGTGGGGGAATATTTGATAACATCAAATAGTTCTGATTATTAAGTAACAATTTCCCCCGATAATGCTCGTATTTTATATCATTTATATGCATTTACGCTTGTTTTCCTCTATATTTCACTTTCAGGTAAATTATGAGCTTTGGAGCTAAAGAGACGCTGATTTGGAGAGTTTATTGAAGATATATCATAGTATGCTAATTTTGAAGAAGTTACGGCGTAACTCCTCTCTCACATTACGCCATAACAGAAGCGTGGCTCAGAAAACCAACTCAACTGAAGATTACGGCGTAACTCTTTCCAAGGTTACGACGTAACCAACTAGGTCAAATGAGGTTTCGCGCCGCTGAAAGTTACGCCATAATTATTGTCTCATTTACGGCGTAACCAGGATTTATTGAAGATACGGCGTAACTCCTTCCAGATGTTACGCGTGTAACCAAAGATTTTCAGTGTAAAATACGAAGAATTGGATGTTACGGCGTAACTCGTAATATTAGTTACGCCGTAACCAGATATGGCCTACAAATACCCCTCGAATTCCATCATTTCAAAGCATCCCATTTCACATACAACATTAGTGAACGTGAGTAGAAGTCGAAGGCAGATCTAGAGGAGCATACGGAGCTATCTCCAAGGGAGAAATCACTCCCCTACAATAAGCATTAGCATTTTATCTTTTCTTTACTTTCAATTCATGTATTTCATAATGTTAAACATTGAATCGATTATTTTAGTTAATATGAGCAGCTAAGCACCTCTGGTGCTGGCCTAGTTATGATTCCTTAATTGTTTTGTTTATGTTTACATTGCTTCCGTAAAATTATTTCTAAGTGTATGCATGCATAGTTTGTTGGTAGCTACCCTTGTTTCGGTAGTTTTGAATGCCGGTAGTGGCTAGTTACTTAGGAGATATGACCAAATGACCCTAAGTAGGTAGACTAAGTGGGAAGGGTAAGATATGACCAACTGACCAAATGCTGTCCTAATGACTTTCACCCCACCTGAAGTAATTGGAAGTAATTAGACGTAAACATAACTAGTTAGGATGAGTAACTAGGTTAGCACCCCTCTCCTCTATTGATCACAACCCTCGTCTTTATTTGCTTTTTATATTTTATTGTCTCTTATAGTTAATTAATTAATTCTATATGAAATCAAGACCTCGGTTTTAGTTAAAATCCGCACACATAGCTCTTGGGACGACCTCGGTTTTATCGAATACTACACTAAACACAACCGGGTACACTGTCCGTTAGTGCATTAGGGTAGACCATAGGTATAACGAGAATTTTTAAATATTAAAACTTGGTCAGTAAAACTTGCATCACTATATATACGAAAAAATAAATTAGTAGAAACTCGTATAGGTAAACAAACGTGTTCACTTAATTATTCATTTCTCTCTAGTTGAATTATTTAACTTATTTCCATGTCACATTTGTTAGTATAATGTGTAAGTATTCCCCTAATTCGGTAGCGGGTTGGTCAAGTCCGCTATCTATGTGACAACCTAGGCAAGTGTTACCTGTACACACGCTCTTACCCAATAATTAATCGCACGCACTAAATTCTTAAGAAGAATCTTCATTGAGTCGACTTATGGTTGCGAGAGGATCCTTAATTCTAATCATGTTTCACTCGACCTCTAATTATGGTATGGGATACAACTAGTTTTCTAATGCCTAACGCGCACACCACTAACAAGAAGCAGTAATATTAAAGACTACAACAAGGTTTCAAACAATCATAAGCAAACACTGGTTAATTTAGCCAAGCATGTTAAATCAAAGAAAAGACAAACTAATAATCGCCCAAAATACAGACTTATTGTAAGGATTTTAGATTGAATAACTTATCTTTACTAAAATATGGAGTTATGAGGGCTAAGAACCCTTACAAAAGCTGTAAAATTCGGACCTCCAATCTCACACAAGGTTCCTACTACGTCTCCACACTTTACAATGAAAAACATATGAATATATATATAGGATTACACTTGTGATGACGTCACTTGCAAGTTGTGACGTCGTCAGCTCGCCATCATTAGGGTTTCGAGAACTGTAGCCTCCTTATTATGACGGCATCACCTGATGAATCGTTACGCAGTCGCTCTTCAGTTTTCTGGTCATGACACCATTAGCTCAAGGCCGTCTCCAGAGACTGAAGCATCACTTAAACATTCTGAAACTTGATCTTTGTTAATAAGAAGTGACAGCGTCACGTAGTAATTTTGACGCCGTTTCAGCTCCTTTTTTAGCTAATTTCTTGACTTTGTTGTTTTATTTGTTTTCCTATCCAATCGAGCTATAAACGTTCCATTTTCCATCATTTGCTTCCCAAGTACCTAAACTTAAATAGAAACAATTTAGGGTAATAATTGATCAATTATGTACACATTTAAAGGCTAAATGACCTCTAAAAACGTATATAATTACACATCATCAGTAGCAAACCAAGTGAAGGGGTTGTTTGAAGTAAGACAACCAATCATAAAGCAATATTTGGATAAAGCGATAGAATTGCTCAAAAGTTTCGACACTTTTACTACGTAGCACATTAGAGGAAATCAAAACAAAAAAAGTGGATGCCCTCAACATGTTAGCCTCAATGACCTTTGCTCACCTCACGAAAGAGGTTTTGGTGGAAGTAATCGCAGAAAGATCTCTTAAGGGAGAAGAAGTCTATGACATTGTGGTTGAGGAGGGAGAAAATTGAATGACTCCAATTCGGGAATACTTGATAAGTGGCATTCTACCTAAAGGCGTGATGCTTGCTCGGAAAGTAAGAGTAAAATCCCTTAGTATAAGCTAATAGGCGATAACTTGTATAGAAGATCATTCCTTTCACCATGGCTACAATTTGTGGGGCTTAGGCAAGCTTCGAACATCATCAAAGAATTATACAAAGGCTCTTGTAGCCTTCATGCAGGTCCTCGATCAGTTATCTCCAAAATAACCAAGTTAGCTTTTTTCTGTTTGATCGGATCAATATGCTTGTATTCGTTGAGCTTGTGTTCGGTGCCGAAGAGTTTCCCATCAATCATAAGCGTTCTTGGAACCCCAGTCATATCAGAATATGTCCATGTGAAGATATCGACATTCGCTCGAAGTAGCTTTTCCAACTCCCTTTCGAAGTTTATCGGAAGTTGTTTGCCAATTATCACAGTTTGCTCTGGGTATAGCGCATTGACCACAATACGTTCTTCGTCATCCGAGCAGTTGAGAATTGCTTTCGAAGGTTCTGGAGAGCTTTCATTGACCTTCTTGTAAGTATCCTTCACTTTCCCAGAATTATAGCTCGAGTACACAGTGCCTACTCCGTAAAGCATTTGGAACTTTATAGTTGAGTGTATAGTGGAGACCACAATGCCCATCTTTTGCATAGTTGTCCTTCCTAGTAGAAGGTTATATGGGGATTATGATCTAACGATAACGAAGGTAACGGTTTCTGTCCTCGCAAACACCCCTTCTCCAATTGTAATTTTCAGAGGTACTTCTCCCAAAGGTCAAGAATGTTCCCCAGAAAACTCGACTAAAGGTATATTGGAGTCTGTTCTTTGTGACCTGATCGAAGGTTTGAGCTTGAGAAAGAAATGTTCATATATGACTTCACAAGAGCTTCCACACTCCATGTATGCCTTGTTCATTTGCCTTTTAGAGATTAGCACCTTAATTGCCACTGGGTCTGTCGAAGGTGCTTTGTTAATAACAGAGGGGAAGCTTATTTCTTCGATTTGGCACATATCTTGCTCTATTATTTTTATATTAGGTTTGGATCGCTTCGGTGGACCATGAGGATGGGAGCTTCAATCATGGCTGTTTCCTTATCGCCTCCTTTCCATTCCCCCAGCTGATTACCGGAGGCTTTCTCTTGTCCCTTCTTTATACCCTTTACCAATTGTGCTAGTTGTCTGGACCTAACAACTTCTTCGATCTGTTTCTTTAGTTCTTTGCAATGGTTCGTCTCGTGGTCGTGATCTTCGTGAAAATGGGAGAACTTGGTCATGTCCGTGTTTATTATAAAGTGAATAAGTCCATGTTTATTATAAGTATAATATACTATGTTGAAATAATGCATAATATCAATTTTTAAACTAATATGAAAAAACTATCTATTTTCTAATATTTTTATGTATTCTAAGCGTTGAAATCACGAAAACATGGAATGAGTAGAAATTATTTTTGAAATAAGCAATGATTAATTTGTTGATTAAAACATGTGACGGCAAGTGAGGACAAAGTTTTAAAAAACAACAAAAGATCAAGAGGCTACTTAAATGAAGGGAGGTGATTTGCACACTATAACAATTGATTAGCATACTTTGATATTTATACTTTTACAGGGTAAAAATAGGTAGAAGTAATGTGATGATATAAATTTCAAAACACTTAAATTTTGAATGTGTCAATCAATTATAAGAGTGTGCAAATCACTTCTCTTAAATGAAAGATAAGAATTAATATTTCGAATACTATATGATTGTACAATAATTACTACGACCAGGTCTTGCGATGGTTATCGAAGAATTGAGGGGTGATTGCTTGTAACCTGAAATAAAAAATAAGAAGACACTACATTAAGTGATTGCGCAGGGGTTGGACCCTGCGAACCACCTCAGGCGTGCGAATAAATATGTGATATAGTGATTAAGGTGTTTGAGAGAAATGTTAAGTGTTGAGAGAGCATACCATAACCAAATGACCCGTCCAAACTATTTATAGAGGAAGAAATACACTTTGGAGGGCTTATGCACGAAATTCGGGGATCATGAGGGTATTCCATGATTTTTGATAACCGTTGGGCTTAGTGACCCACGATCTATACCTTGGCGGGAAAGCAGAGGTAAAGAGAGGAACGTGGGTGTGACCAAGTCAAAGCTTTCCTCCGTGTTAGCATCTTTGAAGAACCTACCTTAAAAGGTTAGAGGCTTCGATTAGCGAATTCTCAACTGATAACCATTATTAATGAGTGATTTGATGCCGACAGAGATTTTAAAATTTTGACTTGAGCTTTCGAAGTGTAGCTCTCGAGAGAGTTCGAAGGGTATGTAGTCACTATACGTTCTACAAATTCAAAGTATGTTTTGAAAATATCATAAGTAACAGCCGCGTAAAACACATACAATAATAATAATTGCTTGACTGTTTATCCGAAAGAGATTTTATTATATAACTATTAACCAATAATACAGTCGAAGCAGATCGAAGCAAATATTGGCAGTACTGTATAGTATACTCCCTCATAACTAAAGTAACAATTTAATAGATTAACCGACAAAAATGTGTTGCAAAATGTCAAAGAAAATGAAATCTGGTCCCAAATCTTCACCAGCTAACCAATACATGGACCATACAAATTTATTTTTAATATGAACCTCATGCATAAAATCCTTCTATAAATAGACACTAGTAACACACTAGTTTCCTCATCCCTCTTACTTATAATATCTTCTTAATCAAGTGAAAATGGCTTCAAAGACTTTCCTTCTTCTTGCTTTAGCTTTTGCAGCTGTTATTCTCATTACCTCCGAAGTCACTTCTGCTAAGGACTTGGCCTCCAACCATGACGGTAAGTAAATTTTTTATGTTTGTATGTATGCAAAGCTATATATGTAGATTGTACAAGTTCATATGAGTTCATTTAAGACTACTCTTTACACATTAATTCAGTTACTATATAGCCCGAAATAAGGAAGACAACCACCAGATCATAGCTATAATTTCATGTGTAAAATCGTAATAATCACACTATTTTTACACTTCTTGCTCTATGTGTGGTGGATACATATTTTCGGACGAAAAAAAGGGCAGTACGCTAGGTTAAATTTGGTGTAAAAATAATATGATAAGTTAGAGCTTACACACCGTGCAGTCAAACTAATTTACGTGAGCATGAATGATGTAGGTGAGGTTGATGACTTTGGACATGGAGGATACAACAATGGTGGCGGACGTGGCGGATACAATAATGGTGGCGGACGTGGCGGATACAACAATGGTGGAGGACGTGGCGGTCATGACAACGGCGGTGGACGTGGAGGACACGACAACGGTGGTGGGCGTGGAGGACACGACAACGGTGGTGGACGTGGAGGTCATGACAATGGTGGTGGCTACCACAACGGCGGTGGATCCCACAACGGTGGTGGTGGTGGCAAAGGATGCAAGTACGGTTGCTGTGGCGGAGGACGTTACAACAATGGAGGAGGATGCAAGTGTTGTGCCACATTTGCAGAAGCAACTGCTTACAAACAAACTCAAAACTGATGATCATGCAATAATCATGCATTACGTACTCCTTATCTATGTAATAAATGGCATGGATTCTTTCGAAAGAAACATGCTCTTAGTACGTGTGAAATAAAAATGGACTTTCGAATGGAACTACATATTGTTTTCAATACGTGTGAAATAAAAAATTAACTTGTTTTGACCAATTTTATCATAATAATACATCATTTAGGTTTGGAGGTGCGGAGTGCACACCTACTTGAATTTATTATGATCTTAGGGGCGAAGCCCCTAAGGAGACGAGTCGGGGGCGCCCCTGTCAGTAGCAACCCGGGGCGCGGCACTGAGTCCAAGAGGCCCCGGGCAGGGGGCTCCGAGGCGACACCGGCAAGGTCCAAGCGAGAGCCCTGGCGATTTCCAACTATATATGGTCGAAGGATCAAGGAATGAAATTCAATTTCAATATCAATATTGTTTCAATGTTGATGAAGATCCTAGGACCTACATTGAAGCTATGGCTTCAAGGGATCTTTGCATTTTGGAAAGAGGCAATCCAAGATGAGATTGACTCTATTATGCACAATAATACTTGGAAACCGTCGATTTACCACACGGTTTTAAACCATTGAATAGTAAATGGATCTTCAAAAGGAAGATGAAGGTGGATGGAAGCATAGACAAGTATAAAGCCAGATTGGTTATCCAAGGCTTTAGACAAAAGGAAGGTATCGATTTCTTTGATACTTATGCTCCTGTTGCTAGGATTACCACCATTAGATTATTGTTAGCTCTTGCGGCTATACATAATCTTGTAATTCACCAAATGGATGTTAAAACGGCCTTCGAATGGTGAATTGGATGAAGAGATTTACATAAGACAACCTGAAGGTTTTGTCATGCACGGTAACGAAAACAAGGTTTGTAAATTGGTTAAGTCTCTTTATGGTTTGAAACAAGCTCCCAAGCAAAGGTGGCATCGAAAATTTGATGATGTTATCTTGTCTAATGGTTTTGCATTAAACCAAGCAGACAAGTGTGTATACAACAAGTTTAATGCTTCTGGTAAAGGAGTAATCATCTGCTTGTATGTTGATGACATGTTGATCTTTGGTACTGACCAAGATCATGTTGATACAACTAAGGAGTTTTTGTCCTCTAAGTTTGAGATGAAGGACATGGGGGAGGCTGATGTGATTCTTGGCATTAAGATCATACGTGGAGAACATGGCATTACTATCTCTCAATCACATTATATTGAGAAGATGTTGGATAAATTTAATCAAAGATTGTTCTCTATAGGTACTCCTATGGAACCCACAACAAAACTTGTGCCTAATAAAGGTGTTGCTGTGAATCAACTTGAATATTCAAGGGCTATTGGATCTTTAATGTATGCCATGATTAGTACTAGACACGATATAGCCTTTCTTTGTTAGAAAGTTGAGTAGATATACTCACAATCCAGGTTTAATCCATTGGCGAGCAATTAATAGAGTATTTCAGTACTTGAAAGGTACAATGGATTATGGTTTGACTTATACTTTGGATTTCCTTCGTTCTTGAAGGTTATTAGATGCAAGTTGGATTTCCAATCGGGAAGATCATTCTTCCACAACTGGTTGGGTATACCTACTTGGAGGTGGTGCCATTTTTTGGGCATCTAAGAAGCAAACTTGCATAACTGATTCAACAATGGAATCTGAGTTTGTGGCATTAGCGGTACGGTAAAGAAGCTGAATGTCTAAGGAACTTAATTTATGAAATTCCATTGTGGCCTAAACCGATATCATCCATTTCTATCAGATGTGATAGTCAAGCTACTTTGGCTAAGGCATACAGTCAAGTATATAATGGGAAGTCTAGACACATAGGTGTTAGACATAGCATATTACGTGATCTTATCACGAATGGTGTGATATCTGTGGTGTTTGTGAAAACACAACACAATTTAGCCGATCATTTAACCAAAGGGTTGAATAGAGATCTCGTGAAAAATTCGGCTATAGGGATGGGATTAAAGTCCATCGAAATCTCGATATCAAGATACCCAATCCCCACCTAGTATGACGCTAGGTACTGAATTCAATGTGGAAGGCTTAATATTTAGAGATTGGAACACATTAGAAGAAACATCCCAAGGTATGTGTTCAGACCTACAAGTTAGGGAGGTTGAATGAATATATTCTTAATAGCTCTTTTGACAAATTGCGTTGTAGGTGCAAGATTAAAAGAGCTACCTATATGAGCATGAAGTTTAGCCGCTTCAAGAAGCTGGGACTTGGCTTTGACATGCTTATGAAGGATAAGGACATAGGCTAGTAAAACATGTGTCAAGATAGAACTACTATGTATGTAAACTTTTGTGTACATTATCTTCGTGTATTCATATTGAATTCGGGTTCAATCCTAAGCGACACCACGGTATTGAATATTTGGAAATGTGTAATGTACTAATGTGAAATTCAATCGTCACGACATTTCATTTATGAAAAAGTTTGATTGTTTGAGATTACTTGTTTTAGTTAATCAAGGATTGCACTAAAATAGGGGAGGAATGTTGGATATTTTAGTGTAATTGGATTAACTTGTTTTGACCAATTTCATCATAATAATACATCATTTAGGTTTGGAGGTGCGGAGTGCACACCTACTTGAATTTATTATGATCTTAGGGGAAGCCCCTAAGGGAACTGGGTCCGGGGCAGCTTAGCCCTTCAGTCCGTGGGCAAGGGGCGGCACTCGCAGGTCCAAGGGTCACCGGAAAATTTTTATTTCCACTATGTATCGCTATGTAGAAATTCTGTGAAGTTGTATGGAATCTGCTGAAGTTATGTGGAATCATTTGAAGTAGTGTGAAGGCTGCTGAAGCTTTGATTGAAGTTATGTTCCTCAGAAATTAATTTTCGGAAATTGAGGGACAAAACTTGACAACCTGGAAACCCTAAAACTGCTTTGGCAGTTATCCCGTATCATTGTTATATACGGTTTATTTGGTCATATATTTTCGAATGGTTCATGATATCTCAGACAAACACATACAGAAAATTCTAAACTCTGAATTGTATCCGATTGAATAATTTGGTAGAACCACCGAATTGATTCGATCTGAAAGTGTTCACACGCCTTTCAGAGATTTAAGTATATCCACAGTGTTCGTTATTACTACATATCCCCTACAGTGTTGTGCCACATTTGCAGAAGCAACTGCTTACAAACAAACTCAAAACTGATGATCATGCAATAATCATGCATTACGTACTCCTTATCTATGTAATAAATGGCATGGATTCTTTCGAAAGAAACATGCTCTTAGTACGTGTGAAATAAAAATGGACTTTCGAATGGAACTACATATTGTTTTCAATGCATTGTCACAAGTTACAGTCTAGTACGTGTATCTGTCTAATTATACAGTTTCGTTTTTAGCACAATTCTCAGTGGTGATGATTTTTTTTTTTTTTTTTTTTGTATACGTACTACTATATGCCTTTGTTGAGTAAATGATGCTTTAAAGTCTTTTATATAGTTCAACTAGCTAAAAGACCCGTGAAATTCACGGGTATTTTTAAGTAACGTTAATAAAAGTTGTAAATGATATTGCGTATTATGCAGGTATAAGTTAGAAAGTACCATGTCGGGATAAACAAACGAAAAGTATCTTCAATCCGTTATTTCTATTAATGTGAGATGCGTGTATATGAAGATGTGATCATAAATTGTGTAGCACTTCTTTGTATGCCACATTATATAAAAGTGTTTGTTTGTTGATAACAATATATATAAAGTGAAAATATAAAACATGTCCTGTAGATATTTGTACATAACGATTAAACATTGATCATATACTTTGTAGTACTTTTTTTGTAGACAACGTTTGTTGCATGACTGGAGATATTATCGCCTTGATAATAACACACAAACTTCAAGCTTTTTTTTGCTTTTTATCTTGTAAATGAAAATATAAAGTTGTTCATGTGTGAAAGCATGCCATGGAAGATACAAACCAATTTTTGAAAGTGATTATCAATTGCTCTTATTTATCGTCATAGGAAATGAAACGGACATGTGATGTTGTTTCTTATAATCTTTAGTGGTTGACATTTGTCTAACAGAGTAATTATCAACCTCTAGATTATTGTCTTTCAAAAGTGTATTCCGTTTGTTATCTTTTACTCGATAGAAGTTCTTACTAATCTAACAACTTGAAGTCTTGTTAATCCGTTAGATTGATTAATATTTCTCAACAACATTATCGAGACATCTACTTTTATTGTGAGTATGTTGTTTAAAATACCGGAGAACTTGAATCCATTGATAAATTTGCGAGAAAAAATGGATTCATTTATAGCGAAACTGCTTTTAGATTTATCATTGTTGTCGCAACTTAGATAAACCATTTCTCTCCAACAAATGTCTTCAAGAAATGATCGTTTATTGTGTCCACTGCCTCAGTCGTGGAAGGCAATATGACCTTTTCTTTAAAATAGGTTGCATCATTTATGTGACTCAAAAAGTATGAATAAATAACTTCAATAACAGATGTCACTGGATCATCTAACTCATCTAACTTGTTAATGAGAATCTCAATGAGGTATATATATATATATTTATATATATATATATATATATATATATATATATATATATATATATATATATATATATATATATATATATATATCACAACCTCTCTATCGTTTGCGTCTCCAAGCCTTTGGTCTTTGAATTTCAGTATCTCAAAATAAAATGCAATATTTCATATACATCAAGTCATAATTATTAAATATGTCATCAAAGGATCGAAAAATAAAAATATTTTGAAAAGAAAGAGTAAACAATAACTTATATGGTGTGGTAAAACTTGTGTTTTTTTATCTTCATAACTTCTGTTTATATGGACATTGTCAAAAAAATTACATTAATGTAATTTAGAAACGCAGTGGATTTTTTTTTCTTTCACATCTCTTGTTTACCCAGTATATAACCTAACCCTGTCAATTTTTCAGTTATTAATTTATTTTTGAATTATGAGTAGAGTTGATAAAAGACAATATCACACATAAAACAAAGTATGGAAATTGAGAGTATCATAATGAAACTAAAAAAGTGATCACATAGTTGATATGAAAATCATTCACAATGAAGGAACTATCTATTCCTCGTTTGATTTGTACAATTTTGTTTAATCTAAGCTATGGTACCTGTGAACGATCAAAGTCCAAGTAAATGTTTAAAAAAAGAGAATTTCGAATTTTGCAATAGAAAATGATGCATTATCTTTAACAATTTCTAGTATATAAAACATAAATGTTTTCCTTAATGGGTACATATTTTATCATGTTCCAATGACGCAAACATGAAAAATAGTTAAGTTGTAAAATGGGTCAAGCGAGTCCATATATTATTGTATTTTTAACAATTTATAATGAACTACAATGGGCTCATAAGATATTTTATTCTATGCTAATGGCTTACACATGAAAATGTTATAATGGCTAAAAAAAAGTTTAAATAGCAAAAGGATGAGTTGTAAACACATCATTTACTGTTTCTCTCTTCTTGTTTTACCTTTCTACCAAGAGAAACTTTTATTATAGAAATTTGAACATAATAGCATGTAACATCATGAATGAATTTTACCAAAAAAAACCTTCAATTAAAATCAATGTATCTCGGATGTATATGCCTTGATAGAAAATCGAGCAAACCCCTTTAAAGCAATGTTTTGAAACCCGGGTCGACCCGGCCGGGTTAACCGGTTCGACCGGTTCCGGACAAAAAACGGGTCAAAAAAACCCGGGTTTTAAAAAACGGGTCAACCGTTTAGACCCGGCGGGTTTTAAGTGACCCGGGGTTTGAAACCGGCGGGTTTGGTTTTATCATTTTTTTTTTAATACAAAACCTCAAAAAATAAACTTGTAAATCTCGTAGGATGCATGTCTTTAGAAGTATGGAACTTGTAATCTCGTAGGATTTATGCCGGTATAGTATGTAATCCGTAGCATTTATGGTTGTTTAGAAAATTATGCGGTTTATATCCTTGTCCACTTTGATTTGTTGTTTAGGCATGAAAAATGTTCTTTACTTTTTCACGGCAAAACTAATGTTTGGACATTATGTTTGGACAATTAGAAATGGATGTTTGGACATATGCATAAAACCGGGTCTAACCGGGTTGACCCGGCGGTTGAACCGGTTGACCCGGTGACCCGGTGTCTTGGCCGGGTCGATCACAAACCCGGGTTTCAAAACATTGCTTTAAAGTATGTTTTTCTTTGTGTTTGGACAACTTATACCTTGTGTTTCATGAGACAAACAGGGTCAACTAACATGTGTTTATATCCAACAAATTTAACTATGCTGCAAATATTACAATTCGTAACTTTTAACCAAAGTTGAAAGTTTGTTTGTATCTAAAAAAAAAAAATCCTAAGAAGAATATAGTTGTCATTTACAACCGCCCATCACATTTCAGGTTTTTTTAAACCTATATTGGACAAAAATATTAGAGCTGGCAAAATGGGCGGCGAAGATATAAACTAAGCAGGCTTGCTAGAATGGGCACGGACTTAAACGGGCACGGGCCAAACGGCCACATGTTATACAAATCGCTTAATAAAATACCTAAAACGACGAAATAAATTTTTTAAACGTAATATCTTATTTATATTAAAAAACTTAAATATGTTGTATCAAAAAAAGATCTTTAAACGATTGTTATGTTTTACGATTGAAAAAACATATGCCCGTTAGTGCCTATTTAAGTTTTCAATGGGCTATATGTGCCCATTTAAAAAAAAAAAAAGTGGGCTAAATGTGCCCAAATCTTTTAAAAGTTTGTCCATTTAACCCATCTTTTTTATTTTAAGCACATTTTGACACCTCTAAAAAATATCAATTGAAATTAAAACTAAACAAAGCTCAAAACATACCATCATCTTATGAAGTGGCATCTTCCAACAATAATCGCTCCAATATATGATATATTGATATCCTTTGGAGTTATTGTGTTTTGGTTACGTTCATGTGAATGATGCTCATACACTCATCAAATAAAAAAAGAAAACATTAACCCTTCACAAGTAATCAAATAACTGATTATATCAAATGGGTATCAAAATTTTTCAGATAAAAAAGATTACAAACGATCAAATCCAACGTATTTACCTTAAAAACTTTCTTCATTAACGGTTACCTCCATTCACACTTCTGTGATGAACATAAAAGATTAAACTAAAATGATAGAGTTACTATAACCAATCAAAAAGACGAATGAAAATAACATAATAGGAACATGATTAATTATATTTGAAAAGATGATGGCATTCAAGCAGCAAAACAAACGTTATCTTACATAAAAATACAAAGATGGTAAAGAATATACCTTATTGCATGGAGATAATGAGCTTATGGCTTAAAGTTTAATATATTTATGTCGTGAATGATCGAGCCTGCAAGTTTGAAAGTCAAAAAATACGTTATCTATTAGAGATGAAACACTAAAAAAGGTTAGAATCGATCGACAATTGCAAAAGGAACAATGAATAAACGTACCTAGCTTCTTACTGTTAGCAATCAGTGATATCATATTTGAACAATGAATAAAATATGAAACACCATACTTACTGATTAGCTTGTTGAGAAATCATATTGGCAGAAAAAATGTAGAACGTGTTCTGTGATATGTACTTTTTCCGTTTTTTGTTTCGGTGATTATGCGCTGGAGTTTCGAATCAAAAAGCTCTACTTGTTGATTAGAGGGCAAGAGTTTTATGCTTTTTTATTAACTTGTTGAGGGAGCTAATTAAAAGAAAATCTTAAATGCATCCTACAATATACTTGTTTCCTCGGTTATCATCGAGAATTTTGAATCAAATTTATAAATAAAAAAGATTTCTAATAATTATTTCAAAGCATTACTATAATGTACAGAAACGCAATCAAATAAGATTTGGGCAGATACATAGTAGTGATTTGATTAGAAGTCAAATAAAAGAGTGTTTTGTGGGATGAATATCAAACATTCCGTTTATATGTTGCTGGCCTATTAAATGAAATTTAACAACTTATGAAATTCTCCATAAATGATCAATTGATTACTCTATTTTGAAAGAGGAAATGTAAACGCAGGGTATTAAATGGCATGAATACTTCCGATATAATATATATTTTAATTTCTTTCTTTGCCACGTGCAACTGTAGGTTAAGAATTAAATATAGAAAAAATTAATTAGTAGGCTAAAAAAAACTGTGCTTTATTAGTTAGTATAGATATAGATGGGACAAGCGTGGAGTTTGGTAGTGTGGATGACAGGTACGTGGATTGACTATGCAAACAATAAGCACGTACACGTGCTGATTCAATATAAGAGCAGTCGCCATCTAAACAATAACCCACGGCAATTACTTTGACATAGTCAAAGATCTTGTCTACTGAAGAAGAAAATGTAGAAGATTACACCTGCATCAAATCTTCACCTCCGTCACCGTCACTATAAGAGTCGTCATTAATACAATAAACCTTTTGCGATAAAAGTCGTGGTTACTACTGTTTGTGTGGCTAAAGGTGTGTCAAAGTCGTGGTTGACGGAGCTTTAGCGCCGACCTTTCAAACATGGCTATTCGTCGCTAAAGGCCTTTAGCCATGACTCTTTTGCTTTTAGCCACGACATATAGTCGTGACTAAGAGCCCAGATTCTTGTAGTGCATACAAATAATATTCATTCGCTGGCACCCTGACAAAATTTGAGTGGGGTTTGAGGGTTCATGATTAATGTATTTTTGCAATCTATTGCAAAATTATCGATTTTTTTCTAAATGCATCAAGTAAAACAAAATTATGTTATGCTTCTGTCATTGCTCCCTATATCATAACAAAAAATGTTATCACATATATGTATTTGAAACAAAAGCATAGTATAATGATGAATTATTAATTATGCATCAAGTAAAACAAAATTATGTTATGCTTCTAGACGCTAACCAATGTCATTACGGTTATAAAATTATGTCAAAGTGGAGCTGTTAGTTTGTGAACATATATTATAACGTATGTCCGATTTCAAATTCGGGTCTATGGGATTGCACGCGTTGCGTATGAGATTCAATTACAACAATTAATATATATAAGTTATATTTAATTATTATTTCACAATAATAGAGACTAGCGGTCATTATACTTAACGGTAGTTAGCTAACGATCGTTAAATAATAAATAGAGGGACTAGAGTGTAACTAGACAAGGAGAAGGTTCTAGAACCTCCCCCTTGACTTATGGCTAATCAGTTTAGGGTTCCCATAGGGTAATCCAAGTCCAACTTGGACTCCAAGATATCCCAATATAAATACAAACCCTTGTATTCATTAGTTGGTACTCTTGGAAACCCTAGCTAGCCAAATTTCTCTTCTCTCTTCCTCTTTGTCTCAATCATACGAATTACACAAACCCTTTAGGGTGTGCATTTGATTTTGAACTAAATTCAAGTATTTGGTTAGCTATTGTGATCTAAGAAACTAGCATTCTAATTGAATCGCAATAATACACGTGTGCAAGATCATAGAGAAATCCTTGTTGGATTTTTTGGTGGTGAGGTATTCGACTAACTATTTAGTCGATT
Source organism: Chrysanthemum makinoi (assembly GCA_910596185.1). NCBI lineage: Eukaryota > Viridiplantae > Streptophyta > Magnoliopsida > Asterales > Asteraceae > Chrysanthemum > Chrysanthemum makinoi. The sequence continues at coordinate 283,072,250 of OU343223.1, read as the reverse complement.
TGTATAAATCCTTTATTAAGGTTTATTGATTTGATCTTGTGTTTGATTTGCATGGAAGCTAACAAGGTACATTTTCTTTTAGGTTAGTTACTTATGCTATATGATCTATATATTCCGTTGCGTACTTGTGATTAATTGTATGTGTTTTATATGATAAATAGATTACATATTCCAACACTTACTTGTGTCTACCCATTCGTGCATAAATGTTTAGACGTGCCAATTGGTCCCCTATTATTGAGAGATTCCAAAATTTATTGTCGAAATAGAAAGCTAAAGCCCTTTCCATAGGTGGTCTCCTTATACTTACTATATATGTCCTTAGTATTTTGGGTGTCTATTATATCTCCACAATCAAAGCCCGTTAGACAATCATTCGAAAACTTCTAAGCATTTGAAGAAGTTTTTTGGGTGGTGATTTGGATGGTAACACGATCTCTTGGATTTCTTGGGACAAAGTCATCGCTTCAATGTACCGAGGGGGTCTTGGTATTGGTAATCTTAATACAAGTAATCAAGCGTTGTTGTCTAAATGGTCTTGGTATTGAAGAAAACTCCCTTTGGTGTAATGTCATTCGTTCATTACACGGACCTCAAGGTGGTCTTCATGATGCCTCATCAGTTAAAAGAAAGACGGGTCCATGGTACCATATAGCTAATCTGAAAGATAATCTTCACTTACATGTGATATACTTTTCTTCCCTCTTCACTAAAAAGATAGAAAATGGAGAAACTACTAGGTCTTGGCTTGATAAATGGCCAGGAGGTCAAGCACTTAACATATCTTTCCCTCTCCTCTTTTAGTCTTGAATCATAACCAGAGTGTCTAGTATGTGAACGATCACCATTTCCAAGCCACCATACTGTTGTTGATGTCCATGCTACTGTTTTGGCAGACCTCTCTTTTGGACCTTTGCAAGGGTCTGTTGAGGTTCCAAGTCACCCCACCCACACACCCACTCCATTTGGTCCTCCCCCATTGACTCGTTTGGACCTTACTTCCCTCAAAGCCTCAGTTTTCAATTGGGTATGGAGGAGACTTGTGAGGTCATTAGTAAAAATACAAGAGATGATTGAATTATCTAATTTGATTTATCATCTTCAACTCTCAAAATCGATGGAATGCCATACAAGTGACACTAGGACATTCTCTGTAAAATCAATGAAATAATTAATCACCAAATTATCTCCTCTACCTAGTTCGCTAACCATTAGATGAAAGAACCTAGTCCTGATCAAGGTGAATATATCTTCTAGGAGAATTGCAAACAAAACGCTCCTAACAAGAGTTAAGTTGGACTCAATGGGTGTTGACTTCCACACGGTCCGTTGCCCGCTATGTGACGATAAAAAATTTTGAGACTAAATCTCACATTTTTACAACTTGAAAAGGACACTTGGTTTGATGTGTTTAATCGGTGGAGTCTACAAAACACACACTTTTCTACGGCTCTACCCTTGAAGATTTGGTCACATATGTAGACCGAGCACCTATACCATTTCACTATAAACATATCTTTGATGCTACCTTACAATCTACGATGTGGATTCTTTGGCGGCATAGGAATGAAGCCTTGTTTTCTTTGAATCGACAAAAGAAGGACATAAAGCAATTTTCATTTGCTTGGATTTCTACTTGATGTAGAAAAAAAAATTGTAATTACATTGAGTGGTTCAACGACCCTAGATCCGCTTTCTGCATCTCTTTGTTACATTTTCTCTACCTCTTCTAATATATAATTCTTCTAGCCATTCAAAAAAAACGTGTCTTAACCTTTTGGGAGAGGATCCTCTCAAGTAACTTGACTCAAGTTAGAGGATCCTCAACCATTAGATTAAAATCAAAGGTTAAGATGATATTGTTTCATTTTTTAACTTGACCTTTGACTTTAATCCAATGGTTGAAGATCCTCTAACTTGAGTTAAGTTGTCTCACCAACTTGAGAAGATCATCTTCCTAACCTTTTCCCTTAGCACTACCTCATTAACAAATAGTAAATTGTTTGTTCGAGATAACATGATTATCATATCTCAATTTCTTGTTGGCATGCCAAAATGCATATTACCTTCCTTTGACCTCTTTTATGTACATAGGGCAAGGTTGATATTATCGAACTAACGGTGAATGCTGAACTAATGTGTGAGGTTGGCTAGAATAGAAAAAGTTTTGTGTTTAGACATTTGTTGATAACAAGTACAACATGCATGCAGCTCGACATCTCTTAACAAAAACATACTTTATCTAGCCCTCTTTGAGAATATGGCACTTAGGGTGTGTTTCTTTTTTTCTTTTGCTAAGGGATTGGGTTCACAAACCCATTTAATAGTATTTATTTTTTTAAATGGGACTCACTATTTCCCTTAGTTGGTCTATATCCCCAAGACATGAATTTTAATGTCTTCCTCAATAAGTGATTTATATAGATGTATGACCCACATGATCCCTTGACTAAGGAAAAAAAGAAACACTCCCTTAAGCTATATGGAGTGGAGGTGAGTTTGCTCCATGAGTGAGCAACTCACGCTTGACTTCCCGAAACATAAAGCAAAGTCACGCGCGAGTGGAGGAGAAAATAAGCACCATATGGTGAGTTAGTCACCATTCAATTGAATGAGTTTTTGTGGGGTCCAAAGCAAAGTGACCAAAACAGATGTATGATGAGTGGGAGAGTGTGAAAGTAAAAGGAGAGAAAAAACTGAAGTAACGGTGAGTGAGTCACTTACCACTCCTTTGAGCCTTAAAATCTTAAAATATCTTTGAAATGACATAAAGAGAAAGATGAACCGGAGACATATCTATTGTCATTGTAAGCTGAACTAATCCATTTTGGGCTCGCTTTATGGGCTATTATTGTGGGATGTTGTTATTACAGTCTCTGTGTCGAGTCGAGGGGCTAACCAACCCCAATTCATGAATAATTACTCACTAATTTTTGTTTGAATATAAACAAGTAAGCTAGTGGTAATAAGATAGCATCACAACTGTTATATATATTAGTAGTAAACATAAACATAGATTAGGGATTTAATTGTACTTTGTAATAAGATTAGGTGTTAGACATGAACTAGGATTAGGTAGCTTGAATTGCAAGCCAAGGATGTTTCCTATTTGAATTAGGAAAGGTTTCTACCCCTCATCTCTATAAATAGAGATGAGAGGGGATGCTAGTTATTCATTCTTCTTCCTCGTTATAATAGCTTTATTAGGTTTCTAATAAAGGTTTGGTACGAGGGTATATCGTGTGCATATTCTTGTCGGTTCTTTGTAGTCTATCGTGTCTCTCGTGTTTGCTACTTGTGCTCGATACAACTCGTGATCTAGCGTTCCACGACCGAGCTTCGGGTTGTTGGCGGTTTTCTCCAACAAGTGGTATCAAGAGCCGCGGTTATTGTGGTCATTGAAGTTCGAATGCTAGATCGAGGTTTCGAGGTTAGAGCAAAGAAAACGGTTTCGGGTTTCCAATCACTTTTGGAATTGCAGGTTTTTTAATCGAAGAAGACGAAGGTGACGTGGGGGGTTTTTAATTAATAGAAACGAAAAAAAAAGTAACCTGTGATTGGTTTCTTTTTTTTTTTCTAACCCACGTGAAGAATATACTACAAAGATATAAGGGTACTATTTTTCTAAGGAACTTGTATTTAATCTTAAACTAGTAACTTCTGTTGTCGTTTTGTATACTACAAAACGAGTGATGGATAATCTAATAAATACAAGGGTTTTTTGTTTTTATGTATAAAATCAACTTCAAGGTTTGACTTTAAGGTTTTTTAAAGTCGATTATTTGAAGGTTCTTGTTGCGGGTTATTCTTTTGGTTCAAGTTTCGGTCGTGGTTAGCTTTGGGTTTTAGGTTTATGATCGGTATTGCTTGCTCGAAATCGAGGGTTTAGGATTACTCTAATTAATTCGATTTGCAAGAAGGGTTTATAGCAACAAGGGGAATATTGCACACGGCCTGTGAGGCTTGTCGGTAAAGTTGGTTAAGAAACAACTTAACAAGGTTTTTAGCAAGGTAAAAGAAGAATGGCTAGTTCTATAACTAGGTTTGACATGAAAAATTGATGGGAAGAATGACTTCGGTTATGGCAAATAAAGATCGTGCTTTAATGGTACAAGCGGGATGTGATCTTTGCATTAGAGACATTACCGGGACATGGAAGCAGTGAAAAGGCTACTTTGATGAAGAAGGCATCTGATTACCTTGATTCTATGCTTGGGAGACCGGAGTTTTACGGGAAGTTACCAAGGAAACAAGCTGCTGGAATTTGGATGAAGTTGACTAGTGCGTATATGACTAAGTCCTTAAGCAGACTCTCGAAGAAAAGAAGGCTGTATGCATACTATATGAGTCCAGTGGCGGGTGATCATATAGATGAGTTTAATAAGTTGATACTTGATTTGGCGAATATTGATATTGAGATTGAGGATGAGGATCAGGCACTTATGTTACTTACGTCGTTGCCATCGTCTTACAAAAATTTTGTGGAGACATTGTTGTATGGGAGGGAATCCTTGACAATGGAAGATGTTCTTGAGACTCTGAATTCAAGGGAGTTGAAGAAAAGAATTGAATACACAAAGGAAGAAACTGGTGACGGATTATACGTAAGGGGAGGGTCAGATCATTCAAGGAAAGCTCATTCTGGTGGAAGTTCGCGGTTTAAGTCAAGAGGTGGAACTGGTAAACTCAAGTGCTTCATATGTCATTGAAGGTCATCCGAAAAGAGCGTCCAATGAAGAAGTCAAGTGGGTTGTTCGTCAAGAGGGCAGCATGATGGATTCAGATTCTTGATGGCGAGGTAAAGCCTACTTTGGAAAATCCTTGGTGGTAGCGGTAATGATGAGATGGCTGAATTGGTAATGGATTCAGGTGGCTCTTATCATATGACACCTAGGAGGAATTTCTTGTATGACTTCAAGGATATTGATGGTGGTTCGGTTCGGTTAGGTGATAACAGTTCATGCACTATCGAGGGGCGGAAAAGTGAAGATCTGTTGCATGATGGTTCAAGCTTTATACTGGAAGATGTCAGGTATGTTTCAGGGCTAAGAAGGAGCTTGATTTCATTGGGTACTCTTGGAAAAGAGGGTTATACTGTGAAGACGCAGTTGGGTAAAGTCAAGGTGATCAAAGGTTGTCGGGTTATGATGACCGGGATCAGGGGAAAGAACTGTGTGTATACTATTGAAACAAAAGTGAAGACTTTTGGTGTACAAAAGCATGGAGGTTCAAAACAAATTGGATTTAAACAACTTGGTCCTCGTGTTAAAACAGGGGTCCATGGGGTACAGGTTTTTAAACGTGTTTGGTTTGAGGTGGAACTGTAGTGGCTCAAAGAAAGTTGGAGTACAAGCAACTTGAAGAAAAGAAAAACACGGGCTGCTTGGTAAAGGAGCAGGAATAGGTACACCTTGATATAAAGGTGGGGGTAGACATTATGGTAACCGGAGTACCTGGTCAAGAGGGTGCAGAGGATAATGCTGCTGAAAAGAAGAAAGTGAGGGAGTCTACGGAAGCTAATCTTGGAAAATTATTGAAGTACAATGGCTGGTCAACAAGGTGGTCCCCGGTCCGAGGTTCCAGTACAAGGAAAAGGTGCTGAGTATCGGTTATGTTTAAGTGTCACTCCTAAGGTGGAAATTGTTATATATATTAGTAGTAAACTTAAATATAGATTAAGGACTTAATTGTACTTTGTAATAAGATTAGGTGTTAGACATAAACTAGGATTAAATAGCTTGGAGTGCAAGCCAAGGATGTTTCCTATTTGAATTAGGAAATGTTTCTACCCCCTCGTCTCAGATGAGGGGGGATGCTAGTTATTCATTCTTCTTCCTCGTTGTAATAGCTTTATTAGGTTTTTAATAAAGGTTTGGTACGAGGGTATATCATGTGCATATTCTTGTCGGTACTTTGTAGTTCTATCGTGTCTCTCGTGTTTGCTACTTGTGCTCGATACAACTCGCGATTTAGCGTTCCGCGATCGAGCTTCGGGTTGTTGGCGGTTTTCTCCAACAACAACTAACTATATTATCGTCATATGAGCGCACTCTCTCTACAACCAATTTCACCACCTTAATGTAAAAGACTACTAACTTCAACACAAACTTGTATTTTTATTTTCAGTTTTTTTAAATACTAAAAATAAAATTTCACTAATTACCAAAATTAAAATTTCAACTCAAAATGTTTACATATAACTCTTGGCCCAAATTGTGATATACTTTGCCACAATCAATCCAAAAAAGAACTAATAACTAAACCGTACTCTCTTAGTCCTAAAAAAAGCATTCACTTTATTATTTATATTTATCTCAAAAAAAAGTATTCAAATTTTATTTTTAAATAGTAAGTATGACTGATTTCACTACTTCACCCTTATATATAAAACATGTATTAATTACTCGTTCATAATTTCTATATTAACTATAAGGGTAAAAATGATTTTTTATCAATCAAAACTCGCATTACTTACACTTATCATAGTTTGTTCATTTTTCATTTGTAGACACTCTTTTTATGACGAAGGGAGTATATAAGACTCAAAACGACACACTTTTTATCGTACGTTACTAAACCCAAAAAGAAAACTCTCTTTTTCTTTCTCTTAAAGCAAACCAAATGAAGTGTATTTCTGTTACTTGAGATCACAACAACAAGTGACATTGCTTATTTTCTTTCTGATTAAAATCGAACCACAAGAACACTTATATGTCTTTTTTAATTTCGAATCACCACAGGAACTACCCAAAAATCTTGTTTCAACTTTCGGAAAAAATATTTTGGGATGCGTTTTGTTTCTTAGTTAATGTTGGGACCCATGTAGGTAATCTTTTTAATAAATGCCAATGGCACTTTTTTTTACCATTGGCCCCATTTGCTCGTTCTCGCGACTCGGTCTTGCACACGATTAAGTTTTCGTTTTTTTCCCCCAAGACGCATGCTAGTAGGGTGTGTATAATAAAGAGGAGCGTCCTCCTTTGGTCTTTGATGCGTTTTCAGAAGCTTATTACCGCTAGCCTTAGGCTACCCTTAATAAGAAAGCACCAAACTAACTTCACCACTGCCATCTAAGCGTTCCATCCGCTTTAACTCTCTACAACCAACTTCACCACCAACTTAATGTAATAAGACAACCAACTTCATTTCAAAATTCTATTTTTTTTTTTCATTTTCATGTTTTTAAACACTAATGTTAAAATTTCATTAATACTTAAAACACATTACATTAATAATTCAAATAAAAAATTTACAATAAAATTTCAAATAATGAAACTACAAATTATTGTGCATTTGCTCAACGACAAATATGTTCACTAAATCTGCTATAAGGTGTAGATGAGTTTCTTCGTTGACTAATCGCTAACAACTTGTAACGTTTCTTTATGCATTTGTACGAGATCATAATCACGATGTTGCTCTTTTTGATAAAAAATCAGTAGAGATTTCCCTAACTTTGTTTTTTATAATCATATTATGTAATATGATGCATGTGCATATCATATCCGTTATTTTCTTAAGAGTCGTCATTTGTGCGGTATTTTTTTTTTTATTATAACCCAATTTTTCTTTAGCACGTCAAACGCTCATTCCACATCTTTTTCTTGTTGCTTCATGCGCTTAACTATACCGTGTTCGCTTCGTATCATTCACACCTACCTGCGAAATACACTTAACAAGAACAGACCACTCAGGATGTTTCATGTTAGTAAGATTATATCCCCATTTATAAGGCACGTCGTTAGCCACAAACGGAACCTCTAGTGCTTTCCCTTATTTGAGATCGGTGAAAATATGCGATTGGTGTATAACGGTGACGTCGTTGTTCATCCCGAAAAACGCATGCTAAATCCATAAGTTTTGTGAAGAAATAGCTACCAATAAATTGAATGAATGTGGCATGTGATTAGTCTACAATATTCAGCATGATATATGTGTTGGTCAATTATCCTGCGACCAACCTATACACTGAATGATTTCTAACATCACATGAAACCCATATTTCTCCTCGTGATAAACATAAAGTTTTTCAACATCAGTATAAGTAGGTTAAAACTCGTCTCCATATAAGTAGGTCAAAATCGTCTTCATACAAGTCAATAATAGCCTTATAGGAATTTCGAAGAGCATCACAGATGTTTTCTAACCTATTTGCATATATTCGTCTAAAGCATCAAGAACATTGTCGTATGCTAACTGACGAATTGAAAATGTACACTTCATCAATGGGAAAATGCCAACTCTTCTCGAATAATCACTACTTTGTTAAAAATATGACGAATTATCAGTTATTTCCTGAACAATGCGTGTAAATAGTGATCGGCTCATTCTGAATCGCGTACAAAATATTTCTTCATTATACATTAGGTTTTGAAAGAAGTAAGCGGCCAATAGACGTTCATTAGCAACGTAATAATCTCTAGGTATCGTGTTTCATAGTATTAAGGTTTTTGGAATTCTAAACGTGGAAGCTTGATAATTCATATGGTATGTCATCACCTCTTATATAAACTCTAGCTCGATACTACTAACTTCTTCTTTTTCATCCAAGGATGTAAAAAAAATTGTTCAGAATCCATTTATTTAAATGAGAAGTTTATAGTGTATAATAAAGAATGTGTTTGAAAGTGTGAATGAAAGTGAAAATATATTGGGGTATTTATAGAGATAAAATTAATAATTTTTTTAAATATATATATATATATATATATATATATATATATATATATATATATATATATATATATATATATATATATATATATATATATATATATATATATATATATATATATATATATATATATATATATATATATATATATATATATATATATATATATATATATATATATATATATATATATATATATAGGACAGTTAACTTGAGATCAAACTTAAAGTTGTTAAAATAAGATCAAGTCTAAAAAACCACTAAAACATTTATAAATAACAACATTAGCAATAATACACATACAAATAATATTTTAATACAAATTAACATTTTAGCAACTTATAACCAAATGATACATGAGTTTGGATTAGTGATACACCTGATACACGTTACGCTAATAAATATTCCAAAATCTGATACACATACAAAAACCTGATACACATTATACTTCTAATCAAAGTGTATCATCTATGTTTTGTAAATTTTAAAAAGAAATCTATCGAAACTTTAACAATTTTAGTTGTAGTTAATAAAAAAGTTATTTTTGTTGTAAGGAGAGTGTCGCTTGTCAAATTTTAGTTGGATCTAATTTTAACAACTTTAAGTTTGATCTTATTTGATCTAGATTATATATATATATATATATATATATATATATATATATATATATATATATATATATATATATATATATATATATATATATATATATATATATATATATATATATATATATATATATATATATATATATCATTGAGAAGGTTTTTATTTTTAGAAGATTGAAAATCTTCATTTTGAGCAAATTGTTTCATCTTTTTGATTTGATTCACAAGTAAATATCATTTTATGGTGAATTGAATCTATAAATCACAAATTTGATTCACAAATCATTGTTAAAATCGAGTTATAATGATGATTCATTAAATTTGTACAGATGATTCATATTCTATATCGCAATCGAAGATTTTTAACATTGATTCAAAATTTTTTTACACATTTTGAATTTTAATCATATTAAAATGAGTTTTACGCTTGAAAAACATGAATCAAAGTTAAAAATCTATCGTTTTTGAAAACCTTATCAATCTTCTCAAAATAAAAACCTTCTCAATCGATCCGGATTTTATTGTTTTGCACACGACCAAGTATTCGAGTTTTCCCCTTCGACACGCCTTGGCTAGTTGGCCCTTACAAGGAGGATGCGTCCTCCTTGTGTCTTGAATGCGTCTTCGACGCCTTATTACCAGTGGTATTACATCACGACATATGTATTTCTAGAGATGATGTATAAAGTTTACTGAAGATACATGCATATAGTATCCACATGTCCATGCAATTTGTTTGTACTAGGAATTGTTAAGAACCATAGATCATCATGGCTAGCCAACAATAGGGATTCGTGTTGGAAATTATATTGAGTTGATAATACAAAACAATAAAATAAGAATGAAGCAATTACGAAACAAGAAGGACTTAAAAGACAAAGAATGAATTCTACAAAAGATGGAAGATTATAGAAGAGTCTTTAGAAGATAATGATTAAAGTTAGAACTATTTAAATTCCTAATATAGTTATGAGTCCTCTGTAAACCTAAATATCTCTATTATATAAAGAGATATAGGTCGTAGGTTTTAGGTGTGAACAAAAAGATATAGTCGACTAAATATTGTGTGTTCTAGGCGTGAGTTTTCTTAGTAGATGCCTAGATTAGCTGTGTTTAGCCTCAAGGATCTTTGATTCCTTGTTATAGTTTAGATAACACGTTCTAATATTGATCAAAGTAGAGTTGGGGCTAGTTGTGAATGTTATGAATGATAATGATGAAAAATATTGTTAATAACATTGATTCTTTGTTTGAATATTCTGCCTTTGTTATTATTCATCCTATATTAGATCTAAATAATCTAGAGCTTTAACGATCTCAGAATCTATCACGTTATTAGGTTCTATCAGGTGGTATCAGAGCATGGTGGCTCTTGATCTAGGATTCTACAAGGTTTTAAAATCGATTGAAGCAGATTTGGAGAAAGTATAGTCGATTTATTTTTAGGTTTTCAAGTTTAATCATTTTTAGGATTTGAAACTTAATTGTTTTTATCATGACTGGATGTTGCTGCATTTTGTTATTATTAATCCTACACGATGATCTTGGATGCCTTGTTATCTGCTTCGTACTTAAGAAACTAAACCCTAGGTTTTCAAGTTTGTGGAAAACTAGGAGGGGGGTTGAATAGTTTTACCGTTTAAAAACTTAATTGTTTCGAAAACTTATTGTGAGATCAATCAATATAGATAAATGATGTGTAAGTAAATAATGAATAATATGCGAGCAATAGATAATATGTAAGTAAGGAAAGAAACTATTAAATCACGACAAGGCTGTTTATAGTGGTTTGGTCTACAAGGACTCTTTTTCCTTGTCCTACTCCACTCCAAAGTCTCCAACTCGGAGTTATCTTCACTAATCAACAAGCTCCTTTAACGGCGGAGAAAACCTTTACGTAAAACACAATATTTTTGACACAAAGCTAGATGTCGAGTTCTTTTACAAGGGTACAACCACTCCCAACACACTATGTATTTTGAGGACTAAAATACTAACCACTCACACTCAGGGGTTTAAGATGGTTTGGTACAACAATGATGTATGAACAATAATGATTCTCACAACAACAAATCAAACAAGACTTTCAACTATTCGTTGAAGCTTGATTATGCCTTGATATTCTTTGCTACAAAAGATGATCACTAAAATAAAATGAAACTGGGTTAGATGTAATAGAATGTGAGAGTATATGTGTTTTATGCTAATGAGGGATGAGAAAACAATTTGGGTTGGCTTCCTATTTATAGGCCAAGTGATCAGCAGATCACGGACTGGACGAAACCAAAAAAAGAGTTCCACCCTTTATAAAATTTGGTTCCGCCAGTCTGACAATAAACATCACAAAAAATCTTTCAAAGATCATCCAAATCTCTCCAAGATTATGTAAGATATGATGAGTGAATATCTAAACAAAGTATTCTATAAAATCTTCTAAAGATTTCCAGTGTGATGCAAGCCATGATGTAATATGTAGTTTTCTATTTTTAGAATTAACATGATATATAAGTATATACTTATGTAATGTTTTGTTTAAGTAACTAAACATATTTGATCTAAAAATGTTGAGGCACATTATAGTTTAGAAGGTTAACAATGTGAATTGATATGTAGCTAATCAAAAAGTGATAAGATGTAAACGATTAAATATTGAAGACTTATTTAAGAAAAGCTTTTACTAATATCTAACAATCTTGACAAGCTTACTTTGCAAAAATGAAATTTACTTTTGTCGTTAACAAAACAAGGTAAATATCATAAAATATAAATAACCTTTTTGGACGATATTTGTATTAACAATCTTCCCCTTTTTGTTGGGGACAAAACATAACTTTTATTTTTACCAAAGATGTAAAGATTTATAAGAATTTTAAAAATATGAAATTAATTTGAAATTGAGAGAACTAGTTAGTTAACTAAAGTTGACAATTAAAAAATTATTTTGTTTTAAAACTAGTTAGACTTTTGTTTGTCAAATTTTGGTTTACTTTAATTTTGACTTTTGAAAGTTAAAGCATGTTGTTGAGTTTTTGAAAGTTGTTCAAGTTCAATAATATTCTCCTCATTTTTGCCGAAACAAAAAGAAGAGGCGAGGCGGAGAATGCAATGCGCCCGAGCCAAATGCTCCCCCTTAATTGGGTGACAAGAGAAAGATACATAGATTATGAAAAGCTACAAAAGAAATGTTATATGACAAGCATAAAAAAAAATAAAAAAATAAAATTCCAACCAACAAGTAATCACTTATAGTAACCAACAATATTATAATAAACATTATTCATTAGTTAAAATTTTTCTGACTTAAAAGTCATAAAATCGAACATAATAGAGATGTTGAGACATAAAAACAATTCTAGAAAATAAAAAGAATCCAAAAAATAAATCAAGAACCATCCTATTGAGGAGGAGGATGAGAAAAAGCGTTAATACGCTTAAGGATATGATTGAGGATGAATCTCATTTCATCTTGTAGTTCGTGGACCATGATGCGGGTCCTTTCACTAAGATGAGCGGTTCGCTCGCAATTGGAGCAACCATGTCGAGGTTGGTTTGGTGGGCGAGTAGGTTCATTGTTTGGTGGTGGAACATTGGTGGAATGATTATTGGGATTTGATGGAGCAATGAGGAAAAGGCGTTTTTGGCATTTTCCTTGGCTCATTGAGATGAGAATCCACCATGTTTGAAAAAGAATGGAATGTATCTAGATGAGCTTGTATCTCTACTTGAGATTGTAGGTGGTCTTCCCAGATTTACTCATCATTGTCTTCAATATGTGGAGAGAAGGATGTAGGTGGTAGAGCATGATCTCTGTATAGTGGCCCATGGATATCGTTGTGGATTGGGTGGAAGAGAAGTGGTCTAGGTTCATTTTGCAAAGGGGCGTTTGGTTCAAATGATGCTTTTGGTGTTTCATAAGCTATACGCTCAATGGTGCCAAATGATGGAAGAGGTGGTGGATTTGTGGGCCTAGGAGGTAAGTCTTCCAAGTCATCCAAGAATGGATTTGGAATGTTGTTGAGGTGAAAAAGAAGGTGTTTTGATGAGTATGATAAGCTTTGGGAAGTTTCAATGGTGATGGTGTGGTGTGTGTCAGTGGTGAATCTTCTGTTTCAGTCAGTGTTTAGGTGCAACAGATCTTGAGGTGTTGTGATTTTATTTTGTGTGTGTCAGGAAATGGATCTGAGTGTGGTGTGTTCAAATGATTTGGAAGAGTTTAAATGCATGTCAAATCTCCCTAAGTCAAGCCTTACATGAATTGTTGAGTAAATTGAGTAAGATGTGGAATAAATGGACTTCAATCATTGCAAAATCCTGAAGATCAGGCATCCACGGATTCCAAGGAACCAAAATAAGGGTTCCTTCCTTTATAGAAAAGGGTTCCTTGAGTGGATTTTGAGAATATTTGAATTTTGGTGGGAAATGGATATCTTATTGGTGCAAGTAAGTTAAACTAGTCTTACTATGAATAAAAAGCAGTAAAAACTATCCTAGTAACAAAATTTAGTAAATTTGAGTGCGGGATTAAGCAAAATTTAGAAACATACCTGCAGTCACCCACGGAACCAAAAATTTTCAAAGGCGGAACCCGGTTTTTGGTTCCTTCTTATTCGTCACTGTGTTTTTGGCGGCACCAAATTTTTGCACAGACGGAACCAAAAAATTGGGTTCGTCGATTCCGTGGTGACCTATTTTTTTCATAAAGGATTTTTTAACCATCATAAACTTTTCCGAATCCTGTAATTTTTCTTAAAACATATGGAGTTCATAAAGGCATTTTTTAACCCTCGTAAACTTTTCCGAATCCTGTAATTTTTCTTAAAACATATGGAGAATATCATTTCTGGTTAGGAACAAGCAATAACACATATATAAACACATGGGAGCATGTATTTCAAGTAGGGCTAGCGATTTTCACTAAATAGTGAAAGCGGTGAAAATTGATAACATCAAAATGTTATCCCCCACTTACAAAGTTAGTTCACATGATTGTTTTAAGTTTAGTTATCATCCTAGAAAGAGAAAATACATAAAATACATCATACATCCATATTTTTGTCCTTGTACCAAACACTCCTTAAAAACCTCCATTACTTGTCCAACTTCTTGTTGATCTTGGAAAGCATCCTACCAAGACACTTGAACATACCATTAGTTTGCTTGAATTCATCCGAGGGGTTCTCAGTCTCTAGAAGTGCCACGTAGTACTCTTGAGGTTGAAGCCTAGAATTCGGGAGTCCATCTTTCGAGCTATTTGATGATGAAGTTGAAGGAGTAAGAGGTTGTGGCCATTTTCCTTTGGTCTTAGTCTTGGCTACCCTTTCATCACTCAATGGTACAAAGATGTGAGGGATAAGAGGATAGTCAAGTTTTACCCCTCTAGGATTTGGAGGAATGGGTGCAAAGGCTCTAAAGAGACGGGTAAAAATCACCCTGTAGGGAAGATCATTGGTTCCTTGAGTGGGAATGTCGGCCATCCTCCTAGCAATGTAGTATGCCAAGTTGAATGGTTGATGGGTGGACAAGCTATAGAGCATGTAGCAAAGGCAAGCATTGATATGGTCACGTTTTCCTATGGTGCTTATGACATTGGTTGTAAGAAGTTCTTCCCATTTCTTGAAGTAAGGCTTAAGCTCATTGAGTTCCATTCCATATGGATCTCGGTTGATTTCTTTCCAGGTTCTAGTGACACGAGTTGTGGATACCCTATCAAAGAAAAGGTGTTCACGGATGACATCTTTGTTGACCAAGTGAGTTTGAAAAGGAGGGGAGCGGTTATGAATTGAGTCAAGAATTATGAGTGACCACTAATCCGAGTAGAGACATGTTCCAACACAAGGAATTCCTAGCACTTGGGCGAATTGAGTGAGGGGAATGTTGAAGTCAAGTTGGTTGACTATGAATTAAAGTGACATAAAACCATCATCATTGGTTACAAGAATTATGCTAGCATAGAACTCAAGAATGAATCTAGGACAAATAGGTTAATCTATGTCTAGGAGACCATCAAAGTGGATGGTGGCAAGTTCTTGACGAAGGTTTGTTCCCTCGACAAAGGATGGGTGGATTACTCTACCCTCATGAAAGTAACGTTTCTCTAGACCTTTGAAAACCTTGATTTGTTTTTTGCTAATACCCTTAGTTTTGTGATGTTGTGGAATGTATCCAAGGGTGTCTTTATGATCATAGTACTTTGCGGGAGGCATGTTTGTTCCTAGGAGCAAAAGTTTCATGCTTTAGTAAGAATGAAGACTAAATTGACAATTTGTTCTAGTGTGTGCCTATATACAAACAATGTGGAGTTATGGTTATCTCGACTCCTTTTTATGCATAAAATAGTTTTTATTAGTAGCGTTTGGAAAAATACGAGAGATAACCCAAACGCTCCTTATTCAATGTGGCTTTGTTTGAGTATATCCGGGAATACATATTAGTTAAGCATTACCTTTAGTTTTCAAGAGACATTACGCAAGTGATGAAAATAACGTTTTTATTTGTAAGAAAAATGAGAAATTGTTTTTCCTATAAGTGAGAAATTTTTCAAAATTTTTAGCTTCCTCGTAGTCTATCCCCCTTCTTCGTGACCTTTGTTCGTAACCCCATCACTTTTCATCATGGAAGGTGATAACCAACTGCCATTTCCCCTACCAACCCCCTTAGATAACTTAGAACCCGCAGTTCCACCAAAACCCTTCTTGAACCTTTTGCGGCAGAAAGAGCTCAATGGCTGAAGAAAAGCTCTCCATGATTGGGAACCTCAAGGAACTTCCATCAACTTTGATGAAGTCACCGACGAGGAGTCCTCTCATTCCCCACAATCCTTTGAAACTATCATCATTGATCGACGAGCACGGCATTCCCGCCAAATTCCGTGGACCCATCAATCCTCACGAAGCAAAATCCCTCGGGAATACTCTTCCCCTCTGCAGGATTTACGGTGCCATTGTCTACCCTGAAGAAAGTCAATGAGGTATTGCATGCCTCTGACATTTGGCTTATCCAAAATGCATGTCAATTCCATGGATCCCACAACGAAAACCCAATCCACCACATGAAACAATTTTTAAAAATTGTTGATGCTATCTATGCCGACGGGGCATCCAAGGAGACATCTAGACTCCTGTTTTTCCCATTTTCTCTTCAAGGGCCAGGCCAGGTGGCTCGATAAGCTTCCTCCAAAGTCTATTTTTACGTGGGAACAACTCACAACCAATTTCACCAAGAAGTTCTTTCCCTGGAAGAAGCGTGTTAATTAGGAGCAAAATTCTTCACTTCCATCAAACAGATGGAGAATCTATCATTAACTCCTGGAATCGTTACAAAGATCTTATTCAACAAGCCCCACACCATGGTATCAACCTTTGGTTGCTTGTTCAAATCTTTTACGACAATGTCTTCGAAAAGGATCAAAGGGATTGACTTCTCAACCGGCGGGAGAATTTCTAATCTCACTCTGGAAGAAGGTGGAACGCATTGAAGAATACGTTCAATACCAAGACAACCATTGGAATGAGCGGTAAATGCAATAAGTATCTCTACTTTCTCGAATGAAAATTTATCATCTTTCGATGATCGGATTAAGAAAGCACAAGAAAGGCATACCTCACAAAATCGCGAACCAAAAAGGTTATTTAACCCATACCTTATATATGAAATTTGTGAGGCCACACTAGAGTGATGAGTGTGATGACACGCCAAGAAGAGCGTCTTCCTTTCTCAGCGATGAATGCAACCCTGGGGCAATCTAAAATGGAAAGCTGAAGGAAAGGAGGAATCAATACACCATCCGTGATGCCTTTGAAAAAGAACTTCGGGCGGTTTACCATAGAAGGGCGACACTCTTAAAAGGTCTTGAGGGTTTATTCAAAGCGCGAAAGTGAATTAGAGAGTCAATTCGCCAACCTCCACAAAAGGATAAGCGAATCGGCCCGACCCATCACGATCCAACTTGCATCACTACTCGATCGGGGAATTACTAGGGGATCCCCATGACAATCCCACCACCGGGAACTGTGTTAGGAAATGAAGCAATTCTGAACCTCCTTCAACTCCTCCGATCCCCTCCACAAACACCGGCACACCGCCCGACTCTCGCCTTGGATTCCTTATCCATCTCGTCTGAAGAATCAAAAGGCGAAGAAGACAATGAAGAATATTGTCTTATTTAAACGAGAAACTTAATACCACTTCTTGGCGTTCTATCACATCCCTAAACATAGCAAATACTTCAAGACGTTAATATCTAATCGGAAGAAACTTGAAGGGTTGATATCATTGGAGAAGAATCGGCTATCATCAAGAGGGACGAAGAAGAAGATCGGCGTTTCACCATCCCTTGTTTATAGCTTCTCTGAAACGCCTTGGCGGATCTTGGGGCTAGCATTAACGATGCCTCACTCCATTCCTCAAACTTCGGATATTCGAGCAGAAACCAGGATATGAGTATTCAATTAGCTGATCGATCAATCAAATATCCCATTGGAGTTTGTGAAAATGTTCTTGTAAGGGTAGGAGAATTCAAATTTCCAGTTGATTTTGTAATTTTAGAAATGGAGGAAGATAACTCGTTGGATAATCCTTGGAAGACCTTTCTTGGCTACGCTACCATGCCATTATCGATGTCATGATGGTAAACTCACTTTACGAAAGGGTCCAGAGCTTAACCTTCGACATCAAGGATTCTATGAGTCACCTCCTCCCAATACCCTATTTATTTTGTTGAAAGTTGATGAATTTGTTGATGACAGAGATGGTCGTGATTGATGAGTATCTATTAAACATTCATAAATGATGATAACAACACAATAGGTGACAACTAAGAAATTCAGATGGTCAATCTGTTTTACTGCTGTAAGGAAAGAAATTGAACCCTTGAGCTTCAAAAAGCCGTAAAACAAGCTAAAACCATCGGTCAAGGAACCCCTACCTTAGAACTAAAAGATCTCCCGAGCCATTTAGAATACGCTTTCTTCAAGAAAAGAACCAACTCCTGCTCATAAGCTCGTCGTTGATCACTGGAAAAAAAGAGAAGCTCTTGGAAGTCTTAAAAGAGTACAAAGATCATGTGGAGTGTTGCTGACATTAAGGGTATTGATTCTACATCTTCTGTATCATAAAATCCCATGGAGGAAGATTACAAACCAACCGTTCAGCCAGAGGAGGTCAACCCTAACATCAAGGAGGTAGTAAAGAAATAGGTCGCCAAGCCCTCGATGCCGCCTTATCTACCCCATTTCGGACAGCCCATGGGTCAGCCCGTCCAAGTGGTTCCAAAAAAGGAGGAATGACGGTTGTGAAATGGGGTGATTTAGTGCCACAAAGAAGCTTACTAGTTGGCGTGTTTGTATCGACTACAGAAAGTTGAATGATGCCACCCGGAAAGATCATTTTTCTCTGCCATTCATTGACCAAATGCTCGAAAGATTAGCCGGGCATGAATACTACTGTTTCCTTGATGGTTTTTCGCAGGATTTTTCAAATTCCCATTGCCCTCAAGATCAGAAAGACTACGCTACATGCCCATAGGGACGTTTGCCTACAAGCGAATGCCCTTCGGGTTATGTAACGCACCCGCCACCTTTCAGCGATGTATGATGGCCATATTCCATGAATTAATTAAGGACAACATGGAAGTCTTTATGGATGATTTCTCAGTATTTGGAAATTCCTTCGACCTTTGTCTTTCCAACATTAGGAAGATGTTGAAACGGTGCGAAGAAACTAATTTGGTCCTAAATTGGGAAAAATGTCATTTCATGGTAAAAGAAGGAATTGTCTTAGGGCATAAAGTCTCTGGAAATGGAATTGAGGTCGATAGAGCAAAAATCGAAGCGATATCCAAACTCCCCTATCCTACCACCATCAAAGCCATTCGCAGCTTTCTAGGTCATGCTGGTTTTTATCAAAGGTTTATTAAAGATTTCTCGAAAATTGCCCGGCCAATGACACAACTTCTTGTTAAGGATGCCCCTTTTGATTTTTCTGGAGAATGCAAAGAAGCATTCAACCGACTAAAGAAGGATCTTACTCAGGCGCCTATAATGGTCACCCTGATTGGTCTCGACCATTCAAATCATGCGCGATAGTGATTATTGTTTAGCGTCGTGATCGGCCAAAGGAAAGAGAAGCATTTTCAACCAATCTACTATGCTAGCAAAACCATGAATGTAGCGCAAGAAAATTACACAACTACCGAAAGAGTTTTAGGCCGTGGTTTTTGCCTTCGACAAGTTCAGGAAATATCTCGTTCTTTCCAAGACTGTCGTCTTCACTGATCACTCCGCCTTGCACTACTTGTTTTCCAAGCAAGATGCGAAACCCCGACTAATTAGGTGGATTCTATTACTTCAAGAATTCGACATTGAAATTCGAGATAAAAAGGGGGATGAAAATCTTACTGTTGATCATCTGTCACGCTTGGAAAACCCTGATCTTGAGAAATTCGATCATACCGAGATTCGCGACTCTTTTCCCGAGGAACGGCTGATGTCCATTAAGGAAATTGAGCCATGGTATGCGGATTATGCTAACTATCTGTCCAGTAGGGTTTTGCCAAATTACATAACCAAGCAAGATAAAAGGAAATTCTTCACTACGCTGAAACATTACTTCTGGGATGAGATGAGCCATTCTTTATTCGCGATGCCCCGATCAAATCATTCGACGTTGCGTGGCCGTAAGAGAGATTGATCGAGTTCTGAAAGAATGCCATGCGGGACCGTCTGGAGGACATCACGGTGTAAATGTCACGACACAAAAGGTTTTCGATGCCGGATTCTACTGTCCTACTATTTTTCGAGACGTTAAGAGATTAGTTCAAACGTGTGATGCATGCCAACGATCGGAAAACATCTCAAAGCGGGATGAATCACCATCGAATTATATCCAAATCTGTGAAATATTCGATGTTTGGGGTATAGACTTTATGGGACCTTTTCCATCATCCGGAGGAAATGAATACATTCTCGTAGCTATTGATTATGTATCCAAATGGGTAGAAGCTCAAGCCCTTAGAACTAATGATGCGAGGGTAGTTATTCATTTTCTTAAAAAGCTCTTCGCACGATTCGGGATTCCCAAGGCATTGATCTGTGATAGAGGAACCCACTTTTGCAATGCTCAAATGGAGAAGGTAATGAAGAAGTATGGCGTTCCACATAGATTTTCTACTGCATATCATCCTCATCGAATGGACAAGTAGAAAACACAAATAGGGCATTAAAGTGGATACTTGAAAAACGGTCCACCGTAATAGAAAAGATTGGGCATTCAAACTGTATGAGGCACTCTGGCATTCAGAATCTTACAAAATGCCTATCGGAACAACCCTTTTCGCTTAGCATACGAAGGCGTGCCACCTCCTATTGAACTTGAACAAAAGCATATTGGTCACTTAAGGCCCTGTAATATGGATTATTCTCGCAGGGTCAAATAGGTTCTTACAACTTCAAGAATTGGATGAACTAAGGTCGAAGCGTATGAATCATCGATCACATACAAAGAAAGGGCAAAGAAATGGCATGATCAATGAATAAAGAATCCTAAAGAGTTTTTGGAAGGAGATAAGGTGCTCTTGTATAATTCAAGATTGAGATTATTTCCGGAAAAACTCAAATCAAGATGGTATGGACCTTTTCAAGAAAAGAAGCAGATGAGCAATGGAGCGGTGGTGCTACTAGACCACGATGGAAGGGAATTTACCGTAAATGGACAACGTGTGAAACATTATCAGTTGGATAATAATGACATGGGGAACGATGAAGATACTGTTTTAGACGGAGATGACCCATGCTTAATTGTTTGCTTGTTAGTGTCATATATCTTTTATTGATTGCTTATTCTCATGTTTAAATTTGTAAAAATGCTTTATTTTGTTTTTAACCTCGTCTTAATTGCATATAAAGGTATTTTACATAAAGGATAAGTGTAGGGAGGATTACACACGTTTTCAAAAGAAACGTGAACATGAGAATTGCAATTAATTAAAAGATATATATGTGTATTTGTTCGAGTCAAATGCTTGTATCGAGTCATAATGGATGTTTTGCGTAAATTTTTCCGATTCTAAAGATGTAAATTTTCCGAAATTTTTTCCAGAAAATCGCTACACCGTTTTTTCAGGATAACCTGACGCGGCCGATCGCAACCTCACGTCGGCGAAGGAATAAAACAACATATTACTTTTTTTCTCGCTTTCGAGCTACTTATAAATTTTGGAATTTTCCGTGTCTTAACTTTCCGAAATTTTGTAAACATCTATTCCACAAGCATTATATCCTAGTTTAGTAGAGTCCTATATATATTATTACAAAATGATTTTACGGAGGTTTCGTTTGTTTTCTTCAAGTGTGCAGGTTTAATTTACTAAGAAGAATATACATAAGATTGGAAGGAGCTTTTCACGCATACATTCTTCTTGGAAAGGATTTAACCACCACTTTACACGGATCCTACCGAGCTATTCAGGGGAGTATTAGTTTCTTTCGTTTTTAATTACCTTCCATTATCGTAACTTTGATACTTTCAGGGAACATTGGGGACAATGTTCAGTTTAAGTGTAGGGAGGGCAAATAAAACGGGAACTTTGAAACTATGCTTATCCTTGATTATTTGCTTTGTCCAATTGCATTTGTGTAATAAACCATGAGAAAATGTCGGTTAGGTAATTTTGGCACCAAATTTTTAATTTTTCATGACATATAGGAGTGGGCCATTAGTCTTAATAAAGCGTCTCATGGATAGGAAGTTATATGACTAGCACAAAAACCCTTTACCACTTAAATTCCACCCAAAATGTGAGGATCACCCTTAGATTAGTAGGAATTAAAGCACTCATCTTTAATGCTTAGTGTGTGAACCGGTAGTATAATAGATTCTAGAACTTGTTTTGTGATGCATCCCGAGATCGCTAGTAAGACTACACTTGTGTAGTTAGGAATAACTAAATGATAAGAGGCACTAGGATAACCCTTGTTTGATACCTGTAATATAATTACTTCTTCCACATCGGTTGAGTAATTCCCCACACCTTTGTGTTGTACTCGTCTTTAGTACACGATACCCCTAGTTAACCCCTCTGAGACTATCCTTTTCGCGGTTCTCTTGATTTTTTGGTTTTTCCAGAATATCAATGAAGAGCATTGTTTACACCCCACCCCAAAATGTACACCCAAATCGCCTTAGCCTACCTTTTATGCACTCACTTTTAGTGCATTATTGTTATCACACTAAACCCTTAGTTCAATTATCTAGTTTCTTGCATAAGTTGCTAAGTTGAGTCATATCCTTTGTACACAGTTTTGGGACGATTGGGACTCATGGGAAAATTTAAAGTTTATGAAATGACGGGAAGGGAACGTTAAATTCAAATTTCCTTTGTTTGCGTAATAATGTACTCCAAGTGTTTTGATCTTTTCAATTCGGGTCAAATTAGTGTTAGAGTAATAAAAAATCAAGTGTAGGGATGTGCCTATAAATCCCTATCATTTTGATGTTATCGTCGAGGATGGTAGAGTAAAAGTGTATGAAAAAAAAATCGAAAAAAATATAGAAAAAGAGAAAAAGAAAAAAATAGAGTGTTGAGAAAAAAAAAAAATATACGGGCTACCATCATACATCTATCCTTTAAATTTATGTTTGTTTATTTCAGTTATCTAGAGTTTAGAGTGTCGAGTCTTGCCTTAGCAACGCCATTCTTCGTATGCTTGTAACATAGAGATTTTTGACTTGCCACCACTAAATAGCCTATCCCACCAAACCCTTTGTTTCCCTACTGTACGCCTAACATTAAAACCCTTTAAAGACCTTTTTGATAGTCTTTCCTAGGTGCTTACGCCAAAGCGATGGATGTTTGATCTAGTCTCAAGCCTATGGTAATCTATGTACTAGGACCGGTTAATGAGTGTTTATCTTCCATTTCCAACTTGTTATATTTCATATACACCCGAGAGATATGAGTATCCAAACACCCCATGTGAGGTGCTAGTATGTAATTTCCGTGCTTGTTATGACTTTTGCGGGGCTTATATGTGTTGTTGATTGTTTTAAACCAACGCTTCATGACCCCTAAATTATAAATTAATTGGCTAAAAGCACATTTTCTTGAGGATAAGCAAATGCCAAGTGTAGGGATATTTGATAAGGTTTTAAAATGTACCTTTTTGAGGGGTCGTTTAAGCCCTTATTTGATCACTTTTGTATCCGTTTATTACTTAATATCGTTCTTTTTCACTTTTTAGGTCTCTTGAAGGCAAATTGCTGGAATGGCACTTATTTGGACCAAAAGGCGCGGATATACGAAGAAAATGGCCAAAGTCAAGAATCGAGACACTCAAGCTGGTTGAAATACAACGGGACGGCGCCGTGTTACCCTGTGACTTGCCGCATCACTTTTGTGACTGCCGAAGCCAAATTGCTTATTTTCAAGTGATGGTGTCGCCTTTAAAAGAGTAGGTCGTCGCAACTCACAATGCCTAGATTTGATCCGCACGGCGCCGAGACTCAAGGGACGGCCACAAGCATAAGATGATGCCGCCGCAAGACTAACGCTACAAGACTAAACCCTAATGACGCAAGGCCACAATTCATAAGGTGACGCAAAAGGTATTGTAATCTTATATATAGAATCCGAATTTTTAGTTTTCGTGTGTAGTCTTTGGAGTAAAAACCTAAACCTAACCAAGGCCGCCTTGTACAAGATTTTAGGTTCCAAACCCTATCTTACATCAAGATAAGTGTTTTACTTCATTAATTCAATTAGGTCTTCAATTATTTGTGTGTATGCTTGCATGTTCTCCATGTCCGGCTAATTTATTTGTGTGTTTGCTTAGGGAATATGAAACTTAATTATTGAATATTGATTGGTTGTCTCTTATCTTAATTGTTAATGATCTAGTAATGCGATAGATCATTCGTTGTGTAGTTAATGCTTGATTAATCTTTGTGAACCTTAGACTATAACGCCTAGAGTAGTTGTAGGCTAAACCATCCAAAGAGTACCTTAGAGTTAGAGTCTATAATTCCTAGAGATTTTGTAGACGAGACCCTTTGGTAGTTTCAAAGAGTTAGGGACAAACGCATACCCTACGACTTTAGACACACAACGTGATTAAGAATAAGGACGTGACAATTCAACCATCAATAGAAGATAATTAAGGAGTAATAAAACCTAAGTAAACACATCTTTAAACCATCATACGAGCACACAATAATTAGACATAGACTACATACACCTTAGATTAGATAATTAGATAAGTAGAGTAATTGGTAGAAATACCAACCCCCAAATCCAAACCCTGAGATTCGTACCTTTCCTTTTCTTAAAAAATATAAAAAAGATAAAAAAAATAATCTTCCTCAACCCCAACCTTAGCGTAGTAACTTCTCACTAGCATTCCTATTCCTCTAGAGAACGATATCAATACCCGTGGCTTACCCTAATACTACACTACAACGATTAGGTTCACTGCCTAGGGTGTTATAAAACTTGCTCGAAGAAAAGGAAGTTCTTTTGACCCCGAACGACGCGTGTAGCATTATCAACAACTCGATAAGCCAACTCGCTAGGTCAACTTGCTAGGTTAACTCGCTAGGCCAAGTCGCTACGACTTGTAAAGACAAGTCGCTATGGTTATCTTGTGTCAAGTCGCTACGAGACATTCATTGAATCTGGACATGTAGTGACAAATCGCTAACTTGAAATTTGACATTTTCCGATGAGTTTTCTGACCATATTCCGACCATATTCATATCAAACCCAGAAAAACAGTTTTTGACCCAGTTAATGACCATGTTTGACCTTGTTAAAATAAGCAGATATGTAAACTTTGATACAAACAAGGTTACAGAAATACTTGACTTGACCGATAAAAAAGACGATTATGTAAACTTAGATGGACCAGATGACTTATTGACCAAAAAGATACATAAAATACCCAACAAGATACATAACATAAACTTGTATAAACTGTTATTCAAAAAAAGTAAGGAAATAAATTATCCAACCCTTAAAGTGATATAAAAAAACAGTTTAATACAAGATTCGAACCACCAAAAATCATCAAAACACAAAAAACCTTGGATCTGGTACCAATTGTAGGATCTTATATTTATTGTGTTGATGATTCGGGTGGTCTTGGATGATCAAAATACATGTTAGCCATTAGAGAGAGAAAGTAGAGAGTTGGGAGTTTTCTTGGTAGAGACTTGATGAACAAAATATGAAAGATTAGATTGAAAAGCTCCACCCCTTCCATCCATGGAAGGGGTATTTATAGTAACAGACATAACGACCTCCTATCGGCCTGTGGATCAGGTATACAGTGGGTAAAGACCCGTCCTTCCTCCACGGTGTTACACTAAACTAATATACACTACAAACTAACTAATTAACTACTGAACAACGTAAATAACTACAAATCTACGAGCTACCTTATGCTAGATAATATTTGGGGTGACCAACTCTTCACAATGGAATTTCCAATTCCTAACATTTGGTCATTCTAAGTTTTAAGCTATGTTTTTGATTATGTGTTTGGTTCCATTAATCCTAAACCAAGTCTTAGAAGAATAAATGGTTCTCGTTTAAGAGGTTTAGTTAGGATGTCGGCAATGTTATCTTTCGAGGAGACTTTCTCGATTGAGATGTTTCCTTTTTGAACATTGTCGCGACGGAAGTAATGACGAATTCCAATATGTTTCGTTCGGGCATGTTGGACAGGATTTTTGTTGAAATAAGTGGCTCATTTGTTGTCGCAAAGTATAGAGATGTCGTTGAGTTGAATTTTGTAGTCCACGAGAGCTTGCTTCATCCAAAGAGCTTGTTGGCATGGCTTTCCGGCTGAGACGTACTCGACTTCGGTAGTTGAGATAGCGAGGGCCGTTTGTTTCTTTGACAACCATGAGGTGAGACATTGTCCAACAAAAGTACAAATACCACTTGTACTCTTTCTATCGACATAGTCTCTGGCATGGTCCGAGTCGGCATACACTATGGTTTCTACACCCGTTCCTTTGGGATACCATAATACTAAACATATAGTGCCTTTAATGTAAAATATTTGTTTTATGGCTTCCAAGTGTGATGTTTTAGGATCTTCTTGAAAGCGAGCACGTAGACAAACACTAAACATAATGCCGGGTCTACTAGTCGTGAGATAAAGTAGGCTACCAATCATTTCTTTATATTTAGTGTTGTCTACGGATTCACCTTCCTCATCCTTGGTGAGTTTAGTTTCCGAGGACATGGGTGTTTTAATGGGTTTTGAGTCTTCAAGACCAAATTTCTTAAGCATATCCTTTATGTATTTAGATTTGTTAAAGAATATACCATCTTCTAGTTGTTGAACTTGAAGTCCTAAAAAAAAGTTTAATTCGCCCATCATACTCATCTCAAACTCGTCGTGCATGATTTTAGAGAAATCACCACATAGCTCTTGACAAGTTGATCCGAATATGATGTCATCTACGTATATTTAAACTATGATAATATATGATTCCTTTTTCTTGGTAAAGAGAGTATTATCTACTAATCCCATGGTGTATTTGTGTTCAACTAAAAAAGTCTTAAGTCGATCATACCAAGCTTTTGGTTCTTGCTTAAGTCCGTATAATGAATTTTTAAGTTTGAAAACATGATTTGGATTTTCAAAGTCGGTGAATCCGGGAGGTTGTGCAACATATACTTCTTCATTAATGAAACCGTTCAAAAATGCACTTTTAACATCCATTTGAAAAAGTTTGAAGTCGTGAGCACATGCATGTGCAAGTGAGATTCTAATAGACTCGAACCTAGCTACCGGTGCATAAGTTTCGTTGTTATCAATACCTTCTTGTTGATTATAGCCTTGTGCCACAAGCCTAGTTTTGTTTCTAGACACTACACCGTTTTCATCGATTTTATTTCGAAAAACCCATTTTGTTCCAATTATAGTTTGAATTTTAGGTTTTGGAACTAATGTCCAATCTTACTTGCTTAATGTTCTCGACCATTCGTAATACTTTCTACTCAAGGTAGCAATCTCAATCCAAACTAAGTCATAGTCAAATATGCTAAAAACACATTTAAATCATATAATTTCACAAAATTTCAAGTATTTCTAATGATACCGTGCCATTACTATCACATCACAATATGAAAATCCTCCATTTACCCAACGCTCTACTATAAATAACACTTCACATCACAATTTTATCTAAAAAATTCTAACAATGACGAGTTGTCATATGGAAAAATTTATTATTTTGACTTTATATAAGTCAAACTTTAACACTATTTCCACATCATTCACCAATGCACTAACATAATTTAAAGTTATTCCAGTCAATTTCGCATTCTACTTAATACCAACACATATCAACTTCAAAAACCGGTAACTTATTTCAAGTTTATATCAAGTACAATTTAAACAACACTTTCAAAATCAACTCTATGCATTACTTAAACAATTTTTTTTTCGGGAATACTTACCCATTATCTTCTCAACTTAATGCACGAACTCATTTTAGGTATCTATCTTAAGGTTTCACACACAACCTTAACACTTTTGTAAGTATCCATTCATATCTAATCTCATTTATTATGACGTCAAACTAGTTTTAGCTTTCACTTTTCATTCTCTACCAGTACTCATGCCATACCGAATATACATAACCCACTCATTTATAATTCGTTATTTACATAAAAAGGCGTCCCAATCTATGTAAGTAAGGAATCATAAACTTATGGTTCGGCGATTTACAACTTCTTTACTTAAATGAAGAGGCGTCCCAATCCATTTAAATAAAGAGATTATAAATCATCCTACTTACACACTTCCAACATAACAATCATACTTACTTTAATTTTCATCTTTTCTAGCCTTGGATCCAATCTCACTAACTTTTCTCATAAAGGCAAGTCGGCCTTTTCCCCGCATGGCTTAGCCACTTTATCTTAACCTTGCGCAAGCTAAAATCCATGCCACAAAGGGAAGCCAACAACCATGCCATGAAGACAAGCTAATACCCATGTTATAAGGCAAGCTAATAACCATGCACAAGCTAAAATCCATGCCATAAAGGCAAGCTATCAACCATGCCAAAAAGGCAAATTGTCAACCATACCATAAAAGGCAAGCTAAGTTATCCCGAAGGATACTTCGACACATGCCAATAATATAGGCAAACCATGCCAGCGAAGGCAAGCTAACAACCATGCCATGAAGGCAAGCTAGGCCATCCCGAGGGATGCCAAAACACATGCCAAAAAGGCAAGCTAGGCTATCCCGAAGGATACCAAAACTAGAGCATCAGATCCAAGCAATGTTTACTTTAACATCTTTTCTCATTTTATCTTTCATATACTTTTATCATTAAGTACACATTTCCTCAATTCTCGTTATCTTAAGCAATTTCAACATTCGCTACCATTTTCACTTTCATCTATACAAGTTTCTATGTAATACTTGTCAATTTATTATATTTGCATTTTCACAATGCAATCTATCATTAATCTGTCAACCCCAAGTTGACTCACACATTCACTATATGCCATTGTATCACATCCGCCTATTCAACTCTTTCATTTGCATATGGCATAACATCGGACCCCCCCTTTGGCGATTTGTTTTAAACTTTGATTCCCTAACATCCTTAAAAAATTTCAATCGCATATCAAGGCATTTAATTGTCCATTTTCTTTATTAAACTATACTTGTTTTATTGTAGGACAATAGAGTTTTTTATTTGATTTTGGCTAAGTGTGCATGGTTTTTGACGTGATTATATTATTAGGGTCCTATTTTTCCATCGCTAAAGGGTTTCTTGGTAATCACTACAAACATAACTGTAGATCATTGGATTAATCATGTGATTTTTTTTGGTGCGCTGATTTGAAACCCTAATTACTATTAGGGTTTTTTACGTAAATTTTGAAGATTGACGATTGCTAGTTCTTCTTGTTTTTGTTTCATTTATGTCTTTGTGATGATGAAAGCGGGTTTTATGGATTCTTGTGGGGGAGGTGGGAGGTGCGAATAAGAAAAATAAAAACGACTATGAATTGACTGGTGCTACTTTTGATCTTTCGACAATGGAGACTAATTTCCCTACCCTTGGTGAGTTAGCCTCTAATGTTCGGAATAACTCGACGAAGTTAGTCGGAGCAGATGATTCCGGTGTGGGTGGTGAGAGGAAGAAAAAGAATACTGATGAAAAATTAGGTGGATCGTTTGCTCCTCATGTTGATGGTGTCACGAGTTCTATTAATGAAAAGATGCGCGACATGGAACAGAAAATGATCGAAGGCAAACTAGTGTTAGTGGACGATGATGGGGTTCCCTTACCTATGAATGATGGGGCTCCTGTCATTGTTGATGTTGTTACGCGTACTGATGTTGATGCTACTGTTAATCTTAAGGATATCACTAGTAAGAGTAAGCATGATTATATTATTGATTTGTTTGGTGTGTCACTAAAAACACCAAAGGATATTGATGATTTCATTAAGGGTTTTGAAGATGGTACCTTTCCGTTGTGGGCTGAATTGGAAAGTGATGTCCGTACTAAGGTTATGGATGTTGTTGGTGATTTTTGGGAGTCTTTTGAGGCTGAACGGAATGCTAAGTCTACGACCCTTAAACCTACTCATGAATCTCCTATTATTCAAGCCGTGGACATCAATGCTAATGCTACATCCTATGTTGGAGCTTCGGGTTTGAGGGATGATGAACATCCTAAAATTGATACTAATTTTCGTCCCTTGGTTGCTAGGCCAGTATTTGAAGGTGTTAACATCTATATTCCTCGTAAAGTCATTGAAAAGGTTAGTTCTCAATTGGAACACACTTTATATGGCTATTTTATTGGTAAGAGGATGGCGTTTCCAGTTGTTGAATACTATGCTGTGTGAATAACCGGTCAAAACATGGGTCAAAAAGGATTATGATGAACTCCAAAGGCTTCTTTTCTTTTAAATTTGATTCACATGCTGGTTTAGAAGCTGTTTTGGAAGGTGGTCCGTGGATGATTC
Source organism: Chrysanthemum makinoi (assembly GCA_910596185.1). Taxonomy (NCBI): domain Eukaryota; kingdom Viridiplantae; phylum Streptophyta; class Magnoliopsida; order Asterales; family Asteraceae; genus Chrysanthemum; species Chrysanthemum makinoi. The sequence continues at coordinate 283,041,964 of OU343223.1, read as the reverse complement.
GCAAATCTCCAATAATTCTCAAGAAATGGTCTATAGATACTAGTTTGTGTAAGGAAGAATTGACCCGCATTCCAGTTTGGGTGAAATTACATGATGTTCCAATTCAAGTTTTTGAAGAGGATGGTATTAGTTTGATTGCTACTTTTATTGGTAAATCTATTATGCTTGATTCTTACACAAGTTCTATGTGTAAGGATTCGTGGGGTAGAAGTAGATTTGCTAGGTGCCTAATTGAGGTCAATTATGAGGTTGATCTCGTAGAGGTTGTTACTATTGGTATTCCTTCACTTTCTGGGGAGAGTTTTACTAAAGAAACTATTTGTGTTGAATATGAATAGAGGCCTCCCAGGTGTAATATATGCAAGATTTTTGGCCACACTCATGATCAATGTCCTAAACAAGTGGTGAGTCCTCCTATTGTTTCTATTCCACATGTTGTTACTCCTATAGTGGTGCAGAATAATGATGGCTTCCAAACGATGGGTAAGATTAAGAAGAAGAAAGTTAAAGCCAAGTCTACTAATGGAAGTCAGTTTGTTGGTTGATGAGTGCTAAAACACACATCATTTTATATCTAAAAATATGCCAAATCGGACTAATAACCATGAAATATGTCAATATATATTGCAAATATGTTTGGTTTGTGTTATTATGTCTTGCAGGTACAAGGGTTTGAAAACAAAGCAAAAACGGTGATTTTCTATTGAGTTTCAATGATGTTTCTTCTGCTTTTGAGGTTCAAACGAAGTCATAAAGATTACCCGAGCACACCATTGGAAAGAGCACGAATATCGATCAAGTGGCTTATTTGATTTGGAGCATCGAGGCAAAAGAAGAAAATTTGAAAGATTAAACGGAGCTCAAACGAAGATTATTTTAAAAATAATGGCTAAAATTTGGATCAAGTAAAAGAGGGTAAAAAAGAATTAAATGCAAAGAGTTAACACAAAAAGGCTCTTGGTCTAGTGGTTGGGTGCATGCTTTCTAAGCAAGAGGTCAAGGGTTCCAATCCCACTTGTGATATATTTATTTTTTTACATGCTCATCAGCTGCTAGTCTACTACACATATCCAGTCCAAGCGCAGGCCCAGCACCAAATGAGTCCAGCAGTCCAACAGTTGGCCCAAGATTCAAGTTAAAATGAATTGTGAAAATGAAAATGAAATGGCAAAATCTGTTGTCCACAGCAATTTAATCTTTGTATCAAAGTGAAAATTGCATTCTCATCTGCGCATGCCCACGTGGCCAATGAAGAAGAATTTTATTTGATAAATTGAAATAAATGAAGCCAGCTCTGTCCACGTGCAATCTCTAAGCAAAATGAATTAAAGAAAAAAAATTTGTTTTGAAACAATGAAGAGGAAAGTTGTAATTGCCAAGCTAGTCCCGTAACTCGCCTAAATTAATTCCAAAATGCGATTGTCTCTGCTCCAACTCCACCCGCAGCAATTGCAATTGTTTCCAACCTCTCTCACCCAAAACACGTGGCAGCTAGTAGATGGTATACGAGGTGCTATCGAGAGAATCATTCGAGATGGGACTTGGCTATAAAATGGAGCACGGATCCAAGAAACGAAGAGAGTTTTATTAATTTTACACACACTCTTTTTAGTTTTAGCTTTATATTTTAGTGCTTATTATTGTAGTAGAAGCTTATTTTAAAGACTTATTGTAATATTTTGCTTATTAATGAAGGATGATGTTTGAGTTTACTTAAGTGCTTTATTCCCTTTCATCTTTCTCTTTCTTCTTTCTTTCTTTTCTTTTTTCCTTTTCTTATCTAAATAAGCCATAATAGCTTATTAGCTTTTTGTGGTTTATTAGATTAGCTTTTAGTGATAAGCTCTCTTATAGCTTTTTTCACTTTAAGCTTTTTACATATCTTTTTATCTTAAATAAGCTCTTCCTTATAGCTTGTTTTTAGATATAAAAGACTAGCTTTTTGAGTAAGCTTTTCACATAGCTTATTCAATAAGCACTTTTATTTTTTTCTTTTCAAAACTCTTTATTTACTTAGATTTATTTTCTTTTACAACTTCTTTTATAAAAAAATAAAAAAATAAAAAAAAGTATTAATCTTTTTAACTTATCTCTAGCTTATTTATTTAGATCTAGTCCTTAAATATACCCAACTCACGTTTAATCTTCGGATTTGAACCACTTAGTTTTGGGTGGATATTGGATCTAATCTTTAAGTTTTTTTTTTCTTTGCTTATTTTGTTTAAAGTTTAGACTTTTAGATCAATAAGCTTTTCCATAGCTTATTTGATCCATAATATTGCTTATTCTCTAACCTTTGATAAAGTTGTGATCTTGCTTAGTTTCTCATCATTTTCATCCTAAGGCGAGGAGCTTAAGGGTTTTATAAGCTTTCTTATTAACTAAAGTTTAAAGCTTTTTAGTCTTAATAAGTTATTTAGTTAATAAAGTCACAAACTTTATTAAATATTTGGTCTTATTAAAGCTTTTAAAGAAGTAAACTTTAGGGTTTGATAAGTTTATAAAATCGGGTGGTTTTATTCGCCTCGTATTGTAGATCGGGTTCTATTTTCCTTACTTTCTCTTTTAGCTTGTGAAAAATGATGTTTGTTGAGCTTATTATTATTATCTTTGTTGGTTTACTTATGACTATTAGTGAGTAGATTTTTATTATGCTTGTTAAGTGATTGGTGAATTGTGAAATTTAGTGTGGAATATTAGAGATTATTAATTGGTAGCTTTTGGTTTACTTGGTTTGATTTTTTTAGAAACTTTAACGGGCAAAAGCCGTTAAGGATTTTAACTATTTAACCAAGTAGATTTTATCTAGATAAAAAGTAGGATTTTCAATATAAACCAACGCTGTGAGAAAAATCTACTTTTAAACGGATAATTAAAGGTTGTTAATTAATAATTTTCGGATAATCGATGATTTGAGTAGTTGGTTATTTTAACGGGCAAAAGCCGTTGGTATAATTAATTATTTAAAGTCTACTAATTTTTACCTCGAAAAATAATTGTTTTCAATATAAGCCAATGTTGTGAGGAAATAATTTGTTTCGACGGGTATTAATTACATAGTGCTTTTAAGAAAGAAAAAAATCCACACTTAATGAACTTTTCACCACACTTGACAAGCATAGCTTTTTATCATATATTGTTAGTCGGTATTATTTGCCATTAGTTTAATTTTTATCTCACTTAAAATAGTTTCTTTATTAATTAGTATAAAAAGTTTTAAAAATTAGCCTACAAAACCATACAAAAACCAAAACGATAATCAAGCATCGCTTAAAACGAACAAACAAAACATAAAATTCAATTCATCTCTAGGAATACGACATCCGGAAGGTTGATTATTACTTGTCCTCAAGTAGTGATTGATTCTTAATCGGGAATACAAATTTTAAAACCGCCCTTCAAAAAATAAACTGGAGAATCAGCTTACGCCACGGAGAGAGTGTTACGATTTTTGTTTTGTTTTAAGTTTGGTGCCTTGAAGAACCTTTTCTCCCTAAAAGTTAATTTTGCAAATTCAAAAAATCCAAAAAAAATTAAAATCTTAAAAATACAAAAATATTTTTTAATTAAACTTTTTCAAAAACACAAAAAGATTTTCCTTTTTCAAAAATATTTTCAAAAAAGCCAAAAATATTTTTCAAATCACTTTCTTTTAGTGCATGAGCACTGATTTCTTCAAACGAATTAAATTCTCCTCTTCAAACCCAAATATTAATTCGACAAAGAAATCAAGTAGATCCATCACATTTATTTAATTTTGAAGAACTTAATATGGTTAATAATAATCAAAACATCAATCAAGAACCGCCTCCTGCGGGTCCCTTTCATCAAAATGCGGGTCACGAACTCCGCCCAATGGAGGAGCTTCTCCAAGCACCTATCGAAGGTGTTGGAGATGCTATCGTCGTGCCCGCCATTCTCACAAACCAATTTGAGATTAAAATCGGCTTGTTAAATCTAATAACAAGCATCTCATTCCATGGTTTTGAGAATGATGATCCACACTCACACATCAAAAGATTCACAAAAATCACACAAACTTTAAAGATTAATCAAGTTCCTCATAATGTGATAAAATTGATTCTCTTCCCCTTTCTCTTGAGGGAGCTGCCCGACTTGGCTTGAAAAGGAACCTCCTCTCTCCATCACAACTGGGAGGACTTAGTCTCCAAGTTCGTGAATCGCTTTTTCCTCCCTCAAAAACAACAAATCTTCGAAATGCCATCACAAATTTTCATCAAAACTTCAGGGAGACATTTAGTGAGGCTTGGGATCGTTTCAAGGAGCTTCTAGCTAAATGTCCTCATCACGGATTTTCACCCCTTCATCAAATTGATACTTTCTACAATGGGTTGAATCAAAGTGATCAAGATTCACTTAATTCGGCTACGGGTGGAAATTTGTTGATGAGAAACACCCAAGAAGCATTAACAATCATAGAAAACAAAGCAAAGGTTCGTACTTCAAGGAACACACCCCAAGCTTCGAAAGTGCTAGTGGTAGTTCATCTCAAAATGACGCCTAGCCGCTACTTAAAACAAATCGAAGCTGTGGGAAAACAAATTGATAATATGCAAAAACCTTCTCATCCCGTTCATGCAGTGAATCAAAATCACTCGAGACTTGTGGTGGTCCACATCCATATTACGAGTGTCAAGCCGGTGCTACACTCAAGAGGACGATATGCTACTGGGACCTTTAATCAAGGAAACCGAAATCTCTTAAGCTATCGTTCTAACAATTACCTTGGACCACCCGGTTTTAATCAACCGAACAATCAAAATCAAAATCAATTGAATCAAAACAATCAAAATAATCAAAACAAGAATACCCAAAATCAATACCAAAATCGTCAAAATCAAGGTTATAATCAAAACAACCGTGGGCCGAATTTTAATCAAGGAAACAATTATAATCAAAACCAAGGATTTTATCAAAATCAAGGCCCCAGTTTTAATCAAAATCAATTTCAACCTCAAAATGCAAATCAAGCTCCAATTCAATCTTCCACGGATGAATTGTTGAGACAATTAATCTTGAAACAAGAAACTCAAACCCGAAATCAAGAAGCATTAAATCGAAATCACGAGGCTACAATGAAATTAATGCAAGAACAAATGGGCCAAATGGCTAAATTACTTTCCCATGGAAATCAAGGTGGGCTTCCTAGCAACACCATACCAAATCCAAGGGAAGAAATGAAAGCTATAACAACACGAAGTGGTATTACTTTGGTTGGACCCTCATCTCCTTCACCTCCTCCTCCTACTTCTTCTTCTAAGGAGGTGGAGCGAGACCCGAGACTACCATGGACAGTGTGCACGATTCATGTCCAGAAGTAACCGACGAGTCCCACCTCCGGTTGTCCAACCACCTACTCCTTCTCCTAAATCGAATGAGATTCCCGAGCGTAATCCTCATCAACCTCCAATTCCTTATCCATCGAGGTTGAACAAGGATAAGCTTCAAGACAAATCTGATATTCAAATCCACAAGTTCTTGCAAATGTTCAAGAAACTTCACATCAATATCGCTTTGCCGGCTTTAGCTCAAATGCCAAATTATGCTAAAATTTTAAAAGATCTCTTAACTAACAAAGAGAAACTTCTTGAATTGGTGAATACTCCTCTCAATGAGAATTGCTCAGCGGTCCTCCTCAAAAGGTTACCCGAGAAACTTGGAGACCCGGCATTCCTCATTCCTTGCGATTTTAGTGAGATAGAGAGATGTATGGCCCTAGCCGATCTAGGAGCCAACATCAATCTAATGCCTCTTTCTGTGTGGAAAAAGCTATCATTACCGTAACTTACTCCCACCGTATGACGATTGAGTTAGCTAACCGAACGGTTGCATACCCGCCGGTATAGCCGAGGATGTCTTCATTACAAGTAGGGAGGTTTACCTTCCCCACCGATTTTGTTATTGTTGATTATGATGTCGATCCTCGCGCCCCCTCATCTTGGGGCTTACCTTTCTTAAAAACGGATCGTGTTCTAATCGATGTGGAAGAAGAAGAGCTGACTATTAGAGTCGGGGATGAAAAATTGGTGTTAAGTATTGCTCAAACCGCTAAATATCCTCTTACGCAGGAGAAGAATCCGTCAATCAATCGATGTCATTGACACTTCTTGCGAGGAGCATTTTCATGAGGTGTTGAACGTATAAAAGTCCATTAACCCCATGAGTGGCGATCCCACTCCCTCTTCTCGATGCTACCGCCGCTTCTTTCCCTCGTTTCTAACCCCTTCGGGATAGTGATTTTCTCTTGGAGGAGACCGACGCGTTTGCTTGCTCGATGACTCAATTTCACCTCGAAATTGATAATGGTATTTACGATTCTGAGGGGATATTCTTTCTTGAACAATTATTGAATGATGATGTTACCAAAATCCCTCCAAAAGAACTTAAAACTTTGAAACCTAAAGACCAAAACTTCTATTGAAGAACCTCCTGAGCTAGAACTCAAGGACTTACCTTCTCACCTCGAGTACACGTTTTTAGAGGGTACGTCTAAGTTACCCGTAATTATCGCTAAAGACTTGGAGAGTGAAGAAAAGGACAAGCTCATCAAGGTTTTAAAGTCTCATAAGCAGCAATCGCTGGAAAATTTCTGACATCAGAGGCATTAATCCAAATTTTTGCACTCATAAAATATTGATGGAAGATGACTTTAAACTGCAGTCCAACATCAAAGAAGGTTAAATCCAAAAATTCATGAAGTCATTAAAGCAGAAGTTATCAAACTTCTAGATGCCGGATTGATTTACCCTATCTCGATAGTCCTTGGTTAGTCCCGTTCACGCCGTATCCAAAAAGGGAGGTACGACGGTGATTAAGAATGATAATAATGAGTTGATACCTACTAGGCTAGTTACGGGTTGGCGAGTTTGTATTGATTATAGGAAGTTGAATGAGGCCACCAGAAAAGACCATTTTCCTCTTCCTTTTATGGACCAAATGTTAGAACGATTAGCGGGAAATGAGTTCTATTGCTTTCGATGGATTTTCTCGATACTTTCAAATTCCCATTGATCCCCAAGACCAAGAAAAGACCACCTTCACCGGCCCTTATGGGACATTTGCTTATCCGTCGCGATGCCCTTCGGTCTTTGCAATGCCCCGGGTACTTTTCAAAGGTGTATGGTGGCGATTTTTCATGATATGATTGAGAAAACCATGGAAGTTTTCATGGATGATTTTTCGGTCGTTGGGGATTCATTCTTCTTGCCTCCCATTTAGACATGATGCTTCAAAGGTGCGAAGACACCAATCTTGTGCTAAATTGGGAGAAATGTCACTTTATGGTTAAAGAGGGTATCGCCCGCCATAAGATTTCTAATAATGGTATCGAGGTGGATCGTGCTAAGGTAGATGTTATTGCCAAATTACCACCTCCTACCACGATCAAAGGAATTAGAAGTTTCTTGGTCATGCCGTTTTTATCGAGATTCATAAAAGATTTTTCTAAAATAGCCCGGCCTATGACCCATCTATTAGAAAAAGATACTCCTTTTATGTTCTCTAAAGAATGTATGGAGTCATTTGAACATCTTAAGACAAAATTAACCGAAGCTCCCATTCTTGTTTCCGACCGTTTGGGACTTGCCTTGAGGTAATGTGTGATGCTAGTGACTTTGCTATCTGAGCAGCTCTTGGGAACGAAAGAACAAATACTTTCAGCCTATACACTATGCAAGTAAGACTTTATCAAATGCTCAGATACATTACACCACTACGGAAAAAGAGTTATTAGCGGTGGTGTATGCGTTTGAGAAATTTCGTCCTTACCTTGTCTTGTCTAAGACAATAGTGTATACGGATCACTCGGCTTTAAAGTATCTATTTGCTAAACAAGACGCTAAGCCTAGATTGATCCGATGGGTTCTCCTCCTCCAAGAATTTAATATCTGAGTTTCGCGATAAAAAAAGGAGCAGAGAATCTTGCAGCTGATCATTTAAGTAGATTCGAAAATCCTCGTAAAGGGGATCTCGATATGGAAATGAACGATAATTTTCCACACGAGTCCCCTCTAATATGATTTCTCTTAACAATGAAAATGAAACCACGTGGTTTGCCGATATTGCAAACTACTTAGCGAGTAATGTGCTTGTTAAAGGGTTGTCATCCCAACAAAAGAAAAAATTCTTCAAAGATATTAAACATTATTTCCGATGACCCCTATTTGTTTAGAATCTGGCCGATCAAATTATTAGGCTGTGTGGATGACGGAAAGAAGCTATGGATATTCTAGAAGCTTGTCACCATGGTCCCATCGGAGGACATCATGGCCCGAACTACACCGCCAAGAAAGTCTTCGATTCTGGATTCTTTTGGCCCACGATCTATCGCGATGCCCATGACATGGTAAAAATTTGTGACTCATGTCAACGCCAAGGAAAAATATCACAAAGGGATGAAATGCCTCAAAATTCCATCCAAATTTGTGAAATCTTTGATGTTTGGGGCATAGACTTTATGGGGCCGTTCCCATCTTCACGAGGGAACAAGTATATACTCGTGGCCGTCGATTATGTGTCAAAATGGGTGGAAGCCAAAGCTTTACCACCGAATGAGGCCCGAGTTGTGGTAAAATTCTTGAAACAATTATTCTCCGATTTGGAACCCCGCCATAATCGGTGATCGAGGTACACATTTTTGCAATGATCAATTTTCCAAAGTTATGGAAAAATATGGTGTAAAACATAAGCTTTCTACCTCGTATCACCCTCAAACAAGTGGTCAAGTGGAGGTGTCCAATCGTGGCTTAAAAAGAATTCTTGAACGCATATAGGTGAGCATCGAAGCTAAATGGGCGACAAATTAGATGACGCTTTATGGGCTTTCCGCAGACGCTTTTAAGACCCCCATCGGTGTACACCTTATAAGCTCGTGGTAATGAAAAGCTTGTCATCTCCCCATTGAGCTCGAGCACAAAGCCTACTGGGCTTTGAAATGGTCAAATTTTGATCTCAAGACCGCAAGGTGATCACCGAAAGATTCAATTGAATGAATTAAATGAACTCGCGTGATCAAGCCTACGAGAATTTTTTGATCTATAAGGAAAAGACAAAGAAGATACACGATGAAAAAATCAAAAATCGAGAATTCCTTGTCGGTGATCGTGTTCTTCTTTTTAATTCTAGATTGAAGATTTTCTCGCAAGTTGAAATACCCAGTCCGCCCGCTTACTATTACAAGGTGTTTCCTTATGGGACCGTCGAGTTATCCCAACCCGATGGTCCAAACTTTAAGGTAAACCGGCATCGGATCAAGCACTACCATGGAGGGGACATTCCTACCTTGGATGTTCCAGATCTCCATCTTTCCCCCTTGGACAACTAATTCAGGGGCAGTCAAGCTCGTGACTGTTAATAAACAAGCGCCTCGGGAGGCAACCCGTTATCTATCTATCTATCTTTATTTTCTTCTAATAAGTGTGTTGTAGATTAGTGTGGGGTTTTGTTTGTTTCCATGTGTGTTTGCAGTGTTCCCGCTTTGCTTGAAGAATCCCTATGATCAAGAAGACCTCCGTGCTTGTTTTCAAACCCTCCAATACTCGGTCTCCGATCATTTATATGTTATATCTTGGGATAACCCTTTGTCATAATTAAAAATGATTTTTCACCTTTCACACTTAGAATTTTTCAAAACATTCGCCTTTTTCAATTCTAAGTGTGGGTTAACACCGAATTTTTAAACATTGAGGAAAATGTTAAGTTTTAAGTGTGGGGTGGATTTCTATCGAAATATGACTTTTTCAGCTTTTGTATGGTCCCCATGCAACCCCGCTTTTAACCTATTTATAAAAAAATCAAAATTTTTTTGTAAGCTTTTGCTAGTCTTTTTGATTGAAAAGTTTGCTAGTCTCTTAGACAAGAAGCTATAAAAAGCTAATTCTAGCTCACAAGGCCAAGGATTTGCAAGTTTCCCCGAGTGACTTTAAATATGCATAACTTGATTTCATTAGACGAAGCATTTGCTAAATTAATATAATGCTTTGACACCTTGTTGACTTTCATTTGGTGAGAGTAGGAATTGAATTCTGACTTGACCGGGCGTGTTGAGCCCTAGCTTGTTCCCTTAACCATAGATAATTTAATTATCGGCTAAGCATCCATGATCTCATTATTTGGGATTTTAAATTGCGGAGATCGAGAAATGATAGAGTTACTTATGAGTTTAGATGCTAAGCGTGGAGTAGTTGGTTCTCTTTAGAGCCCATCGAAGGTACTTATGGCTTTTGTTCCCACAAAATTGTTTCACCCCATATCCGTGAATAAATAATTAGAGATGTTGAGTTTTTGGCGATAGTTAGTTCTTTATTCTTCTTTAGAGAATCCTTGCCCATGAGAGTTGGGTACACATCAAGGTATCGCTGTTAAGGTGTAATAGACAACTGATTCCCCGATAGTTCTCGCTATTGTTTCTATTTTTATAAAAGCCGTAGGGTTTGGAGTTTGGCACAAAAATTAACATGAAATAAAGCCCAAATGTATTAAAGTTGAAAATCCAAAGCCATAAAAGTTTTCTATGTCCGACGGTACCCCGTTGTCATGGACTTCTAAAAAGGTTGAGGAAAATCCAAAGTCATAATAAGACTTCGGATAAAACGGTAATCCCGTTGAGTTAGTGGTTGAAAAGACCAAGGGCCTAAATTGCAAAAATGAAAATGTGTTGAAATAAGTGTTAAGCCAAACTTTGAATCCGGGAGATGTCTAAATAAAGCCTCTGTCTCTCGACTCAGAGATGAGTTGTCTCGATTGCCGCCATAAAAAGGATATTCTCCCTAAATCGTGTGAAATTATGACCTTGATGTGGACCTCATTCTTGTATGCAATGATTTTCGAGGGAAGATGGATAACTAATTATCGACTTAGCTTCATATCTTTATCGGAATAAAAATTATCGAAACGAGAAACATGAAGAAATTCATTTCTCACCAAAAATAAAATAAATAGAGGAAAAATAAGAAAATGGGAGCAAGAGGTAATTACACAAGTAACTTCTATGGGTAGTGTTAGCATCTAAAATCATATTTAACAATGATTTCGATTTTACGCTTAGTTTGGGGACTTGTGAAAAATCAGGGAAGATGTATTCTATCCGTATGGTCACTTCACTGTGGTTGTGTTTCCTACTCCGTGATCCTAACGTGTCGCTTTGAAAAATGTTGAGTTATTGATCGACATGAAAGTTCAACAAACCACACACAAAAGGAATGTGCTTAATGATATATCTATATATATGAAATAAAATGGTTTAAAACGTATGCTTTCAAAGATAAAGATTTTAGTACCTCTTGATGAACATCTTTCTGTTCTTGTTTGATGTGAGGGATTATTAGTTAAGGGGTTTAAAAGATTTTCTTTCTACGTGTTTAATTAACATCGTAAGGGACCAAAGAATGGTTTTAGACATGTGGTGATTTTGATGAGTGCTAATACACACATCATTTTATATCTAAAAATATGCCAAATCGGACTAATAACCATGAAATATGTCAAATTATATTGCAAATATGTTTGGTTTGTGTTATTATGTCTTGCAGGTACAAGGGTTTGAAAACAAAGCAAAAAGTATTGGAATCGGTGATTTTCGGATGAGTTTCGATGATGTTTTCATGCTTTTTCGAGGTTCAAACGGTCATAAAGATTACCCGAGCACACCATTGAAAGATCACGAATATCGATTCAAGTGGCTATTTGATTTGGAGCATCGAGGCAAAAGAAGAAAATTTGAAAGATTAAACGGAGCTCAAACGAAGATTATTTTAAAAATAATGGCTAAAATTTGGATCAAGTAAAAGAGGGCTAAAAAGAATTAAATGCAAAAGAGTTAACACAAAAAGGCTCTTGGTCTAGTGGTTGGGTGCATGCTTTCTAAGCAAGAGGTCAAGGGTTCCAATCCCACTTGTGACAATATTTATTTTTTTACATGCTCATCAGCTGCTAGTCTGCTACACATATCCAGTCCAAGCGCAGGCCCAGCACCAAATGAGTCCAGCAGTCCAACAGTTGGCCCAAGATTCAAGTTAAAATGAATTGTGAAAATGAAAATGAAATGGCAAAATCTGTTGTCCACAGCAATTTAATCTTTGTATCAAAGTGAAAATTGCATTCTCATCTGCGCATGCCCACGTGGCCAATGAAGAAGAATTTTATTTGATAAATTGAAATAAATGAAGCCAGATCTGTGCACGTGCAATCTCTAAGCAAAATGAATTAAAGAAAAATTTGTTTTGAACAATGAAGAGGAAAGTTGCAATTTCAAGCGCGTGTCCCGTAACTCGCCTAAATTAATTCCAAAATGCGACTGTCTCTGCTCTAACTCCACTCGCAGCAATTGCAATTGTTTCAACCTCTCAATTCCAAACACGTGGCAGCTAGTAGATGGTATACGAGGTGCTATCGAGGAGAACATTCGAGATGGGACTTGGCTATAAATGGAGCGCCGGATCCAAGAAACTCAAGAGAGTTTTATTAATTTTTACACACACTCTTTTTTAGTTTTTAGCTTTATATTTTAGTGCTTATTATTGTAGTAGCTTATTTTTAAGGACTTATTGTAATCTTTTGCTTATTAATGAAAGATGATGTTTGAGTTTACTTAAGTGCTTATTCCCTTTTCATCTTTCTTTCTTTCTTTCTTTTCTTTTTTTTTTCCTTTTCTTATCTAAATAAGCCATAATAGCTTATTAGCTTTTTGTGGTTTATTAGATTAGCTTTTAGTGATAAGCTCTCTTATAGCTTTTTTCACTTTAAGCTTTTTACATATCTTTTTATCTTGAATAAGCTCTTCCTTATAGCTTATTTTTAGATATAAAAGACTAGCTTTTTGGATAAGCTTTTCACATAGCTTATTCAATAAGCACTTTTTATTTTAGTTTCTTTTCAAAAACTCTTTTATTTACTTAGATTTATTTTCTTTACAACTTCTTTTTATAAAAAAAATAAAAAAAAAAAGTATTAATCTTTTTAACTTATCTCTAGCTTATTTATTTAGATCTAGTCCTTAAATATACCCAACTCACGTTTAATCTTCGGATTTGAACCACTTAGTTTTGGGTGGATATTGGATCTAATCTTTAAGTTTTTTTCTTTGCTTATTTTGTTTAAAGTTTGGTACTTTTTAGATCAATAAGCTTTTCCATAGCTTATTTGATCCATAATATTGCTTATTCTCTAACCTTTGATAAAGTTGTGATCTTGCTTAGTGTCTCATCATTTTCATCCTAAGGAGAGGAGCTTAAGGGTTTTATAAGCTTACTTATTAACTAAAGTTTAAAGCTTTTTAGTCTTAATAAGCTATTTAGTTAATAAAGTCACAAACTTTATTAAATATTTGGTCTTATTAAAGCTTTAATAGAAGTAAACTTTAGGGTTTGATAAGTTTATAAAATCGGGTGGTTTTATTCGTCTCGTATTGTAGATCGGGTTCTATTTTCCTTACTTTCTCTTTTAGCTTGTGGAAAAATGATGTTTGTTGAGCTTATTATTATTATCTTTGTTGGTTTACTTATGACTATTAGTGAGTAGATTTTTATTATGCTTGTTAAGTGATTGGTGAATTGTGAAATTGAGTGTGGAATATTAGAGATTATTAATTGGTAGCTTTTGGTTTACTTGGTTTGATTTTTAGAAACTTTAACGGGCAAAAGCCGTTAAGGATTTTAACTATTTAACTAAGTAGATTTTATCTAGATAAAAAGTAGGATTTTTAATATAAACCAACGTTGTGAGAAAAATCTACTTTTTAAACGGATAATTAAAGGTTGTTAATTAATAATTTTCGGATAATCGATGATTTGAGTAGTTGGTTATTTTAACGGGCAAAAGCCGTTGGTATAATTAATTATTTAAAGTCTACTAATTTTTACCTCGAAAAATAATTGTTTTCAATATAAGCCAATGTTGTGAGGAAATAATTTGTTTCGACGGGTATTAATTACATAAGTGCTTTTAAGGAAAAATCCACACTTAATGAACTTTTCACCACACTTGACAAGCATAGCTTTTTATCATATATTGTTAGTCGGTATTATTTGCTATTAGTTTAATTTTTATCTCACTTAAAATAGTTTCTTTATTAACTAGTATTAAAAGTTTTAAAAATTAGCCTACAAAACCAAAACGATAATCAAGCATCGTTTAAAACGAACAACCAAAAACATAAAATTCAATTCATCTCTCGCCTAGGAATACGACATCTGGAAGGTTGATTATTACTTGTCCTCAAGTAGTGATTGATTCTTAATCGGGAATACAAATTTTAAAACTGCCCTTAGCTGCAAATCCGAGAATCAGTTTTTGGCGCCGTTGCCGGGGAGAGGTGTTACGATTTTTTTGTTTTATTTTAAGTTTGGTGCCTTGAAGAACCTTTTCTCCCCGAAAAGTTAATTTTTGCAAATATTAAAAAAAATCCAAAAAAAAAATTAAAAATCTTAAAAATACAAAAATATATTTTTTAATTAAACTTTTTTCAAAAACACAAAAATATTTTCCTTTTTCAAAAATATGTTCAAAAAAGCCAAAAATATTTTTCAAATCACTTTCTTTTTAGTGCATGAGCACTCGATCTTCTTCAAACGAATTAAATTCTCCTCTTTCAAATCCCGAAATATTAATTCGACAAAGAAATCGTTGTGATCCATCACATTTATTTAATTTTGAAGAACTTAATATGGTTAATAATAATCAAAACATCAATCAAGAACCGCCTCCTGCGGGTCCCTTTCATCAAAATGCGGGTCACGAACTCCGTCCGATGGAGGAGCTTCTCCAAGCACCTATCGAAGGTGTTGGAGATGCTATCGTCGTGCCCGCCATTCTCGCAAACCAATTTGAGATTAAAATCGGCTTGTTAAATCTAATAACAAGCATCTCATTCCATGGTTTTGAGAATGATGATCCACACTCACACATCAAAAGATTCACAAAAATCACACAAACTTTAAAGATCAATCAAGTTCCTCATAATGTGATAAAATTGATTCTCTTCCCCTTTCTCGAGGGAGCTGTCCGACTTGGCTTGAAAATGAACCTCCTGGCTCCATCACAACTTGGGAGGACTTAGTCTCCAAGTTCGTGAATCGTTTCTTTCCTCCCTCAAAAACAACAAATCTTCGAAATGCCATCACAAATTTTCATCAAAACTTCGGGGAGACATTTAGTGAGGCTTGGGATCGTTTCAAGGAGCTTCTAGCTAAATGTCCTCATCACGGATTTTCACCCCTTCATCAAATTGATACTTTCTACAATGGGTTGAATCAAAGTGATCAAGATTCACTTAATTCGGCTGCGAGTGGAAATTTGTTGATGAGAAACACCCAAGAAGCATTAACAATCATAGAAAACAAAGCAAAGGTTCGTACTTCACGGAACACACCCAAAGCTTCGAGTGCTAGTGGTAGTTCATCTCAAAATGACGCCCTAGCCGCTCTTACGAAACAAATCGAAGCTATGGGAAAACAAATTGATAATATGCAAAAACCTTCTCATCCCGTTCATGCAGTGAATCAAAACTGCGAGACTTGTGGTGGTCCACATCCATATTACGAGTGTCAAGCAGCGTGGCTACACTCAAGAGGACCTATATGCTACTTCAGGGACCTTTAATCAAGGAAACCGAAATCTCTTAAGCTATCGTTCTAACAATTACCTTGGACCACCCGGTTTCAATCAACCGAACAATCAAAATCAAAATCAATTGAATCAAAACAATCAAAATAATCAAAACAAGAATACCCAAAATCAATACCAAAATCGTCAAAATCAAGGTTATAATCAAAACAACCGTGGGCTGAATTTTAATCAAGGAAACAATTATAATCAAAACCAAGGATTTTATCAAAATCAAGGCCCGGTTTTAATCAAAATCAGTTTCAACCTCAAAATGCAAATCAAGCTCCAATTCAATCTTCCACGGATGAATTGTTGAGACAATTAATCTTGAAACAAGAAACTCAAACCCGAAATCAAGAAGCATTAAATCGAAATCACGAGGCTACAATGAAATTAATGCAAGAACAAAAGGGCCAAATGGCTAAATTACTTTCCCATGTAAATCAAGGTGGGCTTCCTAGCAACACCATACCAAATCCAAGGGAAGAAATGAAAGCTATAACAACACGAAGTGGCATTACATTGGTTGGACCCTCATCTCCTTCACCTCCTCCTCCTACTTCTTCTTCTAAGGAGGTAGAGCGAGACCCGGAGACTACCATGGACCAGGTGCACGATTCATGTCTAGGAAGTACTGCACGAGTCCCACCTCCGGTTGTCCAACCACCTACTCCTTCTCCTAAATCAAATGAGATTCCTGAGCGTAATCCTCATCAACCTCCAATTCCTTATCCATCGAGGTTGAACAAGGATAAGCTTCAAGACAAATCTGATATTCAAATCCACAAGTTCTTGCAAATGTTCAAGAAACTTCACATCAATATCAGTTTTGCCGAAGCTTTAGCTCAAATGCCAAAATATGCTAAAATTTTAAAAGATCTCTTAACTAACAAAGAGAAACTTCTTGAATTGGTGAATACTCCTCTCAATGAGAATTGCTCAGCGGTCCTCCTCAAAAGGTTACCCGAGAAACTTGGAGACCCTGGCAGATTCCTCATTCCTTGCGATTTTAGTGAGATAGAGATATGCATGGCCCTAGCCGATCTAGGAGCCAAAGATCAATCTAATGCCTCTTTCTGTGTGGAAAAGCTATCATTACCAGAACTTACTCCCACTCGTATGACGATTGAGTTAGCTAACCGAACGGTTGCATACCCGCCGGTATAGGCCGAGGATGTCTTCGTACAAGTAAGGAGGTTTACCTTCCCCGCCGATTTTGTTATTGTTGATTATGATGTCGATCCTCGCGTCCCCCCATCTTGGGGCGACCTTTCTTAAAACGCTCGTGTTCTAATCGATGTGGAAGAAGAAGAGCTGACTATTAGAGTCGGGGATGAAAAATTGGTGTTAAGTATTGCTCAAACTGCGAAATATCCTCTTACGCAAGGAGAAGAATCCGTCAATCGAATCGATGTCATTGACACTTCTTGCGAGGAGCATTTTCATGAGGTATTGAACGCATAAAAGTCCATTAACCCCATGAGTGGCGATCCCACTCCCTCTTCGATGCTACCGCCGCTTCTCTTTCCCCATCTCTAACCCCTTCGGGATAGTGATTTTCTCTTGGAGGAGACCGACGCTTTCTTGCTCTCGATGACTCAATTTCACGAAATTGATAATGGTATTTACGATTCTCGAGGGGATATTCTTTTCTTGAACAATTATTGAATGATGATGTTACCAAAAATCCCCCTCCAAAAGAACTTAAAAACTTTGAAACTGAAAAGACCAAAACTTCAATTGAAGAACCTCCTGAGCTAGAACTCAAGGACTTACCTTCTCACCTCGAGTACGCTTTTTTAGAGGGTACGTCTAAGTTACCTGTAATTATCGCTAAAGACTTGGAGAGTGAAGAAAAGGACAAGCTCATCAAGGTTTTAAAGTCTCATAAGCGAGCAATCGCTAGGAAAATTTCTGACATCAGAGGCATTAATCCAAATTTTTGCACTCATAAAATATTGATGGAAGATGACTTTAAACCTGCCGTCCAACATCAGAGAAGGGTAAATCCAAAAATTCATGAAGTCATTAAAGCGAAGTTATCAAACTTCTAGATGCCGGATTGATTTACCCTATCTCAAATAGTCCTTGGGTTAGTCCCGTTCACGTCGTACCCAAAAAGGGAGGTATGACGGTTATTAAGAATGATAACAATGAGTTGATACCTACTAGGCTAGTTACGGGTTGGCGAGTTTGTATTGATTATAGGAAGTTGAATGAGGCCACCCGAAAAGACCATTTTCCTCTTCCTTTTATGGACCAAATGTTAGAACGATTAGCGGGAAATGAGTTCTATTGCTTTCTTGATGGATTTTCAGGATACTTTCAAATTCCCATTGATCCCCAAGACCAAGAAAAGACCACCTTCACCGGCCCTTATGGGACATTTGCTTACCGTCGCATGCCCTTCGGTCTTTGCAATGCCCCGGGTACTTTTCAAAGGTGTATGGTGGCGATTTTTCATGATATGATTGAGAAAACCATGGAAGTTTTCATGGATGATTTTTCGGTCGTTGGGGATTCATTCTCTTCTTGCCTCTCCCATTTAGACATGATGCTTCAAAGGTGCGAAGACACCAATCTTGTGCTAAATTGGGAGAAATGTCACTTTATGGTTAAAGAGGGTATCGTCCTCGGCCATAAGATTTCTAAGAATGGTATCGAGGTGGATCGTGCTAAGGTAGATGTTATTGCCAAATTACCACCTCCTACCACGGTCAAAGGAATTAGAAGTTTCTTGGGTCATGCCGGTTTTTATCGTAGATTCATAAAAGATTTTTCTAAAATAGCCCGGCCTATGACCCATCTATTAGAAAAAGATACTCCTTTTATGTTCTCTAACGAATGTATGGAGTCATTTGAACATCTTAAGACAAAATTAACCGAAGCTCCCATTCTTGTTTCCCCGACCGACTTGCCTTTTGAGGTTATGTGTGATGCTAGTGACTTTGCTATCGGAGCAGTCTTGGGGCAACGAAAGAACAAATATTTTCAGCCTATACACTATGCAAGTAAGACTTTATCAAATGCTCAGATACATTACACCACTACGGAAAAAGAGTTATTAGCGGTGGTGTATGCGTTTGAGAAATTTCGTCCTTACCTTGTCTTGTCTAAGACAATAGTGTATACGGATCACTCGGCTTTAAAGTATCTATTTGCTAAACAAGACGCTAAGCCTAGATTGATCCGATGGGTTCTCCTCCTCCAAGAATTTAATATCGAGATTCGCGATAAAAAAGGAGCAGAGAACCTAGTGGCTGATCATTTAAGTAGGCTCGAAAATCCTCATAAAGGGGATCTCGATATGGAAATGAACGATAATTTTCCACACGAGTCCCTGAATATGATTTCTCTTAAAAATGAAAATGAACCCCCGTGGTTTGCCGATATTGCAAACTACTTAGCGGGTAATGTGCTTGTTAAAGGGTTGTCATCCTAACAAAAGAAAAAATTCTTCAAAGATATTAAACATTATTTCTGGGATGACCCCTATTTGTTTAGAATCTGTGCTGATCAAATTATTAGGCGGTGTGTGGACGGTAAAGAAGCTATGGATATTCTAGAAGCTTGTCACCATGGTCCCACCGGAGGACATCATGGCCCAAACTACACCGCCAAGAAAGTCTTCGATTCTGGATTCTTTTGGCCCACGATCTATCGCGATGCCCATGACATGGTAAAAATTTGTGACTCATGTCAACGCCAAGGAAAAATATCACAAAGGGATGAAATGCCTCAAAATTCCATCCAAATTTGTGAAATCTTTGATGTTTGGGGCATAGACTTTATGGGGCCGTTCCCTTCACGAGGAACAAGTATATACTCGTGGCAGTCGATTATGTGTCAAAATGGGTGGAAGCCAAAGCTTTACCCACCTAATGACGCTCGAAGTTGTGGTAAAATTCTTGAAACAATTATTCTCCGATTTGGAACCCTCAGTCCATAATCAGTGATCGAGGTACACATTTTTGCAATGATCAATTTTCCAAAGTTATGGAAAAATATGGTGTAAAACATAAGCTTTCTACCTCGTATCACCCTCAAACAAGTGGTCAAGTGGAGGTGTCCAATCGTGGCTTAAAAAGAATTCTTGAACGTACCATAGGTGAGCATCGAGCTAAATGGGCGGACAAATTAGATGACGCTTTATGGGCTTTCCGTACCGCTTTTAAGACCCCCATCGGGTGTACACCTTATAAGCTCGTGTACGGAAAAGCTTGTCATCTCCCCATTGAGCTCGAGCACAAAGCCTATTGGGCTTTGAAATGGTCAAATTTTGATCTCAAGACCGCGGGTGATCACCGAAAGATTCAATTGAATGAATTAAATGAACTTCGTGATCAAGCCTACGAGAATTCTTTGATCTATAAGGAAAAGACAAAGAAGATACACGATGAAAAAATCAAAAATTGAGAATTCCTTGTCGGTGATCGTGTTCTTCTTTTTAATTCTAGATTGAAGATTTTCTCGGGCAAGTTGAAATCCCGCTGGTCCGCCCGTTTACTATTATTGAAGTGTTTCCTTATGGGACCGTCGAGTTATCCCAACCCGATGGTCCAAACTTTAAGGTAAACGGGCATCGGATCAAGCACTACCATGGAGGGGACATTCCTACCTTGGATGTCCCAGATCTCCATCTTTCCCCTATGGACAACTAATTCGGGGCGAAGTCAAGCTCGTGACTCGTTAATAAACAAGCGCTTCTTGGGAGGCAACCCGTGTTATCTATCTATCTTTATTTTTCTTCTAATAAGTGTGTTGTAGATTAGTGTGGGGTTTTGTTTCTTTCCATGTGTGTTTGCAGGTTCCCGTTTTGCTTGAAGAATCCCTATGATCGAGAAGACCTCCGTGCTTGTTTTCAAACCCTCCAATACTCGGTCTCCGATCATTTATATGCTATATCTTGGGATAACCCTTTGTCATAATTAAAAATGATTTTTCAACTTTCACACTTAGAATTTTTAAAACATTCGCCTTTTTCAATTCTAAGTGTGGGGTTAACACCCGGAATTTTTAAACATTGAGGACAATGTTAAGTTTTAAGTGTGGGGTGGATTTCTATCGAAATATGACTTTTTCTGCTTTTGTATGGTCCTCATGCAACCCCGTTTTTAACCTATTTATGCAAAAAAAAAATAAAAAATCAAAAATTTTGAAGCTTTTGCTAGTCTTTTTGATTGAAAAGTTTGCTAGTCTCTTAGACAAGAAGCTATAAAAAGCGAATTCTAGCTCACAAGGCCAAGGATTTGCAAGTTTCCCCGAGTGACTTTAAATATGCATAACTTGATTTCATTAGATGAAGCATTTGCTAAATTAATATACGTTTTGACACCTTGTTGACTTTCAGCTGGTGAGAGTAGGAATAGAATTCTGACTTGACGGGCGTGTTGAGCCCTAGCTTGTTCCCTTAACCATAGATAATTTAATTATCGGCTAAGCATCCGCGGATCTCATTATTTGGGATTTTAAATTTGGGAAGATCGAGAAATGATAGAGTTACTTATGAGTTTAGATGCTAAGCGTGGAGTAGTTGGTTCTCTTTAGAGCCCATCGAAGGTACTTATGGCTTTTAGTTCCCACAAAATTGTTTCACCCCATATCTGTGAATAAATAATTAGAGATGTTGAGTTTTTGGCGATAGTTAGTTTTTATTCTTCTTTAGAGAATCCTTGCCCAAGAGAGTTGGGTACACATCAAGGTACTGTCAGTGTTGCGGTGTAATAGACAACTGATTCCTGATAGTTTGCTGATATTGTTTCTATTGTTATAAAAGCCGTAGGGTTTGGAGTTTGGCATAAAAATTAACATGAAATAAAGCCCAAATGTATTAAAGTTGAAAAATCCAAAGCCATAAAAGTTTTCTATGTCTGACGGTACCCCCGTTGTCATGGACTTCTAAAAAGGTTGAGGAAAATCCAAAGTCATAATAAGACTTCGGATAAAACGGTAATCCCGTTGAGTTAGTGGTTGAAAAGACCAAGGGCCTAAATTGCAAAAATGAAAATGTGCTGAAATAAGTGTTAAGCCAAACTTTGAATCCGGGAGATGTCTAAATAAAGCCTCTGTCTCTGGACTCGTAGATGAGTTGTCTCGGTCGCCATAAAAAGGATATTCTCCCTAAATCGTGTGAAATTATGACCTTGATGTGGACCTCATTCTTGTATGCAATGATTTTCGAGGGAAGATGGATAACTAATTATCGACTTAGCTTCATATCTTTATCGAAATAAAAATTATCGAAACGAGAAACATGAAGAAATTCATTTCTCACCAAAAATAAAATAAATAGAGGAAAAATAAGAAAATGGGAGCAAGAAGTAATTACACAAGTAACTTCTATGGGTAGTGTTAGCATCTAAAATCATATTTAACAATGATTTCGATTTTACGCTTAGTTTGGGGACTTGTGAAAAATCAGGGAAGATGTATTCTATCCGTATGGTCACTTC
Source organism: Chrysanthemum makinoi (assembly GCA_910596185.1). Classification (NCBI taxonomy): domain Eukaryota; kingdom Viridiplantae; phylum Streptophyta; class Magnoliopsida; order Asterales; family Asteraceae; genus Chrysanthemum; species Chrysanthemum makinoi. Next base: position 283,019,891 of record OU343223.1, on the reverse strand, counting down.
ACGCTGTGTTGTGTTTCCTACTCCGTGATCCTAACGTGTCGTTTGAAAAATGTTGGAGTTATTGATCGACATGAAAGTTCAACAAACCGTCACACAAAAAGGAATGTGCTTAATGATATATCTATATATATGAAATAAAATGGTTTAAAACGGGGCGTTTCCAAAGATAAAGATTTTTGTACCTCTTGATGAACATCTTTCTGTTCTTGTTTGATGTGAGGGATTATTAGTTAAGGGGGTTTAAAAGATTTTCTTTCTCTACGTGTTTAATTAACATTGCGTGTGGGACCAGCAATGGTTTTAGTGTGGGGTATTTTGATGAGTGCTAAAACACACATCATTTTATATCTAAAAATATGCCAAATCGGACTAATAACCATGAAATATGTCAATATATATTGCAAATATGTTTGGTTTGTGTTATTATGTCTTGCAGGTACAAGGGTTTGAAAACAAAGCAAAAACGGTGATTTTCGGTTGAGTTTCGATGATGTTTTCGCGTTTTTCGAGGTTCAAACGAAGTCATAAAGATTACCCGAGCACACCATTGGAAAGAGCACGAATATCGATTCAAGTGGCTATTTGATTTGGAGCATCGAGGCAAAAGAAGAAAATTTGAAAGATTAAACGGAGCTCAAACGAAGATTATTTTAAAAATAATGGCTAAAATTTGGATCAAGTAAAAGAGGGTAAAAAAGAATTAAATGCAAAGAGTTAACACAAAAAGGCTCTTGGTCTAGTGGTTGGGTGCATGCTTTCTAAGCAAGAGGTCAAGGGTTCCAATCCCACTTGTGACAATATTTATTTTTTTACATGCTCATCAGCTGCTAGTCTGCTACACATATCCAGTCCAAGCGCAGGCCCAGCACCAAATGAGTCCAGCAGTCCAACAGTTGGCCCAAGATTCAAGTTAAAATGAATTGTGAAAATGAAAATGAAATGGCAAAATCTGTTGTCAATTTAATCTTTGTATCAAAGTGAAAATTGCATTCTCATCTGCGCATGCCCACGTGGCCAATGAAGAAGAATTTTATTTGATAAATTGAAATAAATGAAGCCAGCTCTGTCCACGTGCAATCTCTAAGCAAAATGAATTAAAGAAAAATTTGTTTTGAACAATGAAGAGGAAAGTTGCAATTTCAAGCGCGTGTCCCGTAACTCGCCTAAATTAATTCCAAAATGCGACTGTCTCTGCTCTAACTCCACTCGCAGCAATTGCAATTGTTTCAACCTCTCAATTCCAAACACGTGGCAGCTAGTAGATGGTATACGAGGTGCTATCGAGGAGAACATTCGAGATGGGACTTGGCTATAAATGGAGCGCCGGATCCAAGAAACGAAGAGAGTTTTATTAATTTTTACACACACTCTTTTTTAGTTTTTAGCTTTATATTTTAGTGCTTATTATTGTAGTAGCTTATTTTTAAAGACTTATTGTAATCTTTTGCTTATTAATGAAAGATGATGTTTGAGTTTACTTAAGTGCTTATTCCCTTTTCATCTTTCTTTCTTTCTTTCTTTTCTTTTTTTTTTCCTTTTCTTATCTAAATAAGCCATAATAGCTTATTAGCTTTTTGTGGTTTATTAGATTAGCTTTTAGTGATAAGCTCTCTTATAGCTTTTTTCACTTTAAGCTTTTTACATATCTTTTTATCTTAAATAAGCTCTTCCTTATAGCTTGTTTTTAGATATAAAAGACTAGCTTTTTGGATAAGCTTTTCACATAGCTTATTCAATAAGCACTTTTTATTTTTAGTTTCTTTTCAAAAACTCTTTTATTTACTTAGATTTATTTTCTTTTACAACTTCTTTTATAAAAAAAATAATAAAAAAAAAAAGTATTAATCTTTTTAACTTATCTCTAGCTTATTTATTTAGATCTAGTCCTTAAATATACCCAACTCACGTTTAATCTTCGGATTTGAACCACTTAGTTTTGGGTGGATATTGGATCTAATCTTTAAGTTTTTTTCTTTGCTTATTTTGTTTAAAGTTTGGTACTTTTTAGATCAATAAGCTTTTCCATAGCTTATTTGATCCATAATATTGCTTATTCTCTAACCTTTGATAAAGTTGTGATCTTGCTTAGTGTCTCATTATTTTCATCCTAAGGCGAGGAGCTTAAGGGTTTTATAAGCTTTCTTATTAACTAAAGTTTAAATCTTTTTAGTCTTAATAAGCTATTTAGTTAATAAAGTCACAAACTTTATTAAATATTTGGTCTTATTAAAGCTTTTAAAGAAGTAAACTTTAGGGTTTGATAAGTTTATAAAATCGGGTGGTTTTATTCGTCTCGTATTGTAGATCGGGTTCTATTTTCCTTACTTTCTCTTTTAGCTTGTGGAAAAATGATGTTTGTTGAGCTTATTATTATTATCTTTGTTGGTTTACTTATGACTATTAGTGAGTAGATTTTTATTATGCTTGTTAAGTGATTGGTGAATTGTGAAATTGAGTGTGGAATATTAGAGATTATTAATTGGTAGCCTTTGGTTTACTTGGTTTGATTTTTAGAAACTTTAACGGGCAAAAGCCGTTAAGGATTTTAACTATTTAACCAAGTAGATTTTATCTAGATAAAAAGTAGGATTTTCAATATAAACCAACGTTGTGAGAAAAATCTACTTTTTAAACGTATAATTAAAGGTTGTTAATTAATAATTTTCGGATAATCGATGATTTGAGTAGTTGGTTATTTTAACGAGCAAAAGCCGTTGGTATAATTAATTATTTAAAGTCTACTAATTTTTACCTCGAAAAATAATTGTTTTCAATATAAGCCAATGTTGTGAGGAAATAATTTGTTTCGACGGGTATTAATTACATAAGTGCTTTTAAGGAAAAATCCACACTTAATGAACTTTTCACCACACTTGACAAGCATAGCTTTTTATCATATATTGTTAGTCGGTATTATTTGCTATTAGTTTAATTTTTATCTCACTTAAAATAGTTTCTTTATTAACTAGTATTAAAAGTTTTAAAAATTAGCCTACAAAACCAAACAAAAACCAAAACGATAATCAAGCATCGTTTAAAACGAACAAACAAAAACATAAAATTCAATTCATCTCTCGCCTAGGAATACGACATCCGGAAGGTTGATTATTACTTGTCCTCAAGTAGTGATTGATTCTTAATCGGGAATACAAATTTTAAAACTGCCCTTCGCTGCAAATCCGAGAATCATTGGTCCCTTTGTTAAACAGAATTTCAGATATGTTCCAAAAGCGGCAACTAGTGAACCTAAGAAGAGTACTAATACTTTGGGTAATGCATCTAAATTGTCGTCTATGTTAAGTCTACTAGTAATACCTCCATGGAAGGTAATATTACTACATCTAATTCATATTCGACATTGGACATTGATGATGATGATGAACAACATGTTGAAAATGTTTATGATGAATCGGCTAACTTATTTACAAATTCAAAGACTGGTGAAAGTTCATCTTTCACGATTGCTGCTTTCAATTTGATGTTTTATTCTAGGTGCATCTTTTGTTTCTAAGAGTTGTAAGTGCTTATGGCATGTCGTAAGCACTAGTTTTTAGGTGTTTTCCAAGCTTCTTAGCTTGAGGTAAATATGGTACTTCAACCATATTCCATTTGTACTTGACGTTTTTTCGGTTTTAATATATTTACCAGGGTAACCCTTTACCCAAAAAAAACTCTTTAATTTGCATAAGTCTCACATCTTATCATCATCCATATGTCCAATATATTAGCATGATTCGATTCATTTTTTACAATTCTTTTTAGCGCACTTCATATCAAAATGATTCTAGCCCGATCTATCTCATTCATCACTTTTACTCATCATGCTTAAACATTTAATACTAACGCATTTTACTTATCATGTTTTATATGTAACATTATTTCATCACATCTTAACCATATATTTTAACTTTTCTCATTAATTAAGCGTGTAAGAAATCATGCTTCAAGCATCTAATCATTATCATATTTAATCATTCATTCTAATAAGACAATCACAATCAAACTCAATCATGTCTTTCTAAGCATCAAGCTAGAAACATGCTTCACCAATCATTTCTTACTTTATCTCATACACTTCTATGCATCATGCTATCAGGAACATCCACATTTTACTTAGACATATAATAAACTACGATAGACTTAACATCACATAAACAATAACATTTAACACTTATCCAACAAGTGTTATAACATTTCATAATCATATTCAAATCATATATTATATGGCTCATATATCACATTATACAAATAATCTATGTCTAAGCATCAACATTCTAATTAGCCGCAAGTCTAGTCTACCTTAAAGCTAAGGCATTCGCTTTCTACACCATTTACACTTACGGAACACGCAACTACAAGTGGTCTTAAAACATTCATAATCATATTCAAATCATATATTCTATGGCTCATATATCACATTATACAAACAATCTATGTCTAAGCATCAACATTCTAATTAGCCGCAAGTCTAGTCTACCTTATAACTAAGACATTCACTTTCCACACCACTTACACTTACGGCACATGCAACTACAAGTGGTCTAACTATAGGCAACCTTCAATGGTAACCTAATTCACTTAAACCGAAGCTCTGATACCAAGCTGTTACACCCCGTGCCCGATTTGACCAAAAATTTAAAACTTTTTGCGGAAACGACATGACCCGAAACTTACCTCTTGTTACTCTTTAATGAACCGACAACAATCTGAAAACCAGCCCTTAAGACTATTTAATGAAACTAGACTCAAATACTTTTAAAATGACGGGTGGCACCCTAAAGTGCACTATGACCTGTCTGGTGCACTAAGGACCCTTAAAGTTCATTATAACCCCTCTTGTGCCTTAAGGACCCCTAAACTGCACTATAACCCCTCTTTTGCACCGAGGACCCCTAAAGTGCACTGTAACTCATTTTATGCACTAAGGACCCATAAAAGTGCACTATAATCCCTATTTTGCACTAAAGACCTCTAAAGTGCACTATAACCACTCTTGTGCACTAAGGACCCCTAAAGTGCACTATAACCCCTCTTGTGCAATACTTTCTTCAAAATGACCCGTAACACCTTTAAACATAAAATTGAGTCTTTAGACTTATATTTAAATACATGTAATCTACATTTAACTAAAACTATCCCTTATATATTGTTTCCCAAAATTCTTTACCCGTTTGACCCAAAATGGGTTAAAATAGACCTTGTCCCAAACAACCATTTTTCTGCATAATCATTTTGCGCACTTTTTACCCATTTTTCGAAAAATGACTTCTATAACATGACATAACATCAAAACTTCCAGAAATCATTAGGACATTATAAACATCAAATATATGCATAAACTTGTTCATAATGCCCCGCGGAAACGTACTTTACAAAGTCACGAGTATTATGCCAAACACCCATTTTTACCCGTTTGCATACACCACTTAAACATAACTCTTTAACATGATTTAGGACCTATAAAATGACTCTTAAACCATTTCAAAGACTTGACATTACAAACATTTAACCCATTTAAAACTCCGGGAAGAACTTTGACTTCGAGCTCGGTATTCTACCTAAGCTCCTATTTGCATACAAACCTTCTAACAAATACTCTTCCAATCCTTAAGCCTTTTCCAATCGCTTTACCTTATTCATAATTGAACCTAAAAAATGGTTAAACAACTAAATCGTAAGCTTTCGCTTAGTAAGTAAAAGACATAATATGTTATCATATATCATTAATCACAATTTGCATTATAAGCTTCACTTAACCCATCATTCATAACACATAAAATTCTACATACCTTGCAAACTTCACAACTAGGCTAATCACATCTTTGCTAAACACATAATTACTAAATATACATCAACTATTAAAATCCAAATATCATCAATAGCATATCAACTATGCTAACTCATTTAGCTAGTTTAACCAACTAGCCACATCTTCCTCTTAGCCAAGCATAGTAGTCATTAGGCTACTCATAACCATAACACAAACATTCATTTAACACATAACACATAATACAAATATAATAAACTCAATATAACATCTTGTTATAATCAATTTCCTTACCTCTCATCCAAGCTAATTAAACCAATAACATTATCATCAACATCATCATTTGCCTCTTTTTCATATCCTAGGTTAAATCATCATAACTATAATCACTTCAAACATAAACAATGAACTATAACAATGATTTACCACAATTTATCTCACTTCTTAACATATCTAATTATCATATCATCATATATTGATCATATGATAATTATCCCATAAGATTATTAACTTAATTTCAATACAACTTATTCCATAATCATTGTAACATCTTTAATTAGCTTATTACCATCTTTTACCCAATTCCCAAATTAGGGTTCATAAACCTTAACTCATTAATTAATCAATTAATCACAAGATTGAGGTTACTTACTTGGACGAAAGATTGCTAGGTATAATACTCTTAAATAAGAACACTTAAACATCATCAATTTGATCATTAAGCTTCACCCCTTTTTCCCTCCTCACTCCATTCACGACATACACACACTCACCTGAACATTTCTGGAAGTCTTATGATACTTTGAGAAGTATCCAGACAATTGTAGGGGGGAAAGTTGGCTAATTGACACATTAGGCCCCTTAAGTTCATCTCTTTTAATTTTGGCCACAATAGCTTTATAACACCTTTACTACATGACAATATTAGTCCTTAAAGTATATGTATCATGTTTCGATAACCACATTACACATTCTTTTACTGTTATTTTGACTATCGGGTTTGACTACAACTTAACTTTCGTTGACTAACCAATCATATCAAGTCCCCAGACTTATAAAAGTCTTAGTCAAACTATTTTAATGGTATTATCATTATTTAATACTTAAAAACTTGTTTTTGAGTGTATAAGGGGTTGATGTTGATGAGACCTCCATGGTTCGCTTATACCCTTGCTCACTACATCTTCTGAGACCTTGTTCCACCACTGATCCTCGGGAGCCTTTTTTCTCTCTTCTTAAGAGGATCTTGCGCTATGTTTGTGGTACATTGGATTATGGTTTGCAGCTATTTTCATCATCTACTACATATTTGGTTGCCTATTCAGATGCAGATTGGCTGGTTGTCCCACTACTCGCAGGTATACTTCTAGTTATTATGTATTTCTCGGCAACAACCTACTATCTTGGTCCTTTAAGCGTCAGCCGGCGCTTTCTCGTTCTAGTGCATAGGCCGAGTATCGTGGTGTTGCCAATGCGGTGGCTGAGACATGTTGGTTACGCAATTTGCTTCGTGAGTTACACATTGGTTACGCAATTTGCTTCGTGAGTTACACACTCCTTTATCTTATACTACGCTTGTGTACTGTGATAATGTGAGTGCTGTATATTTGTCCTCTAATCCGGTTCAGCATCAGCGTACGAAACATATTGAGATAAACATACATTTTCGTGATCTGGTTGTTGCTAGTCAAATTCGGGTTCTTCATGTCCCTTTACGTTATCAATATGCTGATATTTTGCTAAAAGATTGTCTTCTGCTTTGTTTGAGAAGTTTCGCTCCTGCTTGAGCGTCCGGTGCCCTCCCGCTCCAACTGCGAGGGAGTGTTAACCTGTATATGATAGCCCATGTAGTTAGCATATTGTGTATTGGGCTCAAGCCCGGTTCTAGATCATTCCATATTGATGTATATTATGTTCGGTTTGATAATGCAATGATAGACATGATTCTGTTACCCTACAATTACTCCATATTAATTAAACAAACTGTAAAAATACAAAACAAAGAACAAATCGAATTCACGTCGCTCAGTTGTTGATGGATGTAACCAACTTAGGATATCTGTATATAAATCATATATTTGCGAATTGAAATTGTTTCCACTCTTAATTGCAAAGAATTGATTGTTGTTGTTCTATGTATAGAAGTGATAGAGATCGATATCCCTCTTGATGATGTAGGCACTCTCGTCAACACTCAGCTCATAGATAGATATATATTTTCATCTTAGAAATAGTACAAACATTTCGAACTTCCGAGAATCAAAACCTGAAGTAAGAAACATCCAAACTTTCCAGTCATCCACTTGTCACATTAACCTGGTATGCAATTTATTTATGCACGACTAATATATCTTCGGATTGTGAACATGCCAAGTAATGATATTCCGCAATACTTATCAAGGATGATCATCCATATCACCTCAACAAATTTATGGTGTCAAATTTAGGATGAAACACGTAAGCTCAAGAATGCTAGGTGTCACTTATACTCTGGTGATACTACTTGCATGTGTCCACCAGTTGAAGTGCTAGACCTGCTTATAAATAAATCCTAAATGAAACTTAAAAAGACAACATTATTCACGAACAAATTAAATTAAAGATGAAGATAAACAAGTGTTTAGTTTTGTTGGCTCTTTTATTTGCAGTTGGTATTGTCATATCATCCGCAAGACAAATTGAGACTGCTGATGACTGTGAGTTACTTAGTAACTTTTTTCATTTCTTTTGTTTCGTTTGTTTGGGGTTAGGATTGTACATGACCAATATACTCAAATACAAATAATGGTATGATCCGACTGTACGTTCTTGTTTTGTAACACGTACATATAATGGTCATTACGAGTCATAATGAGTTTGATGTCAGTATATATTTAAAAAGTGAGGGACTAGGAGTGTGAAAAACCCTTAGAATTTTGTGACATATTTTTTCTTTAAACGCAACATATATTTAAAAAGTATTTATCTTTTACGCAACATAAATTAGAGTAGTGTATGATGGAACGGTTTTGTTTTGTTTGCGTTGTGTAAAATCTTGTTGATATGTTATATAATTGACTTTTATATTGTCGAGACAGTTTAAGTTTATATTGATATTTCCCTTCGTGTTTCTTACTTATGAAACTTGTGAAAATTTAGGGTCAGAAGTTGATGAGAAAAATAAACACTCGGTAGCTGAAGCTGGTATATATGGAGATGATGAGATTGCAGACATTGATACCACCGTAGGAGGTGGTGGAAGTGTAGGAGGCGGCGGTAGCTATGGAGGTGGTGGAAGCGGAGGCGGAAGCAGTGGAGGTGGTAGCAAGGGTGACGGTGGAAGTGGAGGTGGCAGCCATGGAGGTGGAAGCCATGGTGGCGGTAGCCATGGTGGTGGAAGCGGAGGAGGAGGTAGCAAAGGCGGTGGTGGAAGTGGAGGAGGAAGCAGTGGTGGAGGCAGCAAAGGAGGTGGTGGAGGTAGTGGAGGAGGTAGCAAAGGAGGCGGCGGAAGTGGAGGTGGAGGTAGCAAGGGTGGTGGTGGCAGTGGAGGCGGAAGCAGTGGAGGGGGAGGAAGCAAAGGAGGCGGTGGTGGTAGCGGTGGAAGCAGTGGTGGTGGAGGAAGCAAAGGAGGCGGTGGTGGTAGCCATGGAGGAGGAAGTGGAGGTGGAAGCAAAGGTGGCAGTGGCGGTAGCCACGGAGGAGGCAGCGGAGGTGGTAGCAAGGGAGGTGGTGGAAGTGGTGGTGGAGGAGGAGGCAAAGGTGGAAGCGGAGGAGGCAGCGGAGGAGGTAGCAAGGGAGGTGGCAGTAGCGGCGGTGGAGGATATGGTGGGGGTAGCGGAGGAAGTGGTGGAGGAGGTAGCAAGGGTGGAGGTGGCAGTGGCGGAGGAGGACACGGTGGAGGTAGCAAGGGAGGTGGTGGCAGTGGAGGAGGAGGACATGGTGGAGGAAGTGGTGGCGGTAGCAAGGGAGGTGGTGGCAGTGGCGGTGGAGGACATGGTGGAGGCAGCGGAGGAAGTGGTGGAGGTAGCAAAGGAGGGGGTGGAAGTGGAGGTGGAGGTGGCAGTGTAGGCGGTGGTGTAGGCGGCAATGTAGGAGGTGGTGGAGGTCACAAGGGAGGTGGTGGAGGAAGAGGAGGAGGCGGTGGTGGACAAGAATGAGAAATATTATTAGGTTAAATAAAAGCCATGCATGCATGTACTATGTAACACCCGTACGTATCTAAATATATAGTAACACGCATAATAAAAAAAAAAATAAGGGACAGATGGTAGTAGTAATGTTATCTGCCCTACCAAAAAAAAATATATATGTTGTTTTGTAATAGTAATTATCTTGTTCAGTTTCATGTTTTGTAATAGTAATTATCTTGTTCGTTTCAACCGTGTTTACATCTTAGTATATGACTTACTACCAAAACTTGTCAAAGGCTACCATACATACAGCATAATGCAACGAAACTTTTGTATAAGGAGGTGATTTGTACACTTCAACAAATGATCGGTACATTTTAAATTATTTTGTTTAGATATTTATACCCTCATATAAGTGAAAGTGTAAGGATAACTGTGAGGGTATAAATGTTCAAACACAATAATTTAGAGTGTACAAATCATTTGTTGGAGTGTACAAATTATCTCCCTTTGTATAACTTTGCAACGGAACATGCACTACAAAAAATATGAGTTTGTACACGGTTATTTGTCCACAATTTGGAAAGGGTGGAATTTAAATGTGTTTTGTACACGCCTAAAACTGTGTATAAAATATTTATATTAGCGACACATTTTAGCGTGTAAAAAAAAATAAAGGTGACACTTTTTAACGTGTAAAAAAAATAAAGCAAAAGCAACGATAAAAAGCGTGGAAAAAAAACTGATACAAAAAGTTAGAAAAAAAATTCTACCATATTAACCGTGGACTTTTTATACATCAAATATCCCCAAATATACTACCCAAATAATTCTAATCATATACCCAAATATCACTTCATAAAAACTTCAAATCAGTATCCCCAAATTGATTACACGTGAAAGCATATCCCCAAATCATTCTAATCGTTCAAAACTTCAAATAAATTGAAACATAAATCCCCAAATAAATTCATAAATGGATGAACCCTAATCCCCAAATAAATTCGTAACCCTAATCCCCAAATAAATCAGTTTAAAATTTCAATTGAACTATTGAAGACATTTAGTTATAACTAATTCGTAAACCCTAATCCTTCTGAGTTCCCGAATCGTTCAAATTTTCAGTTTCCGTTTCACTTCAATTAAATCAGTTTCAGTAGGTAAATCAGTTTCGGTAGTTAAATCGTTGAAGCAGAGCGATTCGGTAGTTGAAGAAAATGAGCTCCATTTGCAGCAGATAAGGTTTCAGTTTATTTAATTGTAATAATGTGTGTGTTACGGAATTCGTTTATGTAATAACTGTTTGTTATTTGTGTGATTTTCAGAGTGATCATAAGTTTTCTCTCACGACGTATACGGAAAACGGAGTTGTGAGTATCTATCTATCTACGTGTGTGTATTCGTTTATGTAATAACTGTTTATGATGCTTTTATCTGTGATTGAAGCTAGTGGTAGGGCGTTAGGTTATTGTTTGCCATTTTTGTGTTTTGATGTTGCTTACTAGTGAACAGTGTGAAAGAAAAGTTTCGTATGTGATTGTTATAACTTAAATAAATTTAGTAACTCATAGTTTACAAGCTAGTTTGCTCGTATAGGGAGACTTGCGCGTTCTGTTTAGTTATAGAAAGTGAAATTAAGAGATTAAGTATATCATCGATTGTCGATGTGTTATAAATTGTTATTGAGATGTAGTTATAGCATGTTGCAGGTCGTATGTTAATGCTAATAATGATGTGTGCCGCTATGATAATATGGTTTTATACTGTACTCTTATTGATGACAGCATGTCGTAATTAGTTATAAAAAAATGTTGATTCTTCACGTTTATTTGTCCACGGAAACAAAAGCGTGTATATTTAATATAAGATTTTCCACACTAATAAGTGTGTAAAATTATATGCACATATAACTGCATGTGAAAAATTCCGAAAAAAACACAACAATTAAAAGCGTGGAGTTTTTTTTATATAAATGAATATCACAATAAAACCACACAAAAAAGCGTGGAGTTTTTTTCATTGATAGAATTTTTGGAATTTAAAATCAATAACATTTCAATTCTAATGATTTTAGGCATTGTATCGGAAACTTGGTAAGTATAACCGATGGATAAAAGTTTTCTCTCACGACGTATACGGCAAACGGAGTTGTGAGTATCTATCTATCTACGTGTGTGTATTTTGTTATGAGTATCTAGTAGTCACACATCAGTTAAATTTTGTCATATATCATGCATGTCCTGAGAAATGTGTGGTCCTAGAACTAATTACCAATCTTTTACTTTTATACATCCACTTTAAGTTCCAGCATTGATCTTTACATGATATGTATACAGAAAGTTTGGAGATAGCAATGGGAGTAAGGAAGTGTACCATATTATTTTAACCCATATATCAATAATTTTGTAAATAAAGGTCCTCTTCACAATTTGCAGTCCAGTACATCTAAAGAGCGTGTATGTGGTGATTAGTTTAGATGTAATGAACGTTTATAAAGTGAAAGGTGTTGGGAAGGTGTTGGGAAGGTGTTGGGAAGGTGGCAAATTTGCTTAATTATGTATTCCAAAGTTCAATCTACATACATGCTTAATCTGCAAGCTGGATAAGTATGGTATCATGACACTTTTAATTTTTGTAAGTTTAATAAAGTTGATAGTATTTTGGGCGTTAAGTAACATGTTTATAATGTGTACATAATACAGTATTACTTGACTACATATTACATGTGGTTGTAAATCTAAATCATCTATGGAACCGCTATTTCTATCCTATACCATTTGAAGCAGCAAATCTTCCTTGCAGCAATCTGCTGCACCGGCGGACCAGGGTTCCTTAAATGTAGTATCACTAAAACTATGGAATGATCCCCTCTAAGCTTATTATGTAATAGAGATTTTGTAAAGAGGTTGCAAACTATTTACTCCATAACTGTAACTACTAGCCTTAATTATCATCATTTCATCTTTAAGCTTAAATTGGTGAAATCTAAACTTAGAAGTGGTATCAGTCCTTTATCGTTGTTATGATGTTGTGTTATGGATAATGGTAGAGTAGTTTTTTAGTAATTGCTTAGATAACATGGTTGTTACGATGTTTTTTTTGCAGATCACGTATATCAGTACCATCATTCTATTTTGTCCAATTATAATATCAACCGGATTAGATTCTAACATAGTTTCAGTGCAGGTGCAACACGATTATTTCCTAAATTGGGCATTGATTATCTTGGCATAAAGGACTATCTTGGTATGTGATCTCTCTTCCTTTTGATTTTTCTGTCGTCTCATGGTGTTTCTTTGTCTTCAAATATTGAATTATCGGGGAATGTTGACCAGTATAAATTCACTTATTGTCACTTTTGATCATGTGTTGCTAAATTATTCATTTAAACTGTTGTATTTATGCTTATTTGTGGAAAGCACTTGGAGCCATCTTTTCTGCAACAGATTCTGTTTGCACTTTGCAGGTAAAGATGTCATGTTGAATCAGTGATTGTTAATGTAGTAGAGAAAGAACATAGGAAAACAAAACTAAGTCGTTAAATAAGCTTATGTTTAATTCAGTAGTTTATGCAGTTTTCAGAATTTGTAGAGAGAGAAGGGTTTAAGTCCATTTTCTTTTACTCTCCCAACAAGCGAATAAGCCATCTGAATTAGCTGGTCCAAATATCTCTAATCAGCTTGATAGTTTAATCATAACAGAATAATCAATTAAGTTTTTTTTTGTGAATTTCATAAACGTACTAGTAATAAACAAGGTCTGGAACACCAACTATATCACTTGATGCTACGGTGTCTTTGGAAAGTCCAGTATTACATTATACTTGCTAAATCAGTAAATCACGATTTCCATGATACTATATTGTCATCTTAGAAATGTTAGACTAATTCCATTGTGGCACTAATAAGAAGACAATGCATTAAATGAGTCAATGGACTGTGGCGACTGTAACTAAGGTAGATTATGCTAGCTTTGATTGCTGTAACCAAAACTGGACATGAAACATTCTTTTGTGTGGCATGCCATACAGTTTGGTGATATTGCCTAGGAAGGTTTTGGCTATAACAGTTGCTATGAAACATTCTTTTGTTAGACCCTCTATGACGTTGACTGATTGGGTGGGTGGGGGTCTTATAATAGTTTATTGTTATCAGTCTAGCAGTAGTTTATGCTCTAGTTTATAGCAGTAGTTTATGCTCTAGTTAAATGCGTTACTAATTCTATGTTTGTTGCATTTGATACAGTTTCCAAGATGTTCAAATCTAAAAAAACAATGCAGCAACATAAAAGAAAACAGAGTCAAATAAGTCGACCAACATCAGCCTTTCAAGAAACTGCTCAACTTTCATTTCCCACACATATGCAAACGGCTGCTGGTCAAGCAGTTGACAACAACAATCACCCAACATCAGCCTTTCAAGCAACTGCCGACCTTCATTTCCCACACATATGCAAACGGTTGTTGGTCAAGCAGTTGACAACAACAATCACCCAACATCGCCTTTCAATCAACTCGCTCGACCTTCATTTCCCACACATATGCAAACGGCTGCTGGTCAAGCAGTTGACAACAACAATCACCCAACATCAGCCTTTCAATCAACTGCTCGACCTTCATTTCCCACACATATGCAAACGGCTGCTGGTCAAGCATCTATCAGACCTTCTTTCATTTATAATATGCGTCAAAACTCTTCATCTTCCTCATCTTCTCTTCAAGCATCTGTCAGACCTTCAAATGTGCACCATAACTCTTCTTCCTCTTCATCGTCTTCTCATTCACAATCATTACAATCCCAACCTCGTACACGAGCGGTTTTGCACCAATCTTCATCCACAAATTCTCTTCTGAATGATGATCAAGATCTACGTGATGAATATGAACTGAATCTATTATCTGAGGTTGAGATCATAGGTAACTAAACTCATGTTGCCAATATAAATTAGTCATGTGCTTGTAGATTATATTCTAACATTTATGATAATCTTATAGATGGGGATGGAAACATTCTTAGGATACAAAAAATGTGTGTAAAAGAAGTGTACAAGCTGAACGAGGGTGAAAAGGTGTTGGTTCATGTGAATGCAAAATATCACTAATCGGTATCTTTGGGGGCTTGTGTTCAAGATTTATGACCTTACTTCTCAAAGAACCCAACTTATGTCCCCCGGATGCCAAGGACTGGAAGGAATGCAAAGAACGTTGTGGTGTTATGCTTCTAGTAGAACTCCGGGTAATACATTATGTTAAATAAGTGTTTTGTTCATAGTACAGTTACTTATTATTATTCTTCATTTAATGTCCTTTATTGATAACTTTGGCAGCGGAGATTCAACATACCTCAAAGCGATAATGTAGACAAGGTTCTTTGTGCAATGTTCAGAGTGAAGCGTAGAACCTTAAAATATAGGTTAAAAATTGTGTTATATAAGCAAGCTGTGAATAAGCTGAATGAAGTTAATGGCCTCAATGAACTTGGTGCTCAAGAGATCGATTATTCAGAAGATGAGCTTTTGGAAACATTGGATTTACTCGAACCACCAGAAAACTTCCATGACCACCAATGGTAATTGTATAAAAGTCATCTTCGAAAGCCTATAGCAAAGGTATTAATTTTTTCCACTCTTGATGTCTATATTAAGTAAATGGGTTGAAGTTTCTAACTCTAACAATCAGCATCTTATGTGAGTTCTTTATTGCTTCTTCATAAAATGAGCTTATGAGCTTTTTCATTTTTGAATAAGCTCTTAAGCCCCAAAAATAAGCTAATTCAAACACCCCCTAAACACACAGACCCTCATACCGAAAAGAAGCCAAGCTGCAATCACGCTATCACTAAAGTAGTCTAAACAAAATAAAAATCACACCTTTAACAACAAAGATATTTAAAAAATCTACATAACACACAAACTGGATAACTTAATCTACAGAACATAAATTTAAGATTGATAGTCATTATAATAGTAACATGTTAAGTTTAAGGGCTGCTGGTTTCGTGTGATTGGTATGAAAGGGACCCATAGGACGGTTATAATTGCTAATATTAGATCCTATCTAATCTTGTTTTCAGGTTGTCTCAACTCTTATAAGTATTTTCTTTCAAAACTGTTTTGGTATTAGTTCAGATTTTCATCAAGTTTTCTCCAGCCGTGTAGTCATTTGTTTTAATCATAAAAATAATTAAAAATCAAAAATAGCTTTTTCATCAAGTGTTTTAACTAATCCTAAAAGGAAAAAAATCAGAAAATTAGTTAACTAGGTTTGTTTGGCTCTCTAAGTTGGGGGTTTGGATGAAAAGTGCCCTGCACCACTGTTTTTCTCTTTCTCAGATCTGCATATTCCTAGTTCCATTCATATCTTTAACTGCATCAGTAGGCTAGAGTTCCCAATGGCTCCGTGTTTTTGATTTTTAACTTTCTCGTCTTTAATCCTTTTTAGCTAAAATTTTGGATTATAACACTCTGGTTGGTGGCCTTTTACTAGATGATTTTAGTTTATTTTTAGGATTTTACTAAGTTAGTTAGATTAGTGCTTAAAGTAAGAACATTAGGGTTGTTTGGCACCTGTAGTTTTAGGATCTGTTTTAATGCTATCAGCTTTAATCTTGTGCTCATTTGATTATTTCCTATTGCACTAAGTTTGTCTTAGTTAGATTTAGCCTATTCTAGCCTGTGGTAGCTTTTGGTAGCATTTTAGAGCTTTTTGCTTATTCTCCCTGTGAGCTTTTCATATCAGTTGGTTATAGATAGTGCTTAACTGCTTATGCCTTGGTCTATTTCAGTTAATATAGGTAGAATTTAGTTAGAATTAACTTATTTTTCATATCATGGTTAATGAACTTTAATCGATCGTATCATATCTTATTGCTTGTAAAAACTATATATGTGGTGATCTTGACCAAGGTCCTGAAATGCGAAACTCTCACCTGTGGGAAGAATGCACGACTTGAGCAAGCCCATACTCACACTACGGTCTTTGTCGGTTTGCGCGAAGAGACCATGAATTTGTGAGTAACATTTAATTATACATAGAGACAAAAGGGTATCTTTAGTTTAAGGGTTGATTATGAACAATTGTAGTTGTTGCATTTGTACGGAGTGTTATAACAGTTTCGAAACTGTTATAACTTGTATTTTTATGCATTCTTTGATATTCTCTATCTAATATACAGAAAGTGAAAAATGGAAGATCACCGCATGATGTTGAGAGGTTTCACATTTGTTATAAAACAGCGGATGACACTTATATTCAAGAAGCAACAACAGAAATGATGGTATACATCTTGGATTTCTTTTTAAAGTTTTATATGGCATATTTTGATTTATGAACTTAAAATAGTATGCATTGTTTCAGGTTCAAGCAAATAGAGAAATATTAAGAAAGAAGTTAGAGCTAGGAGGTCCTGAAGGTAATGTTGAACATGACGTAGTAGCAGAAATTGCTAGGAATGTTCTTAATACACTTATTGGAGATGAAAATCCTCATTGTTTTGGAGCGGGTGTAACAAAATCCCAAGTATCCAAATTTAGTCGTGATTTAAGAAAGATGAAGGGTGAGGTTCTAACAAATGAAAACCGCTTTTTGTTGGAAAAAGTACAGACTAAAAAAAAACAATTAGAGACTCAAAAAAAGCAATTAGAGAATCAAAATAAGGAAATAGAGACTCATAAAAAGCAATTAGAGAATCAAGGTTTGCAACTCAAGGAAATGGGACAAAAGCCAAATGACCTTTATGGAATGCTTAAAGTTGTTGAAACTGCGTTTCCTGATCTATATAATGGTGCTTCTACTTCTGTTGCTTCTACCGGTACATGTGACAAACAGGTGAGTGGTTTATTGTTTATCGCAATAAATTTTTTCAGTCCCTTATTTGAAGTATTTTATGTTTTTTTCAGCCCTCTTTTGGCGCATCACCAATTACGGACCACTACTCACCCATCATGGATCACTAAACAGGTATATATTTTTTCAGTCCCTTATTTGAAGCATTTTAAATGTTTGGTTTGGTAAGTAGTGATTATTTTGAGAGTTCTGCTTGAGGAATTTATTAGTTGAATATAAATAAGAATATGAGATGTTGTCTTCTTAAAGCTAGGAAATAGGGAATGAGTAAGTAGCAGATAACACATTTGAATTCGATTAGCTAATAGTATGCATAAGGAGGAACTAATTGTTTTCACATATAGAAACTTGTGTTATTGTTGAGATGTACGACTAGGTGAAGATTGGTTTTGTGATGAGTATGTTGATGGGAAGTTAGGGTTTGTCTACCCTATTTATGTTCTCTTTACTGGTCTTCATGCTACCTGGGTGATGATTGGTTTTGTGATGAGTTGTTCGCTATCAGTATATCAGAATTTCTGGAATCGTTTCATGATGAGTGGTCTGCTATAATAGCGATTTGGTTTGCCTATTCGTGGGCATTGTGCGTGGCTGCTATCTCAATCCTGCTTGTGATCATGTAAGCCATGTCTGTCATTTCTGTAAGTTAGGGTTTCTTAACCCTATTTTTCGTCTATGATTGATCAAGATACACAGGGTTTCATTCTTAGCTAGAGTTTTACTCCATTAAAATTTGTAGCAGATGAGGTATTGGATCAAGTTGTAGTATTGGTTTGGTCATTTTGATCAATGGAAGTTTGGTGTAGTTGTTTGGTGTGGATCGGAGCTGCTCTAGTTCTACCATTGGATAAAGCTGCATCGTTGATAAGTATGGACATCTACGACGACTTTGGAGAATCAAGTGTTTTTGTCTTGAGTATTTAATTTGTAAACTTATAGTCGTTGTAGTTTAATGTTCATTTATTTGTTATAAGAGTGGTGTGTCACTCTTATATAGTGGTTATTTGTTAGTGTCCTACGGGACTTTTGTGTTTGTAAGTTCCTATGTAACGGGCTGTGATATGGGACTCACCCGTATCCGTTGTACTTAAACGTTTTTTGGTTAATTTATTTACCAGGGTGCAGGATTACTCCCCTTTACCCAAAATACGACTAGGTGAAGATTTTGAAAGGACAAGAGGATAAAGATTTTCCGTAATAAGAGGTTTTGTTGTACAAAGGCTAAAATCTATTTTCAGTTTAGTTAACAACCTCAGTGTTGGGTTCATTTGTTGCCCTACTGATTTTGGCTCATAATTCTTAGGCTAGCCTTGAACTTGCAACTTTGTCTTTGCACTTATATTGACACTAACTTCAACTTCAATGGCATATTGAAGGCGGATTTGATTGGGACTAGAAACTGGTCATCAGTAGAACATACATAACTAAATAACAAATACTGAGGACAGATGTCCTCATCTCCCATCGGCCTCGTCGCCATAACTATACTAGATAAAACAGACATAGAGGAAAGAGCTATCTATTACCTTTTGTACAAGGTATGGCCAGTTAACCATTGTTTAATTTTAACTTATTAATTGTTTCAATAATCTTGATTAATTGTTTATATATAGGGCATGCTGCTGTTACTTTTATTTGCTCATTCATATGTTAGATCTTATTACCTTTTGTACAAGGTCCAGTTAACCATTGTTTATCTAACAAGTTCAACATCCACATGAAATTCCAGAAACAAAGAACAAATAGTGACATGTGGCGCTATCCCTCCTCCTGTTGAGCTTCTCAAATTCCAAAATGCATTAGTAGATGTAATGTAGTTAACACATATTTTAAGCTTCTCATATGTAAAACGGCCAATTTTTATCCTATGCATTAGTGGCTATGTCTCAGACAATCTTTAAGATGTTATATTGATGATCTTTTGAGTTTTTTAAATACAAACTAATTTTTGATTTTCTTTCTCTGTATTTAGGAGCTTGTTGAAGATGAGAGATCGAAGAAATATCAATGGAATTTCAGTCTCGTCTGATAGACGATGTTTTGGATATGTACCCAATACTTAGAAATCTCGTCTATAAATCTTTTCTTGGTTTATATCAGTGGGCAGAATTATGTACTTAGAAATTATGTATTTGTATTGCTGGATCTGATATCTGTTAATCTGTTACATTTTGTAAATCTGTTACTATGTACCCAATGCAAGAAATCTTTTCTTGGTTTATTTCAATGGAATTATGTACAGGTAGTCAAGTATGTTGAATTTGTGTATTTCTTTATAATACAGGGTATGAATTGTAAATTAGTAAAAGTACAGGTTTATGACTGTAAATATCAAAACCATGCCCACCATATAAAGCGTGGAGTTGTTTTTTTTCCAATGTGTTATGCTTACAACCATGCCCACCATATAAAGCGTGTACTTTTTAAATTTTTACACGCTTCTTTTTGTGGCAGTTTTTAAATTTTTCTTGACTATAAAAAGGGTGGACATTTAGTCACTTTTTGTCACACTTCTCAGCGTCACAATCAAAACCAAAGTCCACGCATAATAACGTCCACCAATTTGTGACTCCAATATACTCCACGATAAACATAGCGTGGACTTCAAATTTAGTGACACTTAAAACCGTGTAAACATGCCTTAATATGTGTGTATAATTACACCATTTGTTGTAGTGATGTCAAGAAAATACGGTTTTTGTTTTCTGTCATCTATGGACTATCGACACAAATATCTAAATTTTATGCAACATTACTTGTACATATACATAGACATGACAATGGAATCACTTACTCGTCTCAAATATGTCAGCATGGCTAGTTTTATATTTTTATATATCTGTACTTTATACTTCTACTTACTGAGTAGGATTTTTTTAAATTTTATACATATTGAAAGTGTACGGTTATTATGAAACATAAAAATAGAGAGTATCATATTCAGTGATGGAACTTGAGTCATTTTCTTAGAGGGGCCAAAATCCTCTCATCACTATATACCATAAAAACATACATTCGTTGGTGATATACGATTCGACCAGACTATAGTCATACGCATCATTCAATTAATGGGCAGTCCAATATTCGTATAGTTAACATAATGACGAAATTGCTTGGACCATTCATCAAACACACATAGGGGTGTGCACGGTCTCAAAACCGGACCGGACCGGCCAAGACCGGACCGGACCGACACCCGAGTTCGGCAAAAATCCTAGACCGAGACCGGACCGAATGTGGTCGGTCCGGTCTCGGTCCGTGTCGGTCCGGTCGGTCCTTCGGTCGGTCCGGTCCAACAAGGCCAAATTCGTCGGTTTTGGTCCGGACCGGACCGGACCGAGGACCGAATTAGCCCAAAAGCCGAGACCACGGACCGGGCCGAATGTGGTCGGTCCGGTCTCGGTCCGTGTCGGTCCGGTCCATTCGGGTCAAATGCTCACCCCTAAACACACATATATAAATTAAGATATTGATATATGGACCTAATTAAACGTGACCTACCACATAAATAACCTGTACAGTTATGCAATTGTACAAGTCATTTAAGCGATAGGTCACTTTTTAAGTCCATTTAATTAGGCATGTTTATCATTTTTTTTATAAATTAAATGGTTGTAGCATATTTAAAAAACTACTATAAATAATACACATGAGGAGAATGCGATGTTAATTTGTTGGAAGGGAGAAAGATGTAGCAAGTTAGAAGGACTTGACTTACTTACTAAATTACAAATTCGATTTATTTTTTTCCCCTAAAATATACACTAACCTATAGTAATTACTCAACAATTTGGGAGGGCTAGGACCTTCCCCAGCCCTCACAAAGTTCCATCTTTGATCATATTTCACGACAAAACATCAAATTTTATGTTTTGGTTTGATGATGTTAGCAAATATGTCACTGAAAATTTATATTTAGAGGAGCAAAGATGTGACCAAAACATTATATTTAGGAGAAGTTGTGAAAATAAGTTTTTTTGTTATGTCTAGTAGTATAAAAAAAACTGGTTTTTCTCACTGGTTCTTTCACAGAAAGAAATCCGAGGAAAATTACTCACGGATTTGCGACAATTTATACGCTAGATTGTTGACCGAATTTATTTGAGAATTCTGTTGAAAACTTCCCACGAATCCAAATTGCACACTGATTTATTGACCAAGCTTCCGTGAGAAATGTGTCACAAATTTCCTGTCGACTTCCCACATATTACCAACTGTCAAAAGTGCGTGGAAAGCCGTAACTAGAGTACTCACGGATTTTACGCGATGTTACTAAATAGGAACCATAAATTGATAAAATTTTGAAGATAAAATTAGCCATTATACTTTGTGTATATATGTTTTTTTTTTCTTCGAGATAACGTAACTTTTTCGTGTAGTTTACTTCAATTAAATTTAGTGCCTATTCTCATAAATAATTCTTCTAATATTTGATTTACCTCCTTTTTCTCTTCAAAGTTCTTTTCTTTCATGCCTCTATGTTTTCCCAAATTCAACCCCCTTTGTTTTCCTTTTTCCTTTTCTAAAAATAACGCTTCTAGTGAATTCCTCCAAACCGAGATTACCAACCACGTGCTCGTCAATCTATTCATGGCCTCTCTCTCACACACGCTTGGACGCTCGCACAAATATACTATCGCAAGACATACTATTTTCGACAGGGGCGGATCCATGTTTAGAGTACGGGTGTTGCCCCCAACAAAGTTCTTGTGGACACACATAATATGTAGAAAAAAATTTTAAATTAGATAAAAAAAAAAAAAAAAAAAAAAATGCCGGTACCCCAGGAAAATACTCTGAGCGCCCTCGATACTTTCTGATATTACCAAAAATCAAAGTGCTTTAAAATGTTTAAACTCTTCTATGTAGGTTTTGTTCATCAAAATTGAAAAATGCTCATGTTGTACATGAGATTTCTTTAACCGAGTCATCACCCGTGAAAGCCTCAAATACTAGAATGAATTAAATATTTATACAGTACCAGAATATAATATATTATAGACCTTTTTATGTTTTTTTTATTAAAAGCATAATTGTCATTAACAATTAATTAAATGTTCATACCTTAGTGATGTAAATAGAAAGTTGAAACTATAGTTTAAAATTTGTCTATTTAAACTTTGCGTAAAACTAAGTTTATAATTGTCATTAACAAAACTTAGAAAGATCGTAAAACATACATAATGTTTTAACGCGATATTGCTTCTTAGACGATCCAGACCCACTGGGAATAGAAACAGGACGATACACAAATGTCTTAGGTTTAAAACCCGTTGGCCTAGTTTGTTGCTTACCTTTAGAATTATGGCTGTGTACCACTTTGAAACCATCATTTTCCCTCACTTGTATGATGAAAACATTTGTAATCGTTGTATCTTTAATTCTAATCGGCCACTGAATTGTTAGTTTTATAAAATAACAGCTACCCATAAGAAAAAAAAAATGTCTTGTAAATTACAATCTGTTAGACTCTCAATCGAAACGCCAGACAAACACAATCATAATGCGTTGGCATGTTACAAGCCATAATTGGATCACGTATATGATCCATACTAAAATCATGACTAATCAAGAATGGGATAAAACCTTGATTTATTCACCAAGTAAATCCTTTCTTATAGGTTTTAAACCAAAGAAAGTATGATTTATGTATCTCTATAATGCTCGCATTGTTGTATGAATAACAATATCAAAACTGATATTGGTTTTGTTTTCCTGGTTCAGAGAATCTTTCCATGTCAACTTATAAAATTCGTATACCTTTTTCTCTTATAAGACTCCTTTCTTTGCTTCAAACCAGCCAAAAAAGGGCCCTTCAATTGTAGGAAATGGACAAGAGATAAATACTTAGGTATTCCATATGTATATGGCCGCCCAAAAGGTAACTTGTTAAGATGTTTAAATCATAAAGTTTTGAAAAAAATGCATGGTTGGAAGTAGAAGTTTCTTTCTTATGCTGTCAGGGGCGGAACCAGAATATTTCATTAGAGGGGGCATTTTTTTTTTTTTTTTTTTTTATTATGGCGGGTTAAAAAAGAGAGAGAACAAGCCAACCGGTAAATGGAGCAAGTCGGGTCGGGTCGGATCCTGTACAACTTTTTAAAAATTATAACGAGGAATATCCCAGTATTATCGTGTAGAGTTCAACACCATACTAATTACCTGCATATTTTTCGTAACAAATAAAATGTTTTACGATGTATAATATTCGTTGATAAAATCGGAAAAACAAACAAAATCTTTAGTATCACTTGCATTTTAAAAACATTAATATCGTACACAAAGTAGTTTAATGGTCCAACTCTTTTTGGAAAAAAAAATAAAAATAATAATGAAACACCAAAAATACTCCAATCGATAGGATTTAAATAATAGACTAAGCTGCTAACTCAGTACTATCATTCTAACTAAAATACTACGTACTACTTGAAATATTTAGAAAGAAAATAAGTCTGAAAGTAAAGAAAATCATTGAAAGGCTTAACTCTAAAAGTTATGATATCCACATGCTATGACACACACACTTTTCATGCATTTCATGTTACGATATGCCTTATCATGCATTTCATTTCGAAGTACCCGCATTACAATCGGTGTGTTATATAGTGTCGAACTGTCGATCGTGTCATGGTGGGTATCATGTTATTGTCAAATCCAACTCGAAAATAGTATTTCTCTTTCATCCAAGGAAAGAATCCCACCATGGAGCATTGGTACTCTTATTGCTATTATAAGCTTGTGGTCGAGGAATATGAACTTGTCTTTTTTCGTGGACTAATCGTGAAGACAACCAAATCGCTTATTTGGATCCTCGTTCGGCCGCTTCCCTCTACCTTTTTGTTGGGATGTAGCAGCTCCTCTTAGCTTAATGCTTTCGAAATGCGATCGTGTAGAGTCATTAAATATATTTATATATAAGTTTCTTTTTCCAAAACCAAAAATTACTCATAATAGGAAATTATCATTTCGCCGCTCTAAAAAAAAAAAAAAAAAATCATTTCGATATAGTATGATCGACTAGTTTATTAATATTCAATCAATTTTTTTGGTAAAGGGGAAACCCCTGGTAAATTTCATTACTCTACAAAAACATTTAAGTATATAGAATGTGGGTGAATCCCACATCTAAACCCATTACAAAGACGGGAAGCAAACGCACTAAATGTGCTTCAAACTAAAACTATCATAAGAAAGACAAACCAAACTTATAAACAACTACTATAAGAACAAGAAATAAAACTAATGTTTAAACTGACCACAAAGATTAATATCCGTCGCATCTCAAAATGGCCGTTGTTCCATGGTTAAACCTTGAAGGTCATAAGTGTCAAATAGATCATAGTCTTCATCCTCCATAATAGAACTAGGACCACAAACCGATGTCACATTAGCCTCCTTTTTCATAAGAAGCGGCTTCCCATCATCAATAATAGCACAAGCTTCCCATCAAGAATTTGTTTTTTTATATTATATATTAATCCTTTCAACGAGAAAAGTAGTACTTGGACTACCAAATGAATCATTAGGTGCACTCACATGATTATCCATATTCCCATTCCCATTAGCAAGAGTCGAATCTTTACGAGAATCTCTATCCTCCACATCCACCATAAAGCTTAATATATCAAAAGAGTTCGAAGTGGAAGGCACCGTAGTATGAGTTTTATCATTAGTTTTGGTCTCCTTGAAGCCTTAGGTAGATAAGCAAACTTAGTCTTCAAACCAATTTGAACCCCACGAATAGGATGTTTTAGCGTTTTGGTGTTCTTCATAATATCCAAGACAAGTTTCCTTGGACATTTATTAAGAACGTGACCAAAAATCTTCCAATTTATGCATATTGGAGGTGTCCACTCATACTCAATATGGATAGTGTAGATAGTATACCCATCACCCTTGAATTTTGGCACAACCACCATGAGTGAGTGTTTCAACTCCATATCAGCTCTCAAGTCAATCATAGCACGAGCATAACTCGACCTATCCCAAGACTCCATGCACATAGTGCACGTGTAAAAATCAAGCATCAAAGGGGGACCAAGTTTGGTTGCAATAACACTCCACCCATTTTTCGTGAATGTGGTAATACGAATATCATGAAGCTTAACCAAACCGGAACACTACACACATCCTCCTTCATAATATTCTTGTCCATCCCATCATTAGAGCTGAATTTAAAAAAATGTAAACCTTTAGAGTTCATCATCGATTTGACTAGGCGAAACTTATTCCAGGTACTCTTGACATAGTTTTCAACAACCGGATACACCACACGTTTTCCCAAAAAGAAACCAAAAACTGTATTAGAAAATCGTTCACGAACAGCCTGAACCGACTCCATTGAAACAACTACATCCGCTCCATTACCCGCCGGTGCTAGTAATGGATGGAAATTTGCCCATTTACTACTTATTTCACCCTTAAAAAATTTAGCATACGAACCATGCTCTTTTGTAATGATCGACGTAAGCTCCTTAGGATCAGTAGGTGCATTTGTTTAAACATGTATATACGAATGATGTTGCTTTTCAATCAAAACAACCCCACTAGAAGTATTCAATGCATAAGTATATCCAATCAAAGTCATACTAGGATCATTAACCAATTCGAAGCTAGCTTTATTAGGGACCAAGCTAGAAGGAAAAATCTTATTCAATGTTAGATGATTGACAGAGTTTAGATTCAAATTCATATCCATCTTGACAGAACTACCATCAGCTGGCACTTACGCAATTCTTACCAGGATCATCAGCAGCTTTACCACTAGTTGAAACCGCACGAGACTCTTTTTTCTTGCGATAACTACCCCTCCAATCCGAATCAAGAAACTCTTTTTGCATGTTTACATTCAAACAACTCTAGTTTACCCACAAACTAGTCCAAAAATATTCCAAGATAAAGCGTTTAGACCTAACAGTGGCAACAACTTGTAGGGTTTTCAGGAAAAAAAAAAAAAAAAAATCTCTAATCAACTTATTTATGCAAAACGTACCAGTAACAGACAAAAAAAAATGAGCAATTAGCATGTTAATGAACAAATAGCAACTGACAAAACCCTAGAGCAAAAAACCTCAAACCCTAAAGATCCAACGGATCCTACAACAAACTGGATCGCTAAGGGAGAATTAGACCAAAGAATAATCACACCCTAGACGATATCACAATGGTTGTAATAGGATTAGTTTCAATCAGTTTTAGTTTTTAAATAATCTTTTCTACAAACCTTTTTAAATGTGACTCACATAGATTTATCGTATGCATAATCAAACACTCCAGTAAAAACAGGTTTTTCCGACGGTAAAATCCGTGGGAAATCCCGTGGAAAAAGGCCCTTTTCCACGGAATTCACACAAAATTATTCCGTTTGTAAAAACCTTGTGGGTAAATATTTTTCCACAGATTTTCCCACGGAGCGTTGACTATTTCCCACAAATATCATTGTGGATAATCAGTGGGATTAATTTTCCACATATTTCTCACGAAATTTCCCACAGTTTTTAGTAGCTATTTTCCACACATATCCAAGGTTTTTTTGCCACAGATTTCCAACGATTTTCACACTACAATTTCTCCCACAGATTTCTCACGAAATTTCCCACAGTTTCTGGTAGCCATTTTCCACACATATCCGTGTTTTTTGCCACGCTTTTCCAACGATTTTCACACTAAAATTTCGACAGCTTTTTCACAGATTTCCCACAGAAAAATAAATTTTCCCCCAACAATTTTGTGGGAATTTTGTGATTAATCCATGGCAAATACGTGGCTAGATTCCGTGGTATTTGTATTATAATAGATTTTCCAAACCTATAAACACAAAAAACTAATATTTAAAACAATAAAAACAATTAATAGATCACCAAAATAAACAAATCCATTACCCAAAATGCATAAATGTGTCGCCCAATGGACATAAATACGTAATCCAAAAGACATAGGTTAGAAACATGTTATCGGACAATGCAACATCGAAATTGTTTTCGAGAAACTACAACCCAATAGTTCTAACACAAAAACTAAAGCCTAATGCCAAATTAGACTAGCTAGGATTAGGATCCGATTCAGCAGTTCGGGGAGGATAATTTTGAGCAAAGGACTCCAACCTATCATTGACTAAGCTGCTAACTCAGTACTATCATTCTAACTAAAATACTACGTACTACTTGAAATATTTAGAAAGAAAATAAGTCTGAAAGTAAAGAAAATCATTGAAAGGCTTAACTCTAAAAGTTATGATATCCACATGCTATGACACACACACTTTTCATGCATTTCATGTTACGATATGCCTTATCATGCATTTCATTTCGAAGTACCCGCATTACAATCGGTGTGTTATATAGTGTCGAACTGTCGATCGTGTCATGGTTGGTATCATGTTATTGTCAAATCCAACTCGAAAATAGTATTTCTCTTTCATCCAAGGAAAGAATCCCACCATGGAGCATTGGTACTCTTATTGCTATTATAAGCTTGTGGTCGAGGAATATGAACTTGTCTTTTTTCGTGGACTAATCGTGAAGACAACCAAATCGCTTATTTGGATCCTCGTTCGGCCGCTTCCCTCTACCTTTTTGTTGGGATGTAGCAGCTCCTCTTAGCTTAATGCTTTCGAAATGCGATCGTGTAGAGTCATTAAATATATTTATATATAAGTTTCTTTTTCCAAAACCAAAAATTACTCATAATAGGAAATTATCATTTCGGCCGTTCTAAAAAAAAAAAAAAAAAAAAAAAATCATTTCGATATAGTATGATCGACTAGTTTATTAATATTCAATCAATTTTTTTGGTAAAGGGGAAACCCCTGGTAAATTTCATTACTCTACAAAAACATTTAAGTATATAGAATGTGGGTGAATCCCACATCTAAACCCATTACAAAGACGGGAAGCAAACGCACTAAATGTGCTTCAAACTAAAACTATCATAAGAAAGACAAACCAAACTTATAAACAACTACTATAAGAACAAGAATTAAAACTAATGTTTAAACTGACCACAAAGATTAATATCCGTCGCATCTCAAAATGGCCGTTGTTCCATGGTTAAACCTTGAAGGTCATAAGTGTCAAATAGATCATAGTCTTCATCCTCCATAATAGAACTAGGACCACAAACCGATGTCACATTAGCCTCCTTTTTCATAAGAAGCGGCTTCCCATCATCACGCAATAGCACAAGCTTCCCATCAAGAATTTGTTTTTTTATATTATATATTAATCCTTTCAACGAGAAAAGTAGTACTTGGACTACCAAATGAATCATTAGGTGCACTCACATGATTATCCATATTCCCATTCCCATTAGCAAGAGTCGAATCTTTACGAGAATCTCTATCCTCCACATCCACCATAAAGCTTAATATATCAAAAGAGTTCGAAGTGGAAGGCACCGTAGTATGAGTTTTATCATTAGTTTTGGTCTCCTTGAAGCCTTAGGTAGATAAGCAAACTTAGTCTTCAAACCAATTTGAACCCCACGAATAGGATGTTTTAGCGTTTTGGTGTTCTTCATAATATCCAAGACAAGTTTCCTTGGACATTTATTAAGAACGTGACCAAAAATCTTCCAATTTATGCATATTGGAGGTGTCCACTCATACTCAATATGGATAGTGTAGATAGTATACCCATCACCCTTGAATTTTGGCACAACCACCATGAGTGAGTGTTTCAACTCCATATCAGCTCTCAAGTCAATCATAGCACGAGCATAACTCGACCTATCCCAAGACTCCATGCACATAGTGCACGTGTAAAAATCAAGCATCAAAGGGGGACCAAGTTTGGTTGCAATAACACTCCACCCATTTTTCGTGAATGTGGTAATACGAATATCATGAAGCTTAACCAAACCGGAACACTACACACATCCTCCTTCATAATATTCTTGTCCATCCCATCATTAGAGCTGAATTTAAAAAAATGTAAACCTTTAGAGTTCATCATCGATTTGACTAGGCGAAACTTATTCCAGGTACTCTTGACATAGTTTTCAACAACCGGATACACCACACGTTTTCCCAAAAAGAAACCAAAAACTGTATTAGAAAATCGTTCACGAACAGCCTGAACCGACTCCATTGAAACAACTACATCCGCTCCATTACCCGCCGGTGCTAGTAATGGATGGAAATTTGCCCATTTACTACTTATTTCACCCTTAAAAAATTTAGCATACGAACCATGCTCTTTTGTAATGATCGACGTAAGCTCCTTAGGATCAGTAGGTGCATTTGTTTAAACATGTATATACGAATGATGTTGCTTTTCAATCAAAACAACCCCACTAGAAGTATTCAATGCATAAGTATATCCAATCAAAGTCATACTAGGATCATTAACCAATTCGAAGCTAGCTTTATTAGGGACCAAGCTAGAAGGAAAAATCTTATTCAATGTTAGATGATTGACAGAGTTTAGATTCAAATTCATATCCATCTTGACAGAACTACCATCAGCTGGCACTTACGCAATTCTTACCAGGATCATCAGCAGCTTTACCACTAGTTGAAACCGCACGAGACTCTTTTTTCTTGCGATAACTACCCCTCCAATCCGAATCAAGAAACTCTTTTTGCATGTTTACATTCAAACAACTCTAGTTTACCCACAAACTAGTCCAAAAATATTCCAAGATAAAGCGTTTAGACCTAACAGTGGCAACAACTTGTAGGGTTTTCAGGAAAAAAAAAAAAAAAAAATCTCTAATCAACTTATTTATGCAAAACGTACCAGTAACAGACAAAAAAAAATGAGCAATTAGCATGTTAATGAACAAATAGCAACTGACAAAACCCTAGAGCAAAAAACCTCAAACCCTAAAGATCCAACGGATCCTACAACAAACTGGATCGCTAAGGGAGAATTAGACCAAAGAATAATCACACCCTAGACGATATCACAATGGTTGTAATAGGATTAGTTTCAATCAGTTTTAGTTTTTAAATAATCTTTTCTACAAACCTTTTTAAATGTGACTCACATAGATTTATCGTATGCATAATCAAACACTCCAGTAAAAACAGGTTTTTCCGACGGTAAAATCCGTGGGAAATCCCGTGGAAAAAGGCCCTTTTCCACGGAATTCACACAAAATTATTCCGTTTGTAAAAACCTTGTGGGTAAATATTTTTCCACAGATTTTCCCACGGAGCGTTGACTATTTCCCACAAATATCATTGTGGATAATCAGTGGGATTAATTTTCCACATATTTCTCACGAAATTTCCCACAGTTTTTAGTAGCTATTTTCCACACATATCCAAGGTTTTTTTGCCACAGATTTCCAACGATTTTCACACTACAATTTCTCCCACAGATTTCTCACGAAATTTCCCACAGTTTCTGGTAGCCATTTTCCACACATATCCGTGTTTTTTTGCCACAGTTTTCCAACGATTTTCACACTAAAATTTCTGACAGTTTTTTCACAGATTTCCCACAGAAAAATAAATTTTCCCCCAACAATTTTGTGGGAATTTTGTGATTAATCCATGGCAAATACGTGGCTAGATTCCGTGGTATTTGTATTATAATAGATTTTCCAAACCTATAAACACAAAAAACTAATATTTAAAACAATAAAAACAATTAATAGATCACCAAAATAAACAAATCCATTACCCAAAATGCATAAATGTGTCGCCCAATGGACATAAATACGTAATCCAAAAGACATAGGTTAGAAACATGTTATCGGACAATGCAACATCGAAATTGTTTTCGAGAAACTACAACCCAATAGTTCTAACACAAAAACTAAAGCCTAATGCCAAATTAGACTAGCTAGGATTAGGATCCGATTCAGCAGTTCGGGGAGGATAATTTTGAGCAAAGGACTCCAACCTATCATTGAGTGTTTTATGCCAAGCCTGTATGCCCGCTTCTCTTTAAGCCTCCGTAGCTGCCCTCTCATCTTCCATCTTTGTCTTCAAATCATCGTTTTGTTTTTTAAGAATCCGTATATCCTGTTACATCCAGTTACACATAACTCAATTAGAATAACAACAATATGATAAAACAACCAAGATAATAAGGAAGTGTACAGATCATGTGAAGTGTGAATTGTATAGATCTTAAGCTACACAAATAATAAGGAAGCGTCTTTAACGGATTATTTATAATCCAAAATCAGGTAACATGCAACAATAGTGACATTGGTAACATGCAAGTTCTGAAAATTATTACCACATGAAATGTGACCATGGCATGATTCATGTATCATGTATTTTTGCACTCACAGTACTATGTAGTTACCTAAGATAGCCAGATCCTTTAACACTAAGTATAAGGGACCACACAATCAGCTTATTGCATAATAACCTTAAAACTACAAACAGACAAGATATGGACAATATGCATGCTTCTAGTGACACTACTAGTACTTAAGAAACTCGTGAAAGTCAATACAAATTCAATGACTACAACTACTATGCAATTTGATGTTGTGGACTTGTCGGTGCTCTATAATCCATATTTAATCGCTAGATGAATATATAACAAGAAAGACAGTAGTATAACCCGTTTAACGTCAACATGCACTTACACTAAAAGAACTTACAGTAAGCAAATTTCAAAATACAACAGAAACTCACCTAATCAAATTTCACTAACATCCTTCAATTATTCTCATGCTAATAAGAATTGGTAGACCCAGGTACATTAGTACATACTTGTTCTAAACCAGATGTCCTAAAGTAACATAGTGACATATTTAAAAGTTGTGTTAATAACATATGTTTGCGGACAACCCTAACAGCATGGACACAAGAGCAAGTGAAAGATCCAATAACCAATTATACAACAAATTAAGCCTAGTAGAACAATAATTTACAATTTACAACTCTTAAATTTTAAAAACTTTTAAAAAAACCCTAAAAAATTCTCTCTCTCCCTAGGGAGATTTCCGGCGCCACCTCCTCTATTTTTCCGGCCAACCAATTTCTGAAACGCCTCTCTACCGTGGGTATGCAATCGTTTCACTTTGGTTGTGTGTTTCTAGGGGTGGCGTCGTTTTTCCTTGATTGTTATATCGTTTTGAAATCATCATGTAACCCTAACCGATCCTTCTTTGTTTTCCATCTATAACCTGTTCTCAAATATATTCTTCTTGTTTTTCTATTACTCCGTATTTTTCTGCGTTCAGAAAGTGTTTGCTTTCTTGAATTAAAGATGATAATCGATCTACAGGTTTAGGATTATTTGATAATCGGTTTTTAGGGTTTTATCCCCTAGGGTTTTTATTATTCTTGGACCAGCCTATGTAGGATCTGTTTTGACGGCCACCCTTTTATGGTTTCGTTATATTTGCTGGTTGGGTTATGGCTGTGTGATTAATGTTTTATCATATGGTCGATTTGAAGTCTACTTATGCTTAACGATTATACGAACTCTATATTCTAGGGTTTCGATTATCTTCTCCTTGTTAGTAAACCTGATCTGGTTTTATGGTTTTGGAAGTATATTGGCTGCTGCTACATGTGGGTTTTGAGAGAGATTCCAGCTTGATTGGATGTAGGAATTGGTGGGTTACCGATCCTTGGGACGATAGGGTTTTCTGGTATAACTCTATTTGTTTCGTGTTTCTTATCTTCCGATCGATGTTATTCTATTTCTTATCAAGGTTATTATTCGATCAGCTCTTGGATCGTATAATAGTGGCGATTTGATAGGGGTTAAGTGTTCTGTTCGGCAGGTTCTCTAGTCATATTTGGGATGTATGTCGAGTATAAGTTAGGGCTGCTACCCTATTCTTGTATGATTGTAAGGTGTGGCATGTTTATTCTTGTCAATACTATACTAATTTGTGAATTCTTGAGCTTCGGATGTCTTCGGGGGTTTCACTCGTATTGATTTAAGGACGAGGTCAAGGTTCTTTGTGGCTTGGATGTTAGGGTTCTTTGTACCCGATTCTTGGTTTCAGATTCACGTACCTGGTTTACTTTACGTGTTATTATTGGGTCGCTGGATCATTTACTATGGGTACCTGATTTGGGGACTTGTTATAAATCCACGCTAATATGTATTTCATTCTCATTTGGTGGATATTATGCTTTCGTGCGTAATTACTCTAATTTGCATTGGATTAGTGGTGTTTGCTCGGTTGCTCATTCTTGGATGTTTGGTACTTAGTGATGTGATCCATACCATGTTTCTTGTACCAATGGTTTTGATAGTGGTTGAAGATTCTCGGTTGGTTAGGGCTTCTTCATGTGGTTCAAGCTTCAATGTGATGTCCGACGTTCCTCATGTTATTTTACGAGCTTTCTGGATCGCATGGAAGTTGATTGGAAGTACTACTATGACTATGGCTTGAATGTTAGCGTTTAATTTACAATTTTTTTTATCCTTTTGTATAGTCGTTGTAGTTGTAAGTTATAAAAATTGCCTATCATTCTTATATTGTGGTTACATGTATGTGGCACAAGTTGTGCATTTTTTGTCGCCCTGATCGGGCTGAGGACTTGGGATTCACCCATGTCATTGGTACTTCAAAGTTTTTTGGTGTAATGAATTTTTCCGGGGTGAATAACCCTTTTACCCAAAAAAACAAATTAAGCCTAGCAATTATTAACAAATTTCCAAATCTTACTTCCAAAAGAAAGGCATTCCACTCCATAATCAAGCCAATTACAAGAGGATAGGATCCCAAACAAAAATACAACACTAACTGGTGCAATGCCAAACACCAGCACCACCCACTGGTGCAATGCCAAACACCCTAAATACAAAATTGTACTGCACTAATAAGACCACTATGAACGCCAAACACACTAACCACAAGACGTGTACCTAAATTACAAAGACCACAACCACTTTGAATGCCACAAAACAACATACTAGAATCTCAAACACATTCCTTGGCCCATTGATATAACAGAACCAACCGATAAAGTACCAGATATGACTTAATTACAGAACTTGTGCCAACAGACCTACTGCAGCCCAAATCACATAAACCTTAAAACATGTCATCATTAACATTATCACATAAATCTATTAAGAGGAGGTGAGAATAACGAAAATAGACAAACCTCATAAGGTGAGCATGTGTGTGTGGCATAGATACTGCCGGATCCTAGTATACCTGTTAGCACAAAAGCTGGATCCTTCGTCGATCCGGAACCACACACGTGACCTCTGTCTGATGTAGCAACACCGTTCCAAACATCAAAATCATCTGGTGGGGTCTTAGACCCATTCTCATCAATCTCGGCATTCTCTTCATTTTCCACATGCTTTTCCGAGATAAGCCTTGAATAATCATCTTGTTATATAGAGTCAACATAATATATTAGTAATGGAAAATGGGTAAAACCGGAAAATTTAAAATTTGGTAAAACTGTTAAGATTTACAAACGCACATAAGTAATTTCAATATATCATATAATAATACTTCGAGAGTTACCAATTGTTCTTTAGACATGGGGTCAACAAACTCTGGAGTCCCATTTGATCTGGGCTCTCCTGGCTTTGTCCCTTTCTTGGCGTGGACTTGTGTATGCAATTCTACAAGCTTCACTCTACGTCCCATTTTCTTTTCCTAATAAAATAAGTATGTAAACATTAATTAGAAAAAAATCATACAAGCTAACTTTGCATACTGATGCTTGTTGACAATGATTTATTATTGACAAAAATGATATCATTTTCATACCATTACGATCTTAGTGTGGAGAAAGTTAATTGGCGACTGAAATTGATGCGACCGATATCCACATTATTATTCACTCTTTTGACCTCATCGCAGCCTTTCTCAAACCCCTCATTATATCCATATACCTGCCCTAATGTGAAATTCCCAAGCATCATATAAATTGTTTATTTAGTTAGCTATATCAGTTTAAAATGGCCTTGCTTTATTTAGATGTGAGCAATAGTAAGTTACAAACCCCAAAACGGTTAAAACACCTATCACGATGGTCTTTCTTAGAATAACTAATATATGAGATACAAAGACGAGCATCATCCAGGTTCAGTAGACAATCTTTAATAGCTTGTAACTTTCTTAGGATAATACTACTTTGATTGACTTGTTTATGGTAAAGTTACTATACGTTCTGTATACTGCAACTCATTTTTGTACCCAAGTGGTGGTCTACTGAACAAACAGGTCATCATCAGTAACAAATACACATACATATAAACAACAAAAAGTAGATATCAAAAATTATGTATTGACTTATGAAGTCAGTCAAAGTAATATTATCCTAAGAAAGTTAACATTAGCATATGTATCCGTAACAAATACACATACATATAAACAAGTAACAACATATGTAACTTAAAATAGTATAAAGGTGTTGTTCTAAAATCACATTAGTTATTTAAAAAATCACATCTTCAGTTATAAAATTAATATATGTCTCTCTAACAAATAAACATTCATATAATCAACAAAAAGTCATGTTATATGATAAAACTGATGTTCCCACTTATATAAATTTGGGGTCACATAAACCTTAATTTATAATCACAAAATTACAAAGTTAACACATGGATACTTCAAATCGATTCGCTGAGTACAATAAAGTACCTAATTTATGGATAAATGAACTTGAGATTGGTGTCGATGGCCGGACCGTCGACTGGTGGGTGGTGACTAGTGATGGTTGTCGTTGACCACAGAGACGAGAGAGGATGTTAGAGAGATGAAGAATTATTTTGGGGAGAAAATACTATGAAGAGTATTTTAGATCTGAGATATTGTCACAGATAAAGATGGGAGGAGATAAAAGATGGAGGAGGGACAATTTGATTTTGGGGAAAAAGTTAGGCGGGGGCTTGTTAAAAGCTGGGAGGGAAATTTTATTTTTGGCCAAAACTTAATGGCCCGTTTGGTTTGTAGATGGATTTAGATTAGGATTTTGATTTGAATGTAAAGTTGTAGATTAGAATTTGAATTTGGGTTTAAATTAACTGAGGAGAGAGAAAAATATAATATAATAATATATTATATATGTTATAAATGAGTATTTTTAAAATATTGTTATTGTAAAGGTAAAAATAAAATTCAATATGGATGGTTGTCGTAAAATATGGGCCCACAAAAAATGATTATATAACAAAAAGGAGGCAAGTTAGATGGGTTTTGCACATGGATATATATTTGGTATTCATCCTCACTTGTGGGATCCGCACAAACAAACCAAACAACATTTTTTTGGCATCAATGCTAAATCCTAATCCTACTCCTTTAAACCAAACGGGCTCTAAGTATGGTACATGTAAAAAATTAGAGATAAATTTAACACATCTTTGTTTTCTATAAAAAAACATTTAATCTTAAAATAAATAAGTCTCGAGTAGTGTTGTTAGCAAAAGCAATCGAAAACCGAACAGAACCGACAAACCCAGCCTAACCAGGTCGAACCGAACCTAATGCCGCTAGGTTAACTTTGGTTCGGTTTTGGCTTCGCTATGTTAACGTCGATTCAGTTCTCGGTTCACGTTTTCTCAACATCGGTTTTCGGTTCGGTTTGAATTTGACCATTGCTCATTCGTGGAGAGGTAAAATGAACTTATGTAAAACTAACTTTAAAACATTTAAAGTCTAAACTACAAATAAAGTTAAGTTAAATTATTTATAACTTATTTTTAAAGATACCTAGTCTCATATGGATAAGATTAAAAGGGTGTTTGTGAAAGCCAATATTTTTTAGCTTTACTAGTTCACTCAACAAATATTTTATACAAACTGCGGTGGTTTGAAAGCACTATTCACAAATTTGCCTAAAAATTCAGTTTCAAGGCATCTTTTGTGACATCGTCACGTTGGTGGTCACGAACTTCAACTTTTGCCTTTTTCTTCTAATCTTCATCAAAATATTGTCTAAATCATCAAAGTTAAAGAATCAACAACCTAAAAGCACATTTGTGTACCGTAGTTGTAAGTAATTGATGTGCTAAATCTAGTTTTAAATTTATAAAGAGCCGACCCAACCAATAGACTAATACTTACGGACAGTGTACCGAATCATGTATAGCTAGGATATAATGCGTACGGGATGGTTCGCGAGGAGCGAGTTGTCTAATGCTAAACTCAACGAAAATGACTACTAACTAAACACTGAAAGGGGGTTCAATTTGAGAGATCGATAAGATTAAGTGGGAAATCCGTGGGTATTTACTCACATATTTCCCACGGATTCATCAGATTGGTAGGTAATCAGTAAAATTACCGACTACTTTCCCACGGGCATAATCGTTTTCTTTTACTTTTTATAATGTAGTTACACGTTCACGCATATACACGTCCGTATACCTACTTACAAAACATATATAGATACGATGAAGGTCATAAATGGACATACGAAACATATACGTGTAGATATCCACACATATACAATGGTTGTTTCCTAAAACAGTTATACATAAACCTATACAGACACTTGTGATACTCATGTAAATAGTTACATTAATAAACAAACACACATAATAATGAAACTACAAACACATATGAAGACATATTAAGTAATGTGGGAATGTGTAAGTATATAGAAACACAAAAACAAGAAAAAAAATATTTTTTTGTAGGAAATCCGTGGGAAAGTACCTAAATATTTCCCACGAATAACACAAAAACAACTTTTTGTAGGAAATGCGTGGCTAGTGACCCACGGATTTCCCACGGGCCAGTTAAATAGTTATTTTATCAAATTAAGGACGTGTGAAATTCGTGAGTAATGTATCTAAAATTTGCCACATAATTTTGGCCGTGGCTAATATGTGTGAAATGTGCCACTAGTTCCCCACGGACGTCTAATCAACATGAATAGTGTGAATATTGTCGCAAATCTGTGGGCAATTTGTGACGGATTTCACATGAAAACTTGGTCAACAATTTAGTGTGTAAATAGTATGAAATCCGTGGAAAATTTACGACATATTTTTCACCGAAATTTGGTCAACAATTTAGTGTGTAATTTGTAGGTATTCCGTGTGAAATTTCATACAGTTTTATTTTTCTGCGAAAAAATCTATGGGTAAAAGCAGTTTGTGTAGTAGTGAAAAGAAAAAGAAAGACTTATTTTATTTACAAAGTAAGATCAGATAATGAATTTGATCAAGTGGTTTAATAAACTGCCAAACAACTTTAAGTGGTTCAATTTATGTCCAAAAACTTGCTAGGATGTATTATACAACTCGGTTTAGACATCGATTTTGAACAGACTCTATTGGAAAAGAAAGATCACGCACAACATATGCAGATTGTGTTATCTCATAGGCCAGTCTTAACTCATTAAATTATAATTTTCAACGCATAAAAAAATTGTGGAACAAAATTGTGGTATCGTGTGTGTTTGTTTAAAAAAAATCTTACTAGCTCTCTTACTCTTACCAGTAAGAGGTGAGCAGACGTTTTAGTTGTTTGTTTTTTCATCATCAGTCAGAAATGGTAAGAGCTAATATGTCTAACTCGGTAAGAGGTGACGAAAAGATCTTACTACCTCTTATTAACACCCCTTCAACTCATTCATCTTCAAAACCCTTCAATCCATTCATCTTCAAATTATGCAAAACTAGATTTTAAATTATTTGATATTAGTTAAGTTACTTAACTGTTGTTTCATAGCGTTAAGCTTATGTTTTATTTTAAGACGATTTATGTAATAGTTTTTATTATGTTAAATTTTGGATATGTATTAAGGTAATTTATTTAATTATTTATAATTGTGTTAAATCTATGATAGAAATGTTTTGTTTCAAGTTTACACTATCTACTTATTAATCGTATTTGCAATAGTTTAATATATATTTAAAAAAGAGAAAATTAAAACCTTTCAGACAATTATAAAAAAACAAACAATACTTTTTCATTCAGATCCAGACATTATAGCCAACTCTTATTAGTAAGATGTGGTAGTCAGATTTAGTGTAAATTGATTTTATATTCTCGACTCCTACCAATAAAAACTTTAGTAAACTAATCAATCAAAACTCGTACTGATGTTTAAAATACGTAGTACAACTATAAAAAAAAATCTGATAATTAAATACGAACAAAACATTTTGTTCTTTTTCTTATTCGA
The DNA here is from genome assembly GCA_910596185.1 of Chrysanthemum makinoi. Classification (NCBI taxonomy): domain Eukaryota; kingdom Viridiplantae; phylum Streptophyta; class Magnoliopsida; order Asterales; family Asteraceae; genus Chrysanthemum; species Chrysanthemum makinoi. Next base: position 282,980,136 of record OU343223.1, on the reverse strand, counting down.
TTGAACACTTATTTGGAAAATGATACTCCCTCCGTCCCATATTAATTGTCCTATTTGACTTTTCAAAGTCTTTCTTTTCTAACTTTGACATCAACTATAACTTTTTGTGTTATATAATACTTGATGCAAAATATATGAATGTATTAAGTTTTAAATGTATTTTTTTGGTATAATTTTCATCAAGTATTATATAATACAAACAAAAATATTTAAGGTTAAAGTTGACAAAGAAAGACTGCAAAATTCAAAATAGAACAATTAATGTGAGACGGAGGGAGTATATATTTCTCACCAAACTATGTGCAAAGAAAAGAACAGTTTCTCTATACGTTCAGTGAAGAATAATGACTAGCACGTTAACAACAGATACTAGTTATGTCATAAAGAACGAGGGAGAGGAACCCGCCGCGTTGCAGCGGGGTGTTTTGCCATTTTTTTAGATGTTTCAGGAGCTAATAGTTCCTTGTTGTTGATTGCCATTTTTTTTATCAAATATTTGAAATGGTAAGCAGTAACAATTTTTTCTAAAAAGAATATATGCTAAACTTCAACATTTTTTTATAAAATTGCACGTATGTTAAAAGTATATCAATATTTGACTCGTTTTGTTTGTAATGCAGAGGCCTTTCTGGCTGTATATTTTTTCTGAATAAAATAGCTAGATATTTGTCAGATAAATAAATTTTGTTATATACAAAAAAAGAATAATATACAAACTTTGATAAAAAAGTTGTACGTATTAGGCCCTTGTAGTTTTAAAAAACTTTAAAATAATTTTAAAAGTAGTTGATAGGTTAAAGGTCTATTGAAAGTTTCTTTTATTTAAAAACAGAATATATATTAAACTTCAACAATTTTTATAAAATCGTATGTATGTCAAAAGCATATGAATATTGGGCTTGTTTTGTTCGTTATTGAAATATTTTTTTTATTCAAAAAATCAAGATAAATCTGTTAGATAATTGATAAATAAAGTTTGTTGTAAAAAAAAGTCGTTAATAATTATAAGTTCAAAGTGTATTTTGAAATTTTGTTTTTTACCATTTCTTTATTGCCGCTTGTATTTTTTCAGTTGTTTAAGAAATATTAAAATAATCACTCTAGACAAGAAATGTTAAAATAGTGACCTTGGACAACGGGCCATCGCCAAATCTATATATACAAGGTTTTAAGCCCGCGCTTCGCTGCGGAGTGTTTGAACTCGACATCTCTATGGTACGTCGAGACACCAAAAAGAGGGGTATGCAAGTAATTAGCTATTACTGTATAAAGTCAATGTATAGAATTGTTGCAATAAATCGACAGATTCGTCAGTACATGAATCATAATACAACACAAATCCAGTGATATATGTGCAAAGTTCTTTGCATCTAATTATAAGCATATCGATCAATAAGTACACAAATAAAACCTGATGACAGTAAGTCGGGATTGCCCTTGAAGATGCAATGTAAGTTGGGGTTTATCATCTGAAAACAATGAGCTATTATTGTTCTTACAACTATCCAGTACGGCCCCTATGATTTTTGATGAAACGCTCGTATATCTCCGGTTACAAAAAGCCAAAACTATCAGGCCAGCAAGGCCAAGATGAATCTGCAATTGAAAAATGAACAGTTTGTTATAATTGTTAATAAACGGAGTGAAAATACGGGACAACGCATACAAAGTCGTATATTGGGTAGGTCCAATGCATTAAAATCTACATGGACTTATACCAGATCGTAAATGTCGTATATTGGGTAGGTCCAATGCATTACAATCTATTCTGGCTCATACCTAAAATTATCTCATTTCGACGCGTTATTCAAACTCACCTGATTGTCTGTGGATTGGGTAGCACCTCAAAATGGGTCCATACCAAATGAATGTGAGAGCCATATATATTGGTTCACATTAACCCAATAATGCCTACTATTTAAATCTATGTTAAATAGCAGATTCCATTTCCTACATATAACTAACTGCTAAGGATAACATTTATGTACGTAGCCATCTGTTTTAAAAAGCCAAGGGGATTCCGAACATCCTAATCGGTTGATAATGAGCATAATTGTATGTTTGGCATATGAGATATAAACCAATCAACAAACAATAATAAATAAAAAAAATTACGCGATACATATCCTACTAACACCTGACTATAAGTCCATGCAAGGTCACTGTATTTCTGATCTACAACGTCTCCACAGTCTAAGTTGCATCAATTCAAATTTTTCGTCTGTAACTTCAAAAAAAAAAAAACGGCTACGACAACAATCTGATAATCAGTCTAGCAAATTAAAACACAGACTTAGTGAGATCTTACTTCCGCTTTATTGTTTCAGACTTGGTGATAATCAGTTTACCAAGTTTCCACATTTCACTCCACACAGCTTATGTCTTTTTAGGGGGCGTTTGGGCTAGCTCATTAAAAACAATTTTAATATGCTTATGAGCTCTATAGGCTGTATGGACGTTTCAGTTTTATATCAGAGGTTATAAAGTAAAGTGTAGAAATGTGAAGCAGGTACCTTCAACACAACCACAGGCTGTAATATGGCAACAAACTGTAGTGGTTCTTTCCACAATATACATAACCCCTGCAAAAGAATATTTTTTCAACATATATTTATTTATCATCATTGTAACAAATGAATTAAGTTTGTTGAATAAAAAAATGTGACAAATACAGTACCTGAATTGGTCTTCCTTTGAGTGAGTTGAACATTGTTGTGGCCAGTCGTGCATCCATGTTTTGATCGTGCTGATGTTGCAAGATACAATCGTGTTAGCAAACCATAATCAACCGGCACTTGTTATATCAAGCTATTAACCTCCTCTTATAAAGTGACTAAACTTTCATTTTGCCGCCATTGTTATTAACAATTTTGCTCTAACTTTATTAGTTTTGGGCAAGGAAATTACACTATTTTTCATTATTGTATTTTAATAATTTAAATGTAGCATGCTTTCGTGGTTAGGCCTTTGTCCAATGACATAGGCAGTAGTGGCTTAAAGGGAAATCCAAATGCCCTCATCAAAAGAATTACTATTGAACGCTCAAATCCAGGAATAAAAAAAACGTTCATATGTTTCATAGACACACTAATGGAGTGTTTAGATTAGCTAATTTGTAGGGCTTATATGGTTAGTGAAGATTTAGAAAACAGAAATTATTGTATTTAATGTCTTATGAGCTAAGCCTGTGACTTATTTTAGATCATAAGCCTAAGCTGATACGATCATAAGCCATTGAAAATGAGGTTACTACATTTGAAAATCTTGAATGAGCACTTGACTACAGAATTCAGATGACCTTCAAGTTTCACTTGTTTTGACCAATCTGACATGTTCCACTATCATGTATAAATTATATAGGTCAAAAAGTACCAGATATGGCCAGTATTACATGCTGCAGAAGTTCTCACTGGCTCAATGCTTCTTGTAGCTCTGTCTTTAACTAACAGCTCATCCGGCTCACCTGCTCAGTTGTGCAACAGTAATACTACCCCCTCTCCAAGAAAGGTTGTGACTGCAAATCACAAAAAAGCAAATCCGTTTTTAAAATTAGTAACTTTGAATCAAGATATAATATAGGTAGAAAATTGGTGGGTTGCGGAATGGATAATATTTAAATTCAAAGTAGCCACACACCAAAAGACCCAGCGGTGGATTTGTTTCGTGTGATATGTGCGTGTGAACGGTGAGACTATAAGCAACTAATCATAAATAAAAAAAAGTTTTACTGAAAACCTGGGAAAATGAAATAAATATAAAAGAAAGGTAACACTCTACTGTAAGTTTTACACGGTGCTTGTTGCAATCAAATTCCAAAGAAGCAGACACTCTAATGTGAGCCATAGCTGCTAAACTTACTGAAAAGCCACGAAATGGAACTCTGTAAGAACGAACTGCCTGACCACTGACCATATCTCTTGCAAGAACCGCCATGAACCATTTTCCTCTGGTAACCTGCAAAACAAAAAAGAAAAGTTACCCTCTTGTTTGATAATTTCTTTTTTGAAACTAACTGAACAGTTTGTGCATAAACTTTACTTCATTTTTGGTTTCCGTTCTTTCATAATTGTGTGTAAAAAATATATGATAAACATTTACCACACATTTTGTACAATGTGCACCCAACATGTTCACTTTTTAGCACTTAAGTCATCCTATTTGTCCATCATTTGGCTGAATGATATTCTTTGTGTGATTAAAAAACGCAAAACCTCATTATCGAGGTTACCTTATATATCCTGAAACAACAATATTCCACATGAAGTATATCAGGTAACACATTGCAAAAAATTTATAAAGTTTAAGTGATGCTTTTGGCTCCGAGATGACTTAGAGGGAATATCACAACTTGCATCCTTTCAGCAGGTCATAGCCCCTGTAAAACATAGGAAAAAGAATCGTAAGCATAATAACTTGACAGTCACAATTAGTCAAACCAAAATTTGAACAATAAGTAAAAAGTATTAGTACTGCTATATCTAATAAAGGCTGCAGTTTTGTTAAACAAAGAAAAAAAATACATTATTGAGGAAAATCAGGCGTTTACAGATTGAAAGATCCAACTAACCTTACTTCACATATTAGGAGTCAGTCTTATTGGTTCCCAAAACTACCAAATCCAACACCTGTACGGTCTCCTGCACCACTGAAGCTGCGAAAACCACTTGAATGATCTAAACCCGTTAAGCTAAAAAAATTATGCGACTGTTATTACACATTGGTGATAGAACCAAACAACTTCCTATCGAAAGTTATTAATCTTTTCATGAAGAAAGTAGTGTGTCAAGTAAAAGTACAACTTTTTATTTCAGCTGTGGCAAAAAAAAAATTTGTATTTAAGGTACACTTTGAGCCTCTACAACCCGCTTCTTATTAAACTAACTTTCATTTCTATTTTACACCGTTGCACACATATCTGATCAATGACATGTTACACTATTTGGACTTGAACACATTAGTAAAAGGAACATCTTCCTTAGCATTCTGATATGCCTTTCAAGTATTTAAGGCTGTATAGTGGTTGTATTACTTTATATAACAATGGATTCGTGAGAATGACACTATGTCAATAAGGTGTGTAGCTTGGAATCCCTTATGTCTATGTCACTCATTTGTTCATTTATGACAAAAAGCTCATGTTCACCCATTAATCGACATATAACATATAAGTGGTTTCTCTAATCATACATAAGAGTTAACACTATCTTGATATGTTTTTATATAAGATTCTGAATCATTATTTAATATAACTAAAACATATTATTTTAAATGTCAAATTATCTATTAATCCTTATTACGAAATTCTGTAGCACCCAAACATTTATCAGTCTATTCTTACCATTTAAAAGCTATCATGCCTAATAATGCATTTAAAAGCATAAAGTTGCTGCAAAAGAAAGAAGGCTAACTTGGATCTTGCGGCCAACATATTCTAATAGTTCAACAGCACACTTACGACACATAAATCAGTCCTTAGAAACCACCCAATCAAATCAATAACACCAAACGGTTCAACTGAACACATAACGTCAGTACAACATACTCCTTTTTTTTTTACCTAATCTAGTATACAAACGATAAACTATTTCAGGTATGCAACCTGAAGATATAATGCATTTACATACATGCTACCAAGTTTCCAAGTATGTGGTCACATACGGTAGCAATTTTAAAAGAAGCGGATGCACCATCTATGGTTCCAACCCCAGGAGGTTGCGTTGGCAAATACGGGCAATCTCACCTTTAACCCGACCCATTAAAACTCATCACATCGTCAAGATATTATGCAACCTCATGGCTGCAAGCTTACTAAGCTCGCCTTATGATGCTGCAAACGATCCCTATTTCAGAGTGGGGTATGTGAGAGATAAGAAGACCAATTGGGTATCTTAGATACATAATTTGGCGACCAACGGCTGCAAATGAAATTATTTGACCCGCCATGGCTGCTAACCAATTTGGCCCGCAAAACCCACAAAATTCAATAGAGAAGCATAAGCAAACCGTGCCTTAAACGGGACCCATGGCTGCAAATCCAAAAAATAAATGGTAGAATGTTCTGACTTTTACAAATCAGAAACCTATATTTCTACTAAACCATACGAATGGAAAACATCAGTATAACTAATCCTTAACACCAAAACACTAACCATAACTAATCAACCCATGTTGGTAAACAAATCCACACACCCAAGAATCCCACTGCTCTTACCGACACCAAAGTGAAATTCATTTCCATTGTCAATCAACCTTTTTGACCTAATCTAGGATACAAATGGTAAGACGTTGTAGCTTTTACAAATCGTACACTTAAATTTCTACTAAACCATAAGAATGAAAAACATGATTATAACTAATCGTTAATACGAAACCATTACGGTAACTAATCAACTCATGTTAACCGTAAGCAGCCAAGCTATATTTGTACTAAACTCTAAAGTACAGTTATTGTTAATCCTCAAACAATAACCGTAACCAATGAAGTTATATTTCTACTAAAGTATAAGAATGAAAAACTTGAGTGCAACTAACACCTAATCCTGAAACAATAACTGACGACTAATCTTGAATACTGAAACAATAGCCGTAACTAATCAAGTAATATTTCAAAAAAAATCACACATAGAACAAAAAATCGCGCTTAAAATACCAATTCATCACAAAGAACAAAAAATTACGCTTAAGATACCAATTCATCACAAAGAACCAAACCCTAACCCAAGTAACCTTAATTAAGGCGATCGAACAACAGAAAGTTCAGCGAAACAAAACACTAACGATCGTAACACCCCTATTAATTCATCTAATTGGCAGAAATCAAACCTAACCCAACTAACCCTAATTAAGGCAACTGAGCAACAGAAATTTCAACCAAACAAAAACCTAACAATCGTAAGACCCCTATTAGAAAGTAATCTAATGTAATTTACAACAAAAAATGTAAATCGATCAAACTCGCCACAGACCAAAAACCCAGTGGTCGATTTGTTTCGTGTAGTGTGTGTGTAAACGGTGAAAGCAACGACAAATATCAGATAAGGAAAACAGATGGCAGTCATGCAATGGGTCAGAAGATAGAATCATCGAAAAGCAGGAGGTGGAGAGCACTGTACATTCTACTGTTCATCAGGCGGGGTCGGGCGGACATCAACCAACCAAGATGATATAAGCAAGATCGGACGGATATAAGTGTCGGATCTAAAGCGGGTGGTGGGTCGGGGCAATTGGTAAATGTACTTTAAGGGGGCGTTTGGTTGGAGATTTTGAAATTCCGGAATTTTAATTTCTAGAAAATTTAAATTCTTGGGAATTTAAAATTCCGGAATTTAAAATACCTCCGCACGTTTGGTTGACAGAAATTTAAAAATATTTTTCATTTTTAATATAAATTTCATAAATATTCTATTTAAAAGTTTATAAAAAAAAAATTTATAAAAAAATTGATAAAATTTTTTTATAAAAACTTTATAAAAAATTTATAAAAAAAGTTTATAAAAAATTTAGAAAAAAAAATTATAAAACATTTATAAAAAAAGCTTATAAAAAAATTTATAAAAAGTTTATAAAAAAATTTTATCAAAAATTTATAAAAAAAGTTTATAAATAAAATTTATAAAAAATTTATAAAAAAAAGTTTATAAAAAAAGTTTATAAAAAAAGTTTATAAAAAAGTTTATAAAAAGTTTATTAAAAAAATTTATAAAAAATTAAAAAAAAAATTTATAAAAAAAAATCATAAATATTCTATTTAAAAGTTTATAAAAAACAATATAGAAAAAAAGTTTATAAAAAAAATTTCCTAAGTAAATTAAAATTCTTCATTTTTTAGAGGCATTTTAATTCTCTCCATTTTGGGAAATCATGGAATTGTAAATTACTTCATTTGAGTTACCAAACATGGTATTTGAAGAAAATTAAATTGCAAATGCCCCCAATATACCCCAATATCCCCCAACCAAACGGCTCCTAAGGGAAATATAAATGTAAAAAACACAAAGAGGGAAAAGAGTATTTTAAAGCACAAAGAGGGAAAAGAGTATTTCCATTTCATTATATCGATACTTTCATTACAACACCATGCATTATTTTATTTTGGCTTCACTAATAATACATGGATTTGTTATCGCATTAGCTGCGAGATTACTAGATTACAATTTTTGTTCAAGAACGAACTTGTTTCACTGCAAACTCTGCGAACTCTTGAGCTTCTTGCAGTGAGGCACAACATTTTGAGCAACCACCATGTCCACCGTAACAGCATCCATGATGGCATCCATATGATCCTCCACCCTTACCTCCACCTCCGCCATAGTTTCCACCACCTCCGCCGTAGTTTCCTCCACCGCCACCACTATAGTTTGGTTCTACCTTATTAGCATCACCTTTTGTTCCTACACAAAGTAAAGAAAATTAAAAAAACAGTAATGACTGTGAAGGTTAATAATATATCTAACTTTATGTCTAAACATGCACAACATGATCATGTTACTCGAAGCTAAAGTATCTACTGTACGTGTTAAAAACCAATAAAACATGGACACAGGTTGAGCAACAAAATTTGGCACCGCGAGTTTGTAGTTTAGCCGGGTGATTTCAAGTTTTATACAAGACAATAAATTTTGTATATTTTTAACGTATAACTTTTATAAAATTATTTAAACTTTTATACTATCTGGGCTATATGCCTGTAGCCGGTTCGGAAGAAGTTTATGTTAAGTATTTATTAGAAATATTAAACAAAAAAAAAGAGAAAAATATACGAACCTTGAGTTGTGGTCTCTTGTTGCGATGTTTCAACAGCCAAAGCGTAAGAAACGACAAGAAGAAGAAGTGCAAAAAGCAAACACGAGTTGATCTTCATTTCAAGTTTTATACAAGACAATAAATTGTGAGTTGTGGTGTCTTGTTACGTTGTTGTAGATATGATACGAAGATGCTGCATGATTTGTGTTTCTATTTATAGTGTTAGGATGAGCACTTTTGCATCATGCATGGTGTCACCTACCGGATAATTTTTTTATTTTCTTTAACATGATAAGTGATACAAGCTCAAACAGGTACTAGTATTATCCTAGTCTTTTTTTTAATGTGACTTCCCTTTAAACTAATTTATCACTCTTTTTTTCTTTTTGCTTTCTCATAATTACGTAAGTTCACCATTTTTATTGATTTTATAGTTTGCTATATGTGTTCTCCAAACCATATATGTTATTTGTACATTTGAGTTTCTTATTTGAATTACAATGGAGACATAGAGGGATGGGTTAGTGATAAAACTATAACGGTTCTATATTAAATCCGAGTTTAATAGTTATGATTTGGATAAATGGGTCTGCAAAAGAACTAGCTAGGTGTCTCGACTGAGGTCATGGCACGTGCTTGCTTGAGTGACACCAGGGATTGGAGTTGGAGACATGCATGAGTTTGATCAAGTGTTATAGTCAAACTTTTCTAGTGTATTTTATTATATTCTAGTTGGTGATTATCGTGTTAAAAATTTCAATTTTGCACCTAAGAATCCTTTAGTTTGCATGTACGGCTACCGGTATGAAAGACTCGAATCAAGTCAAACTTTAACAAAGCTCGACTCCATAATTTTTTGTTCGGCCCAAGCTTAGCTAGATAGCTCAACGACTCTCATGAAGGAAACTTGAGCTCAAACGGCCTGATAAAGTTTGAATTCAACTAGAACTCAGCTCGAAAAGCTTGATTTATTCGTAATTTAGCTAAAACTCGGCTCCAAAAGCTCGATTATTGATCTTGTTTCATTGAGTGACGGGCAGTGTATAAATTTAAAACTTGCTTTAGTGATAAATCCTAAGACCGCTAATAAAATTACATTCGTGTAATTAGAAATTAATAAGTTATAAGAGTCATTATGATTAAACCTAATTTTTATCTTGTGTTTGTGTAATTATTGGACTTCATTCGTCATTTAAATTTCTATACCCTTTTGTCGCACTCATTTTTAATTAGATACATTAGAACAACCTATGGAGCCTATCATTTCTTTTTGTTTAATCTCTAATAAAAAAAACTGTTTCACCAAAATCGCCTTAGCCCACAACTATTGCGGAAGAAAGAAATATTATTAACCTCAAGTTTTAGGATATGTATTTATACGTACTTCATATGTGTTGATCCTTCTAAATCGGGTCATCTATCTTTTTGTTTATTTCTCAAGTTTATGAGTTTATGTTATTTTTTTATATTCATGTTTAGCAGATCAAGTATAAAAAGTTAAAAGTACATGTAAAAAAGTATGAAAAAAATAAAGAAAAAAAACATACGAATTACAATAAATGGGAACAATAGAAAAACTCAATTTCTTTACAAGCTAAATAGGCTATGTTTGGCAAAAGTAGCTGTGAGCAGTAGCAGTGAGCTGTGAGCAGTAGCTGTGAGCTGTAGCCACAGCTCAGTGCTCACCGCTCACAGCTCCTTAAAGAAGCATTGGAAAAATGAGCTTTCTTAAAAAATAGCAAAGCTCACCGCTCATTTGCCAAACGAACACTAAAAATAAAAAAGCTCACTTCTCGCCGCTCATCGCCTCAAAAAGCTCCAAAATACTCTGCGCCAAACATAGCCATAATCTTACCAAATTCTTATTCAGATAATGAATTTGATCAAGTGGTTTAATAAACTACCAACCAACTTTAAGTGGTTCAAGCTATGTCCAAAAACTTGCAAGGGGTATTATATGGAGAAACTGAGCCCGGGATGGGCGACTCCCTCTTTCTTCCGGTAAGAAAGCGGTTTTTCCTCCAGGTTCCTCCCTGACCTTAGATGGAGAAATAAATGCTTAAGGAAAAGGCGCCCTCGTAGCTGACGCGTCAGTCCTTTCTTATTGCCTTATTTGCACCGGCGTAAGGAGGAGTTCAGATATCGATTTTGATCCTACTCATACTAAAAAGAAAGATCACAACATATGTAGATTGTGTCATCTTTATAGGCGAGTCTTAATTCATTAAATTATTATTTTCAACTCGTCCAAAAAACACACGGACATGCGAGCTCGAGTCCATTAAATTGATGTAGAACAAAATTGTGGTATGGTGTCTTGGCGTAAATTGATTTACGATTCTCAAAAAGTTCCGATATACACTTTCGGAAAGTAATCAATCAAAAACTCGTACTCAAGTTTAACATAATTATTTGGGAAATGATATATATTTCTCACGCAAGAGTTGGTTCTTGAGTCCGGAAGGGAAGAGAATTAAACAAAAAGAGTGTGTGAACGCTGGCAAAATATATATGAATAGTAGGAAAAATGTTGTGGGTGAGTTGAGTACAACAAGCTCGAATCAGCCTTTGATCAGCAATAAGCCAAACGATACGACCATTGATGGCTTGGGATCATTTCGTAGCTTGTCAAGGGCGTTTGGTATTCCTTCTCCCACTTTATTAGCTGCAAAGATTCGTGTTTTTTTTTTGGGTAAAAGGTCAATGACCCGGTAAATATATTACTCCAAAAAACGTTTAAGTACAAAGGATATGGGTGAATCCCATATCTTAGCCCGTTACATAGGCGAAAAGCTTACATAACTAGATACTTCATATTTTCTAAAAAATAAAATAAACCACAACTCAAAATATAACATCAGACTCCTATGAAGATAACATTTACTTCCTTCCAAGGCCTTGAAGCTTGATACTATATGTGTCGTAATAGGCATCCAAATTACCTGGAAGATCGTAAACCTAATCCGCATAGTTATCATAACCATAGTCATCAAAGTCATCTTCTCGATCATGACCACCACCAAATAAGTTACTCGACTCATCAAAGGTGTTTACAACCTCCTCATCATCACTGTCGGAGACAACAATCTCTCCCACCTTAGAGAATGGGTTAACCCTTTTAATAGATGAAGTAGACGGAAGATCCTTTTTACCTGGATAATCAACCTTTTTAATAGGATTACCAGCATCATCAACAAGAGTAGCTTTACCATACATAAGAAGCTTTTCAAGGTCCCAAATTTTCTCAACAATAGGGGTAGGGCCAACCTCGTTAGCTTCCATTGAATCACTCATAAGCGGTTCTTGTGATACATTCCCGGTCTTAACAGCCCCAACCTCCTTAGCTTCCATTGAACAGCCAGAATCCACTATATCAGTAGGAGTACCACATTAATCAGTATCGATCATATTAAGTGCATCAAACGGGTTAGATGTAGCAATCGTCGTCCCACTCATACTAGCCACTTCAGTGGCTTTCATCTTAGAATTATCCACCTGCTTGGGATTAGGGGTTGCTTTAGGTTGATACCGAAACTTAGGCCCCACACTAGGTTTATTAAAACCTCCCTTACCATGAACACTTGTACCACCATTCCTACCCTTATTCTTGTTACTTACAGTTTGGAAACCATCAGTAACACTCTGTTTAGGCTGAGTAGACAGTGGAACAGATTTAGGACAGTCAAGTAGCGTATGACCAAACCGTTTACACGTATCACATCTTGGCGGTTTCCATTCATATTCAACCCGGATCTTTTCAATAGTAGAACCCGATCCATCCAGTAAGAGTATCTCAACAGTGAGGCTTTACCGAAGAGCCTTATCCGCACGAATTTCAATCAAGCACCTAGCAAAACTACTACGACCCCAGGAATCCAAGCACATCTGACTAGTGTAAGAATCTAGCATTTTCGGAGTACCAATCAATGTAGCAAGGAGACTGTAGATAGTCAAATTCTTGAAGGAAAGCTTGTGTTAGTGTGAGATGATGGGACACCATTAAAACATTCTAACGAAGCTTCGGTTATTGTGTATACTGATGTAGAGAGGGAGGAAAGTAGTATGGCTGCTGAAGTTGGTGGTACATGAAATGATGCTAATAACGCGAGTGATGATTCTAGGGAATATACTAATGGTAATACTTTGAGATCATTCATGGAATGCTACTAATAACGCGAGTGATGATTCTTAGAAATGAAAAATCCTCGACATCCGATGGGGATCCCCGATATCTGATGGGGATGCAATCCCCGATATCCCCGGCCCTGTTGCCATCCCTAGTTGTTGTGGGTGATTTATTTTATGTGTTTATAGCTGTGAGGCTTTTTGGTTTAGTGAATAATAATTTGTTGTTAAAAATTAAATAGGTTTTGATATCTTATGTTTGTGGGTTCTATAATCGTAGGTGGTACGTCAGGATGACTATTTTGGTGGTACGTGAGGATGATGCTTTAAGATAATCCTAATGACTTAGATTTTCTACTTCCACTTTAGTTCTCATTATTCAATTTCCATGTAATAAAATTTGGAAGACTATTTTCGATGATGTTAACCTTAATCGGGTTACCTTTTGTTATGCATAAGAAACTTCTTAATGCTTTTATCTTCTACAGCTTTAACTCATTATTCTCGTATGTGTTGTGTTTTATATTGTGTTCAATTAGAATTGTTCTTAGGACCTACAATTCTTCATGAAAGTTTACTGAAAACAAAATTTTGTAAACACAGAATGCGTCTTATAATGTATGTATGTTAGGACACTAAATTTGGTCTCAACAGGCACATGTGTATTAGGACATTTTTCTTTCATTTAAATAAGAGTTAATGAGACACACAATTTCGTCATAAAAAACACATTTTAGGACGCATGAATGCGTCTCCATTCGTGATAGAAGGTTTGCATATTTTAGAACACTTTAAAGCGTCCTATTAACTTGTCTAGTAGGACACAAATTGCGTCGTATAAATTTTTTTATGAGACCATTTTTTTTGTTTCATAATATTGGCACTTATTAGGATGCTTATAAGTGTCCTAATAATTTTTACACTGTATATAACGCCTTTATATGTGACTATTATATCATTGGTCCTATTATGCTAAAGGTCATATAAAGTAACCTCATAGGACATTATTCGGCGTCTTATAAAACCTGATTTGTTGTAGTGGTTGATAGAAACAAAACTCAAGTTAAGTTTTGCGTTCTTACACCGCCTTCTTCTAGTAAATGCAAAGTGGTGATACCTTGATCATCTGTGAAAGAGGTAAGTGGTAGATTGACTAACTCATTATATGGTTATTTCATTGGTAAACGTGTGGCTTTTCAAATAATGTAGAATTATGTTCTTAACGCTTGAGAAAAATATGACATACAAAAGATTATGATAAACACCAATGTTTTTTTTCTTCAAATTTGGTTCAAAAAAGGGGTTGATGATGTACTTGAGAATGATCCTTGGATGACTCGTACCATACCAATAATTCTCAAAAGATTTACTACTTCCACTAGTTTGAAAAAGAAGAGTTAACTCATGTTTCAGTTTGGGTTAAACTTCATGATGTTCTAATGGCCACATTCACTGTTGATGGTCTTAGTGCTATTGCAACTAAGATTGTCAAATCATTAATGCTTTATTCATTTACAAGTATGATGTGCAACGAGCCATGGGGACAAAATATTTATGCACGTACTATGATTGAAGTAAGTGATGAAATTTATATCCCAAATTTGGATGATAACGGATATATGTACGAAACAATTACTATCGAATACGAATCGACTCATCCATGATGTGACAATTGTAATATTTTGGACATGACTCAGAACATTGCCTTAAAATGGTTCCTACTAAGCATATAAATCATCGGGAGGTGCATTCTGGTGGTGTGAAGTTGAATCGGAGTAATGATGGAATTGGTAGAAAGAAACTGACTAATGGGTTTAATATGGGTTCTTAATTTCAATATAAGTCGACTAAACATGTATATAAACCTGTTTCTAAGAAGAATGATGCTACTACAAGCAGTGCGAAGAATAATACTTAAACACCTTGTAGAGAGGCAAGTTGTTAGAACCCTTTGATGCACTTAGGTCGGTTGAAAATAATGATGTGTTAGTTACAAATGGAGGTAATTCAATGAGGGGTGAAACTGCTGTGGAGCAGAGGCAAAAGGCTGATTTAGAGCCTATTCAAATCTTATCAAGTACGCCAAATGATGTGTTAGCCTCGCTCTTTTATAAAGATAACTTCACTTACGTGAATTGGACTAGATGCGTAGTAAGTTGCACCCGTAGGGACTACTTATATAAACGAGGCAAAGTTAATGTTAGATGAGCCTATAAATACCCCTCCTGACTCTCCATGAGGGGTGTGGTTGATCATTAGGTTTGTGTATTGTTGTTCTTATCAATAAACTTATCTTGTTTTCTCCACCCTCTCTCTACTTTCTTTCTATAAAAAGATGAAGACTTTCATCTTCTTTCACCAACCTAGACCTCCGAAAACCACATAAATCTATAGATTTTCTATCCTAACAATTGGTATAACAAGCCAAGGTTGTGTTTTGATGATTTGTGTGGTCACTTAGATTTGTTTAAGCTGTTTTTATTTCAGTTTGTTGGTCGGAAAATTTTTTTTACCTACTTTTATTGATAACAGTTTATACAAAGTCTTGTGTGGTATCCTTTTTGGTTAAAAAGTCCTGTGAGATATTAAAGTTTCCAACATCAGCTTTGTGTCATTAACTTTGTCCAACAGCTTTTGTCACAAATTTCACTTATCAAGATTTTTTACCATTTCCGTGAACAGTATTGGTGGGCATCACATCAGTGGTCAAACGGGTCAATAGTAAATTTTCTAATCATTTTCTGGGTTATTATGAAGCTGAATGGATTTTTGGTCGGAAAATCGCCGGAGCAAAAAGTCAAAGGTTCAAAACCCTGATTTTACACCTAAGGACGTTTTTAAGCGTATGGAATACGCGTACGAACATGGTTACGAGTAAACAAGCTTTACGCTTAATACATGTTACGAGTAACAATTGTTTACGCATAAACAAGACCTTACGCCTAACTAAGTTGGCTTACGCCTAAGAAATGGTTTACGCTTAACTTATATTACACCTAAGCTACTTGGTTTACGCGTAAGGAATTGTGAGAAGAGGACTTATGTGTAAAATATCCATGACCAAGATGTTATGCGTAAACTGTAAAAACTGACCACGATCACAGAATCAAAATACCAATAACACTCAATCTCGACCTTAGTTCATTTACATCATCAGTCCAAGAGACGGAATACCAACAACAAATCCAACTCCAACAACATCCAATCAAAACTATCCTAACTCATCGTCCATCTCCTACAACTATACAAGAATCAAGACTCAACTCCATCCCATATCCAAGACTCAAAAAGAAAAAATACATTCAATATCTCAGATTCAATTCAATTTTTTTGCAATCTTTTAAAGATTGTTTTAATTGAACATCAATCATCATTGATCCATATAGAAACCTATCCGTTTCTTGTTACTATTCGATTTCTACAAAGTAAAAACTATAACAATTATGTTATTATTTTTTCTTTCAATCGGTTCAGTTACACAAGGACGAAATAAACAAACGAAATCACTCAACAATTATTCAATACCTACCCGAGACCATGTGTTAAATGATCTTGAAGCCATAAACCGTTCAAACTTGTGGGTTTCATGGAACAAATTCAAACAATACCGTGAGTTTGCGTGTTTGAGTAATTGATTGTTTTGATATGCGATGAGAATGAGATGCGTTTGATGTGGTGAGGTGATGAGATGAATTTGGTGAATGAGAATAAAATGGGGGCGTTTTTTTATCACTTGTATGCGTAGGGTTGGTGAAAGGATATGTAGTGATTTTTTAGGTTTAGGTTAATACTGAGTTTTAGTTTTCCTTTATAACTGGTTATAATTAGACTTAGAGTATTGGATCTGGGATTTATTTTTCACAAACAGGCCTAGGAATATTGGGCTTTGTGTTTAAATCATGGACTGGGCTGGTGGTAATATATTTCATTGAGCTGATGGTTTCAAACGCATGAATATCTTCAAAAATTGTCATCCGAATTTTTTTGTGTTTACAAAATATTGGATACACTTTTTGTTACTACTGGTATAAATGAGTGGTATTTTTGGTATGGTAAATTTTCACGGAGGATACAAATTCATGGCTTGAGCGATAATTTGAAGAAATGACTTCGGGGTTTTTGTACGGTATTGCTTACACGAAATTAAAGTAACGTTTCACGGGTGATCTTCGTTATCATTGAGACGTTGGTTGGTTGGTTGCATGTCTCAAGATAACTTGTCGGGGCATTTTTCATAAGTAATTATGAATTGACAATCTGGTTATAACTGATGTAAGGAGTTACGTTGTAGTGCTCACAGTGTATAGCTATCACTTTAAGAAGTTACGTTGTAATACTCAGTGTCACACGGCGTTGTGGATTGTTCAAAAATATAGAACAAGCAGTAAGTCAAAAAGTTGGGATGTTTACTTCCTTTTCAATTTAGTCGTATCGGGTTTTGCTCCATATGTGGTCATTACTATTAGCCGGTGAATTCAAAGAAGGTTCGATTTCAGGTTGGGTTGAGAGAATTATTGAGAGTATTTTTGTGACATATTCTCACAGAATTTTGATCAAGCTAAGGCTTTAATATTGCATCTAGAAAAAGGTAATACGGCATGTATGCAACATTATGATGATTCCGATAGCTCGCAACCATCAGGAGGGAGAAGTTGGTGTTTCATCTTCTGTGATCGGATTGATGAAGGGAATTGTGCTTAATACCGAAGAAGGAGAAGTAGTGTGTGTACATCGAGGCTTTTTACTAACTTGGATGCAATACTAAGTGAGTTATGTTGTTATGATGTTCCCAGAACGACAACCATTGTGCTACAATCAAGAATCTATTTTATCCGCTGCGTGTTGGAAGAGAGTTGTCGTTTAGGAGGGAGCAAAAGAAAGAAAAAAAGGCTCACTAGTTAGGAGGGAGTAATAACCTAACTAGCCGTTACAGTTGAAGTTCAGAGCTACAAGGATTCGTGCCTTCAGCGCCAAAGATCAAATGCCGAGATCGTCGAAAGAGAGAACTTCAAGTTTGCCTCAGTATCTAGACTACAGAGACTCTGCACTTCAACAAAGTCAACAATGTTTATTATTATTGTAATTTACTTTGTTTATGTATTTATAGGTCTCATTGTAACCATTCACGTGTGACGATATCTTGAAGGGAGATTGTTAGCCTCGCTCTTTTATAAAGATAACGTCACTTACGTGAATTGTACTAGATGCGTAGTAAGTTGCACCCGTAGGGACTACTTATGTAAACGGGGCAAAGTTAATGTTAGATAAACCTATAAATACCCCTCATGACTCTCCATGAGGGGTGTGGTTGATCATTAGGTTTGTGTATTGTGTGTTCTTATCAATAAACTTATCTTGTTTTCTCCACCCTCTCTCTACTTTCTCTCTCTAAAAAGATGAAGACTTTCATCTTCTTTCAGCAATCTAGACCTCCCAAAACCACATAAATCTATAGATTTTCGATCCTAACATGATGTTACACTTGTGGATGAGGTACAATTAGCACAAGAGCAGCCAATGTCAAATGTGGCTGGTGTAGGTGACGAGGATTGTGAGAATCAAGTGGAAGAGGTTTTTGATGAAACAACATATTTTATGGCATCAAAGAGTGGAGGTGGAATAGGGAGGAAGAGCCTATACGAGCGTTGATTATTTTAGTAATGATGATAACCCGTATAATGATGATAATGACGATGATAATGACTGCGAAGATTTGACTGAAGCACAATTAAGTTTTTGTGATACTTAAGATATAAAGGTCCGTGATCATACTTGACGTAAGTAGTTGTTAGAGTAGTTTTTTATAAGTTTGGGTTGTCATTCTTATGATAGGTTCTATTTGAAACACAAATGGTGTATTTGTTTCCCGTCTATTAACGAGTTGAGATGTGAGATTCAATCACATTTATGTATTTAAATGTTTTTTTTAAGTAATACAATTTATTAGGTGTTAAAAAGAATATAATAATAATAAAAAGAATAATAATAAATAAAAAATAATTTTTTATTTTATTTTAAAAGTAGCATTTCTCTATGAAATTTTGCGACTAGTATGTTATTTTTTTAATGTGATTTATACGTTCAGTGAAGAATAATGCACTAGCATGTTTACAACAGATGATACTTATGTCATAAAGAAGGTTAAGATAGCTTAGCTTGCAAGAAATTAATATATAGAAGAACATACAATATAAATGAATGAAACTCATTTAAGTCTTTCAGTAGACCTATGATAGGTAATTGTAAGTGTTGTTTGGTTATGATTCAGTAATAGGTTAATAGTTGTCCATAAGGTAGGTTTCTTATTGAGTAGGGCAAATGAGCTTGGTGGACAGTGCATGATGCTAGGAATAAAAAGTTTTTCAAGATATAACTTTTTGTTTCTAGCAATGCACTACCATTTGAGGTCTGGATGGTTTCACATTGAAGAATTTATCTACTTGATGATGCCTATCATCTCTATTTTTTATGTTGTGCCACTGAGTTGCATTTGCTAGTAAAGTGTAGATTAACAGAGATATGCATGAAATATAATCGATGCAGCAGTGTTGCTTCTTTATTGAGGTCAGGGCTGCTATAACTTTCAGGATGATGCCTTTTTTTATAGTTGCTGACACTACTTCAAAACTATTCTGTTTCGACTTTGATGAGATAGATTGCAAAAAAATGTTGTCATGGAGTTATATTGTTAGTAAATATTGGGGTGAATAGACTGTCTAGGAGTTTGTATAACACTTAGAATCTGATTGTAGTTTAGCATTGTACTTTGATTGTTTATAATCTTGTATCTGTATGAAAGTTTGGGCATGCTCATTTCTTCCTTATTTGTATCTAGTTTGGTTTAATATATTTCACCCTTGTTTAAAAAAAATGAACGAGACAAAATATAAAGCACAAAGAGGGAAAAGAGTATTTTCCATTTCATTATATATATATATATCGATACTTTCACTACAACACCATGCATTATTTTATTTTGGCTTCACTAAAAATACATGGATTTGTTATCGCATTAGCTGCGAGATTACTAGATTACAATTTTTGTTCAAGAACGAAGCTGTTTCACTGCAAACTCTGCGAACTCTTGAGCTTCTTGTAGTGAGGCACAACATTTTGAACAACCACCATGTCCACCGTAACAGCATCCATGATGGCATCCATATGATCCACCACCCTTACCTCCACCTCCACCTCCACCATAGTTCCCACCACCTCCGCCGTAGTTTCCTCCACCGCCACCATTATAGTTTGGTTCTACCTTATTAGCATCACCTTTTGTCCCTACACAAAATAAAAAGAAATTTTAGTTCTGAATGCAAAACATATATACTAATAAAAGATTCACTATTTTATACACTGACACGCGGATTTAGCTGCAAAATTAGGCACTCTTTGGACTTTTCAATAATTGCTATTCATGTGTCTATTTAATTTCCATTCCGACCAATGAAAATAAATTTTGTATATTTGTAAAAGTTTTATTGGTAGCAAGTTTATGTTAAGTATTTATTAGAAATAATGAACAAAAAAAAAAGAAAAAAAGATACGAACCTTGAGTCGTGGTCTCTTGTGGTGATGTTTCCACAGCCAAAGCGTAAGAAACGACGAGAAGAAGAAGTGCGAAAAGCAAACATGAGTTGATCTTCATTTTAGCAGTTTGAAAGAGTATTAATCAGTATATTGTTGTAGATATGACATGAAGATGCTGCATGGTTGGTGTTTCTATTTATAGTGTTAGCATGAACACTTTTGCATCATGCATGGTGTCACCTACTGGATAATTTTATTATTTTCTTTAACATGATAAGTGATACAAGCTCAAATAGGTATTATCATAGTATTTTTTTTTTTTTTTTTTTTTTCTTTTTAAATTTGCGTTCTCATAATTACGTTCACCATTTTTATTGATTATATAGTTTCTTATTTGAATTACAATGGAGACAAAGAGGGATGGCTTAGATAAAACTTTAACGGTTCTTTATTAAATCCGATTTTAATATAGTTATGATTTGGATAAATGGGTCAGCAACAGAACTAGGTGTATCGACTGAGGTCATGGCACAAGCACCAGGGATCTGAGCTAGTGTATTTTATTATATTTTAATTGGTGATTATCGTGTTAAAAACTTCTATTTTGCACCTATGAATCCTTTAGTTTGCATGTACGGCTAGCTCAGCTAGATAGCTCAACCTCTCATTAAGAACCTTGAGCTCACGCGGCTCGATAAAGTTTGAATTCAACTAGAACTCAGTTCGAAAAGCCTGATTTATTTGTAATTTAGTTGAAACTCGGCTAAAAAACTCGATAATTGATCTTGTTTCATTGAGTGTAACGGCAATGTATAAATTTTAAAACTTGCTTTAGTGATAAATCCTAAGACCGCTAGTAAAATTACATTCGTGTAATAAGAAATTAATAAGTGATAAGACACTGATACAAAAACTTGTAATCGTCACACGAAAAATGTGTGACGATATGAATATAGTCACACACGTTTTTTGGGTGTGTGTCAGCAAAGGTCGCGCCACCATAGGTGGCATATGGTCACATTGTTTAGTTCGTGGCCTTTGTCATTGAAAAAGAATTTCCAAAACCCGATTATGTGTGATAAATTAGGCACAATTTTGTTAGATTAATCAATATTAGTGACCATAAACACTTTATAGTCACACGAATGGTTTTTCAGAGTAACTGTTGGACAAAACCGCCAACAACCCGAAGCTCGATCGCGGAACACTAGATCGCAAGTTATGTTGAGCACAAGTAGCAAACAAGAGAGACACGATATACTACAAAGAAACGACAAGAATATTGCACACGTTATACCCTCGTACCAAACCTTTATTAAAAACCCTAATAAAGCTATTACAACGAGGAAGAAGAATGAATAACTAGCATCCCCCCTCATCTCTATTTATAGAGATGAGGGGGTAGAAACCTTTCCTAATTCAAATAGGAAACATCCTTGGCTTGTACTCCAAGCTACCTAATCCTAGTTTATGTCTAACACATAATCTTATTACAAAGTACAATTAAGTCCCTAATATATATTTAAGTTTACTACTAATAATAACAATTTCCACCTTAGGAGTAACACTTAAACATAACCGATACTCAGCACCTTTTCCTTGTACTGGAACCTCGGACCGGGGACCACCTTGTCGACCAGGCATTGTACTTCAGTAATTTTCCAATATTAGCTTCTTTAGACTCCTTCACTTTCTTCTTTTCAGCAACATTATCCTCTGCACCCTCTTGACCAGGTACTCCGGTTACCATAATGTCTGCCCCGCTTTATATCAAGGTGTACCTGTTCCTGCTCCTTTACCAAGCTTTCCGTGTTTGTCTTTCCTTCAAGTTGCTTGTCCTCCAACTTTCTTTGAGCCACTGCAACATCATCGTTACTATCCTGAACAACCTCAGCTTCACGATTTTCACGAGCTCCCTGCAGGTTCCACCTCAAACCAAACACGTTCATTAACATGTACTCCATGGACTCCTGTTTTAACACCATGACCAAGTTGTTTGAACCCAACTTGCTTGTGACCAAGTTGTTTGAACCCAACTTGTTTTTGACCAAGTTGTTTGAATCCAACTTGTTTTGAACCTCCATGCTTTTGTACACCAAAAGTCTTCACTTTTGCTTCAAGAGTATATACAGTTCTTTCCCCGATCCCGGTCATCATAACCCGACAACCTTTGATCACCTTGACTTTACCCAACTGCATCTTCACAGCATAACCCTCTTTTTCAAGAGTACCCAATGAAATCAAGCTCCTTCTTAACCACGGAACATACGACATCTTCCAGTGTAAAGCTTGAACCATCATGCAACTGTATCTTCACTTTTCCTGTCCCTCTGATAGTGCATGTCCTGTTATCACCTAACCGAACCAAACCACCATCAATATCCTTGAAGTCATACAAGAAATCCCTCCTAGGTGTCATATGATAAGACCCACCTGAATCCATTACCAATTCAGCCATCTCATCATTACCGACTACCACCAAGGCTTCTCCAAAGTAGGCGTTACCCTCGTCATCAGAAGAATCAGAATCCTGATCATGCTTACCCTTCTTGACGAACCCACTTGACTTCTTCTTTGGACAGTCTCTCTTCAAATGATCCTCTGAATGACATATGAAGCACTTTAGTTTACCAGTTCCACCTTTTGACTTAAACCGTGAACTTCCAACAGAATGAGCTTTCCTTGAATGATCTGACCCTCCCCTTACATATAACCTGTCACGGTTTCTTCCTTTGTGCCTCGGTTCTTTTCTTCAACTCCCTTGAATTCAGAGTCGCAAGAACATCTTCCATTGTCAAGGATTCCCTCCCATACAACAATGTCTCCACAAAGTTTTCGTAAGACGATGGCAACGACGTAAGTAACATAAGTGCCTGATCCTCATCCTCAATCTCAATATCAATATTCGCCAAATCAAGTATCAACTTATTAAACTCATCTATATGATCACCCAGTTTCGTACTGGACTCATATAGTATGTGTACGACTTCTTCTTCAGTCTGTTTGCTAAGAACTTAGTCATATAAAGACTAGTCAACTTCGTCCAAATTCCTGCAGCAGTTGTTTCCTTGGTAACTTCCCGTAAAACCCGGTCTCCCAAGCATAGAATCAAAGTACTGTATGCCTTCTTCATCAAAGCAGCCTTTTCACCTGCTTCCATGTCCTCGGGTAATGTCTCTAATGCAACATCACATCCCAGTTGTACCATTAAAGCATGCATCTTTATTTTCCATAACCCGTAGTCATTCTTTCCATCGAATTTTTCGATGTCAAACCTAGTTATAGAACTAGCCATTCTTCTTTACCTTGCTAAAAACCTTGTCAAGTTGTTTCTTAACCAACTTTACCGACAAGCCTCACAAGCCGTGTGCAATATTCCCCCTTGTTGCTATAAACCCTTCTTGCAAATCGAATTTATTAAAATAACTCTAAACCCTCGATTTCGAACAAGCAAACCCGATCGTAAACTTAAAACCCAAGCTAACCACGATCGAAACTTGATCCACAAAAATAGCCCGCAACAAGAAACCCTTCGTTTTAATCGAATTACCAAAAACGATTAACAAAGTTAAATTTAATATTTAAACCCTTTGGTAGACTTTTAAAAAATCACCTTTGAATATAACGTCACCTACCTTGTAGTATTCTGTTCACGTAAACATAAAAAAACAACCACCAATTGTCACCTTTTTGGTACCTTATTCACGTGACTAGTAGAAGATAAAATAAAATCAAAATTATCGTCAACTTTGTTTTATCGAACGATCGCTACTTCTCAAAACCAAACCTCGAACGAACTCGGCACCTCGATCTAGCACTCGAACTTCGATGACCACAATAACCGCGGCTCTTGATACCACTTGTTGGACAAAACCGCCAACAACCCGAAGCTCGATCGCGGAACACTAGATCGCAAGTTATGTTGAGCACAAGTAGCAAACAAGAGAGACACGATATACTACAAAGAAACGACAAGAATATTGCACCGCGTTATACCCTCGTACCAAACCTTTATTAAAAACCCTAATAAAGCTATTACAACGAGGAAGAAGAATGAATAACTAGCATCCCCCCTCATCTCTATTTATAGAGATGAGGGGGTAGAAACCTTTCCTAATTCAAATAGGAAACATCCTTGGCTTGTACTCCAAGCTACCTAATCCTAGTTTATGTCTAACACATAATCTTATTACAAAGTATAATATATGTGACATTTGAGATGATTTATTCAAGTAAATGTGTATTATGTGTAACTATTTTCAGTCCTGTGGCCATATGTATATATAATAAATGTGACGTTTGTGATGATTTAGTCACACAACGGGTCTTGTTTTTTTGAAGTTAGTCACATACTTTCTCCGTCTCAAAATTTATATCCTTTTGGATTTTTTCAATAAAACTTTGACCTTGAACATATCTTTTTGTATTATATATTATTTGATGCAAAATATAAAAATGAAATTGGATTTTGAATATATTTTCATTTGTATAACTTTCATCAAATATTATATAATAAAAAATAAATATTTAAGGTTAAAATTTAATTGAAAAAGTTAAAATGGACATAAATTTTGAGACGGAGGGAGTACAATTTAAAACAAAGTGGCCAAAAGTGTTAATAAATGTGATTATATGATGTTTAAAGTGAAGAAATATGTACTTTGTGTTACTATTGTTCATCCAAAGGCCACTTGAATTTTATGTTTGTGTGGCCATTTGTAATAATTAGTCACACAAATCATGTTTGTTTTGGGTATTTAATCACACACAATTAAGCAAAAAGTGGTAAAAAATGTTAATAAATGTAACCATATGTCGTTTAAAGTGAAGAAATGTGTATTTTGTGTGACTATTGTTAATCAAATAGTCACATGAATTTTATGTTTGTGTGGCCTTTTATAATATTTAGTCAAACAAAGCATGTTTGTTTTGGGTATTTAATCACATACAATTAAGCATAAAGTCGCCAAAAGTGTTAATAAGTGTAACCATATACTGTTTAAAGTGAAGAAATGACTATTTTGTGTGACTAATGATCATACAATGGCCACATGAATTTTATGTTTGTGTGGCCTTTTGTAATATTTAGTCACATAGAACATGTTTGTTTTGGGTATTTAGTCACATACAATTAAGAATAAAGTGACCAAAAGTGTTAAGAAGATAGACCATATGCTGTTTAAAGTGAAGAAATGTGTATTTTGTGTGACAATTGATCATCAAATGGCCACATGATTTTTATGTTTGTGTGGTCTTTTGTAATATTTAGTCACACAAAGCATGTTTGTTTTGGGTATTTAGTCACATACAATTAAGCATAAATTGGCCAACAGTGTTAATAAGTGTGACCATATGCTATTTAAAGTGAATAAATGTGTATTTTGTGTAACTGTTGTTCAGCCAATCGTCACATGAATTTTATGTTTGTGTGACCTTTTGTAATATTTAGTTACACAAAATATGTTTGTTTTGGGTATTTAGTTACATACAATTAAGCTTAAAGTGGCCAAACGTGTTAATAAGTGTAACAATATCTTTGTTTAAAGTGAAGAGATGAGTATTTTGTATAACTATTGATCATCTAATGACCACATGAATTTTATGTTTGTGTGGCCATTTGTAATATTTAGTCACACAAAGCATGTGTGTTTTGGGTATTTAGTCACATACAATTAAGCATAAAGTGGCCAAAAGTGTTAATAAGTATGACTATATGTTGTTTAAAGTGAAGAAATTTGTATTTTGTGTGACTACTTTTCATTTAATGGTCACATAAATTTCTTGTTTGTGTGGCCTTTTTGTAATATTTAGTCACACATCTAATTAAACAAAGAGTGACCAAGAATGTTGATATATATATATATAAATATATATATATATATATATATATATATATATATATATATAGGGGAGCGTTCTTGTGGTGACCGCTCTTAAAATAAAAACAATAAGAACCGTTATGGACCATCAGATCAATCATTATGATTGAAAACAAATTTATTTAGATGAAGTGGCATAATTGTAATAAATTGGAAAACTAATGGCAATGTATCAATTAAAAAAATATATCAATTGGCACCCTAATTAAATTTTTCACGTCAATATTATCTTTTTCGGTTTCGATATAAAAAATTCCATTTATATGATACATCAAATTGCATAGACTGACATTTTAATACATAAATATTTAACCCAGATTCTCTTCATTTTTTATAATATAAATTAACATCTGTATACACAAATGTCACACAACAAACAAGGTAGCCCATTTTTTTATTTTTTTATTTTCATATTTTTGTGATACACACTTATGTGTTTCTAAAAACACATTTTATTATATATAGTAGTCATCATCAAACTTCGTACCCCAGATATTCATTTACAATTTATACACACGCCATAATTTGTACCCAGATATTCATTTACAATTTTGTTGATACACACAAGTTAATATAGTTATTCTTGTGGTGACTTCCTTGTAACCCCTCTTTTGGTAGTAGGACCCCGAGCACAGCGACCAATTGCGACAAGACTAACTTAAATGATGCACCAACAATAATAAGAAACTCATGCCGAACCATAAACAACAACAAATGATACAGGCTAACTGATCTATCGAAACTTTTATCTAATTCCCTAAAAGCCATCAACAAAACAACATGAATTAACAACCTTGATATTTACATTTATATACAAGTACCAAAATTGGTACAGCTTGGTGATGTAAAAATTAGCAACCTTGATAACAATATTAACAAGAAACCAATCTAAAAACCGTGTAAATCTCGAACTAACCTTAAACAAAAAACCATGCATCACCTAAAACTAACGTACATCAACAACATTATTCGATATGCATCACCTAGATTCCAGAAAATCACATATAATGTTGGTGTCTCGCTAGCCATTGACGGCGACTAAGGTTCCGAAATGGAACGGTGGCTAAACGAAAAAAACAATTTGAAAATCCACCGGCTAACGTTCCGAAATGAGATTGTGGGTGGTTTTGGTTTAACATCAGCAACGGTTATGGGGAGAAGGCACCACCGCCAATACGACTTGTTGGCCGCTAACGGTTGAAGCACAAAATCCACCCGCACGTGGTTGTTGGCGAGGATGATCTGCAAATTTGACTACACCTTAAATAAATTTGAAAATCATGTGGAACTCAAAGTATCACTAGATTTTATGGGTTTATTTTCAAAACTGATCGGGAAAAAGCCATATCCGAAAGAGTTTGTTACCGGTCGTGATCGGAAACTGTTGAATGCGGTTGTTACGGAGAAGCAGGGAAAAGGACGAGTGGGTCCTTCCTCCGGCAAGATATGATGGGTTAGTTTGTCGTTGAGAGAGAGAAAAAAAAAACTAGATCTAAATTTGACGGCTGTTACTTTTGTATACAATTGTGGGTGGGAGCATATGTCATCTGAAATTGGGGTTATGCAAGAATTGGGGTTATGCAAGAATATATATAATTCGATTTCATATCAAAATTATAAGTTTGTTAGCTCTTAAATGTTTTATACTGTAACAACATATTAACACATGTATAGTTTTCTTCATTTTAACGGCATTTTGTTATCGGTTCCAAAGTTTAATAAATATACCGAATTAACTATTAAAAGTCAATGGTAGTAGTTGATTATATACTTTGTAGTCTGATTTGTTCATTTTCTGTTAGGAACCTGTAGCGTAACTTTAGTTATTTTTCACATATAGTTGGAATGATAATATACTTCAGCTATTTTTTAACCTTAGCATAAACATTTCATTAATCAGGAAACTGAAAAGAAGTGCAACCTCAACCACCAGGGTATAATAACTCGCGTGTGTATCTCGAACTTCTTGCTGATTTGCCATTGGAGACAACTAGCAAGCAGGTTGAGTTAGACATAAATGCTGCAAAAGATCTACTCGACAGTGACTACTATGGCTTAGAAAAAGTTGAACAAAGGAGTATCGAATACTTAGCATTTCACAAGGTTGGACGATTCTATTTAATATTAATACTTTATTGGAACTTAGCGAACTGAATTATTGGATTGCAGTCGCCAAAAGCCCGATGTTATGCTTTGTTAGCCCACAAGTTTTCGAAAAAACATCTTTAGCGTCATCTACTGTTGCTGCTTTGGGTAGCAAGTTTATACGGATATCTCTTGGTGGTTTAGTTTTTAGCAATCCTAATATAAATCAGAAATTAACAGTAATTATTGTAATTATTGTCTACTTCTATAGATTCTATTTCCATAATGTTGAAATGGCATATGCTAACTTCTACCGAGTTCCATAAGGAATTACAAGTAACGTTGTGTGAAGAAGTTTTATTTTGGATATGAATAAGGACCATATACCTTATTTTATCTTACATTTTTCATTGTAATTTTTACATATATTACATTAGCATTTTCCATTTTTTCTAATATTTTTGCTTAAGATATTTGCCGTTATTCATTATTTATATGACTTAAAATTTGTCAAACACTAGTATGAAGCGAACCCGCCCATCGGGCGGGTCATGAAGAAAATTTTCCCATACTACAGTGAGACTGCACTTTATACTACCCGCGACTCGTGGAAAGAAAATAAGGATGGGATATCTACCATTTTGTTCTTGTGAGTTGTGGATACTTTATTAACTTTTATTTTCTCATATCGGATGAACATCAATTTATTTTCGTTGTTAATGTATTCATTATATAATTTTGTATGTTTATAATTGATTTACCTTTAATTAATTTTTCATCAATGACATTCACAAAACAAGCCCGCCTATCGGGTTGGCTATGCATTTGAGTTAGGGGTGTTTCTTTTTTCCATATGAACCATTTAGTGTCTGCCAAATCCTTTAATACAACTTAATGGAGAGACCCATCAAAGCTTTGTCCTCCCCTTTAAGAGGATAATTAAGTGGTTCATATGGAACCACTTAATTTGGTAAACACCCCCTTAATTTGGTTGTATGTATTACGTACCACTTTGTACACTTTCTTTTTACATTCGATAGACGTTTGATTATCTTTGTTCTTAATGCATTCAATAAATAATTTGGTATCTTTATAAGTTATTTATAATTAGCTTTCTTTTTTGTTTGGTACAACATTAGTGATACTGATCAATACTCTTAAATTTGAAAACAATACTCTTATATTTAAAAATATACAGAAGAAAATATCATCATTATTTGTTTGTTTAGTTTCAATTCGTTTGCTAGCAATTTTCTTTGATGGAGATTTATCATTCATATCTTAAAGTTAAGTACAAATTAGGGTTCCAACAATATACTTTTATCTTCAAAAACGACAGGAACTAATATCCAAAACATACAAACCGGGCCACGCCCTTTTATCCTATAATATTTTAAAGAAAGCATTATACATATATTCATATTCGTTAAGTTTTTGGATTTAGCACAATATTATCCATATATAATTGCGCTTTGCAAGTAAAAAAATTCTAGAAACCAATTAAAAAACAATGTGTAAATATGTTTATTCAACAATTTGGTTAGAGTTTAAAAAAAACAGCAATAACAACACTCATCGGTTAGAAAAAAAAACAATGTGTAAATATATTTATTCAACAATTTGTTTAGAAACAACACTCATCAGTCAAAAAGTAACATTTATTAAATCGCTTATATGTTTATTGTGTTGTAAATTTCTAAATATTACATAATACTAACCAAAGAATAATTACAAGTGATGGCCGCCCATCGATGTAGTTAAATATGGAGGTTTTTAAAGGAGATGAATGTGAATAGAGCCTAAGTGTAGTTTAATGGGTTAAGGAGTGTAATTTATTAGGTTATTGGCATTTAATTTTCATAGCACATAAACCAAAGTAAAGAAAAAAAGTTCAGAACCCAACTACCGAACAAAATTATGAGAAAGAGATATGAAACATGTATTTGGGATATATTTAAGGGCTCGAGATTAATAATCATAAGATACAAATACAATAAGTTATAGAATAACCATTTTTTTTGTTGAGTTCATTATTCACTATATAAGTGTCTTATAAAATTTATTCTCATGCCTTCGCCTTTGCTCATTAGGAAAGTAAATTATATAGATAAAAATTAATTAAAAAACTAACTTATAAAAAACAAAAAACACACACACACATATATATATATATATATATATATATATATATATATATATATATATATATATATATATATATATATATATATATATATATATATATATATATATATATATATATATATATATATATATATATATATATATAGGTTTGGGTTATTATGAAAAGTTTCTTAGAATGAAAAGAATGAGAAGGCATGTGGAGGTGACATGTGTCACCTTTGCCACATCATCATGCCACATCACCATACCCCCCCCCCCCCCCCAAAAAAAAAAATTTTCCCGCCAAAATTTTTTTTTTTAGGGCAAAATTTTTTTTTTCCCGCCAAAAAATTTCCCGCCAAATTTTTTTACTGCATCACAGTTATAAAGTTACTATATCACAAATCATAATTTTAGTGCATTAAGGTTATAAATTATTGCATCACAGTTATAAAGTTACTGCATCACAGTTATAAAGTTACTGCATCACAATCATGATTTTAGTACATTAATGTTATAACATTGATTTTAGTGCATCATAGTTGATGCACTTAACTATTAACTATGATGCAGTAACTTATAATAAAGACGCACCAAGACTTATTAGTGCATTAAGGTTATAAGTTACTGCGTCACAATTATGATTTTAGTGCATTAAGGTTATAAATGACTGCATCACAGTTATAAAGTTATTGCATTGCAATCAAGATGTTAGTGCATTTAAGGTTATAACCTTGATTTTAGTGCATCATAGTTGATGCACTGAACTATTAACTTATAATAAAGATGCACCAAAACTTATTAGTGCATTAAGGTTATACGTTCTTTGCATCACGGTTATAAATTTACTGCATTATAATCATGATTTTAGTGCATTAAGGTTATAAATTACTGTATCACAATTATAATTGTGATGCAGTATTTTTATAACTGTGATGCAGTAATAAATTTTGGCGGGAAATTTTTATTATTTTTTTACCAATTTTTTTTTCTTTTTTGGCGGGAGTTTTTTTTTTTTTTGCGGGGGTGCAAAGGGGGTGGGTTGGTGGATGGGGTGGGTGGGGGGGGTGACACATGTCACATGACATGGCATGGTGATGTGGCAAAGGTGACACATGTCATCTCCACATGCCTTCTCATTCTTTTCATTATAAGAAACTTTTCATTTTAACCCTACCTATATATATATATATTTATATATATATATATATATATATATATATATATATATATATATATATATATATATATTATGGTAACATTAATTATAGTTGTAAATTGTTTAATTTAACTTTTAATTACTTTTTAGTATATATTTGTTCTACAAAACCTAAAAATAAACACCACAAGTCATACCCGTCCATCGGACGGGTTTTGACACTAGTATATATATATATATATATATATATATATATATATATATATATATATATATATATATATATATATATATATTAGCTACAATTAATTGTAGCCAATTGGCTACAATTTTGTGCTAAAAATGTGGGTCGCTGATTATTTTTGTGAGTCCTGATTTTTTCTGTAGGTCTCTAAATCATTGCTACTGATTTTTTCACGTGGCATTCATGCATGGTGTTTCATATTGTTTCGATACCTAGTTAAGTAACTCTAGTCCATTGAATTATAAACGTGATATTACGGGATTCAAATATATTACAAGAACATATATATATATATATACATAGGGTAAAGTTAAAATAAAAAGACAAATATCCGTAAAAAGAATAAAAAGATTTATTTTTTTTCAAAAATTCTCCAAAAATTCCAAAAAAATTCCACAAGATCGGGTATGTTGGTGCATAAAACTTTTGTGAAAACATTTTTTATAATTTTGAGTTTTGATACGTTTTTTTTAATGCACAAAAAACGAATTTTTGATGAGCAAAAAAATTTTGATGCACAAAATTTTTAACTTGTTTTAATTAGATGCGCAATGTTATTTTGATGAAAAAAGTCAAAAGAAGTTGGGTGCAAAAACCAATTTTTGATGCACAAAAAATTGATTTAATGCATAAACGTATTTTTCATAATTTTTTTGGGGAAAAATATCCACTTTTAGAAAAAAGTTTTTCACAACTTTTTCATGCACCATCATACCGATCTTGTGAAATTTTTGGGAATTTTTAGAACTTTTTGAAAAAAAATATTTTTATCCTTTTACGGATATTTGTCTTTTTATTTGATCTTTATCCTATATATATATATATATATATATATATATATATATATATATATATATATATATATATATATATATATATATATATATATATATATATATATATATATATATATATATATATATAGAGAGAGAGAGAGGTTGGTTATTGTAAAATGTATATGAATGTAGGAAGGATAAGAAGGAATTTC
Organism: Chrysanthemum makinoi; assembly: GCA_910596185.1. Lineage (NCBI taxonomy): Eukaryota > Viridiplantae > Streptophyta > Magnoliopsida > Asterales > Asteraceae > Chrysanthemum > Chrysanthemum makinoi. The sequence continues at coordinate 282,947,260 of OU343223.1, read as the reverse complement.
AATCATTGGATGAAGCTAGTCAAAATAGATCAATGGATGAAGTTAATAATGGTGTTTAATAAATATTTAAAAGTCAATAACATTATTATTCATTAATTAGGGGCAAATGTGGTAAATCAAAATGTTGGCTGTTTGATTTCATACGTTTTTTTTATTCCTTTTTGTAGTTATCATACAATTTAAGTCACCATTATTACATTTATGGTCATACACTATTTGTTTTTTACTTTTATACGGCATATTAAATTTCTTGACGTAGTGACACACTAAATTCTTTTGACACATATACAATGTCAAATTAAAACTTTTGAATATATAGTGACACACCAAAATAATGACACATTTGTAGTGTGACAATAAATTTCTTGATATACATATAGTGACACATTAAACTTTAAGTACATTTATAGTGACACACTATAAAATTTTAATACATTTCTAGTGACACACTAATTTCTTGATACATGTATATGACACCATTTTTTGATACATTTGTATTGACACATTAACTTTTATGAAACATGTTTAGTTACAAATTAGTCTTTTGACACACTTAATTTCATAATACATTTTTTAGTGACACACAAAATTTTTTGACACGTTTTTTTGTGACACGCTAATTTTTAACATATGTGTATTGAAAATATAAGTTTATGACACACTTAGTTTCATGATATATTTGTAGAGTTACAATAACTTTTTTCTACATGTTTTAATGAAACACTTACTTTTGACACTCAAAACTAATTATATATATATATACTAAAACCCATTGCGGGGCACTGTAGCTACAGTGGATACATAATTTTCAGTTTAGCCCCTTTTAGCCCCTTAGGTTACTGATCAATTGCAAAGTTAGTCTTTAACGTCCGTTAATTAACAGTCGAGGATTAAATTTGAAACAAAACAATAACCGAGGGGCTATTTCTGTGCAAATATTAAACACAAACAGCCCCTGAGGTTAACTTTTTTTTCACCGTTAGTCCCTAAGGACTAACGTTGCAACAACACGTTAGTTTCAGGGACTAAAAATGAAAATATTAGTGCTACAGTGCGTAACAGTACTAAACAGTACTTGCTACAGTGCACACATAGTTTGGAATAGTAAGTGTACTGTTCATGCGCAATTTACACTTATAGTCCTTCAAGTTAGCTTCAAATCGTACCGTTAGTCCCCCGTTATCGACCTTTTGCAAATTTCGTCCTTAATAACAAAAAAAAAATACAATATTTTTTTTTCGCCTTAGATTAAACACAACATCCCCGCAGCGACGTGCGGGTGCCCCGCTCGTTATTGGGATAACCTAAGCTTTAACCTTTGACAATAAAACATCACCAAAGTCAAACAAAATAACTAAAAAGGAAAAAAAAATGTTTTATTTTGAAAGTTGCAAATTTACAAGATGGGTTGCATGCGTGATAATTAGAAAAAGAGAGAAGGACATTGAAACCTCTTAATTGAGGTCAAAGTGACGTGAATTATGGCACTATTAAAACTTAAAAAGTAGATGTAAAATACCTTTGCTACCCTTACTAGTTTATTGACAAAATTTTCACTTTTTACCCTTTTTATCCTTTTTATCCTAAGTCACTTTCTATTTGATCCAACCTCTATATATATATATATATATATATATATATATATATATATATATATATATATATATATATATATATATATAGGTTTGGGTTATTATGAAAAGTTTCTTAGAATGAAAAGAATGAGAAGGCATGTGGAGGTGACATGTGTTACCTTTGCCATCATCATACCCCCACCCGCCCTCGAAAAAAATTTTTCCGCCAAAATTTTTTTTGGGGCAAAATTTTTTTTCCCGCCAAATTTTTTTACTGCATCATAGTTATAAAGTTACAGCATCACAAAGCATAATTTTAGTGCATTAAGGTTATAAATTACTGCATCACAGTTATAAAGTTCTGCATCACGTTATAAAGTTCTGCATCACAATCATGATTTTAGTGCATTAAGGTTATAACATTGATTTTAGTGCATCATAGTTGATGCACTTAACTATTAACTATGATGCAGTAACTTATAATAAAGATGCACCAAGACTTATTAGTGCATTAAGGTTATAAGTTACTGCGTCACAATTATGATTTTAGTGCATTAAGGTTATAAATTCTGTATCCACGGTTATAAAGTTATTGCATCACAATCATGATTTTAGTGCATTTAAAGTTATAACCTTGATTTTAGTGCATCATAGTTGATGCACTGAACTATTAACTTATAATAATGATGCACCACAACTTATTAGTGCATTAAGGTTATAAGTTACTGCATCACGGTTATAAATTTCTTGCATCATAATCATGATTTTAGTGCATTAAGGTTATAAATTATTGCATCACAATTATAATTGTGATGCGATTTTTATAACTGTAATGCAAATAAATTTTGGCGATTTTTTTTGCCCAAAAAAAATTTTTTTGGCGGAAAAAATTTTTTTTGGGGGGTGGGTGGGGGGGGTGACACATGTCACATGACATGGCATGGTGATGTGGCAAAGGTGACACATGTCACCTCCACATGCTTTCTCATTCTTTTCATTATAAGAAACTTTTCATTTTAACCCTACCCTAGTTTGGGTTATTATGAAAACGTTTCTTAGAATGAAAAAAATGAGAAGGCATGTGGAAGTGATATGTGTCACCTTTGCCACATCATCATACCCCCCCCCACCCACCCCACCCCCCCCGGAAAAAAAAAATTCCCGCCAAAAAAATATTTTTTTTGAACAATTTTTTTTCCCGCCAAAAAATTTCCCGCCAAATTTTTTTACTGCATCACAGTTATAAAGTTACTGCATCACAAATCATAATTTTAGTGCATTAAGGTTATAAATTACTGCATCACAGTTATAAAGTTACTGCATCTCAATCATGATTTTAGTGCATTAATGTTATAACATTGATTTTAGTGCATCATAGTTGATGCACTTAACTATTAACTATGATGCAGTAACTTATAATAAAGATGCACCAAGACTTATTAGTGCATTAAGGTTATAAGTTAGTGCGTCACAATTATGATTTTAGTGCATTAAGGTTATAAATTACTGCATCACAGTTATAAAGTTATTGCATCACAATCATGATTTTAGTGCATTTAAGGTTATAACCTTGATTTTAGTGCATCATAGTTGATGCACTGAACTATTAACTTATAATAATGATGCATCAAAACTTATTAGTGCATTAAGGTTATAAGTTACTGCATCACGGTTATAAATTTATTGCATCATAATCATGATTTTAGTGCATTAAGGTTATAAATGCATCACAATTATAATTGTGATGCAGATATTTTATAACGTGATGCATAATAATTTTGGCGGGAAAAAAAAATTTTGCCCAAAAAAATATTTTTTTTTGCGGGAAAATTTTTTTGCGGGTGGGGGTGGGTGGGTGGGTGGGTGACACATGTCACATGGCATGGTGATGTGGCAAATATATATATATATATATATATATATATATACATATATATATATATATATATATATATATATATATATATATATATATATATATATATATATATATATATATATATATATATATATATATATATATATATATATATATATATATATATATATATATATATATATATATATATATATATATATATATATATAAGAGGAGCCATGTCACATATTATTTCACGTGGCATCTCATAATGTCATGTCATTAATCCATGTCATCATTGAATACATGTGGCATATTTTTTATTTCATTAGCATTTTTTTTTTAAATTTGATTGGAAGTTTGTATTTTTTTTATTAAATGCCATGTCATCACATTTTAATCCACCTAAGCATGACTTAAAATTCGAAATTATAAAAAGTAGAATGAAGAGGCTCGAACTTGAGTGGTTTCTAACGTTAGCACAGTTGATAACCATTAGACCAACACCTTTTTTGCTTATATTTTGCAAAACCAAATCTATAAACCTTACAATCATTTATATCTACTACCACATATATCTAATAGAAATTCTCACCCTCTCTAAAAGAAACCTAATGCGTTTCAATTCTCAGCCTCTCTAGAAAAACCTAATGCCCTTCTTTTTCATTCATGCACGAATCAGAATACTACTTAATGTTTTTCTTCTACTTTTTTATATGTTCATCTTTTCTTCTTATAGTATTTATGTACTTTTATCAAATTATCGTTAACTTCTCTTCTTTCATGTGGACATTTGATGTTTCCATGCATGTGTTTATTATTTACTTACATATACAATTTGGCCGAGTATTATCAAACTTTAAAAGACAGTAATAACTTCTAAATCGCATATGACACACATGTTTAATATCTCTTTACGTGATTTAGCAGGTTACAAGTAGTTGTTGTTGTTGCAAGTTTTACACTGCCTTTCTTGGATTCTCTTTATGTGCGACTCGGAGAGATTGCTTCTATAACAGGTAACATCTAATTTTGTTAATATTTTCTGAATATTATAGATAAAGTTTCATAACTTAATATAGGGGTGTTTGAGATTGCTGATATGACTAGGTTTTTAAAAATATTGAAGAGGCATGTGTTGTACCATCCAACTCCACCAAGGATTCTAATCCATTGTTAGAAACAAATTGATTTAATTCCTCTTGCATAGCCATAACCCAACTTACGTCTTTTATAGCTTCTTGAGTGTTTTTAGGTTATATAGTTGACACGAAACAAAATAGACTACTTTGGTTTTGGACTTGAAACCTTAGAGTTCTTTCATTTAATTTTTCTATGACCTTTTGTACGGGATGATCTTTAGACTCTTTAACATTGACGATTTCATTGTTTAATGGTTCATCTTCCTTGTTTATATTTTCTTTTATTTTTAAGACATCACTTTCGATTAACTTGTCATCGACAAGAGGTATAGAAGTTTTAGGTGGACTCTCGTCAAATTTGATATTTAAAGATTTTTCAACTTTCATGATTTCTCTATTACGTATGCTTTACTATTTGGAGAATATCCTAAGAGAATACCTTCAGTTGATTTTGGATTGAATTTAGTTAAATAGTCTTTTGTGTTAAGTATAAAACATTTACTACCAAAGACGCGAAAGCGTTCTAACGAAGGATTTTTACTCGTAACAACTCGTATGAAGTTTTTCCTAAGAATGGTCAAATTAAGACTCGATTTAGTATATAAGTTGATGTGTCGACAGCATTCCACCAAAATTTTTGAGAAATAGATTGCTCATTAATCATTGTGCGACTCATTTCTTGTAGGGTTCTATTTTTCCTTTCAACTATCCCATTTGACAATGGAGTGCGAGGAGCCGAGAAATTGTGGGTAATACCATTAGCATCACAAAAGGCTCCGAATTGCACTTCATTATCAAATTCCCGACCATGATCCGTTCGGATCGACACAATAGGACTTCCTAGTTGTATTTGAATTTTTCTACTTAATATTTCAAAGTAATCAAACGTTTCAGTTTTCTTCTTTAAAAATTTAGTCCATGTGTACCTAGAGTAATCATCCACTATAACTAAGGTATAGAAGTTACCTCCGTAACTTTGGATAGCGGATGGACCAAATAAATCTATATGTAGTAATTCTAGACACTTTATTGTAGAAACCATATTTTTAGCTTTATGACTAGCATGAACTTGTTTTCCGATATTACAAGCATCACCAAAATGATGTTCGTATTTTAGTTTAGGTAGGTTTCTTACAAGTTTTTTAGATGATAGAGATTGAAGAAGTCGCATATTGGCGTGACCCAATCTTCGATGCCATAAGGTCGAAGTATCATCCATAGAGGTAAGAGAAAGTTTGTATTTTTGTTCCTTTCTGATTTTAATAACGTATACTCCATGTTTTCTAATACCTCTTCCTATAGTAATACCATTTTTCAAGATTATACTACCGGATTCGCTAAAGAGTATGTTGTACTTTTTATCACATATTTGACCTATACTTAGTAGATTAAAGTTTAGGTTTTCTACGTGACATACGTCATTAATGGTCAAAGATTTGTGAGAGATTGTACCTTTTACGTGATTATGCTTTTACTATTGCCGAACACCACATTTCCTCCATTGAAGGATTCGTATGTGGAGAACAACACTTTATTACCGGTCATATGCCTTGGGCACCTGCTATCCTTGATCCATTCGTCCGGATTCAATTCAACCTTTAGGCACACCTAAGAAAACAAATAACTCAAAAGTTTGGTTCCCATTTGTTCATGAGTCCATTGGTGTTATACATTTTATTCATATGAGGCATATACGAAAATGGCGTAAAAGCATTCCAAGGTACATAGTTTTGAAACCGAAAACCATTTTGTGTGTTAGGATTCCAGCCCATTTGATGGTGGTTACTTCTAGGATAAATATTGTTTGGCCTTCTTATAGTTGTGTTAGGTTTAGAGAACGATTCGGGTTTTTTTTCTTCATAAAACCTTAACCTTGTTTTAAGGAGGATGGTTGTTTGACATTCCTAATAGTAACATGGGTTGGTTTTTTTTTGTTAACGACAACAAATTCGGTTCTAAAAGAGATGGTTGTGTTATTTTTACTATTTACTGCTGCATGTGCCCGGATCCTTACTTTTACACTAGCCAGATCCGTTTTTAAGGGATCCGCCGGATCCGGTACCACATTGGTTACTTTTTCATTTGCTTTAACGAATTGTGTTTCTTTAACTTCGCTAGTTGATGCAACATGTTCCTGAATACCTAGACCCTTTTGATTATTACCCGTTTTAACACTATCAAGTATTTTATCAAGGAAATTAGCACTTAGTCTAGCAATTTTAAAATCAAGGTGATCAACTAAAGCTTGAATTTCTACACAAAGATTACATTCACCACTTACTTCCTTTTCTTTTTCTAGTATCTTTAATTTATCTTTTAGTTCAAAAACTTCTTTTTCTAAAAGTTCGTTTTTGTTTTTCAAAAGTTTGTTTTTGTTAATTACCTTGAGACTAATTTTGCAAAACTTGTTATATTCTACTGTAATATAGAGAGTCAGAACATACCTCGTTGGAGTCCTTGGCCTTAATAAAAATTCTTCCTTCTCTTCCTCACTCATTCCCCATGATCCGCTCACGAATTCCTTTTGTTCGTCGCGTTTGGGACACTCACTAATAAAGTGATTTGGATCCCCGCATTCAAAACATTTGCGTTAATCCTTCACTTTCTTGTCGTCTTTGCTTTTCCGCAAACCTTTCTTGTCGTCATAGGGTTGCTTGACATATCTTCCTTTTCTTTGAAAGAATTTCTTGAAGTCTCGTACCGCCGTTGTATACTCCTCGTCTTCACTTTCCGAGGATGAAGTTTCTTCATCACTCGAGAATTTCTTGGCTTTTAAAGTGAGAGACTTATGTTTCTCTTTTTTTTCCTTTGAGACCTCAGAGTCTTTGGCGAGTAAAAGCTCATAGACTTTTAAGTTACCTATGAGTTCATCGAGAGTGAGGTGACAAGTCTTTGGATTCTTCAATGGTTGTCACCTTCGGTCTCCACTTTGATGGAAACGTCCTTAGAAATCTTCTGACATGATTACGACTAGAAAAATACTCATCAAGTGCTTGTAATGAAATAATAATAGTATTAAAACTAGCAAATGAATTATCAATACTATCCTCATCAAATATTGAAAATTGTTCATATTGTGGAACAAATAAATCAATTTTGTTATTTTTTACTTGTTGATTTCCTTGGTGTGTTACAACCAATGAGTTCCAAATTTCTTTAGCGGTTTTATGCATATATATTCTTTCAATTCCTTTTTGGGTAAGGCATTATATAAAACCATTTTTGCCTCATTATTTTTGGAAATCTTTTTCTTTTGGTCGTCAGTGAGACGATCATGAGAAATATTTTCTTCATTTACGGTTTTATCATCTTTTACAGTTGCTTCATAATAATCTTCAACAATAATATACCAAAAATCAATATCTTTAGATTTCACATAAGTTTCAAATATATTTTTCCAATAAATAAAACTATTAGTTTCAAGTAGTGGAGGTCGTTGCATAGATTGCCCTTCTCAATAGTTTACATAACTCATTTTGATCGAAAAGTTTTTAAAATACAATTTACTTTAAAACTTTTTGAAAACCTTGCTCTTGATGCCAATTGTGAAAAACTAGAAAGGGAGATGAATAGTTTTACCGATTTTAATTTTAAGTTTCAAAGATTTAAATTCAATATTATGTGAATTCTTATAGATGGATAAATAGTACGAAGCAATATATAAAGTAAGTAAAGAATGCAAGTAAAGTAAAGGATAGAAAGTAGCGACACAAATGATTTATAGTGGTTCGGCTACAAGGAAACCTTTCTTGTCCTACTCCACTCCCTGAGTACCCCACTCGAGAGTACAAGCACTATGTCAACTAGCTCCTTCAACTTGGCAGAGAAGCCTCACAACGCTGCTTACATTTTTTCCGGTACAAAGCTAAATAACGAGTTCTTCCATGAGGTAGAACTAAACCTTTACACAGCTATTACACAACAACTATGTGAAATATGAATTAAAAGTATGCTACAGAAATCTTGTGGATGAACAAATCAATCAATGACCCTTTGTTTGGATGACTTGTAGAATAGTGTGATCTCGCCTTCATGAAGGACCTAAAAGAGAATCACAACAAACGATAGAAGAACTATTTGAATGATCAAATGATCAGAAGTTAGGAGAGTGAGATAATTTATGAGAGAGTTGTAAGAAGAAGGTGTGAGAAACAATGAAGAAATGACTCACTATTTATAGGCAAAAAAAACCTTTTGTCCCACGGTTCCGACGGATCCCTCACCCAAGGGATCCGGCCATTTCCAGGGATCTGGCTGTCTGGGTTAGATTAGTCCGGATTTTGGGTTGCAAACCACATTATGGGTTATGAGCCATGAGTCATGGACTTTGGGTCATGGGTACCTAACAATATACGATGTATCTAGACAATGGGTAATGGGTCATGGGTCTTGGGTCATTGGTCATGGACATTGGGTCATGGGTCATGGATAATACCCAACATGATTTCTTGCATGATGCCATGCAATGGGTCACGGGTTATGGATTAGATCCATGTGTATGGGTCATGGGTGTTGGATATTACCCAACCTATTACATATTATATTACAACATTTTATTATTACAACATTTATGTAAATGACCAAATATATATACTTTGCAAAACAACATGTATTCTTATAATTTTACTTATGATAACTTTATATTTGTTACCAACAACACATAACGAGATTGCTAAATATAAACAAATGTTTTTACGATTTTGTCACACCCCCAAATTACATGTTTTGCAGCGGAATGGAATTCCTGGGGGTTGACTATCATAGCATCACAATCACAGTTATATTGAACGACCTAAAGTGTCGTTTGGAAAACACATCGTTTGATTTAATAAAACAATCAGAGTTTACATAGTATAGGTCCCAAATGAAAATCATCATGTGCGGAAATAAGTTTGTTACAAGTCAAACGATGTTTTTAAAGTTCATAAAACCCAAGTGAGACGCGTCGTCACCGCGACTCTATGATGTGTCCATATGCATGCCATGAAGTGAATGCCTTAGATACCTGAGATAAAACATGCTAAAAAGTGTCAACACAAAGGTTGAGTGAGTTCATAGAGTTTGTGTTGAAAGGTAAAGCCTTTCAATATCGTTTATGCAGCAAAGGCATTGTAAATCCACTCAGTTCCAAGTTCCGCCCATACAAAACTTGCAACCTGTGTGTTCACAACCCACTGCCAAAATGTGTATAGTTTATGTTCAAGCACATGATGTCAAATGAATCCACAATAGTACCTAACTCGACGTAGAACCATAGCACATAATCAATAGTACATGACTCAATGTATCAGTAGTCAACTGACATAGTACTTTATTCGACGTAGAACTATAGCATGCAAACAATAACAATTGATATAGTACAACATTCGGTTTTGAAACGATGGTGATCATGATAGAAGTTATCCTTAAAATCTAAAGTACTTGTGAAAAATAGTTAAGCATGTATCTCCCCCAAAATAGTTCAAAACATACAAAAATAGGGACTCTGAAACTCACTTGGTACAATGATCACGATGACAAAAGTGAGTACACTGAAATGAGGCGCATAATCTCTAAGCGCAACCTATTATGAATGATATGATATATAATAAGTCATGATGTAATGTTATGCACGCAATTCATATGATATCTATACCGCTTGTGAATTTTGAAAATAACGCTTATCGTCGAAAAATAATCTTATAACGTCTTGACCATTTATAAATTACTTTGCAAGTATTTATGTTGAAATGACATCCTACAATTGTTATTTAATGATTTATTATGAAATTATAACTTTTCGTCGTAAAATAATGTCATTTGACAATTTCATGAAAGTGACTAAACGGCCTCGAAAAGCTAGTCGTAAAATGGTGCACATCGAGTGTTAGGAAACGAACTCAACGGTTTTGGAAAGTTTGTATCATTATCTCAAAGTTTTAGCTTTTAAGTTTTCATCCTAGAGGTCTCGATCATGGAGAAAAATATAAGTAAATTATGGTACTTGTGTCCAAAATATTGTTTAAGGATGGTGTTAATACAAATATCGTCATTAAACGTTATTTATATTTTTGATCTTTACCTAAGTTTTGTTAACGACAAAAGTAAATTTAATTTGTATAAAAGCTTAAAGCTTGTCAAGTTTAATAGATGTTAAAACAAGCTTTTTCAAATAATATATTCATCATTCAAGCATTTACATTTATGATTAGTAACATCTTGATATGACTCTAATCATTATGTATGATAGTAGTTTTTAGAATGTGTTAGGTTCTTAAAACCAAACACTACTTATGTACTTGCATATTTCTAAAAATAGAAATACAACATATGACATCATGTAATGCATCATGGAAATCATTAGAAGATTTCATTAGATATTTTGTGTGGATTTGTACTCTTCATATCTTGCACAATCTCACTTAGATAGAGTTGACTTTAGCAAAGATTTGATATCTTGACTGTCAGACCGGCGGTACCAAAATGGTACACGGTCGGAACCCTTTTAAGGGTTCCGCGGTCCGTGGACGCTCCTGTCCACTTTGGCTATAAATAGCAATGCCAAGCCAAGTAGTTTTTCATCCCTTTCTAACATACTCTCATACATATCTTCTCTCTAACCTTTCTAACTCAGTTTCATATCATATTAGTGATCTCTTTTGTAGCAAAGAAGATCAAGTCACATTCAAGCTTCAAACGAGAAGTTGGAAGTCTTGTTTGTTTAGTGTTGTATGATCTTATGTTGATTCATACTTCATTGTTGTATTAAACCATCATAATCTTGTGAGTGTGAGTGGTTAGTATTTTAGTCCTCAAAATACATTGTGTGTGGGAGTGGTTGTACCCTTGGAAAGAACTCGACATCTAGCTTAGTGTCGGAAATAGTGTAAGCGAAGTGTAAAGGTTTTCTCCGTTGGTGAAAGGAGCTTGTTGACTAGTGAAGTTAAACTCTGTGATACTCGAGGAGTGGAGTAGGGCAAGGAAAAAGAGTCCTTGTAGACCGAACCACTATAAACAACTTGTTGTGGTTTGATCATTTCTTTCCTTATTTACTTCTTACATATTGCTTGCATATTTCATTAACATATATAAGATCAATATCAATTGATCTTTACAATAAGTTTCAAAACAAAGTTTTTAATTGGTAAACTATTCAACCCCCCCTTCTAGTTTTCTACAATTGGTACAAGAGCCTCGTTGCTCAAGAATTTCTAAAATAACTTGTATTTTATAAACTTGAAACGATCCATGGATTCTGAAAACTTTAAAGAAGGGCAATCTATGCAAAGACCACCACTCTTTGAAACCAATGGATTTATCTATTGGAAAAACCGTTTTGAAACATATGTAAAATCAAAAGATATAGATCTTTGGTTTATTATTGTTAAAGGGGATTTTAGTTCTACAACAAAGGATATTTCCGTTGATGAACAAAAGAAACTAGTTGCTAAAAATAATGAAGCTAAAATGATGCTTTATAATGCTTTACCTAGAAAAGAATATGAAAGAATTTTTATGTGTGAAACCGCCAAAGATATTTGGGAATCTTTAATTGTTACACATCAAGGTAATTCACAAGTCAAGGATAACAAAATTGATCTTCTTGTTCAACAATATGAACAATTTGTTATTCCTGAAGATGAAACCATTGATTGTGGCTTTGCTCGCTTTAACACTATTATTACATCACTTAAAGCACTTGATGAATCTTTTCGTAGTAAGAACTTTGTCGGGAAATTTCTTAGAGCACTCCATCCCAAATGGAGAGCTAAAGTGACCGCCATTGAGGAATCAAAAGATCTCTCAATAATGTCACTAGACGAGTTGATCGGTAACCTCAAAGTACACGAAATGGTGATGGAGAAAGATTCGGAGATCATCAAAGGAAAAGGGAGAAGATCAAATCCGTTGCTCTAAAAGCAAAAGCGGAATCAAGTGATGATGACGAATCTTGCTCGGGTAGTGAAGATGAGGAATATGCCATGGCCGTTAGAGATTTTAAGAAGTTCTTTAGAAGAAGAGGAAAGTTCGTAAGACAACCTCGAGAAGAAAAGAAGCCATTCGAAAGGATCGGGATGAAAAGAAGGGTAAAGGTGAAAGAAAATGTTTTAGATGTGGTGATGCAAGTCACCTCATAGGAGAATGTCCCAAGCCACCTAAAAGCAAAACTCAACGAGCTTTTGTAAGTGGTGCTTGGAGTGATAGTGAAGACGATGAAGAATCAAGCAAGGAAGAGATCGCTCTAATGGCACATGAGTCAAATGAGGTACTTTCCGACTCTTCTTATTCTTCTATTGATGATGACACTTTGCAAAAACAATATAATCAATTGTGTGAGCTAAGTCTAAAAATCATAACTAAAAATAAATTTTTAAAAACCAAAAAGGAATTTTGGAAAATGAAGTTTATGAGTTAAAAGAAAAAGCAAAACGACTAGAAAAGGAAAAGCAAATGACGATGATTGTAAATCATGTCAAGAGCTTAAACTTGAAATAGAAAAACTAAAGCTCACACAAGATGTTTTAATAGAAAACAATTCTAAATTTAAAAGGTTTAACAAGAACATCGCTCTTGCCGATGAAATAGTTAAAATTCATAAAACACCGGGAGACATGAATGGGCTAGGTTTTAATGAAGTATTAATTCCAAAGAGTCAAAATAAAACGGCCGAAAAGGACGAACATTCATCAAAATTGCTGCAGATACAGACGGACCAGACGGAATCAAAATAAGGGTTCCGTCCGTTGTGCAAAATGGTGCCGTGGGTACTTCAAAGAGAATGTTCGCAATACGGACCGTATTGAATTTGTTAAAATAACAAAGAAAACCAATAATAGTATTAAACTAAAACCAGTTGTCACTTCAGGAGTAGGACTTGTCAAAAATGAATTTAGATCAAAACTACTCAACAACGATATAAAACTCCTTTTGCCAAACGCCCCTTTCCTAAGAGCAACCACAACGTACAACCCAACTACCAACACAATGGTTGGAATCAAAACTTTCCTAGACCATATCAAACTCCAGATTACATGCCATGGAACTCTTACCCATCGTTTCCATACATGAATCAAATAAATGGTATGTGTAACCCAAATGGACCCATGAGATATTGGGGACCAAATGCTTGAGTTATTTGCTTCTTAGGTATGCTTGAAAGTTGGATTGGAACCTGATGAATGGATAAAAGATAGTGGTTGCTCACGACACATGACGGGCAACAAAGTCTCTTCTCATCATACCAAGAGTATGACGGAGGTAATGTCACCTTTGGTAGCAATCTCAAAAGCAAAATTATTGGCAAAGGTACGATCGCTCATAACTCCCTAACTATTGAAAATGTTGCTCATGTGGATAGGTTAGGATTTAATCTACTTAGTATTAGCCAACTATGTGATAAAAAGTATAAAGTACTATTTGATGAAAATGGTAGTAAAATACTAAAAGATGGTATCACCATAGCTAAAGGAGTTAGGAAAAATAACATATATGTCATGAAAATAGATAAAACATATAATGACAAACTTTGCCTAACAACATTAGATGATAGCTCATCTCTTTGGCATAGACGCTTAGGTCACGCTAATATGAGACTTATACAAAACCTATCTTCAAAAGAATTGGTTAGGAATTTACCAAAACTTAAATATGACCAACACTTTTGCGGCGCTTGCAAAATTGGTAAACAAACACATAGTAGTCACAAATCTAAAAATATGGTGTCCACATCTAAGTGTCTAGAATTATTACATATGGACTTGTTTGGACCATCCGCTATAAGAAGCTATGGAGGCAACTTATACACTTTGGTCATAGTAGATGATTATTCAAGGTTTACTTGGACGTTGTTTTGAAAACCAAAAATGAAGCTTTTGATAAATTTGAAATACTTAGCAAGAAAATTCAAAATCTTCTAGGTATCAAAATTGTGTCGATCCGAACGGATCATGGTCGGGAATTTGACAACGAAACTCAATTTGGAAACTTTTGTGATACAAATGGTATAACACATAACTTTTCGGCTCCACGAACACCTCAATCTAATGGAGTAGTAGAACGTAAAAATAGAACAATTCAAGAAATGAGTAGAACAATGCTTAATGAACAAAACATTCCTCAAAAGTTTTGGTGTAACGCCGTTGACACTTCTACATATATTTTGAATAGAGTCTTAATACGTCCTTTCTTAAACAAAACACCATATGAACTCTATAAAGGTAAAAAGCCAACGTTAGGATATTTTAGAGTCTTTGGTTGTAAATGCTTTATTCTTAATACTAAGGATTATCTCACCAAGTTTGACCCAAAGTCTTATGAAGGTGTATTTCTTGGTTACTCTCAAACTAGTAAAGCTTACATTGTCCTAAACAAAGAAACAATGATAGTCGAGGAATCGTTGAACATAACATTCGACGAAAGTCCACCTCCCTCTAAGACATCACCTTTGGTAGATGATGACTTAGTTGAAAGTCAAATGATAGAAGGTCAAGAAATAATTAATAATAACAAGGAAGATGAACCATTAAATAAAGAAATTGTCAACATCAAAGAATCTAAAAGTCATCCTTTAGAAAAGGTCATAGGACAACTCAATCAAAGAACCTTAAGGTCACAAGCCCAAAATCAAAGTAATTATTTTTGCTTTGTATCCACCATTGAACCAAAACCCATAAATGAAGCAATAAAAGATGAATCATGGGTTATTGCCATGCAAGAAGAATTAAACCAATTCGTTAGAAATGATGTTTGGAAATTAGTTCCAAAACCTAAAGATCAAACTATAATTGGAACAAAATGGGTTTTTCGAAATAAGATGGATGAAAATGGGATAGTATCTAGAAACAAAGCTAGGCTTGTAGCGCAAGGTTATAATCAACAAGAGGGATTGATTATGATGAAACTTATGCACCGGTAGCTAGGCTTGAGTCTATTAGAATATTGCTTGCTTATGCATGTGCCTATGATTTTAAATTATTTCAAATGGATGTTAAAAGTGCCTTTCTTAATGGGTTTATTAACGAAGAAGTGTATGTTGCTCAACCTCCAGGTTTCACCGACTTTGAGAAACCACATCATGTCTTCAAACTCAAGAAAGCATTGTATGGTCTTAAGCAAGCACCAAAAGCTTGGTACGACCGACTTAAGACTTTCCTTATTGATAACAAATATACTATGGGATTAGTAGATAATACTCTTTTACCAAGAAAAAGGAATCACATATTATCATTGTTCAAATATACGTTGATGACATTATATTCGGATCAACTTGTCAAGAATTATGTGATGATTTCTCTAAAATCATGCACGACGAGTTTGAAATGAGTATGATGGGTGAGTTAAATTTCTTTCTAGGACTTCAAATAAAACAACTAGAAGATGGCATATTCTTTAACCAATCTAAATATATAAAAGACATGCTTAGGAAATTTGGTCTTGAAGATTCCAAACCAACTAAGACACCCATGTCCTCGGACACTAAACTAACCAAGGATGAGGAAGGTGAATCCGTAGATAACACTAAATATAGAGGAATGATTGGTAGCCTACTCTATCTTACGGCTAGTAGACCCGACATTATGTTTAGTGTTTGTCTATGTGCTCGCTTTCAAGAAAACCCAAAGGCATCACACTTAGAAGCCTTAAAAGGATTTTTAGATACATTAAGGGAACAACGTGTTTAGGATTATGGTATCCCAAAGGAACGGGTGTAGAAACCATAGTGTATGCCGACTTGGATCATGCCGGTGACTATGTCGATAGAAAAAGTACAAGTGGTATTTGCACTTTTGTTGGACATTGTCTCACCTCATGGTTTGCAAAGAAGCAAACGGCCTTTGCCATCTCAACTCTTGAAGCGAGTGCGTCTCAGCCGGAAAAGCATGTCAACAAGCTCTTTGGATGAAGCAAGCTCTCGTAGATTACGGAATTCATCTCAACGAACATTGTGATACTTTGAGACAACAAAGGAGCCATCGATCTCAGCAAGAATCCCGTTCAACATGCTCGTACAAAGCATATTGAAATCCGCCATCACTTTCTTCGCGACAATGTTCAAAAAGGAAACATTTCAATCGAGAAAGTATCCTCCGAAGACAACATTGCCGACATCTTAACTAAGCCTCTTAAACGAGAACCTTTTAATCTTCTTAGACTTGGTTTAGGGTTAATGGAACCAAACATGTAGGATAAACATAGCCCAAAACATTAGAATAGTCAAAACTAAACAAATTTGTCTTGTACACTGCTCGTAGCCACGACACCAAAGCGACAACAAAGACGGAACCAAATTTTGGTGCCGTGGTCCGTGGTGTCTCTGAAGCAAAACCGCTATATGCAAATCATCCTCTTCCTCAAAACCCACTTTACCAAAACGTGTAAAACTTAAACCAAGCTCATTATTGTCATCTTCCAACTCACTAATCACTGAAGATAACATCATTGTAAGTATCCTAACTACATTTCATCTCTTAATTCGGAGTCTAGGATTCTTATTTATGCACAAAACTATCACAAATCATTACATGGGGTTTTATGTATGCTTTTATACCAAATATGAATTCAATTGGCAAATTGCATAACTAGTCATTGAAATTAGGTACTACATTATCATATTGCATAAACAAATCATGCTTCCCACTAATTGATAGATAATGAATATAAGGCCCTATTCAAACAACCAAACACCCCATGTCAAAAGTTTTGAAAAGCTTCTCACTTGTAGGAAAACAATTTTTTCATTGCTAATACAAATAGAAACGTTAAATTTTCATCACTTGCATGCTCTTGAATACTAAAGGTATTGCATAACTAATATGCATTCCGGGTATATTCAAATGAAGCCACATTGAATTAGGAGCATTTGGGTTATCTCATGGTATTTGCCAAACACCCCACTAAAACCATCTTTGTGCATAAAATGAGTCGAGATAACCGCAACTCCAAATTGTTTTCATATAGGCACACACTAGAACCAAAACGTTAAAACTTATTCTCATTTTTAACATATTAACTCTTGTCCTTAGGAATAACCATGGTAGCCGCAAGATTCTATGATCACAAAGACACCCTTAACTACATTCCCAAACACCACAAAACCAAAGGACTTACCAAAGAACAAGTAGAAATATTTAGGGTCTAGAATCAAGGTATTTCCATGAGGGTAGAACCATTCACTCATCCTTCCTTGAAAACACCAACCTTCGTGAAGAACTAGCCGCCATTCAATTCGATTGTCTTCTTGACATCGATGAACCAATTTGTCCTAGGTTTGTGTTAGAATTCTATGCTAGTGTGACCGGCTTTAGTGATGAAGACGATGATGAATTTTGTCTTAGGTTTAGAATTAATCAAAACGACTACACCATCACCTTAGCCAACTTTGCTCAAGTGCTAGGAATTCCCAACCGAGGAACTTGTCTCTACTCGGATAAATGGTCACTCACCGCTCTTGATGCTATCAATGACCGCTCTCTACCCTACTAAACCCGTTTGGCCGACAAGGATGTCATCCGTGAACACCTTTTTAGCCCAAAAAGTAACACAACCCGAGTTACCCGAAAGGGAAAAGAAGTAAACCGAGATCCATATGGAATGGAGCTAAATGAACTTAAGCCCGAATTTAAGAAATGGGAGGAGCTACTTAGAGCCAACGTCATTAGCACCATAGGAAATAGGGATCACATTAACGCTTGCCTTTGTCATATGCTCTACAACTTGTCCACCCGTCAACCATTCAATTTAGCCTACTACATAGCTAGGAGAATGATTGATATTCCAACTCAAGGATCGGTTGCTCTTCCATACGGGATGCTCCTCACCCGTCTCTATAGAAACTTTGCACCAATTCCACCAACACCAAAAGGGATGCACCTTCTGTAACGCCCCGACCCCACAAGGGTAAAGGAATCACAAGTAATGGTGTCATATCAAAGCAAACATATAAACCAAAAGAAATCTCAACACAAATATTGAAATAATCCAAGTCAAAAGACTTCAATACATAGGTCCCAGCGGAAAAATAAACTCCAAATGAAATGTCTAAAGTATAAAGTCTAAATGGCATCATAATATCAAAGCTAAATCTCTAAGGTAAGTCCACTCAAAGACTCATCCCAAAGCAATACCAGCTCCAATGCTTAGATACCCGCGGAAGAAAAGAAAAGTGCGGTGAGCTTCAAAAGCCCAAAGGAAGGATATACAAGCAAAACGAATACTAAACGAGAACGAAATAAAGTGAAAGAAAACAGTGAAGTCATATTCATTTCAAAAGATAATTCAGAATATACGAATAAGTTTTATAGTTAACTACCTCGAAGCCCAAACACATATGCCATATCAGAAACATATCATAATCACATAAGGCAACATATTTGTAGGGGAGACCTACCAGAGTTATGAAGGACGTGCATGCACGCAGCATCAATCATCGGATAACATATAGCATATAACAGATAATATATGGCATATAACAGATCTAGGATGCATCCATACCCGCACAAATATTCATAATATAATTCAAATTGAGCTCATACGATAATGATAAGGGACGTGGCGAACATCACTCTACGCCCTAGAGTCATGTCGAAGTGCATTTGTCGACACGGACATGGAACCCCATGACTAGTTATAATTGGCTCGGGTGTCAAACTATCGAATCAAATAAGAATGTTATAACTGACATAGATCATATTTTATCAAATGTTTAATCATGTTTTCAAAATCAAAGTCTTCATATCATATAGTTTCAAAATCAAATGTTTTATGAATCAAAAATCAAAGTTCAGATAAGCAACAGCTCAAATATACACGTTAGGGTTCATAGCAAAGGTTTAAGAAATCCTAATATGAAAACGAAAGAAAACTTATACTGAAACCTTTCAAAAGGTCGAATATCCGTACCTTATTTGAAAGCAAAAGATCAAAAGTCGAAACAGGGAAGCAAAGAATTACTCCTTCTTCACAGAACCTATATACATTAATGTCGATATATTATTAATGATTCCAAAATCGTCACAATGATCCTTTAATATTTTAGGGTTTCCATATTAAATGAGATTTAAATGTTTTAATATTAATATCGTAAATTAGGGTTTCATACGTCTTTTATTAAAGTTAGGGTTTTCTCATTCTTGAATGTCTCATTAATGTATATTAACTTACATGTTACGTCTTTTAATGACTAGTTACTTAACCTAACACGTCACAAAATAATCTTTCCTTTTTATGTTTCACCGTTACACGCTTTATGATTTTATGTGACATATAAGTTATTTAGGATTTAGTATACTTTATACGCTTTACATTTTAAACTAGGGTTTATGTTCACATAACCTTTACTTAAGTAATGCATCTTCAAATCTTATACACATGATTCGGTTCAATCTAGGGTTTCGGTTATTAGGGTTTTACACTAGTCTTATCTCATCTAAACACTTCACATATTCGTATTATTAAGTTATAAACCTTATTCGAAAGTTAAACATGGTTCGGTCCTAATTCATATGTTTCGGCTCTCATTAAATCAACACAAACATGACTCGATTCAATATTACATCTTACTTTACATGTCTCTTATTAGTTACAAGATTAAATTAGTTAGGGCTTGTCTTGTTTTCGGTTCACATCTCTCGGCCACAAAAGAAACAAAACAAAACGCGACGAAACAAAATATAACTTGACATATACATGCAAGGTACGTTAAAGGAAGACGAATAAACATTATACCTTAACTTGTTTGAGCAAAATCGACACCAAAGGGTGTTTGATGAGTCTCGGCCGAATAGGGAGAAAAAGAAAAAGAGAGCAAATAAAACTAGGGTTCCAAACTTATGATTATGTATGGTATATATAGTTGTAGTATTTGAGTTAAACTAGGAAAGGGAATTGGGTTTGGGTTTGGGTCCAACCGGTCACACCATCTCACGCCACCAATGGGCTTCGGCCCTTGGCTCACTTAACACAAACAAACGACCCAAATCATTTACTTAAACATTAATTCTTCGTCGTACCAAAATTAATTACGTAATATATTTTAGTTAGGGTTTTTAAATATTCTAAGTTAATCTTTTAATTTCTATAAGTGTTAGAAATATATTTTACGTATTTTATAATTTTTAGTTCCAAGGGTATTTTAGTCTTTATTCGATTTTAAATTTTCGTGTTTTACAATTCTTCCTCTAAAGAAAAATTTTCGCCCCTCGAAAATTGAATGAAGCGAAATGAAAACGAAAATGAAAACGAAATGAGAACATACCAAACTATTCAAAGAAATGAGGGTAACTAGCACGCATCGACTCCTCGGTTTCCCAAGTAGCCTCACGCTCAGTGATGATTTTTCCAAAGAATATTAACGAATGGAATAACTTTATTCCTCATAACTCTTTCTTGTCTTTCCGGAATCGCTTCGGTTCTTCGATAAAGACATATCGGGCTGAATTTGATCAAACGGATAAGAAGCAACGTGTAACGGATGATAGTTGTATCCCTTTAGGAGTGATACATGAAAAACGTCATGAACATGCGATAACTGAGGCGGAAGTGCTAAACGATACGAAACCTCTCCTATACGTTCAAGAATCTCAAACGGTCCAATAAATCGAGGACTAAGCTTGCCCTTGATTCCAAAACGTTTCACACCTCTAAACGGCGAAACTTTCAAAAACACACGATCACCAACTCGAAACTCTAAATCACGACGATGCTTATCAAGATAACTTTTCTCGACGAGACCTAGCCTCCTTCAACTTTTCTCTAGCAAATTACTTTCTCATTAGTGATCTCAATCATTTCCGGACCTTCGATTAGACGCTCACCTACTTCATCCCAACAAATAGGTGCTCTACATTTCCTTCCATAAAGAAGTTCAAACGGTGCCGCCTTTAATTCTAGCATGCCAACTGTTGTTATAAGCAAACTCTACTAAACATAAATATTCATCCCAACTACCAGTCCATTCTAAAGCACAAGCCCTTAGCATATCCTCTAAGGTCCAGTATAGTCCTCTCCGACCGACCATCTGTTTGAGGATGAAATGCCGTACTAAAGTTAAGTCGAGTACCCCAAGCTTTCGCAAACCTTTCCGTAAACGAGAAGTAAAACGCGGATCCCTATCGGACACAATAGACGCCGGAGTACCATGAAGTCTAACGATCTCTTGCTGAAAAATCTCCGCCAATTTACCAATACCATAATCCTTCCTAATTGGCAAGAATGAGCAGATTTGGTTAGTCGATCAACAACCACCCAAATCGCATCATGCTTCTTCCTAGTAAGAGGTAATCCAGTCACAAAATCCATAGATATCTTATCCCACTTCCATGTTGGAATCTCCAATGGTCAGTAACAATCCACTAGCCTTCTGATGTTCAATCTTAACCTGCTGACAAATCATACACTTCGACACAAACGTCGCCACATCTTGCTTCATGCCGCTCCACCAAAAGTATCGCTTCAAATCCCTATACATCTTGGTAGAACCAGGATGGATAGGGAAAGGAGAACTATGAGCTTCATCATAACTTTCACGAAGTACACTGATCATTGGGAACAAAAAGCCTATCTCCATACCATACAATACCGTCATTATCAACCTTAAACTCCGACTGCTTACCTTCTTCAACATTTTGCACCACGCCCACAAATCCATCTTTTCACGAAGTTCCTTAATTTGCAGATAAGGTTCGACTCCACCTTCATACTAGCCCAAGATCCACCAAAACCTCGTACAAACAACTCAACATCCAAACTCTCTAAGTCACGCAAAATCCTAGGCTCAATCTTGATACTCGCAAGAATGCCAGATTTCCGGCTAAGTGCGAACTACATTAGCCTTACGGATGGTCTTGAATGTTGGTGTCATAAGCCTTAAGAAGTTCTAACCATCTTCTTTGTCTCATGTTAAGTTCCTTCAGAGTGAAAATATACTTGAGACTCTTATGATCAATGAATATATCACACGCCTCTCCATACAAGTAATGTCTCCAGATCTTCAACGCAAAAACCACCGCAGCTAACTCAAGATCATGAGTTGGGTAATTCTCCTCATAAGGTTTTAGTCAGCCTCGAAGCATAAGCTATTACCTTTCCATGTTGCATCAAACACAGCCTAATCCTTTCTTAGATGCATCACAGATTTGAAATCCTCCCGAACGGTTGGAAGAGTCAAAATAGGAGCCGACACCAATCTCCGCTTCAATTCTTCAAAACTCTTCTCTCGTTCATCCGTCCATACAAACTTTTCACCTTTCCTCATCAATTGGGTTAAAGGCAAAGCTAGACGAGAGAAACCTTCAACAAAACGTCTATAGTAACCAGCAAGTCCAAGAAAACTCCCCGACCTCGCCATCGTCGTAGGTCTTGGCCATTTAGTGATAGCCTCAACTTTAGACGGATCCATGGTAATACCATCACCGATACGATATGACCAAGGAAAGCAACTTGTCTCAACCAAAATTCGCGACGAAAATTTGGCATAACTTCTTCTTCCTCAAAATCTCCAAAACTATATGGAGATGTTCTTCATGCTCTTCTTCAGACTTAGAGTAAACCAAGATGTCATCGATGAAAACAATAACGAACTTGTCGAGAAACTCATGGAAAACACGATTCATCAGGTCCATAAACACAGCGATTGGTCAAACCAAAAGGCATAACGAGGAATTCGTAATGACCATATCCGGTACGAAACGCGGTCTTAGGAACATCTTGCTCCTTCACACGTAATCGATGGTATCCGGACCTCAGTCAATCTTCAAAAGAACTTAGCTCCTTGGAGTTGATCAAACAAATCGTCTATACGCGGCAAAGGATAACGGTTACGAATAGTAATACGATTGAGTTCACGATAGTCGATACATAGGCGCATGCTTCCATCCTTCTTCTTCACAAACAAAACAGGTGCACCCCATGGAGAAACACTAGGGCTAATAAATCCACTTTCTATCATCTCTTGCAGCTGTTCCTTCAACTCCTTCAGTTCTACAGGTGCCATACGATACGGAGCCTTCAAATCGGTTCAAGACCAGAATTAACTCAATGCTAAACTCAACTTCTCGAATGGGGAAGTCCAGGGAGTTCATCCGAAAAACGCCGAAATTCGCAAACAACCGAAAGACTTTCAATGTTAGGACTCTCCAAAGATGTGTCCTTAACAGATGCTAGAAAACCTTGGCACCCATGAGCAATCATGATCCGTGCCTTCATAGCGGAAATGAGCTTAACAGATTTAAGGGGTTGAGAACCATAATAACCAAATTCAGGATGTTTTACGTCTCCAAAGATCACCGTTCTAGCATGGCAGTCGATTGAAGCTCTATGGTAAGCCAACCAATCCATGCCTAGAATGATATCAAAGTCGACCATATTGAGAGGATACAGATTTGCAAAGCGAATACGATCATCAAAACGAAGAGGACACTTAACATATTTATGATCAATGATCACATGATTTTTCATAGGCGTAGAAATCGATAAGTGATTTGTTAACGGTTTGGGCTTCATATTAAGTTTCTTAGCGAATGTGATAGATATAATGGAGTGTGTGGCGCCGATCAAATAAAACGAAGACAAAAAAATCATCAATGAAAAGAGTGCCCGTAATGGTACCGAAGTTCGCTCCGCGTTACGAGTAGTAGCATAAACACGTCCCAGTAGTAGTTGGCGGCTTGATGTAGTTTCCGAACGCCGGATTCTTCTTAGGGCAATCCTTAATCTTGTGACTAGTGGAACCACAACCAAAACATCCACCGAGCCTTGAAACACCGGATGAGCCTTTCCACAAGTAGTACAAATAGGTGGGGTGGCAAAACCTCACCGTCTCCTCTGCTGAATAGAAGATCCCAAGCACGACCACGATTTGTTCCTCTAGTCTGGCGATCCCTCGTTGTATGCTGGGTTATTGTTACCTTGGTTCGACGATCACTTCCATTCCTACCAAGATTTCTATTATCTTGACCCTCGACTTCAACGTCCCAGTCAACATTCCTTCTCGACCGACCTGATCATAACTCCTATCCACATGACCTCTCGAATCATAACTCCTACCGAGTTTCCTTATAGTCATTGCCTTGACTCCTACCTTGAATCCGATCACCATCGCGATTACGCTTGTTAGAACCCGAAACCTCATGAAAGATCTCAATGTTACGAGCTGCGTCATTGCAGGCCGACACATTCTCATACTCAATATTAAGCAATCGGTCCAACACCCACTTCTTCAGGCCCCACTTGAAGTGCTTAGCTTGACGCCTACCATCTCCAAAGAATCACTCCAACAAAACGCACCAACCTCATAAACCTACTCATGTACTCATTAGAGGTCTCATGATCAAACTGGTAGATCGCCTGATAATCCTCTCATACCTTTGCGCCAAAGATCGTGGAAGTAACGGTTATAGAAGATAGTCCAAACTCACCAAGTACAAGTCACAAGGCAAAGCCACCTCCTCTTGCTTGTTTCAATGCTTTCCACCAACTCAAAGCATCACCTTCCAATTTGAATGAAGCCAAACGAGTCTTAAACTCGTCTCCACAACCCAATACTTCAAACAGCTTCTCAATATGAGTGATCCAGTCCTCGGCCTCAGGTAGGAGTAGCAAAGCAGTGCTAAACGAAAGAGGCTTCAGCTTACCGACACGCTCGAGCCAAGTATGAATACCGACGGGTTGATTTCCTCCACCACTACCCGAAGCACCATTCTGATTACGAATGTTGTTGATCACCGCTCCATCATCTCGTGTAGTCAAACCAGGGAAAAGAGAGTTGAGAGCATTCGCAATCGCAAAGCATCCATGTCAGGTAGCATCATCGTCCCCTCCCGAGTTGCCGTTACGACGAGTTTGAACCATCTGAACGATATCCAAACGATTAGCAAAATGAACAAAGGTGAGATACGAAATGGAAGTATGAAGGAATCCTAAAGTCTACCCAAATCCTCACAGGTCAAACCCTAAACCCTAAAGTCTCAAAACCTAGGCTCCATATGTCACAGTCCGACTACAAGTCGTAAACACGGCTCTGATGCCATAAATTGTAACGCGCCGACCCCACAAGGGTAAAGGAATCACAAGTAATGGTGTCATATCAAAGCAAACATATAAACCAAAAGAAATCTCAACACAAATATTGAAATAATCCAAGTCAAAAGACTTCAATACATAGGTCCCAAATGAAAAATAAACTCCAAAAGAAATGTCTAAAGTATAAAGTCTAAATGGCATCATAATATCAAAGCTAAATCTCTAAGGTAAGTCCACTCAAAGACTCATCCCAAAGCAATACCCAGCTCCAATGCTTAGATACCCGCGAAGAAAAGAAAAGTGGCTGAGCTTCAAAAGCCCAAAGTGAACGATATACAAGCAAAACGAATACTAAACGAGAACGAATACTGAAATAAAGTGAAAGAAAACAGTGAAGTCATATTCATTTCAAAAGATAATTCAGAATATACTAATAAGTTTTATAGTTAACTACCTCGAAGCCCGCACATATGCCATATCGAAACATATCATAATCACATAAGGCAACATTTGTAGGGAGACCTACCAGAGTTATGAAGGACGTGCATGCACGCAGCATCAATCATCGGATAACATATAGCATATAATGATAATATATGGCATATAACAGATCTAGGATGCATCCATACCCCACGACAAATATTCATAATATAATTCAAATTGAGCTCATACAGATAATGATAAGGACGTGGCAGTAACATCACTCTATCGCCCTAGAGTCATGTCAAGTGCATTTCGACACGGACATGGAACCCCCATGACTAGTTATAATTGGCTCGTGTCAAACTATCGAATCAAATAAGAATGTTATAACTGACATAGATCATATTTTATCAAATGTTTAATCATGTTTTCAAAATCAAAGTCTTCATATCATATAGTTTCAAAATCAAATGTTTTATGAATCAAAAATCAAAGTTCGATAAGCAACTCAAATATACACATTATGGTTCATAGCAAAGGTTTAGGAAATCCTAATATGAAAACGAAAAGAAAACTTATACGAAACCTTTACCTGAAAAGGTCGAATATCCGTACCTTATTAGAAAGCAAAAGATCAAAAGTCGAAACAGGGAAGCAAAGAATTACTCCTTCTTCACATAACCTATATACATTAATGTCGTATATATTATTAATGATTCCGAAATCGTCACAATGATCCTTTAAAATTTTAGGGTTTCCATATTAAATGAGATTTAAATGTTTTAATATTAATATCGTAAATTAGGGTTTCATACGTCTTTTATTAAAGTTAGGGTTTTCTCATTCTTGAATGTCTCATTAATGTATATTAACTTACATGTTACGTCTTTTAATGACTAGTTACTTAACCTAACACGTCACAAAATAATCTTTCCTTTTTATGTTTCACCGTACACGTTTATGATTTTATGTGACATATAAGTTATTTAGGATTTAGTATACTTTATACGCTTTACATTTTAAACTAGGGTTTATGTTCACATAACCTTTACTTAAGTAATGCATCTTCAAATCTTATACACATGATTCGGTTCAATCTAGGGTTTCGGTTATTAGGGTTTTACACTAGTCTTATCTCATCTAAACACTTCACATATTCGTATTATTAAGTTATAAACCTTATTCGAAAGTTAAACATGGTTCGGTCCTAATTCATATGTTTCGGCTCTCATTAAATCAACACAAACATGACTCGATTCAATATTACATCTTACTTTACATGTCTCTTATTAGTTACAAGATTAAATTAGTTAGGGCTTGTCTTGTTTTCGGTTCACATCTCTCGGCCACAAAAGAAACAAAACAAAACGCGATTTAAACAAAATATAACTTGACATATACATGCAAGGTAATGCGTTAAAGGAAGACTAATAAACATTATACCTTAACTTGTTTGAGCAAAATCGACACCAAAGGGTGTTTGATGAGTCTCGGCCGAATAGGGAGAAAAGAAAAAGAGAGCAAATAAAACTAGGGTTCCAAACTTATGATTATGTATGGTATATATAGTTGTAGTATTTGAGTTAAACTAGGAAAGGGAATTGGGTTTGGGTTTGGGTCCAACCGGTCACACCATCTCACGCCACCAATGGGCTTCGCCCTGGCTCACGAACACAAACAAAGCGACCCAAATCATTTACTTAAACATTAATTCTTCGTCGTACCAAAATTAATTACGTAATATATTTTAGTTAGGGTTTTTAAATATTCGCAAGTTAATCTTTTAATTTCTTTAAGTGTTAGAAATATATTTTACGTATTTTATAATTTTTAGTTCCAAGGGTATTTTAGTCTTTATTCGGATTTTAAATTTTCAGGTTTTACACCTTCACTATGAGCTCATCCCTCACATCTTTGTACCTTTGAGTGATGCACGAGTTGCTAAGACAAAAGGCAAGAGAGCAAAACCTCCAACTCCATCATCATCATCATCAATAGCTCGAGGATGGTCTTCCAAGCTCTCGCCTTCCGCCTCATGAGTATTATGCGCCTCTTCCCGAAATAGAGAATGAATCAGCAGAGTTCAAGCAAACTAAGGGAATGTTCAAGTGCCTTGGTAGGATGATGAACAAGATTTACAAGAAGTTGGACAAATAAGGGTACTTTTAAGGAGCGTTGGGAACAATACATTATCATTAATGTTTGATACAATTTAGTTGTTTTTATTATGTAGGATAATAATATAACCCCAAACAATGGTGAATGCTAACAATTTCATGCAGGGGATAGCGCAAGTTTGCTATCAAATTTTACCCATTTTCACTATAATGTGAAAATCAATAAGTCTTGCTCAAAATACATGTTCCACTATGTTTATATATATATTATCTGCTTTTCCTAACTAGAAATGGTTAGTATAACATGTTTTGAGAAGAATTTCAGGTTTCGAAAAGTCCCGACACCTAAAAACGAACTATGTCCATTTTTTGCACTTCACGGATCGGGCGGCACCATAATTTTGGTACCGTCCGTTATGTAAATTGGTACTGCATTCTGCAAGGACCGGACCCTTTTTAGGGTTCCGCCGTATGATTTTGGTGTCCGTGGATCCTTCGGTAACTTTCTGAATTTCGACTATTTCGTGATTCCAAATTACCATCCAATGCTTATAAATCAATCCTAACTTGCTTATACCCTTATTAGAACTAGTATAATTCACTAAAGTATATAAGAAATCCATTTCCCACCAAAATTCAAAAATTTGAAAAATCCACCCAAGGAGCCCTTTTGCATAAAGGAAGGAACCAAATTTTTGGTACCTTCAAATCCGTGGGTGATCTGAATATTAGGAAATTCCACTCACTAGAACACATTTATTGCAAATCTTTTCTTCTTCAATCCATCTCTCTTGAATGGCTTGACTTGGGTGATATGAATAGCATTCAACCCACTTCCAAATCATTAGGAACCTCATCTCTTCAATGGCTTAACATCAAATCAAACACATTTCTCCATGATTTTTCACTTCTATAAATTGAGAGGTTTTACCATGATCATCCTCACACCTTCTTCATTCTTACTATCATCTAGCAAAGACAAACCAAAGTCAAAATGACAAAATTATCTCCAAAACCTTGCAAGAAGACCGCTAGAATTAGCAGGAGGCCTTGTTGCTTTGTTCCCTTAGCTCCTCATCCGAGTCTTCTCCACTCACTATCTCATCTCCCATCCGAGATGATACAAACCTCACCTTAGCCACACCTACTCAATCACATATTGTGATCACCACTCCACCACCAACAAAAACACCAACTTCACCTCCACCAGCACCCATCCAAACATCCAAAACACCCTCACCACCTTCACCAAGGTCTCCAACTCTCATTCCCATGGAGTTGTTTTCCACTCCACCAACCTCCCCGAATCCTTTCTTGGAGGACTTGGATGACTTGCCTCCCAGGCCAAATCATCCACCACCATTGCCATCCTTTGGCTCAATTGAGCGGATGGCTCATAAGTCACCTCGGTCATTTCTTGACGCAAACGCCCCATTAGGGCCTAAACCTCTTCTCTTCCACCCCATTCACAAAGACATTCATGGTCCTTTGTATGGGGATCATTCACTCCCCACATCAATGTCACCTCATCTTGAGGACATTGAGGAGTGTATGTGGGATGCCAATCCCACTAGAGAGGAGATTCAAACCGAACTCCACAACCTCCACCAATTCAAAGGCATGGTGGAATCTCACTTGAGTGAGACAATGCAAATGCAAAGTGCTTTGCTTGCTTCCATCATGACCACTCCAAACATCCCTAACACCACCAACACATCCACCATTCCACCACCACAACCTCCCCAAACATTCTACCCTCCAAGGCATGGTTGCTCAACTTGTGAGCAAACGGCCCAAACCGTGGAAAGGACCCGGGTTATGGTCCATGACTTCCAAGAAGAAATGATGTTCATCCTCAACCACATCCTTGAGCGTCTCAACGCTCTTTCCCATCCACCATCACTTTAGGATGATTTTAGACTAGTCTTCACTTTCTTAGGATAATTTTTTCTTGTACTAAAAACACATCATTGTGTTCTCTTTTCATGATCTTTACTCATGAAAAATTTTAACTAATGAAGGTTGTTTATTATATTGTTGGTGTCATTACATAGTGTTTGGAAATGCTTGTGAATGATCATTATTACTAACATTTTTTTTGTAGCTTTATTTTCACAATCCATGAATCTTCCCATTAAAGCACCCAATTAAGGGGGAGCTTTGAACAAGGGGGAGATAATAGCTCGGGCTCATTACATTCCGCATAGCCTCTTCTTTTGTTGAGACAAAAAGGGGGAGAAAATATAGAACTTTGAAATTATTTATATTTGACTTTTCTGGAAAAGTCAAACTGCATACATTTGACTTCCTAAAAGTCAAACAGAACCCTCATTGATAATACTTGACTTTTCCTAAAAAAGTCAAACTGCATACTTTGACTTTCTGAAAAAGTCAACATCATGCATCAACTAGTGAATACTTTGACTTTCATAAATAGTCAAACATCATACACTTGCATTACCATTCTCTTTTCAAGTTCTAAAACTAATATTTTTATAACTCTTGTACAAACTTTGTATCTTTTATAAAAATAAAATTTATATTTTGTCCTCAACAAAAAGGGGGAGATTGTTAATACAAATATCGTCATTAAACGTTATTTATATTTTTGATCTTTACCTAAGTTTTGTTAACGACAAAAGTAAATTTAATTTGTATAAAAGCTTAAAGCTTGTCGAGTTTAATAGATATTAAAACAAGCTTTTTCAAACAATATATTCATCATTCAAGCATTTACATTTATGATTAGTAACATCTTGATATGACTCTAATCATTATGTATGATAGTAGTTTTTAGAATGTGTTAGGTTCTTAAAACCAAACACTACTTATGTACTTGCATATTTCTAAAAATAGAAATACAACATATGACATCATGTAATGCATCATGGAAATCATTAGAAGATTTCATTAGATATTTTGTGTGGATTTGTACTCTTCATATCTTGCACAATCTCACTTAGATAGAGTTGACTTTAGCAAAGATTTGATATCTTGATCTGTCCGTGACCGGCGGTACCAAAATGGTACACGGCGAACCCTTTTAAGGGTTTCACGGTCCGTGGACGCTCCTGTCCACTTTGGCTATAAATAGCAATGCCAAGCCAAGTAGTTTTTCATCCCTTTCTAACATACTCTCATACATATCTTCTCTATAACCTTTCTAACTCAGTTTCATATCATATTAGTGATCTCTTTTGTAGCAAAGAAGATCAAGTCACATTCAAGCTTCAAACGAGAGGTTGGAAGTCTTGTTTGTTTAGTGTTGTATGATCTTATGTTGATTCATACTTCATTGTTGTATTAAACCATCATAATCTTGTGAGTGTGAGTGGTTAGTATTTTAGTCCTCAAAATACGTTGTGTGTGGGAGTGGTTGTACCCTTGGAAAGAACTCGACATCTAGCTTAGTGTCGGAAATAGTGTAATGTAAAGGTTTTCTCCGCCGGTGAAAGGAGCTTGTTGACTAGTGAAGTTAAACTCTCGAGTGTGAGACTCGAGGAGTGGAGTAGGGCAAGGAAAAAGAGTCCTTGTAGACCGAACCACTATAAACAACTTGTTGTGGTTTTATCATTTCTTTCCTTATTTACTTCTTACATATTGCTTGCATATTTCATTAACATATATAAGATCAATATCAATTGATCTTTACAATAAGTTTCAAAACAAAGTTTTTAATTGGTAAACTATTCAACCCCCCCTTCTAGTTTTCTACAGGTGGTTTTCGGCAAAGTTTAAGTGACCGTATTTTATTCGTTACAACTCCGCTTGACGAACGGTTGGACATTTTGGAAAATATGCTAGACGAACTTACTTTTACTAGAAGACATCACGTTATAAAAAGTACTACATCAATGTTAAAAACGACCCTCAACATGGTCATTTTGTGGCCATAATGTTTGTCTAATAGAAATATATTAGTTTTGCTTATTTAATATAGTTACGGCAACTTTATGTAAACGCGTGTAATTTAATCGTTACAAGTCCGTTTTCTACATTTCATATGTCCTTAGCTTCGTATCAAAGTATACTAATATATTTTGATAAGTCGACACAATTTATAACGCTTAAGACTCATTTTTGACTCGTAAAAAGTGGAAGTAACATGCTGAAATTTCTGATTTTTATAGTTTTCGTCGTCTAACTTGAAAATAGCATAACTTTTCGTTATAACTCCGCTTTTAACCCGTCAAGCGCCACTGCTTTTAAAGTATATTTTCTAAATATCTAGTCCAAAATTTTACCTACTGTCGAAAATTCCCGAATTCAAAATTATGATCAGACCTTTAAGTAAAGTTGTCGAAATGAGTTTTTCTCGCGCCAAACCTATTCCAACCAATTCAAACCAACTCCGGAGCTATTCTAATCCTACCATACACCTTCTTAGGGTGTCATGGGTTCCTAGACATCACCAAAAGTGATATGTTTCAAGGAGTAATTATAGGATGATAAATATATATATATATATATATATATATATATATATATATATATATATATATATATATATATATATATATATATATATATATATATATACACTTAAAAACAATAAAAAGTGGTATAGACGCCAATATGACTTGCATGTTTTTTTCAAGCATGATAAAATGAACATAATATGAATATGAACATGAAATGCTTACTAGTAACTTGATGAGGTTAAATGAACAAGGGTTTATCCAAAATACCTAGGTTTTATTTCAAAACCTTACTTAAGAGTATGTTATGATTGTGAAAATATCTTGACTTGAAAAAAAATATGATCTTCTTGTGCTTCACCCTTATGGCCGGTTATGGATGAAGAATAATGAGAGAAATCTTTGTTTCACACTAAGATATGTGCTATGTGTGTGTAGTTGTAGTAATATATTAAAAACTAGCAAGTATCATGTAAGTAGATATTTTGTACAAAAAAAATGTGTGTCATCATACTGTGTCGACATGCATACAATACAATATAATGATATTGTATTTTAGACAATTTAATGTATAAGTGTATTAGTAGAAGTGTAATTTTTTAAATATAGTTGGTAACTTGTGTACATATTTAAGCATTTATGGTAGCGTTAGCTAAAAATAAATTTTAACGGGTCAAAATAAAATATATTGAAGTCATAAAAATTATAAAAATACATTTCTTACAAAAATTGAGTGAAATAATAATTATCGTGTAGTTTTTACGAAAACCGTCGTAATTATATAAATATAACAATTTATATACTAAATAAATTTAAAACACCGGGTAAACTCATAATATTATTTTTATAATCTTAATATGAGTATAAAATATATCGGGATAATTTTTGGAAGTGTCGGATCAAATGTTCAAAATAATTAATTACGCGATAGCCTTTATTTAATAAGAAATTATGCGTTTAATGAAAAATGCAAAACCATGCATGAACTAATATGATGATAATGATGCAAATGATATGTAGACTAAACCTAGTCTATATGAAATGTCCTTGATGATTAGTTCATGAATTCGCAGCTAAACCATTAAGGTTACGCGAAGTTGATACTCGTAAACCTAGTTTACGATAAACGATGAAATAGTGAAGCATGAATAGTGATTTGAGAAATGACCTGAAATTGCGAGTTGTCACATTCGCCCATCCAAAAAGGAATTCAGTCCCTGAATTCAGTTCGTGTTAGTCTATCGAATTTTTGAGTTTGTGATGAATAACGAGAAGAGAAAACATGAGGAAATTTCTTTACAGTTATCGATGATTAAGAGCGCATAAAACATCATAGTAGAGAAAATATTGGATGAACGTCTCCGATGAGCATAACTTAGAATTTTATGAATATGCGAAAATCCTGCTTGCACTAAGATTTATAAATAACTGCTCCCAACATAACATGATCCTCCAGAATTAGACATAGTTAGCTAGGCTATGTATAATTAAGGAACGATAATGTGACGTTCGTTTAGTTGTTATAACTCTCTATGTTTACAGAGATCTAAACCTTGTAAGTGATAACGAATCAGAAGGAAAAGAAAGTACGATAGATGAGAATATTTTACAACAAGTGGTTTTATTAAACCGTAATGCATCTTAAGTCTTAAAGATCCGAATACGATAGAACACATAAACTTAGCACGACATAAAGCATAGGGAGATACAACTCCTGCATTCTAAACTTTATCAGTCCGTCGCGTTGTTGAGACCATGGCGAGCTTCTCCTCCTTCTAACATGTATACTTCCCTATGAGCATCATTAACTTGTTGACCTTGGTTTTGGGGACATTGGTTCCGATAGTGTCCTTGCTCCCCACATCCGAAACATGTAACTATGGCCTTGCCCTTGCAGTCCTTAGCAAGGTGTCCCACTTTGTGACAGCTAAAGCATATACCACATGGACCATTATGATGTAGCGTGCATTGGTGGCATCGTGGTAAGTTTCCAGTATAAGCTCTTCCCTTTGTTGGTGCAGCAACATAGACCCTGGCGACCTCTTGTCTTCTATTCAGTTATTGGTGATGGTTAGTGTTACGGTTTTGGTTGTTGTTATTATAACCTCCTTGATCATTTTCCCATTTTCTTTTGTTGTTGTTAGTTTGGTTGTCGTTGTTGTTGTTGTTGTTTCGGTTATTGTTGTAGTTGGTGTGGTTGTTGGTATTGTTGTTACGGTTGGTGTTGGTATTGTTTCCCTTTTTCAAAACTTGTTCCATGAGCTTTTGAGATACTCGGATAGATTCTTCAATCGTTTGCGGATCAAAGGAAATCACATCACCTTGGATAATCTGTGGAAGTCCCCCAATGAAAGCTTCCAGTAGTTTCTCGTTGTCTGAAACCATAGATGGACATAAAGCAGCCAATTCTTGAAACCTTCGAATGTAGGTCTCGATGTCATACCCAACAGTCACTAGCTCATAAAATTATGTTTCCAACTTTTTCACCTCAAGACGCGGACAATACTTTTTAGTCACCAACCTTTTGAATTGCTCCCAGGTGAGCTTGTAAGCATTTTCCATTCCCATAGGCTGGGCATACGAGTTCCACCACGATATTGCCCCATCTAGTAGTGTACTTGTAGCAAACTTAACCTTGTTATCATCGGGGCAATTGCATAACAGAAACACATACTCCATTTTCTCGAACCATCGAACCATAGCAGTGGCTCCTTCGGTGCCCTTGAATTTAGTGGGATCTCCGCTTTAAAAATCCTTATATAAACAACTCCGAACCCCAGACCCTCCTGCAATTCCTGCTGCAGCAGCAAGTCTTGGTACCAAGCAGCCGCAATTCTAGTAGCTTCAAGAATTGCCGCAATTTCTCGAAGATAGCGAGCCCGGCAGCTTCACCTCAGCAGTAGTGGCAAGTCTAGTTGCTGGCAGTAGCCTCAGCAAAGCAGCGCCACTATTGCTCTTTCAGTTCTTAATGCCTCGGCTATACTATCCCTCACATACTTTTGCATAGCCGCTTGAGGCAAAACTTGTGGAGCTTTCTTCGGCGCCATAACTTCTTCAAAATAAGAGGAAATGTGAGATGTAGCAAGGTCCTATGTTAAAAATAAGCACTCTAAAGAGATGTGATATGAGATAATAAATTTGAGGTTATTTTACAAAATAACTGACGAATTCCTAGAAGATGGTTTATGAGGTGTCGTAAGTGCTTCAAATGTATGATGGTTTAGTGACTTAATGTGTGAAGAACGTGTAACTCGACATGTTGGTGATGATCAAAGGAGTGAGAGTGACTTCGCCCTACTTAAAGGTTTTATCTCGGCATTCGACGTTATCGGTAATGAATCAACTGATGTAAAAATTGTGATAGGGAATGACAAGGCATTATCCACATTAGAGTATGAGGAAAGGATAATGGGATGGGTATTTAAAGGCATCCATGTGACAATCGACTTGAAATGAAAGTAAACAACTCGAAAAATGTACGTATAAACCGCATGTAAAGTGAATATGCACTTATGATAAAATGATGAGATGCTATGATGATGTAGTTATAGTCTAGGGTCAATGATGCAACCTAGTTCTCTATAACTGAAGCTCTGATGCCAATCTATCACACCCCCAAATTACCTATTTTGCAGCGGAATGGAATTCCTGGGGGTTGACTGTCATAGCATCACAATCACAGTTATATTGAACGACCTAAAGTGTCGTTTGGAAAACACATCGTTTGATTTAATAAAACAATCAGAGTTTACATAGTATAGGTCCCAAATGAAAATCATCATGTG
Organism: Chrysanthemum makinoi; assembly: GCA_910596185.1. Taxonomy (NCBI): domain Eukaryota; kingdom Viridiplantae; phylum Streptophyta; class Magnoliopsida; order Asterales; family Asteraceae; genus Chrysanthemum; species Chrysanthemum makinoi. Next base: position 282,910,949 of record OU343223.1, on the reverse strand, counting down.
CGGAAATAAGTTTGTTACAAGTCAAACGATGTTTTTAAAGTTCATAAAACCCAAGTGAGACGCGTCGTCACCGCGACTCTATGATGTGTCCATATGCATGCCATGAAGTGAATGCCTTAGATACCGGAGATAAAACATGCTAAAAAGTGTCAACACAAAGGTTGAGTGAGTTCATAGAGTTTGTGTTGCAAGGTAAAGCCTTTTAATATCGTTTATGCAGCAAAGGCATTGTAAATCCACTCAGTTCCAAGTTTCGCCCATACAAAACTTGCAACCTGTGTTCACAACCCACTGCCAAAATGTGTATAGTTTATGTTCAAGCACATGATGTCAAATGAATCCACAATAGTACCTAACTCGACGTAGAACCATATCACATAATCAATAGTACATGACTCAATGTATCAGTAGTCAACTGACATAGTACTTTATTCGACGTAGAACTATAGCACGCAAACAAGAACAATTGATATAGTACAACATTCGGTTTTGAAACGATGGTGATCATGATAGAAGTTATCCTTAAAAATCTAAAGTACTTATGAAAAATAGTTAAGCATGTATCTCCCCCAAAATAGTTCAAAACATACAAAAATAGGGGCTACGAAACTCACTTGGTACAATGATACGATGACAAAAGTGAGTACACTGAAATGAGGCGCAATCTCTAACTGCAACCTATTATGAATGATATGATATATAATAAGTCATGATGTAATGTTATGCACGCAATTCGTATGATATCTATACCGCTTGTGAATTTTGAAAATAACGCTTATCGTCGAAAAATAATCTTATAACGTCTTGACCATTTATAAATTACTTTGCAAGTATTTATGTTGAAATGACATCCTACAATTGTTATTTAATGATTTATTATGAAATTATAACTTTTCGTCGTAAAATAATGTCATTTGACAATTTCATGAAAGTGACTAAACGGCCTCGAAAAGCTAGTCGTAAAATGGTGCACATCGAGTGTTAGGAAACGAACTCAACGGTTTTGGAAAGTTTGTATCATTATCTCAAAGTTTTAGCTTTTAAGTTTTCATCCTAGAGGACTCGATCATGGAGAAAAATATAAGTAAATTATGGTACTTGTGTCCAAAATATTGTTTAAGGGTGGTTTTCGCCAAAGTTTAAGTGACCGTATTTTATTCGTTACAACTCCGCTTGACGAACGGTTGGACATTTTGGAAAATATGCTAGGCGAACTTACTTTTACTGGAAGACATCACATTATAAAAAGTATTACATCAATGTTAAAAACGACCCTCAACATGGTCATTTTGTGGCCATAATGTTTGTCTAATAGAAATATATTAGTTTTGCTTATTTAATATAGTTACGGCAACTTTATGTAAACGCGTGTAATTTAATCGTTACAAGTCCGTTTTCTACATTTCATATGTCCTTAGCTTCGTATCAAAGTATACTAATATATTTTTGATAAGTCGACACAATTTATAACGCTTAAGACTCATTTTTGACTCGTAAAAAGTGGAAGTAACATGCTGAAATTTCTTATTTTTATAGTTTTCGTCGTCTAACTTGAAAATAGCATAACTTTTTCGTTATAACTCCGTTTTAACCCGTTCAAGCGGCCACGTTTTCTTTTAAAGTATATTTTCTAAATATCTAGGCCAAAAAATTTTACCTACTGTCGAAAATTCCAGAATTCAAAATTATGATCAGACCTTTAAGTAAAGTTGTCGAAATGAGTTTTTCTCGCTACCAAACCTATTCCAACCAATTAAAACCAACTCCGAAGCTATTCTAATCCTACCATACACCTTCTTAGGGTGTCATGGGTTCCTATACATCACCAAAAGTGATATGTTTCAAGGAGTAATTATAGGATGATAAATATATATATATATATATATATATATATATATATATATATATATATATATATATACACTTAAAACAATAAAAAGTGGTATAGACATCAATATGACTTGCATGTTTTTTACAAGCATGATGAAATGAACATAATATGAATATGAAAGATGAATATGAACATGAAATGCTTACTAGTAACTTGATGAGGTTAAATGAACAAGGGTTTATCCAAAATACCCCAGGTTTTTATTTCAAAACCTTACTTAAGCGTATGTTATGATTGTGAAAATATCTTGACTTGAAAAAAAATATGATCTTCTTGTGCTTCACCCTTATGGCCGGTTATGGATGAAGAATAATGAGAGAAATATTTGTTTCACACTAAGATATGTGCTATGTGTGTGTAGTTGTAGTAATATATTAAAAACTAGCAAGTATCATGTAAGTAGATATTTTGTACAAAAAAAATGTGTGTCATCATACTGTGTCGACATGCATACAATACAATATAATGATATTGTATTTTAGACAATTTAATGTATAAGTGTATTAGTAGAAGTGTAATTTTTTAAATATAGTTGGTAACTTGTGTACATATTTAAGCATTTATGGTAGCGTTAGCTAAAAATAAATTTTAACGGGTCAAAATAAAATATATTGAAGTCATAAAAATTATAAAAATACATTTCTTACAAAAATTGAGTGAAATAATAATTATCGTGTAGTTTTTACTAAAACCGTCGTAATTATATAAATATAACAATTTATATACGAAATAAATTTAAAACACCGGGTAAACTCATAATAATATTTTTATAATCTTAATATGAGTATAAAATATATCGGGATAATTTTTGGAAGTGTCGGATCAAATGTTCAAAATAATTAATTACGCGATAGCCTTTATTTAATAAGAAATTATGCGTTTAATGAAAAATGCAAAACCATGCATGAACTAATATGATGATAATGATGCTAATGATATGTAGACTAAACCTAGTCTATATGAAATGTCCTTGATGATTAGTTCATGAATTCGCAGCTAAATCATTAAGGTTACGCGAAGTTGATACTCGTAAACCTAGTTTACGATAAACGATGAAATAGTGAAGCATGAATAGTGATTTGAGAAATGACCTGAAATTGCGAGTTGTCACAGATTTATTTGTATTAACAACTTTGATTCTTCAATAGTAGAAAGCCTTTTATTATTCACAAACATATCAACAGTTTCCATCTCCTTCTGCCATTGTATAATTATATTAGGAACTCTAATTTTGTTATCTTTATTCAAAACCTCCTTTTCTATGTCAATATTCTCTACCATTCTTGATGACATCACATTCTTATAACTGCATAGATTTGTTGGAATATGCTCAAGTCATAATAGCCTATGGGGTCAAACATTTATACACTTACGCTGTGTTCTCGAGTAGGATTAGGGAGGAAAAGAAAATGAAATGGAAGTAAAGTGAAAATGTTTACTCCCACATTGTGTTCTTGAGTTTTACTTAAGGAGGAAAAGAAAATGAAATGGAAGTAAAGTTAGGCTTATTTGGGGGATTTTGGAAGGAAAGTGTTTCCTCCCAAAAGTGGGCGGAAAAGGAAGTAAAGTGTTTACTCCCACTTTACTTCCCTTTTCTTTAATGAAAAAACTCAAGAACACAGTGTTAGGTACCATTTAATATAACGTGTCTATTGTATTTACGTTATATAATACCTACGTAACTTAGAATCAATAAAGGGAAGAGAGGACAAGGTATGAAAAGTTAAGGGTGTTATTGGTAACTTATGTATTTGTCTAATAGAACATTAACATTCTATGGACCAATGCATGTCACCAACTACACACTTGGTCCAATAGAATATCACTAATATATGGACCAATGCATGTTGTCACCCACAACACTTGTTGCTCTCTCTCTCCCCATTTATATACCCCACGGAACCAACACACATTGGTGAGTGTGTGTTTTCTTGATAGCTAGTTTTTCTCTCTAGTTTTAGTGCAAGAACAAAAGTAACATTGTGGTTAAAAAAAAGACTAGCATCTATTGGTATACGAGGAAGTGTAGTGTGTTTCTACATAGAGGTGATCAACCTTGTTGATCATTTGGGTTTCTAGTATAGATCGGGGTGTGTAGATAATCTCCATTTGATCCTACCGCTACAAAGGTATACTTTTATTTGCTATTATAATGATTGATCATATGACTCTAAGGATCTGTTTGGGTGATTTATTTTTGCTCTATTTATATTTATTTATATGTTATTTACCTATAAAATCACCTTTTAGTCGTATCAAAGCCATCATATGATCATCAGGTACGTGTAAAATGGCCAAAAACGCGTGTTTTAGGATATTTTTGAACCGATTTTAAAAAGCCCTTGAGGCCAATTTTTATGAATAAATTCGAACTGAAGGAGGTTCTAAAATCAATGATTAATGATCTTACGGCCATGGGTTACACAAACTATTCGGGTTTTAATTCTTGTTAATTATTTCTTTGATTTCGTTGGCTAACGATTTATTTTTAGTTGTTTATTTTGTTTCCTTGGCAAATACATGCATGTTTGCCCATGGGCTTAGTCGACACCTTGTTTTGTTCATAATATTAATGTATTATTATGACTTATATGCAAAGCCGATGAAAACCGAGACAAATCATGCCATGATTTATTGATATTTGTTATTAAATTTGATGTTTTGAGGTTCGAAATTATTTCGATATTGTTGTATGTTTTTAATTTGTTTTTTGCTATTGTTTGGGCACTTTACAGTAGATAGATATTAGATTAGTAGTACTTTACTTTCTATATATTGTAATCGTGGTTCGGCGTTGAATGGCGAAGGCGTTCAAGGCAAAATGGCAAAATCGGATATGTTGGACCTTGTTGTAGTAAAATTGGATTTCCCGAAGTTCTATTGGGAACTTTTTTTGCTAATATCTGGTTTGTAGGTAGCTAACTCATAGGGCTACAACTTTGTAGTTTGGTGCTAAGATCATGGTCGACTCCTTCTAGGAGTTTCATGCCTCACAAGCCGGCAAAAAATCTGGCGATTCAAAGATCATGTACATTAGGGGTTTGACTTGCTCTTGATAGGTCTTGGAGCAAGTGAGAGCCTTCCTTGTGGTTGTCTTGACTTGTCCTGGTTGACTTCCTTGGTTCTGATGGCTCACGAGACCAAGTATAGGTTTATTCATCGGTTGAGGCTTTACATATTGTGGTTGTGTGTTTATTTATTTGCTTCTTATATATATACTTTGATTATATGTAAATGGCAAAGGTTTTTTTTTTCAAAGCTTGAAATGACACGCAAACCCTTTTAAAACTAAGTCTTATGATTTAGTTTAACTAAGTTTTAATATGAATTTGAAACGTAAGATTATTGTTTTATAAATAACACTTAAACTTGTTATGCATGTTATTTATATATATTGTTCAAACTTATTATAATCCACTTAGGTTATATATTAGTCATGAAAATGGACAACTCGACATAAACTAAAACAATGATTAGACTTAAGTTAAGAAAAGTTTTTAACTTGTGCTACGAAGTATGAATGCATGCTTTTTTCGTACACCTTTTGATTCATATCAAAATATTTTTACCCGTCACAATTTTAAGTCGCTCAATCAATCGCTTAAGAACACTTGGAATTACCTTCTGGCTAGTCGTGAGACCTAGGTTGAATTGTAACCCACGGTGACTATTCTTTATGCGTGAGACCTAGATATATTCTCACAAGTAGTACTAACTTATGTCAACAGCAGTAAGTCTGCACTGATAGTATTAACATTACTAATAGCAGTAGTAATTTTGCCAAACAATATTAACATTACTACTACCAGTAGTACCTGCTTAACCACTATAAGAGTCAGGGTAATCGGAGATTTAATTGGGTGTACACACCGCACTACAAACTCATTTCCAAATATGACCATATTCCTCGATCAATTAAATTTTTAACATTAAATTGATGCGGAACGAAATTGTGGTATGGTGTCTGTAAATTGATTTTATATTCTCGACTCGTTCCAATACAAACTTTAGTAAACTAATCAATCAAAAACTCGTACTGATGTTTAAAATACGTAGTACAACTATAAAAAAAACTTGATAATTAAATACGAACAAAACATTTTGTTGATTTTCTTATTCGATTGAACACTTATTTGGAAAACGATTTATATATTTCTCACCTAACTATGTAAAAAAAATAGTATCTACGGAATTTGCGACTAGTACGTTATTTTTTTCACGTGATTTATACGTTAAGTGAAGAATAATTCACTAGCACGTTAACAACAGATACTAGTTATGTCCTAAAGAATGTAAAAAACACAAAGAGGGAAAATAGTATTTAAAAGCACAAAGAGGGAAGAGTATTTTCCATTTCATCATATCCATACTTCTACTACAACACCATGCATTAATTATTTTATTTTGGCTTCACTAAAAATACATGGATTTGTTATTGCATTAGCTGCGAGATTACTAGATTACAGTTTTTGTTCAAGAACGAAGTTGTTTCACTGCAAACTCTGCGAACTCTTGAGCTTCTTGTAGTGAGGCACAACATTTTGAACAACCACCATGTCCACCGTAACAGCATCCATGATGGCATCCATATGATCCACCACCCTTACCTCCACCTCCACCTCCACCTCCACCATAGTTCCCACCACCTCCGCCGTAGTTTCCACCACCTCTGCCGTAGTTTCCTCCACCGCCACCACCATAGTTTGGTTGTACCGTATTAGCATCACCTTTTGATCCTACACAAAGTAAAGAAAAATAAAAAACAGTAATGACTGTGAAGGTTAATAATACATCTAACTTTATGCCTAAACATGCACAACATGATCATGTTACTTGAGGCTAAAGTATCTACTGTACGTTTTAAAAACCAATAAAACACGGACAACACACAGACACAGGTTAAGCAATAAAATTTAGCACCTCTTTATAGGACTTTCCTATCCTTTCTCATTGAGAAAATAGTTAGGCTAGGGTTATGAAAAATAACGAACCCCATCGACACCGAGAGTTTTTAGTTTAGCCGTGTGAGTTCAAGTTTTAAATGATTTAAACTTTTATAATATCTGGGCTTTAAGCCTGTAGCCAGTTCGTAAGAAGTTTATGTTAAGTATTTACCCTTAGAAATAATAAACAAAAAATAGAGAAAAATTTACGAACCTTGAGTTGTGGTCTCTTGTGGCGATGTTTCAACAGCCAAAGCGTAAGAGACGACAAGAAGAAAAAGTGCAAAAAGCAAACACGAGTTGATCTTCATTTTAGCGGTTTGAAAGAGTGTATTAATTAGTACGTTGTTGTAGATATGATATGAAGATGCCGCATGGTTGGTGTTTCTATTTATAGTGTTAGCATGAACACTTTTGCAACATGCATGGTGTCACCTACTGGATAATTTTACTATTTTCTTTAGAGCACACGGTACGATGGTCTTTAACTCGCCAAATGCACCTTTAAATGACTGATGGCGTGCCAAACATGATAACAAGCAACACGCCATTTTTGTGCCAAAGGGGATTCAGCCATTTGAATGGCTCACGCCAATCGTGTGTCCTTTTTTCCCTTTTAATTAGAAGTGTATGATGTGGCGCTGATATGGCATACCAATAACGTGTTATTGGTATGTTGCTCTTAACATGATAAGTGATACAAGCTCAAACATGTATTATCCTAGTCTTTTTTTTAATGTGACTTCCCTTTAAACTAATTTATCAATCTTTTTTTCTTTTTGCTTTCTCAGAATTACGTTCACCATTTTTGTTGATTTTATAGTTTGCTATATGTGTTCTCCAAACCATATATGTTATTTGTACATTTGAGTTTCTTATTTGAATTACAATGGAGATAAAGAGGGACGGCTTAGTGATAAAACTACAACGGTTCTTTGTTAAATCCGATTTTAATAAAGTTATGATTTGGATAAATGGGTATGCAAAAGAACTAGGTGTATCGACTGAGGTCATGGCACGTACTTGCTTGAGTGACACCAGGGATTGGAGTTGGAGACATGAGTTTGATCAAGTGTTATAGTCAAACATTTCTAGTGTATTTTATTATATTTTAATTGGTGATTATCGTGTTAAAAACTTCTATTTTGCACCTATGAATCCTTTAGTTTGCATGTACGGCTAGCAGTATGAACGAGTCAAATCCAGTCAACTTTAACAAGGCTCGACTTGATAATGTTTCGTTCGGCCCGAGTTCAGCTAGATAGCTCAACGACTCTCATGAAGGAAACTTGAGCTCACGCGGCTCAATAAAGTTTGAATTCAACTAGAACTCAGCTCGAAAAGCTCGATTTATTTGTAATTTAGCTGAAACTCGGCTCAAAAAACTCAATTATTGATCTTGTTTCATTGAGTATACGGCCAGTGCATAAATTTTAAAACTTGCTTTAATGATAAATCCTAAGACAACTAATAAAATTATATTCGTGTAATTAGAAATTAATAAGTGATAAGAGACATTATGATTAAACCTAATTTTTATCTTGTGTTTGTGTAATTATTTGACTTTATTTGTCATTTAAATTTCATTACCCTTTTGTTGTACTCATTTTTAATGAGATACATTAGAACACCCTGTCGAGCCTATCATTTCTTTTGTTTTCACTCCATTAAAAAAATTGTTTCACAAAAATCGCCTTAGCCTACACCTATTCTGGAAGAAAGAAATATTATTAACCCAAGTTATAGGATATGTATTTATACATATTTCATGCGTGTTAATCCTTCTAAATCGGGTCATCTATTTTTTTGTTTATTTCTCAAGTTTATGAGTTTATGTTATTTGTTTATGTTCATGTTTAGCAGATCAAGTATAGCAACGTAAAAAAATATGAAAAAAATGAAGAAAAAAGAACATACAGACTGCAATAAATGGGAAAAATAGAAAAACTCAACTTATTTACATGCTAAATAATCTTACCAAATTCTTATTTGGATAACGAGTTTGATCAAGTGGTTTAATAAACTACCTACCAACTTAAAGTGGTTCAAGCTATGTCCAAAAACTTGCTAGGGGGGATTATATGGAAAAACTCAGTTCAAACATCGATTTTGATCCTACTCTTACTAAAAAGAAAGATCACAACATATGTAGATTGTGTCATCTTTATAGGCCAATCTTAATTCACTAAATTATTATTTTCAGCTCGTCCAAAAAACACGCGTACATGTGAGCTCGAGTCCATTAAATTGATGTAGAACAAAATTGTGTTATGGTGTTTTGGTGTAAATTGATTTACGATTCTCAACACGTTCCGATGTACGCTTTAGTAAAGTAATCAATCAAAAACTCGTACTCAAGTTTAACATACTTATTTGGGAAATGATATATATTTCTAACACAGGAGTGGGTTCTTGAGTCCGGGGAGTTAAACAAAAAGAATATGAATAGTAGGAAAAATGTTGTGGGTGAGTTGAGTTCAACAAGCTCGAAGCAGCCTTTGATCAGCAATAAGCCGAAGATACGACCATTGATGCCTTGGGATCATTTCCTAGCTTGTCAGAGGCGTTTGGTATTCCTTCCCCTACTTCATTAGCTTCAAAGATTCGTGCTTTAGAGAGTCAAATTCTTGAAGGAAAGCTTGTGTTAATGGGAGATGATGGAAAACCATTCAAACATTCTAACGAAGCTTCGATTATTGTGTATACTGATGTAGAAAGGGAGGAAAGTATTATGGCTGCTGATGTTGGTGGTACATGGAATGCTGCTAATAACGCAAGTGATGATTCTGGGGAAAATACTAATGGTAATACTTTGAGATCTTCCGCGGATGTGCTTAATGTTGATAGAAACAAAACTCAAGTTAAGTTTCGCGTTCTTACTATGCCTGCTTCTAGTAAATGCGAATTAGTGATACCTAGACCATCTGAGGAGAAGGTAAGCGGTAGATTGACTAACTCATTATATGGTTATTTCATTGGTAAACGTGTGGCGTTAACAGCTATGTAGAATTATGTTTTTAACGCTTGGGAAAAATATGGCATACAAAAGATTATGATGAACGCCAAAGCCTTTTTTTTCTTCAAATTTGGTTAAAAAAAAGGTTTGATGATGTACTTGAGAATGATCCTTGGATGACTCGTACCATCCCAATAATTCTTAAAAGATTTACTACTTCCACTAGTTTGAAAAAGAGGAGTTAACTCGTGTTTCAGTTTTGGTTAAACTTCATGATTTTCTAATAGCCGCATTCACTGTTGATGGTGTTAGTGCTATTGCAACTAAGACTGGAAAATCGTTAATGCTTGATTCATTTACAAGTACGATGTGCAACGAACCATAGGGAAGAAATAGCTATGCACGTACTATGATTGAATTAAGTGATGAAAACACTTTGAAGGACTCAATGGTTATTTCTATCCCAAATTTAGATGATGACGGATATATGTACGAAATAATTACTATCAATACCTAATGGACTCATCCACGATGTGCCAATTGTAATATTTTGGACATGACTCAGAACATTGCCCTAAATGGTTCCTATTAAGCATATAAATCATCGGGAGGTGCATTCTGGTGGTGCGAAGTTCAATCAGAGTAATGATGGAATTGGTAGAGAAAAACCGACTAGTGGGTTTAATATGGGTTCTAAATTTCAATATAAGTCGACTAAACAAGTATATAAACCTGTTTCTAAGAAAAATGATGCTACTACAAGCGGTGCGAAGAATAATACTTAAACATCTTGTAGAGAGGCAAGTTGTTAGAACCCATTTGATGCACTTAGGTCAGTTAAAAATAATGATGTGTTAGGTGCAAGTGGGGGTAATTCAATGAGGGTTGAAACAGTTATGACCAGTGGGCAAAAGGCGATGAGAGCCTAATCAAAGCTTATCGAGTACCTAATGATGTTACATTTGTAATTAGCACAAGAGCGCCCAAAGTCTAATGTGGTGGTGTAGGTGACAAGCATAGTGAAAATCAAGTGGAAGAGGTTTTGATGAAACAAAGATTTCATGGAATCCAAGAGTGGAGATGGAATAAGGCGGAAGAGCCTATACGAGCGATGAAAATTTAATTATGAAGATAACCCGTATGATGATGATAAAGACTGCGAAGATTTGACTGAAGCGCAATTAGCTTAATTTTTGTGATACTTAAGATATAAAGGTCAGTGGTCATACTAGACGTAAGTAGTGGTTAGAGTAGTATTTTATAAGTTTTGTTGTCATTCTTATGATAGGTTCTATTTGAAGCACAAATAGTGCATTTATTTCCCATCTATTAACGAGTTGAGATGTGAGATTCAATCACATCCTATGTACTTAAATGTTTTTTTTGAAGTAATAAAATTTATTGGTTGTTATAAAAAATCTTTGTAAAAAGTACCATTTCTCTATGAAATTTTGTGACTAATATGTTATTTGTGATTTATGCGTTTAGTGAAGAATAATTCACTAGCACGTTTACAACAGATGATACTTATGTCATAAAGAAGGTTAAGACAGCTTAGCTTGCAAGAAATTAATATCTAGAAGAACATACAACATAAATGAATGAAACTCATTTAAGTCTTTCAGCAAGCCTATGATAGGTAATTGTAAGTGTTATTTGGTTATTACTCAGTAATAGGTTAATAGTTGTCCATAAGGTAGGTTTCCTATTGAGTAGGGCAAATGAGCTTGGTGGACACTGCATGATGCTAGGAATAAAAAGTTGTTCAAGATAAAACTTTTTGTTTCTAGCAATGCACTGCCATTTGAGGTCTGGATAGTTTCACCTTGAAGCAATTTATCTGCTTGATGATGCATGTCATCTCCGATTTTTATGTTGTGCCATTGTGATGTATTTGCTAGTAAAGTGTAGATTAATAGAGATATGCAGGAAATATAGTCAATGCAGCAGTGTTTGCTTCTTTATTGAGGTCAGAGCTGCTATAACTTTCATGATGATGTCTTTTTTTTATAGATCCTCGCAGTACTTCAAAACTATTCTGTTTCAACTTTGATGAGATAGATTGCAAAAAAATGTAGTCATGGAGTTATATTGTTAGTGAATATTGGGGTGAATAGACTCTCTGGCCGGGAGGATGTATAACACTTAGAATCTGATTGTAGTTTAGCATTGTACTTTGATTGTTTATAATCTTGTATCTGTATGAAAGTTTGGGCATGCTCATTTCTTCCTTATTTGTATCTAGTTTGGTTTAATATATTTCACCCTTGTTTAAAAAAAAATGAACGAGACAAAATATAAAGCACAAAGAGGGAAAAGAGTATTTTCCATTTCATTATATATATCGATACTTTCACTACAACACCATGCATTATTTTATTTTGGCTTCACTAAAAATACATGGATTTGTTATCGCATTAGCTGCGAGATTACTAGATTACAATTTTTGTTCAAGAACGAAGCTGTTTCACTGCAAACTCTGCGAACTCTTGAGCTTCTTGTAGTGAGGCACAACATTTTGAACAACCACCATGTCCACCGTAACAGCATCCATGATGGCATCCATATGATCCACCACCCTTACCTCCACCTCCACCTCCACCATAGTTCCCACCACCTCCGCCGTAGTTTCCTCCACCGCCACCATTATAGTTTGGTTCTACCTTATTAGCATCACCTTTTGTCCCTACACAAAGTAAACAAAATAAAAAGAAATTTTAGTTCTGAATGCTAAACATATATACTAATAAAAGATTCACTATTGTATACACTGACACGCGGATTTAGCCGCAAAATTAGGCACTCTTTGGACTTTTCAATAATTGCTATTCATGTGTCTATTTAATTTCCATTCCGACCAATGAAAATAAATTTTGTATATTTGTAAAAGTTTTATTGGTAGCAAGTTTATGTTAAGTATTTATTAGAAATAATGAACAAAAAAAAAAGAAAAAAAGATACGAACCTTGAGTCGTGGTCTCTTGTGGCGATGTTTCCACAGCCAAAGCGTAAGAAACGACGAGAAGAAGAAGTGCGAAAAGCAAACATGAGTTGATCTTCATTTTAGCAGTTTGAAAGAGTATTAATCAGTATATTGTTGTAGCTATGATATGAAGATGCTGCATGGTTGGTGTTTCTATTTATAGTGTTAGCATGAACACTTTTGCATCATGCATGGTGTCACCTACTGGATAATTTTATTATTTTCATTAACATGATAAGTGATACAAGCTCAAACAGGTATTATCATAGTCTTTCTTTTAATGTGACTTCCCTAGCTTAAAACTAATTTATCATTTTTTTTTTTTTTTTTAAATTTGCGTTCTCATAATTACGTTCACCATTTTTATTGATTATATAGTTTCTTATTTGAATTACAATGGAGACAAAGAGGGATGGCTTAGATAAAACTATGTTCTTTTTATTAATCCAATTTTAATATAGTTATGATTTGGATAAATGGGTCAGCAACAGAACTAGGTGTATCGACTGAGGTCATGGCACGTACTTGCTTGAGTGGCACGTACTTGCTTGAGTGACACCAGGGATCGGAGTTGGAGACATGAGTTTGATCAAGTTTTATAGTCAAACTTTTCTAGTGTATTTTATTATATTTTAATTGGTGATTATCGTGTTAAAAACTTCAATTTTGCACCTATGAATCCTTTAGTTTGCATGTACGGCTAGCTCAGCTAGATAGCTCAACGACTCTCATTAAGAACCTTGAGCTCACGCGGCTCGATAAAGTTTGAATTCAAATAGAACTCGTCAAAGCACGATTTATTTGTAATTTAGTTGAAACTGCTAAAACTCAATAATTGATCTTTTCATTGAGTGTAACGGACCTGTATAAATTTTAAAACTTGCTTTAGTGATAAACCTAAGACCGCTAAGAAACCACATTCGTAATAAGAAATTAAGTGA